>CM060919.1:720907735-721523120 GCA_030737875.1 Allium sativum
ATAGATCTAATTCACTTGCGACGTCATATTTGGGATCTTAACTTGTACTAGTTAGATCTATTTTCTTTAGATCTAATCCTTTTGTGGTTAATTCATCATGTCACATATGCGGATCTTACCTTTTCTCAAAGTTTGTAGTTAATTTGGGATTATCGTTTTCTGGGCAGTTAAACCTTTTCTTAGATCTAGATCATCATATTGTGATTAATTGAGATCTGTTATTATCGGACATATGAATTCTTATTTGGATCTGTTCATCCTAAGTATATTGGATCTAGTTTTATCATTACCCTTTTTACTAGATTTGTTTTTATGTCCATCTTATTATGCTTATTACTTGTCTATGCCAGTATATATGTTTATGTCATTTTTAGAAGGATCACTATTGTCATTTTTCCCATCACCTTCCCTTTTATTGTTCATGACTATGCTATTTTCTAGCCTAGATGCCGCCAAATATATGTGAATACGTTAGTTAGGGAATGGGGGAGAAATGTTAGAATTGGCATAATTTAAATAATGTTTATATGAATTGGACATATAATTCAAAAGGGGGAAGTGGGGACATAATCACCTATAAAGACATAGGTAAGAATTGGATAAAAATGGAATGTTTAATAATTACAATTAGAAATTGTAATTGCACTTATGACACGAGGTTAGGTTGCATTAGTGGTGGAAGTCTGCCCGGACCCGACCGACATATCCAGCAACCACTACTGTTGAACCTAATGTGAGAGGTCTAAGTGCACAAATACGAATCGGGATAAGACACAAGGTTAGGCCCAACTTGTGGATTAAGACTGCCCGGACCCGACCGGCATATCCAGCATCCACAAGTTATAGGCCTAATGTGGGAGGTCTAGCCCATTATAAATTATAAATGGACATGGTAATAAATTGGACTACTTAACCTAATCTAATCCATAAGGGATTGTATGAATATGAACTAAAGTTAGGGTTAAGTAAAATTGATTGGACAGTGAATGGGTTAAGAAAATCTGGAGGGGGTGGGTAATATTTACATATACGCCCACAAACTTAACCCGATAAGGTTATGTAATTAAAGACACCTAGTGGTAAACATGACCGGTGGGAGTAATAAATTTATGTAATTAAAGACACCTTTTAGGGTAAACATAACTAGTTGAAATGATAGAGTTATGTAATTGAAGACACCTAGTGGTATACATAGCCAATGAAAACCTAGTGGGGATACAAGACAAAGGGAGATCTTTATCATATTGCGTGGGACCCATTTCATCCAATAACCCAGAGTAGGTATCAAACATGTACTCCATACTAGGTCGGGGAAGGGGCACGCTTACTGGACTATTGTAAGAGATCCAAATGTGGAGGACGATGTGGGCGGCGCAAACCGACTGGGCCATGTGCGTGCATGAGCAGGGCAGAGGGGGATAAGACGACCGTGACACCTCTAAATATGGGGTTGTGCATATCAGCGAGGGGTTGCCACTTTAGGACGTGATACATCCTGTGGTGGGGCCGGCACAGTATCTACACGGATTAGGGAGCCGATCGATTAGGGTAGTAGTTAGGATACACTTGGACGTATGCCTAAGTCTAACACCTTATAGTGGAAGGGATCATCTCTTTCTGGATATACTAGTAATAGCGCAGACTAACCATTAGAAGCATATACACCTTGTCCTGTCTACTTTGTCACACCTGTCTATTATGTAGTAATCTCTCCTATCCACTTTATATGCCTGTCATGCTACTTTTATTTATTTACTTGCTAAAAGTAACTAGACTCGCCAGGCTTTATGTCTGACCCTTTTTGTTTCTCCTTCTTTCTTCCGTCCCCCCTCCTCCCGGTTCTCGGGGAGGAAACACTCAGGCTTAACCGTGATTCTACTTACTTTTGCTAGAGATGCTGATATGTATAGCTCAAGCTCCTATCCTTGTTGCTATGGCTATATTATGTTTTTGGGGAATTTTATTTCTTATGTGTACTCTAATATTTTTGAAGTACAAGACAATGGCTTTTATATTGTAATGGGCTTTATGTTTCAGACATGTAATGTTTTTTTTTGGACTACGGTATCTTATGATAAATAAAGTTTTTATTCCGTTGTTATTATATATGTTTGTCTTGTAATATCCCCGTACTGTTTACTATAACGCTTCACGAAACTTAATGCGTTTCCTTTGTGGGTGGCATTAACGAACGTGGGGTGTCACTCCATTCTTTTCCATTGCCCAAGTTTACAGATCACTCATGAAAACTACTAATACGAACACTTCTCCTTAGTACAGAAGAACATGGAAAACAGGTCCTAAGCCTAAGAAAATTTTTCTACTTTGGAAGATTCTGAACAATGCCTTGCACAACTGGGATAATCTCTTAAGAAGTAAACTAATCAGTTATTCTTTTTTTCACTCTTTCCTTTGCGCTCCTTCGAACATTGGTCATTGATATTTCAGATGTATCTGAACTTTCAACCTTAAAGAAGAGCTTCAAAGCACTTCAACTTGCATACTTTCGTAAGATGCCACACCGTAGAATTGACATTCATTTTTAAAGCGAACTGATAAAGAACGACGAATGCAATATTGCTGCTCAAATTATTCAAAACTATGGTCCACGTTATATGGGGAGAAAGGCCCTAATGTATCTTCCAAGGAATCAAGCTCCCAGTATTTTCAATCTACGATCAATAGCAAAAAGGCGCGTGCTTAGAATTTAAATTCACTCTAATTCATCATAGAAACGAATAAGATAAACTTTTATTTCTGAACCTCCGGTGCTTTAGGTCATTTTTGTTTCTTTTCCACATGATTTAGGGCTTTGTAATTTACATCATGTTACTCACTTATGTTTTTCTTTTTCAATATAAAGTGTAAAATCAGTGTAAACCTGACTTTATATGCCAAAATAACAATAATTTCCTTATGCTTCAAATCTATTATCATGTCATTAGTTGTCATGTATATGTATGTCATAATTTTTATCTTGTCATGTCATGTATATCAAGGCTCGGCCTTAGGCATAGACTGCTTGGGCGGCTCATTAGGGCTTTATATCTTTTTTTTGAACCAAAGGTACTTATATTAACGTTAAAGAGATTACAAAGGTGAAGAGGTATTCAAAAATACAAAGATAAACACAGCAAATACTATACAAAAATTAAAAAACAACAAACATCTCAAACCCAAAAGATACAACAGATAAAAGCCATGCGCCTCCAAATAAATTAAATAAAAGAAGATCTGTGTGCTCTGACATCCCCACAACTAAAGCAGCACCTCGAAAAACCATTCATGGTGGAAAATTGTTCAAAGCCATTGCTCTCTCCTGATTCTTATTTATTCCATAGATCTGAAATTTTTTTATAAGCAAGATCGGACTCCCTCTTCCGCCTGCTTTCCAATGCGTGTAGCAAAGAAGTGATTTCTGTAAATACAAAGTTCGCATATATTTTTGAAGGTATACAAGTATTCTTATAAACCATCCTGCATCTTTCTCTCCAAATATGATGTTAGTAGTAGTGATACCTATTCTGTGGATAAATTGAAGCTTCTTATTCTTACTGCCCAAATTGATCAGATCTAATAATTCATATAGCAAATTAGGTCTACCAAAAGTGATAACCTGGAATTTACTTTTCACATAATTCCAAATATAGCTCGAGTAAGAACATTGGAAAAATAGATGATCCATATAGTCCAAAGAACCAGAATAGAATTTGCGAAGTGTGTCAATATTGTAATTCCATCTGCAGACTTTATCCATAGTGGGTAACTTATTTAAACAAGCTAGATAGGAAGAAAAGCATATTTTTGCACAACAGCCTTTTTACAAATGAATTCATCCCATTTTAAATGATTAAACTAAGGAGATATAGAATAATAAGCAGATTTAGTAGAAAATAAACCAGATTTATTAGCTCTCCAGATGAAGTAATCACTTTGTCTATCTGTGTACAATTTGACCTTCATAATTTCCTCTGCAATTTTTCTAGGAAGATGTAAATTATCCAGGTTCCAACTACCATCATGAAACTTTCGAGTCAAAATTATCACAATTCGACATGCGTTGCTAGCATAAAATATAAATCAGATTATCCTTACCAATCCAAGGATCAAAACATATGTCCATATTTTGACCATTAACAACATATTTATTAAAAAGTTTTTTTTTTACATTTTTCTCTAGCCTTTAGCATCAACTTCCAAGTAAATGAAGCGTTATTATCCATATTCATGTCCCATAAATTTTTATTTCTAGCATATCTAGAATTAATCCACTTTGCCTATTGTGATTTTCCTTGTAAAAATTTCCAAATCAACTTTTAAAGCCATGGCTTCTTGCAAATATTTGATGCTTCTTAGACCAACTCCACCAGACCCTTTTGGCATACATAATCCAGGAAACCGAATGATATTTGGTATTCCATATAAAATTAGCACATAAAGATTTAATTCAGTTTGAATTAGGAATTGACATGGTTGAATCCAGAATGTAATAATAGGATATATATATATATATAGAAAAATTAATCAACTCAAACCTTTATGTAGTCCATAAGAATCTACTGCTCCAGCAACTTAATTTTTTCTTTATAAGATCCAACAATTGAGCAACATCCCTATTACCAATTTTCTTTTTGATAATGGTAATCCCAAATACTTGATAGCGAGACTTAAAACTTGAAAGTTTAAAGTAGAAAAATAAAATACTTGGTTTTATTTCCTTTGCTAAGGTATATTTAAGATTTATCCTCATTTACATTTAATCCAATATCAGATAAAGAGTTTAAACCCTTTTAATGGCTAAGATACTCTCTTGATTGCATTTTGAAAAAAATAAGAAGATCGCTAGCATAAATCAAATGAGTAATAATAAGAGAATTATTAAAAATGGGTCTGAGATTACCTCTGAAAAACTCCAAATCAAATAGAATAGAACAATATTCCATGGCTATAGCAAATAAATACGATGAAATTGGGTTTCCTTGGTATAGACCTCTATTATTTTTAATAATTCTATGTGGAGCTCCGTTAATTAGAATAGAAAATGTAGGAGTAGAAATACATTTGAAAATGAACCAGTAAAATTTTGGAGGAAAATTCATTTTTTTCCATGATGAAAATAATAAATTCTCTGTTTATCTTATCATAGGTAATTTGCAAGTTAATCTTCAAACAAAATTTATCCAATCCAGCACGATTGAAACCTTTGACCATCTCATAAGCAAGTAAGCTATTCTCAGCCATGTATCTTCCTAGTATAAATGCATTTTGATTTTCTGAGATAAGATCTTGAAACATAGATTTAATTTTATGACATAATACACTTCTTATGATTTTGTATAAAACATTACAACATGAAATTGGCTTGAAATCGCAAGGCTCAGAAGTAGTCTACTTTTTGGGGATTAGGCATATAAAAGTGTGATTAATTTCCTTTATGAGTTTACTCTTTGCATAAGAATCATTAATAACAACAATAAATCATTTTATCACTTCATTTCAATGAAACTTAAATTTTTTTTGCTCCGAAGCCATCCGGACCAGGACTATTATCATCTTTCATATAAATATAACTTCATAAATATCCTCTAAAATGATATATTTATGTCAACATTTCTCTGCCTGCTGTTGTAACAAGTTTCTTAGGAATAATATTTGGGAACACCGTGCATCTAGTAGAAGAATTATATAGTTCCTGAAAGTATTCTACAGTTTTGATAGTAAAAACATTATTATCAGTCATAGAGTTACCATTGGAATCCAGCAAATAATTAATTTTGATCCTCTCCTTGTTGAGAGACATTTTCAAATAGAAAAACTTGGTAGGAAGATCATCTTCAACCAAGCCATTTAATTTAGCTTTGTGCTTAAGCTCCACGCTTTGAGAATAAATAAACTCTTCAAGCTTACTTAAGTTATCTTGATAGAACTGCTGCAACTTAGAATCTTCAGGATTAGATAGCAATAAATTATAAATTCCATCATTATCATCCCTTAGATCCTGAATTTTCTTTGAAAAGGTTAAGTGACTCTTGCACCACTTCTTTAAATGAACTTTTGCAGTTTTCAGTTTGTTCATAATTTGAAAAAGGAAATTACCAGTGAATCTACCTTTCAAAATAGGAGTAACAATTTCAAAATACCCCTCCCTGAAGTGCTAGCTATTTATATATCTGAAAGGGGCATTTTTAAAACTAATATTTCTAGTTTTTTTACAACATAAATTTATAAATAGGGGAGTATGGTCCCTGGAAGAATGATTTAAGCACTGAACTATTAGTGAGAGGAAGATGTTAACACACTTTTAATTCATAAATACCTTATCAATTATGGTGTGAGTATTTAGATTAAGTCCTTCTCTCCAAGTACAAAAAATCCCTTTAATTGTAGGTTCAATGACATTTAGTTGGGAGATACATTGAAAAAAATCACTAGTGAATGTATAATTGTATTTATTGTTACTGAGGCTATCATTAACATATAAAATATCATTAAAATCTCCAGCTATTATCCAGGCATCAATAGTTTTATCTTTAACAAACAGGAGATGCTGCCACAGAGATAACCTATCAGTTTGCAAATTATGAACATATACTGAAGACCTAGATAATTGAAGACCTCCATAATTAGTGAAGCTGCGGGAAATACATTGTTCATATATTTTTAAAATATGGTGCCCCCAATATCTCCTTTCAAATCCTAATAGAATTCTACCTTTGTAATCCAAAGTATTGTTGTTGATGAAGTCCCAGTTTTTAAAATTTAACACAAAATTAGCAATTGAAAAGTTAGAAAACTTATCAAATATGGTCTTGAGATTGATATCCTTACTTTTAATTAAGTTCTGCAAATCTCTCTGCCTAGTGAGAAAATTCAAACCTGTAACACCCCGCCTCCGCTAGGGTCACTCGCAAAGGAATGCACTAGCTTTAGAGGGGCATTATTGGTAAACATGCACAGAAATATCACAAGACAGAACATATAAAATAGCGGAAGTAAAATCAAACTTTCATAACATGAATAAATAAGGTCTAAAGCCTTTTACATCAGAGTACATCAAAACCTGTGTTGCAATAGTAAAGAAGCATAAAGACATTTTCGAAAATTATTCCCCAAGTAAAACAGTAAAGTAGCCATAGCCAAGAAAAGTCCAAGCCATCCATGATGACCTTCAAGCAGAAGAAGTCTGAATTAAACAACAGTATTTCCTCCCTGTAACCTGGGGGGAAACGGAAGACAAGAAGCGAAAGAAAACGGGGTCAGTCATAAAGACTGGTAATCCCTATCTACTATCAGCATATAAACTAGTAAAGTTAACTGGCATGAGAAACTGGGATGAAACATAAGGATAATAGCATATTGGCATGATGAAAAACTAACAAGATAGTTCAACTAAACCAAGAAAGTAGGATGAACTACAGTACCCAGATAAACTAAGGTGTCATGATAAATTACGATGTCAAGATAAAACAAGGTATCCCATCGTCAGGTTTCTATCAAGTATAATATCCCAAGGTATTTATCAAGTCTAATGTCCCACGGTATCTATCCTATATATATATACTCTGCACCTACCGTACTAATATCCCAACCGTGCTATGAGTTAACCATGAATGACCCTTACTCAAAAGTCGTGTAATGGTCCATGTCAACCTAACATATAGCATATGTAGGTTTCTAAACTTGTATGTTTCTTTCCACGTATAAGTTCAGTCCCTTGCCGTACGTCGTACGGGTTTTCCCATGAGATTCTACTTCAACGTAGTTGCATGATCCTTAAGATCATTTTGGACTGTCACCCTATATCTTGCTAGGGTCTTTCAACATGAATCATCGTTTGTACAACTAGGACTTATGCTACCTAGGACTACTAGGGATTATGCTTACCTATTGCACGTTTTCGTATCTCGGTTTTGGTTCAACTACCTAGGGCCACTAGGGATTACGCTAACCGTCAACCGCGCCCCTTTTCCCACGCATTCATCGTGAATCGTTTTTCCATGACTGTATGCACATGTATCACATCGTGCCATCCGAGTCCTGCCATAGGGCAAATCAAGAAATACAGGACTCGGTCGGGAGCTTTCGATTTATCTGCCGATGCAGATGCTAAGGTATGTTTTTCCTATACGTGGCTATGGTCCCACAAGACCACTCCCTCAACTAGTGAAAGACAAGACAGGATAAATCCTGTATGAGAACACACTACTGGCCAACCCACAATCCTAGCCTTACCGCAACCATAATTAGATAGCAATTATGGTCTTTTGGGTGTTCTCTGCCTTTCCGTACGTACACGCTTGACCAAAGATGGTAGGTAGCCTGACGGAATGCTATCTAGGGCACGACCGTGTATCGTCGACTATCCCCAATCCATCCCCGTCTTTAGGTCGCTCGTATAGCAACCAAGGCATACTCTTGGTTCTTCTAACGCAGACCTTAACCTCTCATGAGCCTAGTATGATCACCTGGCAGCTCACAGAGGGATACCAAGAATATCCTCATGTTCCCCGAAGCTGCTGCTTCGTTACCCAGTTCGCTGGAGCCTTTATCTAAATCAGATAACTTGCTCCTACTCGTGTGCTTAAACGATGACCTACCGTATCGGGTTACTCATCCAATCTATGAACTGGTCCAAAATTCCTTGACTAAGAATTATTACTTAGCTATTCTCCAACTAAGGTTCACCACTTAGCTTATTCCCGTTATTCTTGTTAATTACGGTTATCCACCTAATTCTCTGAACTAGGGTTTATATAATGGATTAAGTGTCACTTAAGTTCATGACTTAATCCGTCTACAAATCATGTCAAAATTGGCTAAGTATCCAAGTTCAAGACTTAACCCTACAAACCATGTGTCAACTTGGTTAAGTATATTAATAAATTCACGACTTAACCTCGTCCAATTATCATTCTAGATTGGTTAAGTATATATTAACTTGACCCTATCAATTTACTTAGTCAAATCGGTCAAGTGTATTCAAGCGATTCGTGACTTAGCCTTATCATGTTTTCACGTTATATTGGTTAAGTATTGGTTAACTTAACCACATCAAATTAACGAGTTAGATTGGTTAAGTATAGGTCACTTAACCACATCAAATCATCGTGTTAGATTAGTTAAGTGTTTAACTTAACCCCCTTATACTACCAAGTTGGATTAATTAAGTCTAGGCTAACTTAACCCCATCCGATTTCCATGTTTAGATTAGTTAAGTCTAAGTTAACTTAACCCCATCCATTAACTGTATTATACGGTTAAGTGTCATTAAGGAAACTTACTTAACCTTATCATGTGGCATTAATTACTTAATGCACCTCAACCTCTCACATTAGACTTTGTTGTGGTTACTAGTTAAGCCGGTCGGTTCCAGGTCGCTTTACACCACAACTTGGTCTAACCTCGGGTTCAAGCACAACATGACCAACTTCTCACATTGGGTCCTATTGTTTGCAACTACTAGTTAGGCCGGTCGGTTCCGGGTAGCTTTATGTTGCAAACTCAACCCAACCTCGAGTTGGTCACTTTCATGTTTAGTCTAGTGTCATGTTCATATTCAAGTTTTCTTAAGAATATGGGTAGACCTAACTCAATAGGTAAATTCCCAATTCCATAGTATGGGTAGACCTAACTTAATAGGTAAATTCCCAGTTTCATATTTTCAAGCATACTTACATGTCAACTTCCATGTTATATTTCAAGTCATGTTTTTTAAGTTATATTTTCATGTCATTAGAAATTACCCATAACATAACCCAACGCTTTTAAACTCGCATATACGTTCGCAACAACGTAATGGATTAAAAGAAGAGACTTGGCAAAGGCATGACAAAAATGGATATTAAGCCACAAGTTAATCATGGTGGCAAATGAGGCACAAATGTGTTCATTAACTTGCATGTTACATTCTTAAGCCTCAAAAACATGCATAAACCCAAACTTGGCACATAAGCGAATCATGGTGACAAAAGACATGGAATGATGACTAGTAACTCGCATATATCATCATATAAGGGTTATGACTTCATATGCAAGTTGACATAAAGGTTATGAGGGTTCTCATGTTGCATAATGCAACATTTCAACATAAAGGTTGTAGCTTTTAGCCCACAAGATCAAGATAATGACTTCATAAACTTGCATGACATGATAGCATGTATCATACTTAATGATCAAACCCAAACTTGCAACATGAACATTTAACTTCATAGTTAATATCTAAGAGTAGGGAAAGGGCTTACATTGCTATGAAGGCACAAATCGATTAAATTAAAGATTGAGACAAAGCCTATGCATGCCATCATCCAAAAACCCAAAGATGAAAGCTCCAAATCAATAAAAAACCCCATCTTGATGAACAAAGATCAAAGCTTTAGCCTTGAAATCAACTCGAGAAGCTCTCATACTAACATAGAGACTCTCTAACACTCACATGATCATGAAACCTCCTATAGAAATGAAGATAGAAACTTTGGGCAAGGGGATGGAGGCTAGGGTTTTGAGTGGAGGCCATGAGAGGAGCAATTTTGGCATAGTTTAGTTGCATGAATGAATAATGAGGATTTTAGGAGAGGGTTAGGGGCTTATTTATAGAGATTAGGATTAGTTAGAACGCTTAGATTAACCCTAGGATCAACCCGAACCATCAGATTTCGAACCAGGCCCAAAAACCTAGCCAAAACAGAAAACAGGTGCACCAGGCAAAACTGCCCGGCCACCATAAGTCGACACCCAAGTCGACAGGGCTGTCGACTTGGGTCATGCCATGTCGACTCCCAAGTCGACAGCCCTGTCGACTTGGGGTGGCTGGCGGGAATTTTCCCGCCTAGCCTTCTAGGCCAAATTTTCGAAATTAGAACTCGTTTTTGAACTTGAATTTTCTGAAAACTTCGTCGGACCATAACTTAGTCATACGGACTCCGATTCTCGAAAACTCAGACTCTATTTCGCGTATTTTTCCGAGACGAACGCAATGACATAGCCCGTTTTACTTGATTCAGAGTTTAAAATTAAATTCTGCCTTGATTCTCGTCTTAACATGTTATCGAAATACGGGTTGTTACATTCTCCCCACCTTTTAGGATTTCGTCCCCGAAATCTCCAAGTTAGGAAGAACATATCCTACCATCCATCATTCATCTACTCAAAACATCATCCACAAGCAACCATTGTCCTTAGATGATTTCTAATGCTGTATGAATATATGCAAAACGTGTGTGTACATGTTCCTTAGCTAATGCTAATGATCAGGCCTGAATAATCTTTCTAATGCAAAATATGTATAGTGCCATGAATCCAACATGTATGCAAATAGTCCTAGTCATATAGATACTATATGCATGCACAATCACTCATTCATATGCAACAACCGCATGATAATACATTCGATTTCATCCATAAACAAGTATAAATACTCGTGCATATGCAATATGAAATGTGACCGAGTCGAGCTAGTATCTAATGTGTATTCGCGCATCCACGAGCAACCACTTGCAACCACTCGCAATCATATCAATCATAACATGTTTCAAATACATGTTTACATCCATAGGGTTCTACCTAGGATTCCCTGAAACAGGGTCGAGAAGATAAACAAGACAAACTCCTTACGGGGTTTGTAACAGAAAATAGGACTGAGAGGATGTCCACAAAAGATAGCCTACAAGTAAGCTCTACATAAAACAGGGATCAAGGATATACTCCCAAAAAGAGATATCATGCGCGTATCTAGTTTTTGACCATCAAAGTCGTATTTCCTTGAGCTTAATTCCATTGTGCCTTGACCGTCTTTTAACTTCGCGATTTAGTAGCTTCTTATTTCCTGTTTCCATAACATGAGCTGGAACTTATTTCTTCGTCGCCTCTCGTTCCACTTGCACTTATCCTTTTTCTAGAATACTTGGCGCAAACATGACTGCGTACTCATGATCTCATGCAAGCTTTCCAAAATTCACTAGTGAATCTTGGATCTCGTTTATATACTATAAGGTATTCCATGTGGAAGAACTTTCTCTTGAAAGTAAACAGATGTCAACCAGGTTATCAAGCGCACTTACTTGGGTGATCTCTATAACCCATGCATAAATGAAGTAAACCATCCGTCTTATCGGCGAACACCACTCGATCGGGCTTCAAATTTCCAATAAAGGCATCAAGGGATTCTAAGTAACTAGTCATGACAGAACCTCAAAAAGGTTACACGATACTTCGAGGGTATTACCAAGGCTAGTCAAAAGGTCTAACTACCCTCCTATCAAAACCGAGAGTGGCACCCCCTACTGGATAACCACTTCATCCCTAGAATCCATCCATAGCTTATAAACATAAGCATTATTTCCAAACTCAACACTTGGCATAGACATTCTCAAATCCAAACAAGTCATGTATAAATGGACTGATTCTCCAATAGGACTTTGAGACAAAAATGGAATTCTCTATTACGCTAGTACTTAAGGTGCAGAGACTCAACTATCAAAGCAGACTTAAATGATACGAAAAACGAAGTCCTAACGGGATGATAGAGAAGAAAAGCTAAACCTTTAACAAGATCGTTACCCTCCTTCCGAGGTACCCTAGAAATGAGAGCATACTATTGCCCTCCCGATGATCTTGTCCTTATCCCATAATACTTAACTATCCGCCCCGTTTTACCATGCCAAAGGTACTCTCTCGTCACGGGTTTCATTGTTCATCTTTCTCCCTCCTTTGAGGACTAAGCCATACCAACAAGTTGCTCATCCTTAAGCTTGTATCCTTTATCCTCTTTCTCACTATCCTTTCTTATAACGCGGCCACTGGTCTCTCGAGAACCACCTCCATCGTATGGAAAGCACTTTCGTAGATAGAAAAGACTAGTCGCAGTTAAAACCACTGTGACTACAGATGGAGGAAAGAAAGGAAAAGAGATTAAATTAAGGAAACAAGGATAGTGCTAATGGCCTTTGGGGAATAGCCTTTTTCTTTTAAAAGAAAATTTTCTTGAAAAATGCTTCTTTGTAAACGATTTTCAAATAGTTTTCAGAAGGTCTTTAAAAACTTTTGCCCAGTCTGGTAACCTTCTGCTCTGATACCAAATGTAACACCCCGCCTCCGCTAGGGTCACTCGCAAAGGAATGCACTAGCTTTAGAGGGGCATTATTGGTAAACATGCACAGAAATATCACAAGACAGAACATATAAAATAACGGAAGTAAAATCAAACTTTCATAACATGAATAAATAAGGTCTAAAGCCTTTTACATCAGAGTACATCAAAACCTGTCTTGCAATAGTAAAGAAGCATAAAGACATTTTCGAAAATTATTCCCCAAGTAAAACAGTAAAGTAGCCATAGCCAAGAAAAGTCCAAGCCATCCATGATGACCTTCAATCAGAAGAAGTCCGAATTAAACAACAGTATTTCCTCCCTGTAACCTGGGGGGGACGGAAGACAAGAAGAGAAAGAAAACGGGGTCAGTCATAAAGACTGGTAAGCCTTATCTACTATCAGCATATATTCTAGTAAAGTTAACTGGCATGAGAAACTGGGATGAAACATAAGGATAATAGCATACTGGCATGATGAAAAACTAACAAGATAGTTCAACTAAACCAAGAAAGTAGGATGAACTACAGTACCCAGATAAACTAAGGTGTCATGATAAATTACGATGTCAAGATAAAACAAGGTATCCCATCGTCAGGTTTCTATCGAGTATAATATCCCAAGGTATTTATCAAGTCTAACGTCCCACGGTATCTATCCTGTATATATATACTCTGCACCTACCGTCTAGTATCCCAACCGTGCTATGAGTTAACCATGAATGACCCTTACTCAAAAGTCGTGTAATGGTCCATGTCAACCTAACATATAGCATATGTAGGTTTCTAAACTCGTATGTTTTTTTCCACGTATAAGTTCAGTCCCTTGCCGTACGTCGTACGGGTTTTCCCATGAGATTCTACTTCAACGTAGTTGCATGATCCTTAAGATCATTTTGGACTGTCACCCTATATCTTGCTAGGGTCTTTCAACATGAATCATCGTTTGTACAACTAGGACTTATGCTACCTAGGACTACTAGGGATTATGCTTACCTATTGCACGTTTTCGTATCTCGGTTTTGGTTCAACTACCTAGGGCCACTAGGGATTACGCTAATCGTCAACCGTGCCCCTTTTCCCACGCATTCATCGTGAATCGTTTTTCCATGACTGTATGCACATGTATCACATCGTGCCATCCGAGTCCTGCCACAGGGCAAATCAAGAAATACAGGACTCGGTCGGGAGCTTTCGATTTATCTGCCGGTGCAGATGCTAAGGTCTGTTTTTCCTATACGTGGCTATGGTCCCACGAGACCACTCCCTCAACTAGTGAAAGACAAGACAGGATAAATCCTGTATGAGAACACACTACTGGCCAACCCACAATCCTAGCCTTACCGCAACCATAATTAGATAGCAATTATGGTCTTTTGGGTGTTCTTTGCCTTTCCGTACGTACACGCTTGACCAAAGATGGTAGGTAGCCTGACGGAATGCTATCTAGGGCACGACCGTGTATCGTCGACTATCCCCTATCCATCCCCGTCTTTAGGTCGCTCGTATAGCAACCAAGGCATACTCTTGGTTCTTCTAACGCAGACCTTAACCTCTCGTGAGCCTAGTATGATCACATGGCAGCTCACAGAGGGATACCAAGAATATCCTCACGTTCCCCAAAGCCGCTGCTTCGTTACCCAGTTCGCTGGAGCCTTTATCTAAATCAGATAACTTGCTCCTACTCGTGTGCTTAAACGATGACCTACCGTATCGGGTTACTCATCCAATCTATGAACTGGTCCAAAATTCCTTGACTAAGAATTATTACTTAGCTATTCTCCAACTAAGGTTCACCACTTAGCTTATTCCCGTTATTCTTGTTAATTACGGTTATCCACCTAATTCTCTGAACTATGGTTTATATAATGGATTAAGTGTCACTTAAGTTCATGACTTAATCCGTCTACAAATCATGTCAAAATTGGCTAAGTATCCAAGTTCAAGACTTAACCCTACAAACCATGTGTCAAGTTGGTTAAGTATATTAAGCAATTCACGACTTAACCTCGTCCAATTATCATTCTAGATTGGTTAAGTATATATTAACTTGACCCTATCAATTTACTTAGTCAAATCGGTCAAGTGTATTCAAGCGATTCGTGACTTAGCCTTATCATGTTTTCACGTTATATTGGTTAATTATTGGATAACTTAACCACATCAAATTAACGAGTTAGATTGGTTAAGTATAGGTCACTTAACCACATCAAATCATCGTGTTAGATTAGTTAAGTGTTTAACTTAACCCCCTTAAACTACCAAGTTGGATTAATTAAGTCTAGGCTAACTCAACCCCATCTGATTTCCATGTTTAGATTAGTTAAGTCTAAGTTAACTTAACCCCATCCATTAACTGTATTACACGGTTAAGTGTCATTAAGGAAACTTACTTAACCTTCATGTGGCATTAATTACTTAATGCACCTCAACCTCTCACATTAGACTTTGTTGTGGTTACTAGTTAAGCCGGTCGGTTCCGGGTAGCTTTACACCACAACTTGGTCTAACCTCGGGTTCAAGCACAACATGACCAACTTCTCACATTGGGTCCTATTGTTTGCAACTACTAGTTAGGACGGTCGGTTCCGGGTAGCTTTATGTTGCAAACTCAACCCAACCTCGAGTTGGTCACTTTCATGTTTAGTCTAGTGTCATGTTCATATTCAAGTTTTCTTAAGAATATGGGTAGACCTAACTCAATAAGTAAATTCCCAATTCCATAGTATGGGTAGACCTAACTTAATAGGTAAATTCCCAGTTTCATATTTTCAAGCATACTTACATGTCAACTTCCATGTTATATTTCAAGTCATGTTTTTAAGTTATATTTTCATGTCATTAGAAATTACCCATAACATAACCCAATGCTTTTAAACTCGCATATACGTTCGCAACAACGTAATGGATTAAAAGAAGAGACTTGGCAAAGGCATGACAAAAATGGATATTAAGCCACAAGTTAATCATGGTGGCAAATGAGGCACAAATGTGTTCATTAACTTGCATGTTACATTCTTAAGCCTCAAAAACATGCATAAACCCAAACTTGGCACATAAGCGAATCATGGTGACAAAAGACATGGAATGATGACTAGTAACTCGCATATATCATCATATAAGGGTTATGACTTCATATGCAAGTTGACATAAAGGTTATGAGGGTTCTCATGTTGCATAATGCAACATTTCAACATAAAGGTTGTAGCTTTTAGCCCACAAGATCAAGATAATGACTTCATAAACTTGCATGACATGATAGCATGTATCATACTTAATGATCAAACCCAAACTTGCAACATGAACATTTAACTTCATAGTTAATATCTAAGAGTAGGGAAAGGGCTTACATTGCTATGAAGGCACAAATCGATTAAATTAAAGATTGAGACAAAGCCTATGCATGCCATCATCCAAAAACCCAAAGATGAAAGCTCCAAATCAATAAAAACCCCATCTTGATGAACAAAGATCAAAGCTTTAGCCTTGAAATCAACTCGAGAAGCTCTCATACTAACATAGAGACTCTCTAACACTCACATGATCATGAAACCTCCCATAGAAATGAAGATAGAAACTTTGGGCAAGGGGATGGAGGCTAGGGTTTTGAGTGGAGGCCATGAGAGGAGCAATTTTGGCATAGTTTAGTTGCATGAATGAATAATGAGGATTTTAGGAGAGGGTTAGGGGCTTATTTATAGAGATTAGGATTAGTTAGAACGCTTAGATTAACCCTAGGATCAACCCGAACCATCAGATTTCGAACCAGGCCCAAAAACCTAGCCAAAACAGAAAACAGGTGCACCAGGCAAAACTGCCCGGCCACCATAAGTCGACACCCAAGTCGACAGGGCTGTCGACTTGGGTCATGCCATGTCGACTCCCAAGTCGACAGCCCTGTCGACTTGGGGTGGCTGGCGGGAATTTTCCCGCCTAGCCTTCTAGGCCAAATTTTCGAAATTAGAACTCGTTTTTGAACTTGAATTTTCTGAAAACTTCGTCGGACCATAACTTAGTCATACGGACTCCGATTCTCGAAAACTCAGACTCTATTTCGCGTATTTTTCCGAGACGAACGCAATGACATAGCCCGTTTTACTTGATTCAGAGTTTAAAATTAAATTCTGCCTTGATTCTCGTCTTAACATGTTATCGAAATACGGGTTGTTACATTCTCCCCACCTTTTAGGATTTCGTCCCCGAAATCTCCAAGTTAGGAAGAACATATCCTACCATCCATCATTCATCTACTCAAAACATCATCCACAAGCAACCATTGTCCTTAGATGATTTCTAATGCTGTATGAATATATGCAAAACGTGTGTGTACATGTTCCTTAGCTAATGATCAGGCCTGAATAATCTTTCTAATGCAAAATATGTATAGTGCCATGAATCCAACATGTATGCAAATAGTCCTAGTCATATAGATACTATATGCATGCACAATCACTCATTCATATGCAACAACCGCATGATAATACATTCGATTTCATCCATAAACAAGTATAAATACTCGTGCATATGCAATATGAAATGTGACCGAGTCGAGCTAGTATCTAATGTGTATTCGCGCATCCACGAGCAACCACTTGCAACCACTTGCAATCATATCAATCATAACATGTTTCAAATACATGTTTACATCCATAGGGTTCTACCTAGGATTCCCTGAAACAGGGTCGAGAAGATAAACAAGACAAACTCCTTACGGGGTTTGTAACAGAAAATAGGACTGAGAGGATGTCCACAAAAGATAGCCTACAAGTAAGCTCTACATAAAACAGGGATCAAGGATATACTCCCAAAAAGAGATATCATGCGCGTATCTAGTTTTTGACCATCAAAGTCGTATTTCCTTGAGCTTAATTCCATTGTGCCTTGACCGTCTTTTAACTTCGCGATTTAGTAGCTTCTTATTTCCTGTTTCCATAACATGAGCTGGAACTTATTTCTTCGTCGCCTCTCGTTCCACTTGCACTTATCCTTTTTCTAGAATACTTGGCGCAAACATGACTGCGTACTCATGATCTCATGCAAGCTTTCCAAAATTCACTAGTGAATCTTGGATCTCGTTTATATACTATAAGGTATTCCATGTGGAAGAACTTTCTCTTGAAAGTAAACAGATGTCAACCAGGTTATCAAGCGCACTTACTTGGGTGATCTCTATAACCCATGCATAAATGAAGTAAACCATCCGTCTTATCGGCGAACACCACTCGATCGGGCTTCAAATTTCCAATAAAGGCATCAAGGGATTCTAAGTAACTAGTCATGACAGAACCTCAAAAAGGTTACACGATACTTCGAGGGTATTACCAAGGCTAGTCAAAAGGTCTAACTACCCTCCTATCAAAACCGAGAGTGGCACCCCCTACTGGATAACCACTTCATCCCTAGAATCCATCCATAGCTTATAAACATAAGCATTATTTCCAAACTCAACACTTGGCATAGACATTCTCAAATCCAAACAAGTCATGTATAAATGGACTGATTCTCCAATAGGACTTTGAGACAAAAATGGAATTCTCTATTACGCTAGTACTTAAGGTGCAGAGACTCAACTATCAAAGCAGACTTAAATGATACGAAAAACGAAGTCCTAACGGGATGATAGAGAAGAAAAGCTAAACCTTTAACAAGATCGTTACCCTCCTTCCGAGGTACCCTAGAAATGAGAGCATACTATTGCCCTCCCGATGATCTTGTCCTTATCCCATAATACTTAACTATCTGCCCCGTTTTACCATGCCAAAGGTACTCTCTCGTCACGGGTTTCATTGTTCATCTTTCTCCCTCCTTTGAGGACTAAGCCATACCAACAAGTTGCTCATCCTTAAGCTTGTATCCTTTATCCTCTTTCTCACTATCCTTTCTTATAACGCGGCCACTGGTCTCTCGAGAACCACCTCCATCGTATGGAAAGCACTTTCGTAGATAGAAAAGACTAGTCGCAGTTAAAACCACTGTGACTACAGATGGAGGAAAGAAAGGAAAAGAGATTAAATTAAGGAAACAAGGATAGTGCTAATGGCCTTTGGGGAATAGCCTTTTTCTTTTAAAAGAAAATTTTCTTGAAAAATGCTTCTTTGTAAACGATTTTCAAATAGTTTTCAGAAGGTCTTTAAAAACTTTTGCCCAGTCTGGTAACCTTCTGCTCTGATACCAAATGTAACACCCCGCCTCCGCTAGGGTCACTCGCAAAGGAATGCACTAGCTTTAGAGGGGCATTATTGGTAAATATGCACAGAAATATCACAAGACAGAACATATAAAATAGCGGAAGTAAAATCAAACTTTCATAACATGAATAAATAAGGTCTAAAGCCTTTTACATCAGAGTACATCAAAACCTGTCTTGCAATAGTAAAGAAGCATAAAGACATTTTCGAAAATTATTCCCCAAGTAAAACAGTAAAGTAGCCATAGCCAAGAAAAGTCCAAGCCATCCATGATGACCTTCAATCAGAAGAAGTCCGAATTAAACAACAGTATTTCCTCCCTGTAACCTGGGGGGACGGAAGACAAGAAGAAAAAGAAAACGGGGTCAGTCATAAAGACTGGTAAGCCCTATCTACTATCAGCATATATACTAGTAAAGTTAACTGGCATGAGAAACTGGGATGAAACATAAGGATAATAGCATACTGGCATGATGAAAAACTAACAAGATAGTTCAACTAAACCAAGAAAGTAGGATGAACTACAGTACCCAGATAAACTAAGGTGTCATGATAAATTACGATGTCAAGATAAAACAAGGTATCCCATCGTCAGGTTTCTATCAAGTATAATATCCCAAGGTATTTATCAAGTCTAACGTCCCACGGTATCTATCCTGTATATATATACTCTGCACCTACCGTCTAGTATCCCAACCGTGCTATGAGTTAACCATGAATAAACCTTACTCAAAAGTCGTGTAATGGTCCATGTCAACCTAACATATAGCATATGTAGGTTTCTAAACTCGTATGTTTCTTTCCACGTATAAGTTCAGTCCCTTGCCGTACGTCGTACGGGTTTTCCCATGAGATTCTACTTCAACGTAGTTGCATGATCCTTAAGATCATTTTGGACTGTCACCCTATATCTTGCTAGGGTCTTTCAACATGAATCATCGTTTGTACAACTAGGACTTATGCTACCTAGGACTACTAGGGATTATGCTTACCTATTGCACGTTTTCGTATCTCAGTTTTGGTTCAACTACCTAGGGCCACTAGGGATTACGCTAATCGTCAACCGTGCCCCTTTTCCCACGCATTCATCGTGAATCGTTTTTCCATGACTGTATGCACATGTATCACATCGTTCCATCCGAGTCCTGCCACAGGGCAAATCAAGAAATACAGGACTCGGTCGGGAGCTTTCGATTTATCTGCCGGTGCAGATGCTAAGGTCTGTTTTTCCTATACGTGGCTATGGTCCCACGAGACCACTCCCTCAACTAGTGAAAGACAAGACAGGATAAATCCTGTATGAGAACACACTACTGGCCAACCCACAATCCTAGCCTTACCGCAACCATAATTAGATAGCAATTATGGTCTTTTGGGTGTTCTCTGCCTTTCCGTACGTACACGCTTGACCAAAGATGGTAGGTAGCCTGACGGAATGCTATCTAGGGCACGACCGTGTATCGTCGACTATCCCCTATCCATCCCCGTCTTTAGGTCGCTCGTATAGCAAACAAGGCATACTCTTGGTTCTTCTAACGCAGACCTTAACCTCTCGTGAGCCTAGTATGATCACATGGCAGCTCACAGAGGGATACCAAGAATATCCTCACGTTCCCCAAAGCCGCTGCTTCGTTACCCAGTTCGCTGGAGCCTTTATCTAAATCAGATAACTTGCTCCTACTCGTGTGCTTAAACGATGACCTACCGTATCGGGTTACTCATCCAATCTATGAACTGGTCCAAAATTCCTTGACTAAGAATTATTACTTAGCTATTCTCCAACTAAGGTTCGCCACTTAGCTTATTCCCGTTATTCTTGTTAATTACGGTTATCCACCTAATTCTCTGAACTATGGTTTATATAATGGATTAAGTGTCACTTAAGTTCATGACTTAATCCGTCTACAAATCATGTCAAAATTGGCTAAGTATCCAAGTTCAAGACTTAACCCTACAAACCATGTGTCAAGTTGGTTAAGTATATTAAGCAATTCACGACTTAACCTCGTCCAATTATCATTCTAGATTGGTTAAGTATATATTAACTTGACCCTATCAATTTACTTAGTCAAATCGGTCAAGTGTATTCAAGCGATTCGTGACTTAGCCTTATCATGTTTTCACGTTATATTGGTTAATTATTGGATAACTTAACCACATCAAATTAACGAGTTAGATTGGTTAAGTATAGGTCACTTAACCACATCAAATCATCGTGTTAGATTAGTTAAGTGTTTAACTTAACCCCCTTAAACTACCAAGTTGGATTAATTAAGTCTAGGCTAACTCAACCCCATCTGATTTCCATGTTTAGATTAGTTAAGTCTAAGTTAACTTAACCCCATCCATTAACTGTATTATACGGTTAAGTGTCATTAAGGAAACTTACTTAACCTTCATGTGGCATTAATTACTTAATGCACCTCAACCTCTCACATTAGACTTTGTTGTGGTTACTAGTTAAGCCGGTCGGTTCCGGGTAGCTTTACACCACAACTTGGTCTAACCTCGGGTTCAAGCACAACATGACCAACTTCTCACATTGGGTCCTATTGTTTGCAACTACTAGTTAGGCCGGTCGGTTCCGGGTAGCTTTATGTTGCAAACTCAACCCAACCTCGAGTTGGTCACTTTCATGTTTAGTCTAGTGTCATGTTCATATTCAAGTTTTCTTAAGAATATGGGTAGACCTAACTCAATAAGTAAATTCCCAATTCCATAGTATGGGTAGACCTAACTTAATAGGTAAATTCCCAGTTTCATATTTTCAAGCATACTTACATGTCAACTTCCATGTTATATTTCAAGTCATGTTTTTAAGTTATATTTTCATGTCATTAGAAATTACCCATAACATAACCCAATGCTTTTAAACTCGCATATACGTTCGCAACAACGTAATGGATTAAAAGAAGAGACTTGGCAAAGGCATGACAAAAATGGATATTAAGCCATAAGTTAATCATGGTGGCAAATGAGGCACAAATGTGTTCATTAACTTGCATGTTACATTCTTAAGCCTCAAAAACATGCATAAACCCAAACTTGGCACATAAGCGAATCATGGTGACAAAAGACATGGAATGATGACTAGTAACTCGCATATATCATCATATAAGGGTTATGACTTCATATGCAAGTTGACATAAAGGTTATGAGGGTTCTCATGTTGCATAATGCAACATTTCAACATAAAGGTTGTAGCTTTTAGCCCACAAGATCAAGATAATGACTTCATAAACTTGCATGACATGATAGCATGTATCATACTTAATGATCAAACCCAAACTTGCAACATGAACATTTAACTTCATAGTTAATATCTAAGAGTAGGGAAAGGGCTTACATTGCTATGAAGGCACAAATCGATTAAATTAAAGATTGAGACAAAGCCTGTGCATGCCATCATCCAAAAACCCAAAGATGAAAGCTCCAAATCAATAAAAACCCCATCTTGATGAACAAAGATCAAAGCTTTAGCCTTGAAATCAACTTGAGAAGCTCTCATACTAACATAGAGACTCTCTAACACTCACATGATCATGAAACCTCCCATAGAAATGAAGATAGAAACTTTGGGCAAGGGGATGGAGACTAGGGTTTTGAGTGGAGGCCATGAGAGGAGCAATTTTGGCATAGTTTAGTTGCATGAATGAATAATGAGGATTTTAGGAGAGGGTTAGGGGCTTATTTATAGAGATTAGGATTAGTTAGGACTCTTAGATTAACCCTAGGATCAACCCGAACCATCAGATTTCGAACCAGGCCCAAAAACCTAGCCAAAACAGAAAACAGGTGCACCAGGCAAAACTGCCCGGCCACCATAAGTCGACACCCAAGTCGACAGGGCTGTCGACTTGGGTCATGCCATGTCGACTCCCAAGTCGACAGCCCTGTCGACTTGGGGTGGCTGGCGGGAATTTTCCCGCCTAGCCTTCTAGGCCAAATTTTCGAAATTAGAACTCGTTTTTGAACTTGAATTTTCTGAAAACTTCGTCGGACCATAACTTAGTCATACAGACTCCGATTCTCGAAAACTCAGACTCTATTTCGCGTATTTTTCCGAGACGAACGCAATGACATAGCCCGTTTTACTTGATTCAGAGTTTAAAATTAAATTCTGCCTTGATTCTCGTCTTAACATGTTATCGAAATACGAGTTGTTACAAAACCCCTTACATTCCAAAACAAATGAGTTAATTTTTGTTTTTGGATATTCCCTTGGTTTTCACACCACCAAAGAAGTTGTCATCTTCTTTAGATTTTCTTGATTTCGATCTTGTTTTAACCTGAGATATAAGATCTTTCCAGCTGAGGTTAGTTTCAATAAAAGGCTCTCCATTTACAAACACTTCTTCACCTTATAATTTGTCTAAATTGACTTGCTTTTTGTTTTTCTTGAAACTACTTGAAGAAAAAACAGAATCATCCATGCTGTGTCATCTTGACTGAAAATTTCCTCTTTAGTATGTTCAAGATTCAAATTTTCTTTCTTGCTCACATTAGTAGCTTCTTCCATACTAATCTCAACAAATTTTCCATTATTTTCCCGCAAACTTGTACATGTTTTACCTTGCTCTACTACTATATTATTTTTTTCCAAACTCTCAATTGTATTATTTTTATCAATAGATCCCAAAATGTCAAACATGTTGGTCGTGAAAGCTTCCTTATTTGGAATATTGGCATGTCGAGATTCAGATACACTCCTTAACTCATTAGAACCACCTTTATCTTTTAAATGAGTTTCCTTTACTCGATTTGAACCAGCATGTGCATTCAATAAATTATGTTTTGGATTTTGAGTTACATTGCACTCCTTAAAACCATTATATGTGAAAACATTCCAAACTTTTATATTATGATTAGCTCCGGTGTCTATGTCCATCTGAGAATTTTCCATAATATTCTCTTTTTGTCTTAAAACTTTCTTAGTAGTTCAGTTATTACTGTTGTGTCCAAACACATTGTAGTTAGAACAAATTAAAGGGTGCCATTCATAAACTACTTTCTGTTTAACAATTCTCCCATCAAGAAAGTAAATGGGAGTTTAAGTAGGAAACTTAAAATTAACATCAATCTCAACCAAAATCCTAGCAAAAGAAATTATTACTAACTCTTCTGTCACCTCGTCTAGTTATATAGGTTTGCCCAGAACAAAAGCAATTCTGCTAACGGCTTCAACGAACTAGAAATCCAAAACCAAATTAGGCAAGCTGTATCCAGACGGGGATTGAGTGAATAAATTCGCATGAAAGCTTCATCACTGGTTGATATTCCTTCATGAAAATAATCTTTTTATTATATAAGTAAGGCCCTGAAGCTAAGAGATTTTCACAATCGTCTAAATTTTCAAATTTTGTAATAAAGAATTCATTTTCACTTGTATAAAGCTGAAAGTTGCCTTTGATAGACCAAGTTCTGTTAATATATTCTTTGAGAAATTTGTAATAATGTTTATTGCCATATACATATAATAGTATCGAGTTCTGCCATTTATTTCTAGCTTGATTGATCAAATCTTCTTCAATGCATGCAAAATTGGTATTTTCCATTACTGTTGGCTCAAAGAATTGTAGTTGTATCGATTTGCAGTGATAATTGTTTTCCTTGATGAACTATGTCCATGCTTTAGAAAATCCCTTTTTATTTGCTTCATGATTGCTTTGAGTATTTGAATTTAATGCTGGAAATTCCTCTTCGAATCCAACTTAGCGTTAAATTTTGAATTGTTGAATTCTTTGAGCTGTGACTGAGAAAAAGCATTGCGTGTGAAATTGTTAACTGCAACATTGTCAGTATACGATAAATCAGGTGGACGCCAAAGTTCAGAAGAAGGGGTTAGTAGTAGGTGATTTTCAGGTGATGCCATAAGAGCTCTTTTTTGCCTTTTTTTATTACACTCAGCTTCATAACTTTAAATGTCCCCAAAATTTAAGATTGTTATATGTATTTCTTAAGTTATTTGCTACATTTAAAAGGTTTTTTTAGCTCAGTGATAAATGTAATTGTTTTGTTTCTAGACATTGTTGTTCAAATAGTAGAACACCATACACTAGTGTTCAAGTCCCTAAACACATTGCATGCAAGTTTTTGTTTTTACACCTGAATCATTGTATTAATCATTTTACTTTTAGCAAGCTATAATAACTCAACAAAATGAAATATTTCCATGCCCAAATAATCCCATCATATTCCACAAAAATGTTACAAAGGGAATTTGATAAAAAATCCAACGATCCTGAATTCAACGGAGGTTAATTAGAGTCCTACTGGAACGACCCGTATTTTTCGGTCATTTGAATATTTAAATTTGTTTCAAATATAATATTTGGAATATTAATGGATTTTAATATTGAATTCGTTTATAAAACGTTGATTGAACGTTTATATTTATATTTGATTATAAACGAACTTATAACGTGGTCGTAGTTCATGATATTGAGTTTTAAACCTCAACTGAATATACATAATGCGTTTTAAGTCTGAATTCTGTGAAACAAGAAACGTTTGAATCTTATTGATGATAATTTTCTAATGAAAGAGAAAAACCAAGATTTCATATTATAAATTGTTAGTTATGTCCAATTCAAATTTTAAAATAGTCGCTATGGAAATCGTTTATAAACGATAACGTTTATTTAATAAACTGAATAGGGATTTTAATAGATTTAAATATCGTTTAACTTGAAAATGTTAATGTTGAGTTATAATTTCATATTGGTTGAATTCTAAGTGACATATTATTTTATTTGGATATATATGACAACAATAATTTATTATTATTGAATTTAATTGTTCTATAATTTATATTATTTTATTGATATTATATAAGCTATAGAAACAACTATTTTTCCAAACAACCTCTGTTTTTAGTGAAACTAATTTTATTGGAATACATATAGCTAATTATTGTTAGATTTCCAGTTTGGGGCCAATTAGAGTAGTTTTGTGAGTGTGCGCTTTTTAAACGCGAATCGATAAATATATTAAAATTAAAATAGCGATGTTGTGCAAACGGAGTCAGTTTTCAACGGAATTAATTTCATTGGAACCGGAATGCCAAGATATAGCAGTGTATTTGTTTTCATTGCATTTGGAGTTCGTATATGTCGGTGCAAATATAAAGCGCCCAACGTATAAAATGATAAATAACGATAGATTAAGATAACCGCATAAGATCAACATATCAAATAAAAATAAATAGATTAACAAAACTTTGCACCCAAGTAAATGGAATCGCACATACCTTCACATGCACATACAACCCATTTCTAACACTATCTCGTCCATTATTACAGCTACCTATTTCTTCCTTTTGAAGTATCCATGTACACCCTACTTATATTCTACACACATAGCCTATACCTTTTATTTATACTGCACACCTACCCTAACTTCTACACTTCTGCCTAACTATTTTTGTTTCTCTGCGTGCTTACAAGTTCAAATCAAATTAATACAAACAAATGCTAACACACAAGGACAACATCTACCTTCATGGCTACAAACCCATCCTACAACCTACCTTATCCTATCTTGTATTTTCTTCCTCACATATATCTTCTGAACACCTACCTAAGACAAGTCTGTACGCAGTCTAAAGAACTGAAAGCTGTTGTATGAAGAAACAAGCTACACTACTACCTCTCCTATATTCATGTCGTGCTCTCCAAAACTAATTACGTGCTTTCCAAACCAATAATTTGTGATGCACACGCCTTCCCGCATATATATACATATACATATACATATACGTATATATATATATATATGTATGTATGTATGTATGTATGTATGTATGTATGTATGTATGTATGTGTGTGTGTGTGTATATATATATGCGTTGCCACTGTAGTTCATTCCATCAAATTAAAACCCAACATTCCATTTGAGGCCAAAATTAAACCAAACTCTCCATTTTTATTTTATTTTTAATGAGAAGAAAACCGAACCCTCCAAAAGGAAAAAAAGGAAAAGAAAACTGGGGAGAATGGAGATAGAAGCCGCGTGGTGATTGTTCTATGAGCTAATAGAGTTTGAATAAGTGCAGGAAGAAGGCAATCATATTGGAGAAGGGAAGGGGTAGACATGGTAAAGAGGAAGTGTACTCGACTTTTCCGTATACTTTGAGTCGATTTATTACACTTCCATCCAACCCAAATTGCACGAAAATAGGATAGTTTGGAGAAAGAAATTAGAGGGCAAGGAAAGAAAGAAATATTAGAATAGAAGAAGAAGAAGATCAACAACATAGAGTCTCACATCGCGGTGGAATAAAATATAATATAGAAAATAAATCTTTGTTGAGAGGTTGAAATGATACTAACAGAGTACATCAGTTAATCAATACATATGGATAGTTATAATGATCTGTCCTCATACACAGTGCACAACGGAATAGATAATAATACATCTGGACCCCTTCAACATGTCTTCAGAAGTTCGCAGCTTCCTAACCTGAACATGTAAAACTTGGTCTGACCCGAGCATTACAAAAGCCATGGATCAGTCTGGTGAACCAGCATGAGAAAACTCACTAAGTTTAAGTATCATCCAAATTGCTTAACTTTAGAAAATTCTTTTGAAAGAAAAGGATAATAGTAAGACCAGCCTACACATAAACATGGACGGTTTTTACCTTACTATAATCGAAAACATTTTTGATATATCAAAATCCAGTGATATTATAATAGTGTCTATCAAATCACAAATAAATAACCATCTAGCAGAACGTTTGCATCTCACGCTCTACATATTTATTATATAATCAAAAACTGCACGGTGCTTATTGGAGAATGGACTCCAACTATAACAAGGTATGGGACCACCTTCTGATAAGTGTACTCTAGAGAGGATACACTGGGGGTTCAACATGAACATCTTGCAACCCGGCAACACATGACCAGTCCCTCATTTAGCTTGAGTGTACCAAATGTATATCACATCATCTTTCTGCATAGATACAAAAACGAAAGAAGAACAAATAAGGAATTTCTCTAGATGATGATAATACACCCTACTTGGGTGCGACCCAACTAGCCATGTTGTCTGCACGATTTTTGTCATTTCAGTTTTGTGAGGCATGTAACACCCCATGTCCATTAATGTCACTCACAAAGGGAATGCATCAATGTCCATGAAGCGTTATTGTTGTATAGAACAGATAAATTACACGAATAAATAAATAAAACAACATAGCGGAAGACAAAACTTATTTCATAGCATCATAACTCAAAACAAGCTTACATAAGTACTCTCCAAAACCATTACAACATGATCAATAGTCTTTTCCAAAAACTTCAAAGTACATAAAGAAGAAAATACTTAAATGACATAAATGCATAAATCCCCACTGAGCATAAGCAAAGCCATAAAGATGATAGAGTCCAAAGCGATACATCTACTCTCTTCAAGCAACTGAAAGAAATCGGCACTAAGCTGTAGTATTCCCTCCTTGCAACCCTGAGGGGGGGGGAGGAAAGAAAAGAAAAGAGGTGGAAACAAAACGAGTCAGACATAAAGTCTGGCGAGTCCAGTAATTTTAACAAATAATAGGTAAGGTAAATGATCAAGACATAAATAGGCATCATGATATGGCTTTAACATAGATAAGGTAGATAAAAAGGATGGACAAGATGATTCCGTTCCTAAGTACTAAGACAATCCTACACCTTGGCTAAGCGAACAACCCTCCAAGTACTAATCCCGAAGACCGAAGTCAACATCGGACTAGCACCCAAAGGACTATCCAACTCAACCAACATGTATTTCGTTACACCGCACTTTTGCTAAGTTACACCACATTACTTAATTACACCGCACATCTACTAGTCTCTATTTACTAAAGGTTGATCCCTTCCCACTAACTGTACCCATATGACAAACTAGGTAGTTACTTGTACCTAGCTGCTATCGTAGGTGCCGGCTTGCTCCTACCACCGCTAAGGTACCCTTACCCTGCCCATTCGATCGGCTCCCTAAACCCCGTAGGCACCCGTGCTGGCCCCACAGTGGGGTGTATCACTCCCAAAAGTGGCAACCCCGATACCAACATAAAATGCACGGCCATACCTACACGATGCAACAACGTCTTACCTACCAGCCCGGACCTATGCATGCACATGAACCCGTTGGACTTGTGTTGCCACCGCTATTCACGTTTTGACCTCTTACATTCAAGTCCAGTAAGCGTGCCCCAACCCCGACCTAGTACCAGGCCTAATTAAATACTCAAACGGGTTACTGGTTGAAACAGGTCCCCATCCGACACAAGCCTCCCACCTATGCTTGGTCCCCACTAGGTTTTTCTCTCACTTTACCATTTTAATTAAAATGTCCATGTCTTACACATGCTACGGTTAAGTCCATACTTATATGTCATAATTTACATGTCTTATCTTATTCCGGTTAATTCCATATTTACATGTCATAATTTACATGTCACCCCACTTAACCCTCTAACCATACCCATGTCTTATTATGGTTAGTACTCCTTAATTCATTCCTTATGACGAACGGTGCATGACCTCCCACATTAGACCGAACATTTTGTGGCCGCTGGATTTGCTGGGCGGTTCCGGGCAGTCTTACGCCACAAACCGGGTCTAACCTCATGTCATTAACCGTTACGCCTACAATTCATTCCTTTGACCTCTCACATTAGACGTCCAATTGTGACAGCTGGATTTGTCGGGCGGTTCCGGGCAGTCTTACGCCACAATTGCGCCTAGCCTCATGTCAAAGGTTTATTAATAATCGTATTTCACCCATACCCAATTTTCATGTCATGTATATCCAATTAAACATGCAATCATGTTTATAATATTGCCTATTCCAAATTGTCACTAATTACATATTAATTAGCCTCAATTACAAATTTACAATTATAGGCAATTTCATCAATTCAATGTAATTCATGCCCAAATATGCCAATTTCACATATTATCCAATTATCCAAAATATCCAATAATGTCCAATTTTCCATATTTCACATATTCCCATCGTTCCCACGTATTCGCATTCGCGCGTATTTTTAACATAGGCTCGAAGGTAGCCTAGATCCAAAAATAAAAGGAATAGGGATAAGAAGAGAGAATCAAATTACAGAAAATTGGAATTAACACAACATCATGAAATAAAGGGGCATGTAAACTGACATAGAGGCATAATGATAGATTCAACATGAATAAACTGATAAAAGGTATGAACTTTACATAGAAACATAGGCATATGCTGACATGAATCAAAAAGGTGAAGACTTCGATGAGATTTAAATTACATACATACATATGAATCCTCTTTACAACTTCATCATGTTACTTTTAATCCCATTATATTGTGAAAATCACTGTACTCACCTTTCGTGGTTAAAGAATAGAATTATGCATTGAAATTGATGTAGAAACGTTGCGGTGTTGCTGATTTATCTTCTTAAATTGTTGTAGAAGCTATAATCTTTAATTTGAGTTGAAGTTGAACACTTGAGATTTAATTTAGAGGCGGCTAGGGTTTAAGAGAGAATTTGATAGCATAATGGTGTCATAGATAATATTTATGAATTAGGGTTAGGTCTTAGGGTGTATATATAGGTGTAGGAAGTTATTTAGGCCTTAGGATTAACCCTAGAACTGATCTGGGCCACTCAGATGCCATATCAGTCCTTAGGGCGAATCGGGCCACGGGTTGGCAGCCAAACACCCTGGATTGACCTCTAGTCGACCCAGCGGGGCTTGGGTCGACTCCAAAAATGGTGCAGTTCGGCTATTCCCCCTCCCGATTCGTTGTTTTGAATTTTTTTTGAATATTTATTTATTTAATTTATATATATATATATATATATATATATATCATATGCATACAAACTTCATGGCTTAATAACTTCTTCATAATTAACCATTTTCACACTAAACCACTTTTTGTACTGCGTTCACACTAAGCCACTTTTTAGCCATTCTCCTAAAACAAAAATATGGCGCTGGCGGGGATCGAACTATGTACCTCTTGTATGCAAGTCACATGTTCTAACCAAATGAGCTACTAAGTCTTTTTCTTACAAACCTTAGAACAATGCTAAACATCATTCTTTTCTCATTCCTCTTTTTCAAATAAATTATTCTTTAATTTGTTATTTTAATATTCTCAGAGAATGCGGGGTGTTACATTCTCCCCTACTTAAAGGATTTCGTCCTCGAAATCTCTAAGTCAAGAAGAACGTATCCTACCATTCAATCATCCATCTACTCAACCATCAACCACTAGCAACCATGGTCCTTAAAAGATTACTAATGCTTTTCATGTACATATGCATAGTGTGTGTATATGTCCGTATACTAATGCAAAATCAGGCAGTCCACTGATTCAGTCGACCTCCTTAATGCAAATAATGATAGTGCCATGTGTTTATCATGTATGCAAAGAACCCCATACATATCATTACTACATGTGTGCACAACCATTCATTTAAATGCAACATCCATATGATACACACATTCAACGTACATTCATTTTACTAAATACATCCATTTATATGCAATATGCAATATAAAAGTGACTGAGCCGATCTAGTGCCTAAAGTGTGTGTATATGCATCCACGAGCAACCACTAGCAAACACTTGCATCCACATGCATCCACCATACATAACACGTCTCAAACACATGTTTCAACCATAGGACTACCCTATCTAAAGGTCAAAGATACTAGTGAGAGGACATACTAAAGATAGAACAAGTACAAGCTAAGCGATAAAGGAGAAATTAAAAGACATACCCTCGAAAAGAAAAGGATACAATGAACGCATCTTCTCTTCCGTCTCCCAAGTAGCGTCGCTCTTATCATCTCCCCATTGCATTTTGACTAGCTTGACCTCTCGATTCCTCAACTTCTTAATCTCCGACCCAAGAATGCATGTAGGAGCTCGTCGAATCGTCGCATCACGCTCTATCTCCACCTCTCTAAGCAAGCTCGGCTCTACCACTTCCGCGGTCTCATGCAAGCACTTCCTCAAATGTGATACATGGAATACGTCGTGTACACCACTAAGTCTCTCGAATGTATACAGAGGCTAACCATGGAGCAGTCCTCTTACTCTTCACGGGAATGAAATGGACGCTCTTAGTAAGTCTGTCTACCACGACCCAAATTCCTGTATTACCCTTCCTTGATCTCGGTAACCCATCAACAAATTCCATCGAGACACTCTCCGACTTCCATTGTGGGACCCACAATGGGTGAAGCAACCTACCGGGCTTCTTTTGTTCTGCTTTTACTTGTTGCCACATGAAGCATCTAGCAACAAACTCGGCCGCATCCCTATTCATACCAGCCCAAAAGTAAACTCGTCTCATGTCCATGTACATCTTGTCCTCGTCGGGATGAATGGTCATCTTCGAACGATGTGCATCATCAAGAATGGTCTTCTTCAAGTTCTCGTCTCATGGTACACAGTCTACCGTCCCTACGTAACCAACCCTTATCATCTAGGGTATACCTACTGAGATGGCTCGATGACTCCCCCCTTATGAGCTTCTCTACTAACTCAACCAACTGTGGGTCATCTTGCTGTGCCTCACCAATCTGTCCCAAAAGCATAGGTCTGACCTTTAAGGATGCTAGCAAACCGGGTACAAAGTCAATGGAAGGTCTAAAGTCAAACGTAGAGATGAACTCTAAACTTCGCCGCTCAACAAACAACGGACTCAAGGACAACCTTTTCCTACTTAAGGCATCTTCCACCACGTTACCCTTGCCAGGGGTATATGCTATCTCGAAATCGTAGGACGCTAAGAATTCCATCCACCTTTGCTGCATTAAGTTCAAGTCCTTCTGAGAGAACAAGTATTTTAGCGATTTGTGGTCTGTGAACAATTCGAATTTCTCGCCAAGAAGATAATGGCGCCAAGACTTAAGCGCGAAAACAATAGCGGCCAACTCTAGGTCATGTGTAGGGTAATTTTTCTCATGCACACTCAACTGCCTTCCTCCATAGGCCATTACCCTCCCCTCTTGCATTAAGACTGCACCTAGTCCTGTCCCACAAGCATCGGTATAAATGGTAAATGACTTACTACCATCTGACAACACTAGAACTGGGGCTGTGGTCAAAGCTCTCTCTAAACGTTGGAACACATCGTCACAATCTACGTCCCACGTGAAAACTAGGTTCTTCTTCGTCAAGCGTGTCAATGGGGCTGATAACTTTGCGAAGTCCTTGATAAACTTCCTATAGTAGCCAGCCAACCCCAAGAAACTCCTCACCTCGGTAGCATTTTTAGGGACCTTCCAATCTTGGATGGCCACCACCTTCGCGGGAACCACAGCTATCCCTTCTTTGGAAACCACATGCCCTAAGAATCGCACTTCCTTCCTCCAAAAGTGACATTTAGAAAATTTAGCTTTAAGGTTATGCGCTCGAAGGGTCTCCAACACTTACCTAATATGTAGGGCATGCTCTTCCTCGCTCTTAGAAAAGATCAAGATGTCATCCACAAAGACCACCACGAATTTATTAAGGTACCCCCTAAACACCCTACTCATCAAGTCAACAAAGTATGCGGGGGCGTTTGTCAAACCGAAGGGCATCACAAGCCACTCATAGAAACCGTTCGGAGTCCTAAAGGCATTCTTGTTTATGCTATCCTCAGCCACTCTCAATTGATGGAAACCAGTGGCTAAGTCCAAGTGCGAAAACACTGAGGCGCCAACTAATTGATCGAAGAGATCGTCAATCCTCGACAGTGGGTGCCTATTCTTCTTAGTAACTTATTAAGTTCTCTATAGTCCACGCAAAGTCTAAGGGAATCATCCGCCTCCGTGGAAAATACTACTAGAGCACCCCACTCCGATATACTACGTCTTATGAACCCCTTCTCAAGCAACTCCCCTACTTGCTTATTGAGTTCCCTCCTCTGACGAGGAGCCATGTGGCGTACTGGCAGAGATACGGGTTTTGCATTGTCTACAAGACAAATACGAAAGTCTATCTCATGTTTTGGGGGTAGACCCCTCACCTCATCGAAGACATCAACATATTCACGGACTATACGAATAGAATGTAAATCATCAATGGATGCGTCAAGTGACTCAAGATAACTAAGCATCACCGATCCTCTAGGGTCACAAGAAATATCAAGGGTCTTTCCACTACGAGTCAACAATTTTACTACCCTTCGTTCACAATCTAGGATGGCACCATGTCTGGCTATCCAATCCAACCCTAGAATCAACCCATAGCCCATGAAACCAAGCACAAAAGCATTACATTCAAAACCAACGCCTAAGATAGACAATCTCAAATCCCTACAAACCAGGGATAAATGAGCCGACCCACCAATAGGATTTGAGATTATAATAGGATCCACAACGAGACTAGTATTTAAGTGCAGTGTTTCAACTAATGATGTAGAGATAAACGAATGTGATGCGCCAGAATCGAATAAAGTACGAACAGGATGATCAAACAAGAAATTAAATCAAACTTTCGACAGAATTTTTTCTACCTTCTTCCTGCCCCGGAGCCATGAGAGCATGAACCTGCCCTCCCGAAGTAGAACATGTCGTATGCCTTTGCTTCTTAGGACAGTCCTTGACAGCATGACCTGGATCACCACAATGATAACAAGCGAACTTCTTCTTCTTCCTAAAGTCTTTCTTCAAATGGCCGGGTATCCCACAGTTGTGACACTTCCTCTTTTCTTTACCACCTTTCTTTTGTTGTTGGGCTTTCTTTGGATCCTCCTTCTTATCTTGAGGCCTAAAAGTACTTACACCCTTCTCTTCTTCATGCATGTATGCCATATCAACAAGCTTTTCATACGTAGCCCCCATTGGAATGTGGGACATAGCCAAACTGTGAAGCGGTTCATTTAGGCCCTTTGCAAACCTCAAGGCCTTCTTGTGAGGCGTGTTCACCAACTCTAGCCCAAATCTCGCCAACTTATTAAATTCGGTCATATACTCCTTCACGGTCAAGTTTTTCTGCTTCAATGTCAAGAACCTCTCCATGTACATACTCTCCTCAGCTTGAGAAAGGAATTTCAACTCAAACCTTCCCCTAAAATCTGCCTACGTCTCTACAGCGCGCTCTCCATTAGTAACCTCCTGTAAGGACCCATAACTTCCCCGGTAAGGAAAGTGCGGATAGTTCGAGAACAAGCCACAAAAGAACGCGGACGGAAGAACATTTCATTGCTTATTGCAACAATTCCATCAGAATACAAGAATATACAGAGTATTAACAAATAAAATACATTCGATAAATATCAGAGATTACAATAAATTACAAAGCAGTGGAAAATAATACAAAATACAACTGAAGGAGAAATACAGATACAAAGCTTTCCGGATATCGTTCCAGCTGTAAACTAGGATCCTGTGAATATAAATGTGCAAAACCAAAACTACTAGCTACCCGTGTCAAAATAAGGGCACCCAGAGTTTAGGTTAAAACAATAAACTCCAAGTCAGTCATGGGACTGGTGTGAGAACTAAAATAGTTATTAATCTTTATTTTAAAGTTAGGTAAATCAAGGGACCACGCCATATAACACGGAACGGGTTTCCTCCCAAGAATACCAGTGCATAAAACAAACAGCGCAATGCTAAATAAAGAAAAATGAAGCTATTATAAGACCTAGGTCCCATCACACAATGCAATGCAAGCCGGAGGATAGGGTTTTTACCTTATAATAGCCAAGAATGCTTGGTACGTGAAATTTAATGTTTTATTATTACTATAAGTGTATAGTGTCAAAACAATTTCAAATCATAAGTATCAATCATAGACGGCATGAGTGCCCCATCCCACTATGTCGCCATACTAGGCTCTACAAATAAAACCGCAAAATCACGTATTGGAAGCTGGATTTCCATCTGTGAACCGAGGCAAAAGATAGTCCTCTACAGATTCGAGACGCTCTAGTCCGCCCCTCAGGAACAGCCACAACTGCCCTTTGGATCGTCGGGGCCGATCCACTGATGTGGATTATTATGCCTGAACACTACGTTTCCCCACCCTATGGGGTGTAAGTCTGGTCCGTCTGCCGACCAGAATGCATCGGCCGAAACCAATATAACCGAGGCGCCTCCAATTCCAACAACCACATGAGTCAAACTCGTCAGCCAGTTCAAGCACTGACGCCACTCCTAACTAGAAAGAAACGCATGTCCTCCCTGAGGTCCGTCTCCCGTTTTTGGTTCACACCGGGGTGTGAGGCTCGCGAAGTAACGCTACAAAAAGCTACGCCACAAAGGCCGTGCTTTGATCATCAAACAAAAGACTCTGCTTTTCAACAGAAGCCTTGATCATTTGCCACTTAGGCATGCCATACAGGCAATTCACTCCATGCGTTTGATATCCATCAATATATAACCCCTAAGCTCGTACGTCTCAGAGAAGGGCGTTAAGCAAGAGAATAAATTCTCCGCCGCCAAACAGATATATATTTAATAGAAATCAATCACACAGACTGAAATCCAATGTCAGACACACAGTCCATTTAGGAGTTCGTTCTGGGTCTGAACGAAACCGGAGGCACCTAGTACCCCGCATATCCATCGATCTCCAAGTACGTCTGGACGACCACTAACTGTTTCCATCTTCTTGGGTGTACAGCCCAGTCAAGATCACCAATAATCACCCAAACGACGTGAAGACCTCCGGTTTTTAACCACCGTCTTCATCTTCGACTTATCGTCGTAACAGTTATTCAGAATGGGATAAACCCGGCCTTTCTGAATAACTCGGGTATATAATAAACAAGTGTTACACAAACACAACATACGCCTCATTCCAATTCATCAATCACTAACCGTAAATTAATCAAGAGAATAATTCCCCAAATATTAACCCCGAAGGCCGAAACCAACATCAGATCAATATCTAGAAAACCATTCTACTTAGCTAACCGACAGTTAGTTTCTAAATTTCACATTCTTAGGGAAAGGTTCCCATTAATTTTATCCAAGATAAATTCTTCTAAATTTATTCTTTAATCTTCTTTTGAATATCACTTCAAACTAGTCGGGATTAACGAACCTTACCGAAGTAATCGTTTTTTTTAATTTCCCCGTCCCAACCTATTCATCCCATGAAGTAAGACAGGTAATACTTCATATCTAACACCACAGTGTTATCGGTAAATTCAATTACCATTTCACGTTTAAATCTAATTAAAGATTTAACTACCGCCTGGAGCAAAACTGGTTATACTCCATTCTCAATCTTTTAAATCTAATTAAAGATTCATTAAAACTCCACTTAGTTTTAATCTTTGACTGGGTCAAAGAATCAGTGTCATTTAAAACACGGTTCACGATAAACCCCAAAATCACATTCCATTAATTATCGGGTTAAAGAACAAGTGTTATTTAAAACACTGTTCACGATAAACCCAAAAATCAATACCAATTCAATTCCAACTATATATTATTTAATTGGTATACTTCATTAAATCTAAATAAAAAGATTTAATCTTTTTCTCCACTGGGCTTAAGAACAGTGTTAATGAAGACGCCATTCATGACAAACCCAAATCACATTTGATATTAAATACGAGGCTCTGAATAGAAAATATATCGGCTTATATTCAATATCAAATTCTACGACCAACAAATATCGTATTGGAAATAACGATATATATATATATATCTTTCAAATTTCCATAACAACATCTGTATAATCACGAAATCCAACATCGAACTATTCCGAAGATGATTTCGATTCAAATCCATTCCAATTCAATTATTGGAAATTCTGGTTAGTTTTAAAACCATTTCAAATCCACTTTATTTATTTTAAAAATAAATAGAATTATAATTCTAGTTCAAAACTAGATCATTTCGATAAAAATCTATTTTTATCTTTTCAAATGTGGAGTTTTTCATCCCAATTCTTTACAAATCATTTCTTATGATTTTACACAAATTATTACTATTTTTAATAATTTTATCAAGGCCCGTACAGTCGATTTCCATCAACGACCATCGAACTGCACTTACAGCGACCTTTTTTAAATTTGATTTGGACGTAATTCCAAATCCAACCGTTAGATTTCAAATTTCTAATATTCGTTAGAAAGCTCTTTTCGATACGAACCCAACGGTTCCAGTTTTAGGAGAATCCGACGGTCGGATCTCCTGCAATATCCATTCGAAGTCAATGGTCGAAATTCACGAACTACCGCGGCGCGGCGCGTTCTATTCAGGCCATTATATTATATATATAATATATACTTCGTCGATTTCCTTTTGAAACGAATTTTATAAATCGTTTTAAATTCGTTTCAAAATGATTTCGACTTCTTTTTCAAATTCAAATCAAAATAGATTTTTCCCTTACAAATTCGTTTCAAACTCATTTCAAATTGATTTCAATTCAAATCGATTTTTAATTAAATTTCAATTCGTTTTCAATTCAATTTGAATTTCAAATTAATTCAATTTCAATTCGAATTCATTTCTATTCAATTTCAATTCGAATTCAATTCTATTTAATTTCAGCTCGAATTCATTTCAAAACAATTCCAATTCTATTTCAATTTCAATTTGAATTCAGTTCCGTTCAATTTCAATTCGAATTCATTTCGATTCAATTTCAATTCGGATTCAATTCTACTCAATTTATCAGATTTTGAAATCACTTTCGATATTCATTGAAAAATGAATAAAATCGATATAAATATCGTTCGCGTCAAATTGGCGTCAATCTAATCAACACGGCTTCATATATTTCTATTTCCAAATATTCTCTTTCAAATATTTCTTTTTCAAATACTTCTATTCAAATATTTCTTTTCAAATATTTCCTTTCAAAACTGGAATGAGGCCCAATCAATTACCATATAATGTTGATTATATGGGTTTTCTACAACACATGTATATATCAACAATGACAAATAATCAACCATCATCCAAAGTGCATTCTACACTGTATAAGCATCAAATATAAATATTTAATGCTTATAACAGTCTGTCAATCAATCGATCGACATACAACTAATTATTGGGATTAGTGTATGTCATATATCATCCCAATACCCGTGTGGGGTTTCCAACAATCAAACACAGATTTTATTTGTGCAGTTGGACGATGTGTAAAATTTATCGTCCCAATCAATATTAGTCAAATGTGTGTATATAAACAAATCATCCGATTTGTTTATATTTATTTATTCACATTTACGTTAAAAATTATATTTTCAACTATAAATTTTTTTTAACTATATAAATATTTTAATTCTTTTCACATCACATCACACAATCAACTACACATCAAAATCAAACAAACAAGCATACAAGCCATCCATGGTCTGTGGACGACGGGTGTCGGGTGCTACTAAACACCGTCTGGATCTTAGTATATATTTTTAACTAGAAAACAGAATTAAAAGGTGAGAAGTTCTCGATAGGGTTCCACTCCGCCGTGCTTTGCTTTTGAACTGCCGAACTGTCTGGATCTGCTTTAAATTCTACTGCAGTCCTTTTCACGCTGTTCAAATAAAAATTATATTTTTATTGCTTCATTCAATAAATAAAAATCATACTTTTATTTTCAGGCCATATATGTCAAAATTCTCTTTTTAAAACAATAATATTTTCAAATCAAAGTTGTTTATATTTTCAAATCAAAATTGTTTATATTTTCAAATCAAAGTTGTTTTTATTTTCAAATCAAAGTTTTTTTTATTTTCAAATCGAAGTTGTTTATATTTTCAAATCAAAGTTGTTTTTATTTTCAAGTCAAAGTTGTTTATATTTTCAAATCAAAGTTGTTTTTATTTTCAAATCAAAGTTGTTTTTATTTTCAAATCAAATTTGTTTATATTTTCAAATCAAAGTTGTTTTTATTTTCAAATCAAAGTTGTTTTTATTTTCAAATCAAAGTTGTTTTTATTTTCAAATCAAAGTTTTTTTTATTTTCAAATCAAAGTTGTTTTTATTTTCAAATCAACAAAATCAGATTTTTAATTATGCAAAAATCGTATCTTTCCTTCTTTTATATACATTAAAAATCATACTTTTAACACTGTTATAAATGGTAAAAATCAGATTAAAAATCAATGCAACAAATCAGAAGAGAAACTCACGTATCAAGCTCCAGGCGTTGGACTTCTCATTCGAACCCATACAAGCTTGCTTAGGGTTCGAGGCCGCGCGCCATCCAAGTCTTCAGTCGAGGATCTGAGATGACCAAACTCGAACCCCCAGCATTCTCAACCTTCAGCCGCAACCCCAGGAGGTGCGACGACTCCCTCCGCCTGCCCTAGCGTCGCCATGCCCAAACGTCGAACTCCCTGGCTTCCATCGCACCTAACATCGCGCCTACTCGCGAGAAGATCTCGCATCGACGAAGCCAACGAACCCGGCTATGCTTGATTTCATTAAGCATAGAATTTTATTTAATTTGCTGAAGGGTTTTAGAAGGAGGCGGCCTCCTTTTTTTTATTCACAGAAGAATGACTGAAATTGGGTTAGAAGGAAGTAAGGGGTTTATATGTAAAAAGTTTTATATTTTTATTTATTATTTAATTATTTTTTAACTTGTTTATCAGTTCAAACACCCAATCAAACCCAACGACTGGCGCCCCTAGCCAAATACCCCCATTCCGAACACAATGGGACATGTTTCGTAAGCCAGTTCGATCGTTATGATCAGTCTCCGTCAAAATCAAAATATAAATCTATATATTGAATTTGAACGCGCATTTCAATTTACCAGGGCTACATACGACTTCTAAAAATTCCTGAAAAATATTTTCTAGCTTCATATTGATGATACGGTCCTAACAAAACTAGTTTCATCGAATTCTGAGACCGTTTGAAAAATGGTCATTTTCCAGTCGATTAAAATCATCTGAAACTGGTCAAACGCGTTTTCCTTTGCCACGCTCACATATTGATTCGAAAAATTACAAAATTCGAAACCTAGCAATCATTTGACATCGTGGATCCAACAAAAGTGGTTTCGTCGAAATCCGAGGTCAATTGCAAAATGGCTATTTTTAAGGGCCGAAATTCCATAGCGACTATTCTGAATTTTCAACTGGGCATATCTTTTGATTCCCGCTATGAAATTTTGATTTTTCGGATTCGTTGGAAAGATATTCTAAAATAGATTCTAATATTTTTGGTTTTGCTAAAATCCGGTTTGTTTTGCACCCGATATGTTCAATTGAAATTTGAAATCGAATTATCAAACTACCGCGCCATATTCCATTCCTTTTATATATATAAATAAATATTTATATTCTAACGATGATCTATATAATATATACATTCGAATTCTATTCAAAATAAATTTTTCATCGATATTATTTAAAATATTTCATTTTAAATGTTCTAAATTCACTAAAATCGCCAAAATAAAATTTTTAAATTGGCTCGCATTTCCGAGTTATTACAATCTCCCCCACTTAAAACTTTTCGCCCTCGAAAAGGAACGAAGCCGAAAGTTGTTTTACAAATCAACTCAACTTCCATAATTTTTATTACGGCTTAAGTTCTTCAACTTTTCAGTTTCTAAGAACTTTTCAAATTTTTCAAAAATTTGGCTAACACCCTAAATTTTCGAAAAATTTCGCCATAACCTCCCCTGCACCGGGGACTTCGGGATATTTCATATAGCCTCCCATGGCCTTCTTCAATCCAAAAGAAAAAGAAAAAGCCAATCGGCTCATAAAATCATCATCACCCAAACAAAACAGTAAATTATGGTAAACATGTACCTATTTGTCGGGCAAACAATTTTATTCTTCTGCTCTAGCCTCCTTGCTATGACCTGTTCAGTGTAAGTACATGTATATGCAAGCAAATGCGACTAATTTTCAATACAACTCACTATTTGATCAATTTGGCTAAATGATTCAAAATTTTAATTAATCAGATAATAGTCAAACAACACAATCATCAATCAATTAGTTGGTTATCATTTCAAATTCATAATTTTGATATATAGTCAAAAATCACATTTTTGATGCCAAATCACAACAATAAACCCTATCTAATTTTGGTTCTCACACTAGTCAATAGGAAATATATAAATATCACACCTTCGAAACTCGAATACCAATTCTGATGATGTCTAGACTATCATCAGAATCATCTCCGGGCGACTAGAGTGTGATTCTATATCTACCCAATATGTTAAAACTTCGTATACGCGCGGATCAGACGTATATGCAAAATCTGTATATACTGGATAGTCCAAATCAATATAAATAAATAATCAAATACGAATAACTGATTAAAATTTTTAAAACAAAAATTGTTTTTGTTTTAAAAATATACTCTTCATGCTCGTTCTAGGATACTACTGATCCCATCTCTAACGAGTCATTCTCATTGGATATTACTAATCCAATCTCTGATGAATTCTTTCGTATGGTTCTAATGTGTCTTGTTCTCTGAGATTTGTAAACCAAAGCTCTGATACCAAATGTAAGGACCCGTAACTTCCCCAGTAAGGAAAGTGCGGATAGTTCGAGAACAAGCCACAAAAGAACGCAGACGGAAGAACATTTCAATGCTTATTACAACAATTCCATCAGAATACAAGAATATACAGAGTATTAACAAATAAAATACATTCGATAAATATCAGAGATTACAATAAATTACAAAGCAGCGGAAAATAATACAAAATACAACTGAAGGAGATGTACAGATACAAAGCTTTCCGGATATCGTTCCAGCTGTAAACCAGGATCATGTGAATATAAATCTGCAAAACCAAAACTACTAGCTGCCCGTGTCAAAATAAGGGCACCCAGAGTTTAGGTTAAAACAATAAACTCCAGGTCAGTCATGGGACTGGTGTGAGAACTAAAACAGTTATTAATCTTTATTTTACAGTTAGGTAAATCAAGGGACCACGCCGTATAACACGGAACGGGTTTCCTCCCAAGAATACCAGTGCATAAAACAAACAGCGCAATGCTAATAAAGAAAAATGAAGCTATTATAAGACCTAGGTCCCATCACACAATGCAACGCAAGCCGGAGGATAGGGTTTTTACCTTATAATAGCCAAGAACGCTTGGTACGTGAAATTTCATGTTTTATTATTACTATAAGTGTATAGTGTCAAAACAATTTCAAATCATAAGTATCAATCATAGACGGCATGATGCCCCATCCCACTATGTCGCCATACTAGGCTCTACAAATAAAACCGCAAAATCACGTATTGGAAGCTAGATTTCCATCTGTGAACCGAGGCAAAAGATAGTCCTCTACCGATTCGAGACGCTCTAGTCCGCCCCTTAGGAACAGCCGCAACTGCCACTTGGATCGTCAGGGCCGGTCCACCGATGTGGATTATAATGCCTGAACACTGCGTTTCCCCACCCTATGGGGTGTAAGTCTGGTCCGTCTGCCGACCAGAATGCATCGGCCGAAACCGATATAATCGAGGCGCCTCCAATTCCAACAACCACATGAGTCAAACTCGTCAGCCAGTTCAAGCACTGACGCCACTCCTAACTAGAAAGAAACGCATGTCCTCCCTGAGGTCCGTCTCCCGTTTTTGGTTCACACCGGAGTGTGAGGCTCGCGAAGTTACGCTACAAAAAGCTACGCCACAAAGGCCGTGCTTTGATCATCAAACGCAAGACTCTGCTTTTCAACAGAAGCCTTGATCATTTGCCACTTAGGCATGCCATACAGGCAATTCACTCCATGCGTTTGATATCCATCAATATATAACCCCTGAGCTCGTACGTCTCAGAGAAGGACGTTAAGCAAGAGAATAAATTCTCCACCGCCAAACAGATATATATTTAATAGAAATCAATCACACAGACTGAAATCCAATGTCAGACACACAGTCCATTTACAATTTCATTCTGGGTCTGAACGAAACCGGAGGCACCTAGTACCCCGCATATCCATCGATCTCCAAGTACATCTGGACGACCACTAATTGTTTCCATCTTCTTGGGTGTACAGCCCAGTCAAGATCTCCAGTAATCACCCAAACGACGTGAAGACCTCCGGTCTTCAACCACCGTCTTCATCTTCGACTTATCGTCGTAACAGTTATTCAGAATGGGATAAACCCGACCTTTCTGAATAACTCGCGTATACAATAAACAAGTGTTACACAAACACAACATACGCCTCATTCCAATTCATCAGTCACTAACCGTAAATTAATCAAGTGAATAATTCCCCAAATATTAACCCCGAAGGCCGAAACCAACATCAGATCAATATCTAGAAAACCATTCTACTTAGCTAACCGACAGTTAGTTTCTAAATTTCACATTCTTAGGGAAAGGTTCCCATTAATTTTATCCAAGATAAATTCTTTTAAATTTATTCTTTAATCTTCTTTTGAATATCACTTCAAACTAGTCGGGATTAACGAACCTTACCGAAGTAATCGTTTGTTTTAATTTCCCCGTCCCAACCTATTCATCCCATGAAGTAAGACTGGTAATACTTCATATCTAACACCTCGGTGTTATCGGTAAATTCAATTACCATTTCACGTTTAAATCTAATTAAAGATTTAACTACCGCCTGGAGCAAAACTGGTTATACTCCATTCTCAATCTTTTCAATCTAATTAAAGATTCATTAAAACTCCACTTAGTTTTAATCTTTGACTGGGTTAAAGAATCAGTGTCATTTAAAACACGGTTCACGATAAACCCCAAAATCACATTCCATTAATTATCGGGTTAAAGAACAAGTGTTATTTAAAACATTGTTCACGATAAACCCAAAATAATACCAATTCAGTTCCAATTAAATATTATTTAATTGGTACACTTCATTAAATCTAAATAAAAAGATTTAATCTTTTTCTCCACTGGGCTTAAGAACAGTGTTAATGAAGACGCCATTCACGACAAACCCAAATCACATTTGATATTAAATACAAGGCTCTGAATAGAAAATATATCAGCTTATATTCAATATCAAATTCTACGACCAACAAATATCGTATTGGAAATAACGATATATATATATATATATATCTTTCAAATTTCCATAGCAACATCTGTATAATCACGAAATCCAACATCGAATTATTCCGAAGATGATTTCGATTCAAATCCATTCCAATTCAATTATTGAAAATTCTGGTTACTTTTAAAACCATTTCAAATCCACTTTATTTATTTTAAAAATAAATAGAATTATTATTCTAGTTCAAAAATAGTTCATTTCGATAAAAATCTATTTTTATCTTTTCAAATGTGTAGTTTTTCATCCTAATTCTTCACAAATCATTTCTTATGATTTTACACAAATTATTACTATTTTTAATAATTTTATCAAGGCCCGTACAGTCGATTTCCATCAACGGCCATCGAACTGCACTTACAACGACCTTTTTTAAATTTGATTTGGACGTAATTCCAAATCCAACCATTATATTTCAAATTTCTAATATTCGTTAGAAAGCTCTTTTCGATACGAACCCAACGGTTCCGGTTTTAGGAGAATCCGACGGTCGGATCTCCCGCAACATCCATTCGAAGTCAATGGTCGAAATTCACGAACTGCCGTGGCGCGGCGCATTCTATTCAGGCCATTATATTATATATATAATATATAATCTATACTTCGTCGATTTCCTTTCGAAACGAATTTTATAAATCATTTTAATTTCATTTCAAAACGATTTCGACTTCTTTTTCAAATTCAAATCAAAATTGAATTTTCCCTTACAAATTCGTTTTAAACTCATTTCAAATTGATTTCAATTCAAATCGATTTTTAATTAAATTTCAATTCGTTTTCAATTCAATTTGAATTTCAAATTAATTCAATTTCAATTCGAATTCATTTCTATTCAATTTCAATTCGAATTCAATTCTATTCAATTTTAACTCGAATTCATTTCAAAACGATTTCAATTCTATTTCAATTTCAATTTGAATTCAATTCTATTCAATTTCAATTCGAATTCATTTCTATTCAATTTCAATTCGAATTCAATTCTACTCAATTTATCAGATTTTGAAATCACTTTCGATATTCATTGAAAAAAGAATAAAATCGATATAAATATCGTTCGCGTCAAAATGGCGTCAATCTAATCAACACGGCTTCATATATTTCTATTTCCAAATATTCTCTTTCAAATATTTCTTTTTCAAATATTTCTATTCAAATATTTCTTTTCAAAACTGGAATGAGGCCCAATCAATTACCATATAATGTTGATTATATGGGTTTTCTACAACACATGTATATATCAATAATGACTAATAATCAACCATCATCCAAAGTGCATTCTACACTGTATAAGCATCAAATATAAATATTTAACGCTTATAATAGTCTGTCAATCAATCGATCAACATACAACTAATTATTGGGATTAGTGTATGTCATATATCATCCCAATACCCGTGTGGGGTTTCAAACAATCAAACACAGATTTTATTTGTGCAGTTGGGCGATGTGTAAAATTTATCGTCCTAATCAATATCAGTCAAATGTGTGTATATAAACAAATCATCCGATTTGTTTATATTTATTTATTCACATTTACGTTAAAAATTATATTTTCAACTATAAAATATTTTTAACTATATAAATATTTTAATTCTTTTCACATCACATCACACAATCAACAACGCATCAAATCAAACAAACAAGCATACAAGCCATCCATGGTCTGTGGACGACGGGTGTCGGGTGCTACTAAACACCGTCTGCATCCTAATATATATTTTTAACTAGAAAACAGAATTAAAAGGTGAGAAGTTCTCACAGAGGGTTCCACTCTGCCGTGCTTTGCTTTTGAACTGTCGAACTGTCTGGATCTGCTTGAATTTCTACTGCAGTCCTTTTCACGCTGTTCAAATAAAAATTATATTTTTATTGCTTCATTCAATAAATAAAAATCATATTTTTATTTTCAGGCCATATATGTCAAAATTCTCTTTTTAAAACAATAATATTTTCAAATCAAAGTTGTTTATATTTTCAAATCAAAGTTGTTTATATTTTCAAATCAAAGTTGTTTTTATTTTCAAGTCAAAGTTGTTTATATTTTCAAATCAAAGTTGTTTTTATTTTCAAATCAAAGTTGTTTATATTTTCAAATCAAAGTTGTTTTTATTTTCAAATCAAAGTTGTTTTTATTTTCAAATCAAAGTTGTTTTTATTTTCAAATCAAAGTTGTTTATATTTTCAAATCAAAGTTGTTTTTATTTTCAAATCAAAGTTGTTTTTATTTTCAAATCAAAGTTGTTTATATTTTCAAATCAAAGTTGTTTTTATTTTCAAATCAACAAAATCGTATTTTTAATTATGCAAAAATCGTATCTTTCCTTCTTTTATATACATTAAAAATCATACTTTTAACACTGTTATAAATGGTAAAAATCAGATTAAAAATCAATGCAACAAATCAGAAGAGAAACTCACGTATCAAGCTCCAGGCGTTGGCCTTCTCATTCGAACCCATACAAGCTTGCTTAGGGTTCGAGGCCGCGCGCCATCCAAGTCTTCAGTCGAGGATCTGAGATGACCAAACTCGAGCCCCCAGCATTCTCAACCTTCAGCCGCAACCCCAGGAGGTGCGTCGACCCCCTCCGCCTGCCCTAGCGTCGCCATGCCCAAACATCGAACTCCTTGGCTTCCATCGCACCTAACATCGCGCCTACTCGCGAGAAGATCTCGCATCGACGAAGCCAACGAACCCGGCTACGCTTGATTTCATTAAGCATAGAATTTTATTTAATTTGCTGAAGGGTTTAGAAGGAGGCGGCCTCCTTTTTTTATTCACAGAAGAATGAGTGAAATTGGGTTAGAAGGAAGTAAGGGGTTTATATGTAAAAAAATTTATATTTTTATTTATTATTTAATTATTTTTTAACTTGTTTATCGGTTCGAACACCCAATCAAACCCAACGACTGGCGCCCCTAGCCAAATACCCCCATTCCGAACACAATGGGACATGTTTCGTAAGCCAGTTCGATCGTTACAATCAGTCTCCGTCAAAATCAAAATATAAATCTATATATTGAATTTGAACGCGCATTTCAATTTACCGGGGCCACATACGGCTTCTAAAAATTCCCGGAAAATATTTTCTAGCTTCGTATTGATGATACGGTCCTAACAAAACTAGTTTCATCGAATTCTGAGACCATTTGAAAAATGACCATTTTCCAGTCGATTAAAATCAACTGAAACTGGTCAAATGCATTTTCCTTTGCCACGCTCACATATTGATTCGAAAAGTTACAAAATTTGAAAACTAGAAATCATTTGACATCACGGATCCAACAAAAGTGGTTTCGTCGAAATCCGAGGTCATTTGCAAAATGGCTATTTTTAAGGGCCGAAATTCCATAGCGACTATTCTGAATTTTCAACTGGGCATATCTTTTGATTCCCGCTATGAAATTTTGATTTTTCGGATTCGTTGGAAAGATATTCTCATATAGATTCTAATATTTTTGGTTTCGCTAAAATCCGGCTTGTTTTGCACCCGGTATGTTCAATTGAAATTTGAAATCGAATTATCGAACTACCGCGTTATTTTCAATTCCTTTTTTATATATAAATAAATATTTATATTCTAACGACGATATATATAATATATACGTTCGAATTCTATTCGAAATAAATTTTTCGTTGATATTATTTAAAATATTTCATTTTAAATATTCTAAATTCACTAAAATCGCCAAAATAAATTTTTTAAATTGACTCGCATTTTCGGGTTATTACACCTCCCACCAAAACGAAACTTCGTCCTTCATCAACCAAGCAGCCAATTGGACCTTCTTACAATCGTCCAAATCGAAAAGGCCAAACAGATCCTCTACTTCTTTCAACCAATTTCTAGCTTCAACGAACGTTTCAGACCTACTAAAGGGTTTTCCACCCATCGAACGAAAGTCTTTACATATCTTGGAGAAAGCATCTCCACGCGGAGGAATGACTGGAGCTGGGGGAGGAGGAGGAGGAACGTCGGCCGGACCCGCGGCAGCGGCCCTAGCCTCGGGATATTGACGAAACCAACCGTGTACATGAACACCCTCTGGTATCTCAGATGCTCCAGTCATTTTGAATGGATTGTTTTATTTGAGGTAACCTATTTGGATGCAGGAAAAACAGGTTGGAGGGATCGAACTGGATTCCTCAAATTTATTGTTTATTTTCATATGATCATTATATGAACTGTTTAACCAATATGATTGGATTATTGATTTGGTTATTAATTATTAAATCTAAATTCAACTTTTGTTTTGATATTAACCAATGGGTAATGTTAGTTGAGAAATTAATAGCAGATGGCCTAATAAGACATCGTTTTATAAATATTGATTTACTGTCAGGTAAATTGATAGAATGAAGTTACTAAATGTATTTGAAATATATTATTTTGAATGGAAGTTCATAAAAGGAAATAAATATTATATATTTATTTTTTAAATATATATGATTATTAAATGATTTTATAAAGCTAATTCTTATATTAATAAGATTGATAAACAAATGAGCAGAAATTAATGTGACGATTTATAACTGAGGTTAATTGTTTTAAGAAACAATAAAATGGGATTTTATTGAAATTGATTTTTTTGATTTAATAATAATAAAAGTAAATGAGATTAATTAAATTAATTATATTATTAATTAATTTAAATGAAAAGACTAATTGGAATTGGTTAGCAAGTTAATCATGTTTTTGAGTTGACTAAGTCGACCGTTTAACTGGTATTGTTTTATTAAATTAGTTTATTAATTTAATAGAGATAGCTAATGATGAGGTAAACTTTTTTATATAAATTTGATCACTAATTATTAAATAATAATCGAAGTGGTAATATTGGAATTTAAAATGTATTTATGAAGGTTTATAAAGTTCTAAAGCATTGTTTATAGTTTAATGAATACTTAAGCAATTTGATATTAGTAATAAAATAAGTTAAGTTTAAATTGAAGTTTTTAAATTAGATTCTTATTGAAATTCTATTTAACTGGATTTATAAAATCCAAGATTTGATGAAGTTATAAAATCTAAGTTTCATCGAATATTTTATTGGAGCGAGTTATTAGAAATGGTTTTTAAATGGAAATAAAAGCCATGATATGAAATGAAAGAATTGGAACCTATCTGGACATCAGTTGAGATAAATGATTTTCTGAGTATTGATCTGATGTTGGTTTCAGCCTTCGGGGTTGATATTTAGTGGATTATTTTCTTGCTGATTTACAATTAGGAACTGATGAAGGTACGAAATGGAAATTGAAACGAAAACCTAAATTTCAGATTAAAGTGGTTTGAAGAGTTAATTTATAACTATGCAATATAAATTCGTTATATTGAATAAGAGATGAGGTTTTATCGAGTTATAACTAAAATGGGTTTTGGGATAAACTTATCAGAATTTTTGGAAAAGTTTCTATTTTGGAATGAAGGCTTGTATATGATGTTTTAAAAGATTTAAAGATTTGATTAAGGAATGGAAATTTAAAAAGGCGAAGTGACGATGTGTACTGAACCAATGGATTTATTTTATTCTTATGATTGTTTATTTTGATAGTTGAATAATCGACTATCAAAATCTGGCCCAACGTTGTTGATACGGAAAAATCGGGATCGAATTTATATTCAAAAACCATTCCGACCAATGAATATGAATACATGGAAGATGCTGATCGAGATGGAGCAACTGAAGACCGTGATCTTAATAAAACGAAATAATTATGTAAAATCTCTGGCTGATCCCTAGAGATATATTATGATTCTGTCGTGGTTGAAATCTACAGATTGCAAGGACTTCTCGTTACTGATCTATAGGGTGATTCCTAGGATGTAGTAGGAGAGTGCCTTCGGTTCATCTTGTTCCTAGATGACTTGTATGGACGAGTGTCTGACAGAGTATTTCCAAATGATCGCGTACATTGATTTCTACAAACATATTTTCTGTTGGTGGTAGAGGAATTCATTCTTACTGATTAAACACCCAGAGTATTTCTATAGACATCAAATTAGTGATTTGATGGATTTGACGATGTGACATTCAAAGTGAATGGTGGTCAAATGTTCTAAGAAGAAGATTTAAACCTCAAGCCTCATCAACCGGAAAATGACAAAAATTGGGCAGGCGACATGGCTAAGTGGGTCGCTCCCAGTTAGGGTGTAATTTCATCATTTAGAGAATATTCATTTTTTTTCTTTTTGTTTCTGTATCTTACGAGAATTACGGTGGTCGCAACAAAAAACCGTAAGGTGACAATATATTTAGAACATTCAAGCAAAATGAATGGGCGGTCTTGTGTGCCCGAGTTGCAAGATGTTCTTGTTGAACTCCAGTGTATCCCCTCTAGAGTACACTAATCGGAAGATGGTTCCATACCTTGTCATAGTCGGGATTTAATCTCCAATAAGCACCTGCGATTTTGATTGTATACTATGCACGTGGAGCGTGAGATGCAAACTTTCTGCTAGATTGCTATTTATTTGATTTATACACAATTATAATGTCAGAAAAGATATGTTTTAAAAAAAATTGGGTTATCGTAAGGTAAAAACCTTCCGTACTTATGTGTAGATTTGGTCTTACGATTATTCTTTTCTTTCAAAAAGAATTTGACTTTAAAATCAAGTTGGATGATCCCTTAAACTTAGTGAGTTTTCTCATGCTGGTTCACCCGACTTATCCTGGCGTTTGCAATGCTTGGGTCAGACCGAGTTTTACAGGTTCAGGTTATTGGATGTTGTGAAGTCTAGACGAGCTAGAGAAGTTCAGACGTATGATATTATATAATTATTATTCCGCTGTGTGTTGAATATGAGGACAGATTATTATAACTATCCAAATGTAATGGTGTACTCTGATGTTTTGTAAGTTTATGTCAAAGCTCTCTATAAAGATTTATTTCTATGTTATATTTTGTTCTACTGCGATGTGAAACTCTTTGTTGTGTTGGTTCTTCTTCTCATTCTTCTATTCTAACTTTCTTTCTTATCACATCCTCTAACTTCTTTCTTCTAGCTTTCTGGGTTTTAGATACTTGAATTTGGACACGGGACGTATTGATGTCGAGATTTGAATGTTGAATTTCCCGGGACGCTACACCTACACAATATATTACTTAACATACACCATTTAAAAATAAAATAAAATTTAGGATAAAGATATCCTTATATTTCAATATTTTATTTTGAAGTCTTTATTTAGACGGTTTTTTAATTTAAAATTATTTCATTCATACTATTTTTAATATCACTTGTTATAATTTTGAATTTTAACTCAAAGTTAAACTTTCTAAGTCAAAGTTAGAATTTAACAACATAATTTGTCTCTGCTTAGCTTTAGATCAAAGTCTAAAATTATTGTGCAAATTATAGGTTTGAATGCAAAACTTATACATATGGTTTTGATTTCATAATCAAGTCCATCTCTCCTTAATATGCAACTGAGATAATATCTTTCCAAAATTTAAAATCATACTTGTACTTAAATTCAAAAATTATAATCAATATCAAACAAACTCTATTAATTGGTAGGAAATTAAGAATGTGTTTTCACAAGTTAGTTGTTTAAAAACTAAAATTAAAATCTGCAAAATGAAAATTTGACGATTGTAATTTATAATTTATGGATTTGATTAATCGAAGAGAGATAGAGGGAGAGAGATGAATTTATTGTCTTACTTTGATCAAACGAAAATAATGTCATAATATGGATGATGTATAATATGTAAAAGCTAATTGTGCTCAAATCTCAGTTTACTCCCTTCACATATGACTGTAAACGGATGCAAACAGACACAAATAGTGATGTATTTGTATATGTATTCGAAAAATAATATTCATCTGTATCCGCTATCCGTCGATACTTCAGAGGAATATTTGTACCCACATCCGAGGATATTCTCTAACATCGAAGGATACAGATATCCAAAAATATCTAAAAACATCTACATCCGTTAAGATAAACATGTTTTTTGTATCGGTAGCTCAAAATAATCAATAGTTTTATGAAATTTTGAATTGCTTTATAATTGTGTAAAGTTTAAGAATTAAGTATGACTTGAAAATAAAAATGGAATTTTGATTTCATAGCGGACATATATTTTTTGAATACAGATAGTGTCATATCCGTATTCATACTGAAGACATTTTCAAATATCTGATATTCATATCCGCTTTTCGGATACATATATTTTTTCTATTTTTTGAATACGGATACAGACAAATTTTGGATTTTTAGATTACTCATTGACAACCCTATTTTCACACGCTGCTACATTATCTAATTTTAGATTTTTTTTCAAAATTGCCGATTTCAAACTACAAACAATTATGTTTAAAGAAATAAGTACGTTATAAGCTTCAGCGGAGAGATGTATTTGTAAAAACATCGTGCAATCCAAGCGAGACTCTTGTAAAGACATAGTTCGAACCGAGCGGCGTTCGTATGTTAACCTAGTTCAGATCGAACGAGGTTTGTGTAATAACCTATTTTGAACTAAGCGATTAGGGTGAACAAACAACGTCCCTGTTGAATGTACTTCAGAAAATTTAAGGGCATTTCAAAATGAATAGGGATGGAAGAGAAAAAGTGGAGCATGATGATTTTTTTAATTAGGTGGGGTACAAACGAAAGAAACAAAAAAGTAGAATTAGCCTAAGTAAAATATGATATTTACCTTGGTATCGATGCCGTGTAAGGATTTGTTCTGGGCTCTAGCATTACGGGTTTGCCAATGGAGAACTTCTTCTCCTTATGATAATGTTTTTTACTGTCCAGAGAGTTCTACTGCATGTTGCTGGATATACGATCGGATGACGTGTTATCATGTTATTGCCTTTCAAGGGAAAATAAATAGCTCTAGTAGGTTATCATCATAAGGCAAAGTTGTGTTTTTTTAAAGAGGCGTAAAGGTCATTTCCTGTTTTTGATTTTACAGAGAATTTTACGATATTTAGAAATTAACCGTGCCTTTCACTTTGAAAATTATTTTGGTGCACGTAATCTATCTTGTGCTGAAGAAATAGAAAACAAGTGAAGAGTATTTCCATCATCAAAAATTTTCATTAGGAGGAGGACTTAAGCTGCGTTTGTTTTTAGTCAAAAGTTCTGAATGTTAGTTCCGACTTATAAATGAGATTCTAAATTATTTGTTTTTGGTTTGTGTTCTAAACAAAATCATCTACTCAAACAAAATAATTTAGAACATTTTAATGTTTAGTGTATTGCTAAGGGCACCGGGCTGATTGTTAAGGGCTACCAGCCCGATGTTTGATCGGCGTTTAACCGCCGACAAAGAAAGGTTTGATCGACGGTTGTCCACTGACCAAGCCTCGTTCGGTGGACAATCGTTGGCCAAAAAGCACCACGGTAGCCCTTAATGGAAACCGCGGTGCTCCTAGCAATATACTAATGCTTATTTTTGTTTTGAATGTCGAGCATTGTTTTTTGTTTTGCATGTTGAATGCAAACAAAAAAGTAAATGATTATTCAAAAGTTAGCATAAGTAATCAGCATTCTACCTTTGAAGTTCCAATCACAATTAGGCATTTAAAACAAATTGAGCCTTAACAAATCAGGGAGTTGAAATAGAATCCATCTGCAAACGTGCTTCAACTTGTCCCTTTCCTGGCCTTATTTTAGGGGATTGTTAAAAGTACTTCACATTTGGGAATTTAATGAGACTCCAACTTAATTTTTTGGTTAAGGAAGGATTTGGTTTTTTTTTTTTTAAAAAAAAAAAGAGACATAATTACTTCTAACTCGTCACTTATGTTAAATCTCAACTTACTAAATTCAACAAAAATACAAACGTGTGAATTACTAAACATCTCAATTACTTAAATTCAATATAACATATTAGACAAAAAAATTCATTTCTGCATTTATTCTAAATTACTCATACCAATTCCAATATAAATTATAATTAATTACCTAATCCGATTAATTCTGATCACCCAACAAAACTTTCTCGCGTCTCCATTATATTAACTATATCTCTTTTTTATTTTTATGGGCAACATTAATTAAGGTTTAGGTTTTATAATTTATATTAATGAGGATTATAGAGGGTTAATATCGGAATTTTAATTTATATGTTTAAGGAGAGACTAATATTTTAGGCTAATTCTATTTATACAACAAAAATTGCTAAACATACACCAAAAATTATAATAAACTACTATACACCACATATTACTTTACATACACCGTTTCTTTTACTAAATTATCCATGTTCTCATCTTCTTTTTCTTTATTCTTTCAAACTTAAAACAAAATTACCTAAAATTAGAAATTCTTTGCATTAAGTTGAGTAAAATTTAACAAAATGAAATTATTTTCTTGTACTAATATTGTAGCTTTTATAAACTTCTTGAAAACAAAATTAATTTCAACAAAATTATTCTAATTTTACAAAATAAATCAACACTTCTGAATTAGACCATTATTTATGAATGTTTTCTTAATTGAAATTTTCGATTTCATGATTAAATAATTCATTAATGTCTTCACTAACATATTTAGTTTGCATCGAGTTTCAATATTTTTAAGAATAATTTGACTATTTATATGCAAAAGTTTTAAAAAAAGAAGCTAAGAGAAAAGGGTAGTTTAATAATAGAATTTTATAGAAAAATAATGGTGTATGTTAAGTGATTTTCGGTGTATAAATAGAATGTGCCAATATTTTATCCTACCCTAGCAATTATACAAGAAAATAAAATTGACAAATTCTATTTAGACCCAGGAATTTGCTGAGTATACCCAGAAAAACTGTGACAAAAATGTCCATGCTTTGCAATATATTTTTTTTCCAATTTTCAGCATAACTCATAGAGCCCCTACGAGGTTTTGTAGTCTATCTCGTAGAACTCCTACGAGATTCTTTACTTTACCTCGTAGGGCCTCCACGAGATAAAATAAAGAATCTCGCTACGAGGGAGGGTAAAAATGACTTTAAAAAAAAAAAAAAAAAAAATACATGGCTGTACTCAGGAAAGCGCTGTGTTAACCTTGTTTTTTCGGATTCGTAAAATTTGGTGCTTCGGTTAACCAAGCGTGCAGTTCCTTACTTCCTTCACCAATCGCCTTATTTTAACCCTTACCACAGTTCCAGTGAAACAAAATATGACATCCGCTTTTATCCGCTTCCCTCGTCTCCGATGTCTCTTCTCGTCGTCATCTGATAAACGACTTAGAGTCACCAGCTCTTTCAAACCAGAACCTAATAGAGTCATGTCGGATAGTCGAACCCCAATCCCGAAAGACGATTTATGGAGCCGGATTTTCATGCTCAGATTTCCAGAGCGGAGTGCATCGGTCGTGTTGGATACATGGATTCGTGAAGGAAAGAAAGTTCATGCATCGAACCTCCGGGATATCGCCAAGCTTTTGAAAAAGCAGAGGAGGTACAAGCATGCGCTTGAAGTAAGTTCACATCTTTAATTGATTTCTATATCAGGCCAATTTTATCCGTTTATTTGATGCAGCTTATGGTATTTGCTGTGAAGTGATTGAGCTGCCAAGCGTCTGTGTTTTGATTGCCGATTACTTTCAGTGCCTTTATCTCCTTTTTGCATCTTCTAATTATGTAATACATTAATCAATAATAAATAAAGCGACAAATAATATTTCTAGGCTTACAAGCAAAATCAAGACGTTCACAAAAACAAAAAGCAAAAACCTTTGAAAGTAACGATGATATCGTCTATTAAATTTTGTTATGCTGTTGAAACATGGTAATATAATGCTCAATAAAAAAATGATGAGCAACTAATTGTTTTTCCACTAGAAAACCGGTTTAAAGATATTTATGCCAAACTACAGGATGATACAAAGAAATAAATAAGAATAGGTAAAATGAAAAATAACGAAAATATCAAGAAACTAGAAATGGAAAAAGGAGTTATTGGGCCCAAAAATATATCATATTTCGGCATTAGTTATATCTGAACTCATGTTACCCTCTTGGAAACAGTACCTTATAACCAGAAAGTCGAAGTAACGTTTCATTTCAATGAATGATAAAAGAAATATAATATTTTAGCTTATAATTTGTACATAGTTCAACTAGTTTGGCGATGGTTGCCTCATCCAGGGGTTGCCCAATTCAGTGGCCTTAGCAGCCTACTCCAAGGGCTGGATCTGATCATCACCTGTAGCAATAACTTAGATTGACTTGCCTTGGCCTTAGGTAATATATAATGATGATCATAGCCATGTGTACTGAGCAAGGTTCAAGTTATTGTCTGGAACACTGGGATTTTAGATGTATCGGATCAGTGCCGTTCTTGAGTGGTCCAAAACCGAGCTAAAAAATTTATTTTGGAACAGATGATGTCTAGGAAGTTAAAATAAAATCGAGAAGAATCCAAGAAAAATGAAGAAAAATCAAAGAGAAATAGAAGAATAGATCTCTCAAATCAAGTAAGTTCCAACTATACTTGAAAAATGATGCCCTATCTTTGAAATGAGCTTATGTAGTTATTCATCTGTTCCCTAAACTTGAATTCAAGAATAGCTTACGGTCAATGTTCCGTGTTCTGCTGCTAATTAAAAAAGTAGTTTTTTTTTTTTTTTTTTTAATTCTATGTTGATTTTTTCATAGCTTTGAAATCAACAAAACAGTCGTTTCTTCTTTTGTATCGTGTTTCTGTTCACCCCTTGCTCTGAAAAAAGAAGTGGACAAAGATAGAAAGAATAAAATACGTGGGCTGTTGCTTAAGCTTTTTTTTGTTCTCGTTTTTCTCTTTGATGGGTTTTGTAATTGTAGTTGGGTTGTGTTTGGTTATGTTCTAATTAATGTTTTGTTCAGAGTAATTAGGATTTGTGTAATTTGAATATGATTTTGGACTATCTTATCTAGTTAATTTGTTGTCAAAAATCTTAAAATCTCACAATTCGAATCCCGTTTTAAATCGGATCCCTTCCTTTGCGATTTGATTTATATTTCGATTCAAAGCAAGCTAATACCACACTTGAAAATATCAACATATTCAATATACTTTTTTGGGCTTACAGTGCCAATTTTAATCATTGAAAAACAAATTAAAATTGGAACAAAAAAGAAAATGATGTTTTATGTTTAGATGAAGAAGTTTAAACATCAAAATTAATTTCAAAGTGCGTGTAAACTTTAAACTGCATGATTTTTGAATCCATGATTTACGATTTAAACCTTGTTTCGATTCATAGTTTAAATTTTACGATTTATGATTTGAATCTCATTTTGAAACCTTTATTATGAATTGTATATTTAATCAAGTTCAATTTTGATTCATTTCATAAAAATAATAATATCATTATTCAAAACAAAGACCAAAACCGAAACCTTCGAAATTTCCAAAATTGACCGATAGTAAGAAAATTTCAAAAGCCCGAAAACAAGACCATATCCGAGTTCTCAAACCTTGGTATTTAACGATGCAGGCTATGTAGTTATATATTCGATCGTCACAAAGATTTTGAAATCAATGATTGGCTTAATTGATATTTGTTATCATAACTTTGTCAGCTTTTTTGTTCTTTGACTATGCTCATGCTGATCGTATTATCAGAAGGTTCAATCTTGTTGGGGCCACATGTTTCGCAGTGGTCAGAAATGATTTAGATGCCCAACCCGGATACCTAGTTTTAATCTTGATCATCACAGTTGACGTTTTGCTTGTTTAGAGGGGTTTTCCGCAATAGCTTATAGCAAAAGTAGTTTAAAAGTTACCTTTGTAATATGAATTATGAAGAGTCCGACTACAACTTAATTTTGTTTAGTTGGAAGTAGCACATAAGTTGATAGGTCTTAGAACAACAATGACAATTTTATGACTTATTTCAGATTTTACAACTAATTTTGATCACAATTTAAACTTTTCCTGCCACATTAGTTTCTTATTATAAACTCCATGCTTTTTGTAAGTCAGCATTCATGATTACATTCTGCAAGTTATAAAGCAAATCATTATTGATGAGCTGTTACATTTTCCTCAATTGAAACTTACATATGAATGCCTCCAACTGAACTTTTATTAGCCTAAGTCGTTTGTTATTACCATTAATCATCCGCAGCCCGCTATTGGTTAACCTTGCACCAATACATTAGTTATCCATGAAGAACTTAAACCATCTAGACAGGGGTGAAGCTTAAATTTTAGGGAGAGGCTATTTACACACAAAGTTAGACACAAATTAGTGGACATACAATCTTCACCTTTAGATCATTTTGTCTTTATATGGAAGAGTGGAATCCATGGGATGGTCCAATAGTGTAAATTCATTGTGTCACCAGTTGTGTCTAAATAGACTTTCCATATATGGCAAGCGTTCGGTTGCACCCCAAAAATGAAGCACCTCAAATGCCCCTTGAATTCCACCACCCGTTTATATTAAAGAATGTGAGTGAGAAGTGAGAGAGTGAGTGGAAGGAGAGAGAAGGGGAAATACTTGGTGGAGATTGAGGGGCATTTGGGGTGCTGCACTGTTTAGGGTGCTCTCGAACCTGCCTCTCTCTCTCTCTCTATATATATATATATATATATATATATATATAACCTATAAATGATGAAGACAATTTGGTGCATGAACAGGTATGTTATAGGTTAAATTCTTGTTAGTCCAAACTACTTCCAATACGCCATGTCATTATGAATTGGAAGTTGGAACTGCTATTAAAAACAAAGATGGAATAAATCATAATTTCCAATATCCTTGTTTATCTTTCGGACATGAAAAAGGAGCACACTTTTTTGAAATTTATCTAGGAGAAGTGTAAACTATTTTTCAAATCCAATCCTTTCTGAAATTCAGTAATCATCTTCATGTACAATTTAATATTTACAACTCTAAACCATTGCTAATAATTTTTGGAGAAATTAAAATAATCAAATAGAGTTTATAATACTCATGTGCCTGTTGCTTTTGTTTGAGATATAAACCATAAATATTGAACTAATGTGTTGCTTAAAGCCCATCAACTTCCTCTTGTTAATATCATTTTTTGAATAACACCATTAACATATGATATTACACTTAATGCTAAAATTGCACGTGTTATCATGTTTAGCCTGTGGCAGTTTATTTCCATTTTTTTTGTGTGGATGTCTTTTGGAAGCATAGGGTGAAAACCTGTGGTTATAAATCATAGTATGGTGAATTTTCAATTGTAAATGACTAAGCCCTAGGGCAGTTATGGTAATGGTTATCATTACCATTTGACAAATACCGTTACCATACCGTTTTTAGTGATAAATCGGAGTTGCTTACCGTTATCGTTACCGGTCGACTGGTATACCGAAGATTGGTATACCAATAATCTAGTAACCATTATACTGATAATGGTAAATTACCGTTTGTCCATCAAAGTTTGTATCTTGATATGTTTTTTGTACAGAATGCATTTTTATTATACTATATATGTAGTGTTAATTAATAAAAAATATCAATGAGAAAGAAAATAAGTGTACTTGGAATTATTTCACCTTATCGTTGAACTAAATTTAACCATTTATTTGGTTCTAAATGCATGTAATAATGCATATGAAATGAGTATACATATGTTTTAAATTGATTGGTAAAATTACCGTTACCGCTGGTATTGATGAAATATTACTGATAATTTTACGTTAAAAATGATAAATGTGCTGTTATCATACCGTTTTAACTGGTATACCGAATTCAATAAAAAATGGTTATCAATCGACTAGTAATGGTATATAGATCCGTCAAACAGGTCGGGTCGGGTCAGGTCATAATGAGTCGGATCAAAATTGACCTGGCCTATTTTATGACCCAACCCTTTTAGTATATTTATTAAAAGGGTTAGTATGACCCAACCCGTTTCATATATGGGTCAACCGGTTTAACCCATTTAACAACAATGACTCATAACAACATCATTTCAAAACAAGGAAAGATACCGAACCCAAAATTACCGAAGACAAAATTCAACCAGATAAGCAGCTTCAAACACAGAAAGACAACCACTTTAACATGATTAAAAAATTTTCTATTTAATTACAAATCAGAAAATATAAAATAAACAAAAAAAAAAAAAAAAAAAATCTTAAATCATTCAGCAAGTTTCCAGGGCTGCAAGGCAAATGGTTGAAATTTGAAAGATTTGGATTTAGCAAAAACTCGAGCAAGTTGCTATTGGTAGTTCTGGTGGAAATCCATTCCTTGCCAGCAATTATAAGTCACTCAGATTTATGTATATGTTCAGTGCTGCCTTTGTGTATTTGAACTGTATTTTTAACAACTTCTGCACTATTGGATTAAAAAGAAAAACAAATATAGGTTAAAAACCACATTCACTGTTATTAAAAGCTCACATATGCGCACACATACGCACAACGCGCAACGATGCGCAGCTGAAGCGCTTCGCTTAAGGTATGCGATGCGACTTGATCTATGCGTGCGCTTTTATCGCTTATGCCCTATGCGCAACGCGCCAAGTATGCGCGCTTAGTTGAAGCTGTGCGAAAATATGAGAAAAAAGGAAAGCAATGTAATTGACAAGCTTTGATCAGGTTTGACTGTCTAAAACAATTTTTTCTCTAATTGTGACTTTAACTCATGCACGTTCCAAATTTCAGCCGCTTTAAACGAGACCGTCTTCTTCCAACGACTTCAACTCATACAACGACCAACTAAACTTTTCTTCTTTAATCTTCTTTTTTTGATATATTTTATCTATAACTTCTGTCTTCTTCTGTTTTCTTTTTTATTCTTTTAATCTGTCTGCTATGTGCTTGTCATTTATCTCAGTGAGTCTCTTTAGTACTGAAACGAGTTCTTTAGTGGTGTATGTAATCTGTTATGTCCTTGTCAATTTGTCTCATTGAGTTTCTTTAGTATTGAAATGAGTTCTTTAGTACTGTATGTATATGTCTGTGTTCATTATACACACACACGCGCGTGTGTGTGTGTGTATATATATATATTACATATGCGCATATGTACAAGTTATATTTGGTACTTCAATTTACCTTTTTAATAGGTTTCTCATTACTACTATTTATCTTGTGTGTATGATACACATGTATATACAAGTTATGTACATGGTTTGAGTAATTATGTACAAGTTTTCTTTCTGTCTATATAAGGACATAGCTACTTATTTTTGCACCATAACTCCACGAGTTTCTTTAATTTTGTTCGTATATATTAAGTTAGTTCGTATAAACTATAAACATAACAACCGACATGCATTTCTTTCTAATACCACATCGTATGTTCTTTGATGTATACGGTCTCTTTGTTGATGTAGTGACAATTTGATTTGCTTATGAATGTGTTATTTTCTATTAGTTCATAAACGTTTATATTGTTTACATGTGCAAGATGTGTGTATTTTAAATTTTACACATTATGCACTTTTTCTTTTAATGAAGCGCGCACTTCGCGTTTATGCGTTGCGCTTATGCTCCAAAGGATATTGGCGCTTCGGTGCGCGTCTCGCGTTTAATAACACTGGCCACATTAAAATTTATTATGTTTTTGCTTACTACCAAAAAAGTCTGAATAATAACTTACCAAAGAAATGGCTGCACCACATATGGCATGCCATTTCAAACTAGTTAAAATGTCACTTGAGTAGCTTTTCTGTGCACATTCAACTATTTTTACCAAATATACTACAAATTTTGACCATTACACTTTTTATTAAATGAACTACAAATTCTGACCATTATTTGAATATAAATCCAAAATTTTACTAGTACTCTCCACCATAGATTGATCATATCTGAAAACTCAAATTACCTATGAAAACCATTTTCATGTATCTGCAGAATCATCTAATACTAGAAGCTTTCCAGTTGATCTTATGTTTTCTGCTGAGAAGCTAGGAAAGAAATGGCATGAAATGTGTGCATTGCATATGTTACGCCATTTCAGTCCAGTTGATACTCTTACTCAAATAGCTACACTGTGCCATATTTATCAATTTTAACTATATACTACAAAATTTGACCATTAATGTAAATTCAAAATTTTTCTAATTTTCTCCATCTTATAGACAGATCATATCTGAATTACCTATTAAACCATTTACAAATCTTTTTTCTCCACTTTTTTTTAGCATTGCTTAATCCCCTCTCTACCTCATGCTAGACAAATATACTCCCTTTACATTGTCTAGCTATAATTACTATGAACTATTAGACCAAAATAAATCTGATACATAGGCTAGGACTTTAGTGGACCTAAACAAGAGGTAACAAACATTTTTTCACAAGGTTGCATTATTGCAGGCGTGTGCACCCATATAATATACAAACACAGGAATAAGTTATAGACTATGTATGCAAATTCGAAATGTAGAAAATGTACAAGTCTGAATATTTTCACTAAAGTTTCGTAGTAGTTAACCATTGAAGAAGTAACCTTGTTATAACAGAAAGCATGTTAGTGTTAGGTAGGATTAAACTAACCTGAAAGTAATTTTCTGTATAGTAAAATCAAAACTCAATATTTTTTATATCCAAAGAGAACGTGAACAACAACAAAATAAAACCAAAATGTGATCATTTCTGTATAGTAAAAGTCATCAAGTCTTAATAGTTACTTGTAAGGTGTTTTACAGTAGATGATGTGCAAATAAAACCAAAATTATAAGCCTTAGAATATATTTACCTTTATCCAGAACCAAACCAGTTTCCTTTTCAATGATCCGGACGGCTGGAATGGTTGATGCGGACAAGCTCGTAAGAGGATTGATCCAAAATAAATGATGTGGACAAGGCTGATATTCCTGTATAAAAGAGTTTTTAATATTAGCTAGTTATTAGTAATATTGTCATAGAAAAGAATAACTAAAATAAATTTTGCAAATAAAACTGAGTGTAGTACACATAGGATTTTGAGCATTGAGTTACAAACTACGTAGATTATAGACTAATAATTTTCCACTACACTAGTGCCTGACGCAACGGTAAGATTACCCGGTTGGTAATCTGGAGCGTGCAGGTTCGAATCCCGGCCTCTTCACATATGTGAGGGGAATGCTGTGCACACCAATCGACCACCCCCAGAGCCTGGAAAGCTGTGAGAATATAGTACTGGGATGGGAGACTGGTCTGGGAAGTCATCTCGTGCTTGAGTACGGGAGCCTTTGGCACTGGGTATTCACCTTACACAAGTGCCAAGCACAACAACAATGTTTAACTGCAGAGACAACGCATCTAATGCGGAAACTATGATCATTCGTCTCAGCTGAAGTTACATGTGCTGGATACATTTTTACTTAAAATGGTTGATTTACCTACCCTTTTTTTTCACTCTATCGCATGTTTTGATCCATATTACGGATATCCAAAAATGTACTTATAAAGGCTTTTATTGAAATAAACGAAACAAAGTCTGCTCGTTTCCATGGTTACACCACCACAAATAATATCAACTACTATACCCATAATGATCAGCATAGATGATTTTTTTCTTTCTAAAAATAAAAATGGCCAATGCTACGCCTATTAAGTTGAGCATAACACTGCTCGTTTATGCATAAATTTTCCTGAAAGCAAATAAAATATCAAACACAAGTGCCTTTCATTTTAGGTGATTGGTTAGAGCTTCAAGTTGATAGAAACAAAAGAGAAAGATCGATACGATTTCGAGCGGTGTTAAGGAAGGAGATTTTAGAATTTAGGGTTCTGGAGAAAGATCGATACGATTCGAGCAAGAATTTATGGATCTGGTTGCATGCGGGTACACATGGTAATGTTATTTTTTAACTGGGTTGAATGGGTATTGGCCCAATATGAAACAGAATTAAATTAGTTCAACCCAACCCTATTAAAAATGAGTTAAAAAGGTAGGGTCAAAGGGTTGTCTTCAATTTTGACAGGCCTAATGGTATGGTAATGGTAAATTTACCGATACCATAAATCCATAACAGCCCACTAAGCCCTATGGTAAACACATAATTTTCATTACATTAAGAAGAAGAAATTGCCGCACCCCCAACATTATAAAAACTAAAACAAATTTCAAAACTTCAAGCAGTATCAAAAATCATCATGCTTTATCAAATTACCAATATCTTGCACTTTATGAGGTCACAAATACACAGCGAGACATGTCAATGAGGATTATTAGCATTTTAGGGACAATTTGACGAAAGTCCCTACTAAATTTTAAAACACACTAAATATCCTTGCAAAAAAGTACATAAATTAGGTCACTAGAATTAAGTTACCAATAATTTTTATAAATTTATGTAATTATTCAATAAATAATTGCAGACATTTACGTAAGTATATAAATAGCTGTAGATACCTCCGTAATATTAATTTACGGAAATTTCTGTAATTTTATGAAAAAAAATCAAAAAAAATCGCAGTTATTCACAAAAGAAATTGCGGAAATATCTGCAAATATTCATTGAATAATTGCAAACATTTATGCAATGTTTGAAAATAATTGTATAAGTGCCTGCAATTATTCACCGAATAATTGCATAATTGTATACAATTATTTAGTAGACCTAATTTACATTTTTTTTTTTTTTTTTTTTTTGGGAAAGGGTATTCATTTATTAAGTTTGATTTTAAGAACCTATGCTTAATATTCACTTAATTTTAATTGCATGTGATGCTTCTATTTGGACTTTTGTATTTCAGTAATTTAGTTCTATTTTTAATACAACCATTATAACCATAATGTTCCTCTTTAGGCCTGTTCATACAGTAAACATGAAGTAACCATGAAACCTTTATAATTCCAAAGTTTAGTTGCTGTAATAGTTGAACCGACAGTGCAAAAGAAAATGTTACAGTTTTATATGATCAATCAATAGGCTACTGTGTTTCGCTACATGTTATAATATTTTTTGTGAAAACCTAAACATGCAATTCACTATTTTGTTAAATCACTTGGTTTATGTTCCTTGCATTAGAATAGGCAGTTGAGAAAGATAATTATGTTGAGGTTGCAGTAGTTTTAAGTCCTATATAAAAGTAACTCAATAAGAGGTATTACTACTACTGCTGCTATCACTAGTACAGTAGTACTACTACTACTTGCTCGTTGAAAGAAGCAAAAAGAATGTACTCATATTTTAAATTTTCTGAAGAAGTGATGTTTCCTGTTAGAGGCAAACATCTCGTTGGAGGTCCACATTTCTTTATGAGAACTATGATTTGGCGTTTCATATTTGGAACTTAACGAGAACCCATCTCAAACATTAAGGTAACACTTTTAAATGTAAACATGTATTTAAGTAAATGAAAAATAATTGATTAAGTACTGCTAACATTTCACATGAGAGTTTCCTTTTGAAAGTAACTAAGTAATTGCTACTCATGTAGTCAGTTGAATGAAGGAAAAATATAACATATCATGCTTATCAAAAGTTCAACGTGGTAATTACCGTTTTCTCAAGTGTCACAACTCACAAATTAAACTTCATACATTTTTAATGTTTGTATTATGTATTGGCAGTTCATGTTTTTATATTTTATTATCCAAATTTATGGTTGTAACTTAAAAAAAAAAAAAAAAAACAATTCAGAATTGGATTCCATCTGTTATTTAATAAAAGCATTGGAGTAAAAATAACAATAATGCTATAAGTGTAATGAATCTGAATTAAAATAGTTTGAAAGAAAAAAAAAAAAAACATAACAATATTAATAAGTTTAGCTGCTTTTGAGATATTATAATTAACCCTTTTTAACTATTTTTATAACAACACTGTAAAATATAGAAAATTCTAAACCGAACTAATAATTGTATCTGAACACTTTTCCAACTTCAATCTTTTTCAAAGCCGCTTTCCTCTGTTTTTGTACCAGTTTCTTACCAGCTTCCGTATTTTGTTTCTATGATTTGATTATAACTTTGTACGATGACCAATAGCTATATGTATGAACCGTAGTTTCAATAGTAGTATTGATTTACATCCAAAGAAGTTTTTTTTTTTTTTTTTTTTTCAAGTCTAATTGGTATGGCATGATATTACGAGTATTTATTAGATGACTTGTAGAATTAAGAGAAGATGAGATCACATCAATGATGCAACATCAATCCGTATCATAAATATAATGAATGTGATGCTTGAAAACATATTCAATCATTGGACCCAAACAGTATGCCTGACCTAAGCATAAACTTCACATCGCACGTTGTCCAAATGTGAACATCTTGTTTCATCCCCAGACAACTTTTTTCACCCCAGGCAACTTGCCTATGGTTGAGCCATTGTAAAGTAACGTAGTTGAAAGAGAATCATGAGCTTTAGATGGTCTAGCCTGGTCTGCCACTGCAACTTCCAATCCCAGATACACCTGCTGCTTATAACCAGAAATGTGATGCAACGAGGTCATGAAAATTTGTTCGTTGGAACAGTGGACTTGTATAGTGTATATTAATGTGTTCGTTCTCTCATTGTGGAATCAGCATGTGGAACAATAAACATGCTTTCTGTGTTTGCCTGTAATCCTGAAGACTACTGTAAGCTTAGCCTTTTTATCAGTCTTATATTGACTTCTTGTGCTAAATTGCTAATGCTCATTACCTTGAGTCTTGAGTGCTTAATAAATCCAGGGAGGAATTATAAAATGGATTGCGGATGATCGTGAATAACTTCTAGAGTATTCCTTGGCATATATTAATAATAAGGTCAATAGTCAGCAGACACCTGTAACAAATAGGCGGCTTCACCCTGCACCTAGATTTGTGATCCTATGAAAACCTTTACACTTTGTGGGTCTAAATTTCTTTGTTGTAGTTACCCATATGTTTAAGCTGGTTAAATATTGGCGAACTTTTTTTGTTTTCTTCTTATTTTGTACTTGTGTATAGGTGATACTATTGTGTATAAAATTATAAACCGACATTCAAAATAGGTGAAATCACATCAAAAGACAAATTATTGGTTAGTAGCTATGCACCACCAAATTTCTGGTCCACTGCTCCTGGGGATTTTTTTCTTTCTTATTTACTCTCTTCAGATGTGAAGTGTTAAGTGTGAAACTGATTAATAAATTATTTTCTCTCTTCAAGTTTTACAACTTAACATGATATGGTGGCTCTGCATAGCAGTTAGGAAACTTGCAAAAGTTTCTTAGGTTTTAGCTAAATTTCTTTGATAAAGGTTTATCTGATCTAATTGCTTATAAATTATACCTAAATGGATAATGCAGGTTGTTACTTTGATGCTATTGGTGTAAGAAATACCCAGATGAGAAAAAGATTAGTCAAATGAAAGATAGCTTATTATTTATTAATTTTATCGGTTCATTGTAACATAGGATGAATACGTTGAATATAAGAATTATCAAAATTAAGATCCAATAAAATGGTCTGTCGTGTTATTTCTTTGTCGTTGACGAGTAGAGTTCGGAAAGACTATGGATGAGTGGATATAGTTTTAAGGTTATGAATATCGATGACTCATTTTGTGTTCATTGAATCCTTATGTGAAGATGGTATAATCCTCTTTGTTATTAGTTGGCCATAGATGACTGTCTACTACTTATATCCTGTAATTTTGTGTATAGCATGGATGCTTTCTGTACTGTAGTTGTTTTGACCCCAAATATGCAGTTGTTTTGACCCGACTTTACTGTAGAAATTCTCCTCAAGTTCAGTTAGCTAACACCGCCACTTCTTTGGCAGAAATCTTTTTCTTTTGGCTTGAGCTGAATGGCTTCCTCTTCTTTGACTGAAAATCTTATTCTTTTGGCCTAAACCACTATTTTGGTTTTTTTATGCTTGATATATTAGAACAAATTTAGTAAAACACGGCTTGTCTGGGATATGTTGTGCAGTTGTTTTATCTAACATAAAGTGAAAAACATGAAATCAAAGAGAAGCCAATAAATTCTTTGAGCTTCCAATGCGGATATCGTAGAATTTAGCACATATTATTGATGCATTTTTAGTTTCATACAACTTTACAACCTTGTTGAATCAGAGGAACTAATGTACTGAAGCCTGAGTTCACTCAATGCAGATAATGATGTGGATGGAATCAAAAGGAAGTTTTAAGCTAAAAGCACCAGATCATGCCACTACACTTGACCTAATTACCAAAGTGTGCAGTTTATCTGTAGCTGAATCATATTTTAATAAACTATCATCAAGCTCTTCACAAAAGGAAGCGGCTTATTATCTCCTCCATCGTTATGCTAAAGAAAAAAACTTGGAGAAATCGGAGGCTCTCATGCAAAAGCTACTCAACTCGGGATTAGCTGTAAATCCTTTTCTTTATAATGAAATGATGAAACTTTATATGTCCACCAATGAATTTGAGAAGGTTATTTCAGTAGTAAAACACATGAAACTTAGTAAAGTTCCTCTCACTGTACTTTCCTATAGCCTTTGGCTGAGTTCCTCTTTCGAAGTTTCTGGTGTTTCTTCGGTCGAGAAGGTTTATCAGGAGATGAAAAATGATGAAAATATAAATATAGGTTGGAGCACTTATGGGACATTAGCTAATATATATACCAAAGCAGGTTATACCGATAAGGCATTTGCTTCTCTAAGAGTTGCTGAAAAAAAGCTGTCGACAAATGACAGGCTTGCATATTTTTTCATAATGACATGCTATGCTGCTCTGAAAGATAAAAATGGCGTTTTAAGAATGTGGGAATGTAGTAAGAAGGTTCGAAAGAGATTCACGTGTGCAAATTATATGTCAGTGATGTCTTGTTTAGTTAAAGTTGGGGATATTGAATCGGCAGAGAGAATATTTAAGAAATGGGAATCACAGTGCCGTAGATATGATATCCGGGTTTCCAATGTACTTTTGGGCGCTTATGTGAGAAAGGGATGGATGAATAGGGCTGAAACATTACACAATCATACTCTAAAGGTTGGCGCATGTCCAAATTATAAAACTTGGGAAATTTTGATGGAAGGGTACTTTAATAGAGGTGAAATGGATAAAGTAGTTAATGCTATGAAGATTGGTTTTTTTAAACTGAGTGGTTGTATATGGAAACCGCCAGTAAAGATTGTTACGGCTGTTGCAGAATACTTTGAAGAACGTGGCAATATTACAGAAATGAGAGGTTACATAAATATATTGAATGATTTGAATTTCATTAGCCTGCCAGTGTATAAATCAGCTCTTAGAACACACTTTAAAGCCCAGGTAAACGCTAGTGATATAATCGGGATGATTGAAAGAGATAAAGTTGACTGCGACTATGAAATGACGAGACTTATCGAGTATTGTAATAAACCTGTTAACCTTGATGGAGAGAAAGAAATACTACCTTGCCCACCTCCTTTAAAACCATTTTTTGATCGTATTTTGAAGTGAGTTTATACATTAATATAGAAGATTGGGATTTTAAGCCATACTGTGGAGGATCTTCAGAAACACAGATGAAGATTCAAAAAAAAGCAGATAATGAATCAGTTAACAAAATATATTAGCACCACAATCTCAAAATATGATAGTACCACGATCTCATATATTAAAGCAGAGAGTTGAGCAGATAATACGCTTTCCCTAATTATTTTCAAATGAGACTTTGTTTTGTCTAGAGGAGGCATGCTCTCTTTTACTATGTCAAGGTCCAACACATTGTTCATCCATGCCTTAAATAAAGGAAGCTCTTCTTCATCGAGAATTGTGAAGTCTATTACCTCTTCAATAATGCCAAGCCAAATAGGAATCCATCCTGCTACAATATCGATCAAACCATTTGTTTCTCCACTGAAGAACTTTTTATCCTGAAGATGGTCTTCTAGAATTTTGAGGTTTGCTTGAAATTCTTTTATTGCTTTGAGTTGTTCCTCTCCTGTTTTAGATAGTATATTGAAGCTACCATGCAAGCACTGGTTTAAAAACAAGGAAAACTCGGTTAGACGATCATTAAAGTTAACCGAATTATTGATACTGCTAATAAAAGATGGAAGTTGATACATCATTAAAGTTAACAATCAAGTTTTCATGTTAAGTTTGTCATTTGATAAAAGAAAACAAGGGGGAAAAAAGATGTCGGTGAATGTGGATTTTAGACAAAATTCACACCTCCTCTTCAGAAAATTTAGACAAGAATGGAGCCTCTGCCTTCTGATGTGGATCTGAAGGTAAAAGGGATGGACAACGATCCTTCCACATGTCTTCTATGTACTCGAGAATTACAGTAGTTTCACATATTGGTTTGCTGTTGTGCACGAGCACAGGCACCATTTTGTATACAGGGTTATATTCAAGAAGCTGACTACTTTTGTTTTTGAGATCTTCATGTATGTACTCGTAATCAATGCCTTTGAGCTTAAGTGCCCACTCCACTCGGAGCACAAAAGGGCTCAGCTTCATTCCATAGAGCTTCAAACTTTCTTTTGCCATGTCTTGCCTTTTTTTCCTTTCTTTGCTGCAAGTCTCTGATGATGTAGGGGGATACTCGTACATTTATGAAGGGGGAGAAGTTTGAAAGTCAATGGTCTAAAAATTATGAAAAAAAAAAAAAAAAGAAAAGAAAAGAAAAGAAAAGAAAAAAAAAAAAAAGAAAGAAAGCGAATTTCCATTTTCCAACAAGTTGGAAGTTTCATGTATGTTTCTTTTTGTTGACTGGTAATATTTGAGTGGCTTAGAAACTAGAATCAACAAGACTAAGATAGTGATGTGCGAACATGCTTCAACTCAGAACTCAGTATTTCATGTACACTGTGGTGCACGTACTAGTCAATTCAAAGAGTTTGATAAAGCCACCTAACCTGAATATTGGAGACAAACTTGCATGGTCAGAGCATCATGAGTGAAGAAATATGGTATTTGCCACGAAGGAATATATGTGATGGAAACAAAATTTATTAGGACGTAAGAGGTTTGATTGGACAAAAAAATAAAAACATCTGAAAATTGAAATGGTGGAATATCTTTGTGGCAATTTGGCAATTGATCATGGATATCTTCTATTTAGTATTTTATTCATATTTTATTGCAGTATGGTTCTGCAGTTATATTTTTTTTACTATGATAATTAGTTTATTGTTTGTATTTTAGTGCATTAAGGTCATGAAGTTATATTTTAGTTCGTTGGGGCTATGATAATTATTATAGTTTAGTTCATTGGGGTTATGATAAGGGCTTTGTTAATGACACCTCGTTTTTGAGTAAGGGGTATCACAAAATTTTAGTTTTTAAAATTTTGTCAAGAGGAGTACACTACAGTCTAAACACCTCTTAACAATACATAATAACAAGACAAAAATACTTTTAATCTGAAAATGGTATACTCTTATCGTTTTCGTTGTTTTTTAAAGTTTGTTATAAAGATAGAAAAGATGGTCTAATGATACGTTTTTATTAAATAAAAACGGTATACTCTTATCGTTTTTACAGGGTTATTTTTGTCCTTTAAAAGTATAACTGGTGTTGCCCCTTAACAATCAAATATTGGACGGGTGTGAACTTAAAAAATGACATCCCTTACCCAAAAACGGGGTGTCATTAACAAAACCCTATGATAATTAGTATGATTGAATTTATATTTTAGTGCATTAAGATTATGCAATTATATTTTTCAATATGCTTATTAGTTAATTTTTGTATCGAAGCGGTTGCTCTTTGGATATGGATGATTGTATATGTTTCTAAAATTTAATTGCATGCAACAATTGTTTTGATTAATGTGATTGCATTTGGTCACAATATTCAAAAATAAAATAAAAATGATAACGAATGTATTCATGAAATGCAGTCAAAATTTAAATTGTTATCGTTTTTGTGTTATTGCCTTCTTGAAAAATTTATTTTATTAAATGTTATTACTTGAGGTGGGCATAAACTGCATCGCAATACATAAACCGCATAGACCGAACCGTAAAAACGGTGCGAAAAATTGAATCGAACCGAATAGCTGTACTAATAATCTTATGATAAACGAGTATATAGACACGTCTAGGTGAGTTTGCATCCACTACAACAAAATGATCATATTACAACGGTGGAAAAAAGTTGTAAAAGACTGTTTACAACGGTGGGGAAACCGTCGTGTATTAAGAAGTTGTAATAGACTGGAACCTTTTACAACTGTTTTGCACCGTTGCAGCACCTTTGTGAAATGTGTATTTTACAACTGTTTTACATCGTTGCAGCACCGTTGTGAAATGTGCATTTTACAACTGTTTTACACCGTTGTAATAAACTTTATTACCACTATGTATAACTGCTGTAATATATTTTATTTCAAGTATTATTTTAGAGTTGTAATATATAAACAAATTATACATACTGCTAATAAAAAACTCATTGCATAAAATATTATCTACAAAACCGAAACAAACTTAAAACATGAACCAAAACAATATATAAGAATTTTCAAACTCTCATCATTTTTTTTACATAATACGCTGAATTTATAAATCATACAAACATCTCAAGTACATACATCACTGTAATACAAACGTAATGAAATCGAGATTTGCTCGCAATGTTGTTGGCCTTGCAATGAGTTGTAATATAAAAGTAATTTACAACAGTTGTAATGAAACCGACACCACTTCACCTACAGCCCGCCTAAAACAGTTGCCTCATCATCTACTTAACTCCGATCTCTGAGCTGTTGCCCCATTAGACTGGAGCCTCTTGCCAACCTTCATCAGCATCATGCTTTTCTCCTGCGCCATCGCTATCAATACATTTTGACTCCTTTACGACCGAACAATGATCTAGGTTGTGGGACGTCTGCTAGATGATAACTAAGGCGGATGAGTTAAAACATATTCATGCACATTCATGCATAAGACTGAAGCATTCCCATGGATAAACGGTCCTTAAATATGAAGGACGCATCGTATAGAAAACAAATAGAAATATGCTCATGAGCTTCACTAAATAGAAGATAAATATCAACCAACAAGGTATTAGGTATAGCACAGAGCCATACAAGCACGCACACCTCCTTTTAGGATGGATGGAAATACTAAAAGAGTTAAACATTATCTCTTCAACACAAACAGATAATAACCGCTTCATACCTTTCTCCTTTTGCAGGAAAGTAAATGCAGTAGATCTACATTCTGAGAAGTTGCCACTTGCATGAACGAGTTGGTTTTCTGGATTAGAACTCCAAACTATACTTCCCCATCATCATATACTTCCCCATCAACATACTTCCCAATCATCATATACCAGTGGCCCGAACCAAACGTATACCCTCCACCTCCAATCCATCTCCCAAATTCCCCAGTTCATCACAGCAAATCACCTTCCTTTTCTTTTCCCAATTCGTGAATCACCGCAAATCGCCGCAACCCGTGAACTGAAGCCGAAATCAATACTTCAGATTAAGATTCGGATTGAACCCAGACACGAATTGAAATCGAACTTGAATCGGTTTTTTTTCGACAACGACGATTGTTTTTTTATTTTGATTGCGAAGTTGGATGATCGGTTCCAGGGAAGGATTTATTTATTAGGAATAAATCGGTGGCAATTTTCTTTTCGGATTTGGGGAAATGGAGTGAACGAGGGGCACCATGCTTTATTAATTATTTAATGAAAGAGCTAGGGAAATGGAATGAGTGGTAATAAAAAAAGAAACGGCATAAGTTTTAAGTTGGAGGGAAATTTTGTTTGGAGCCAAATTTCCAGCGGCAGAAGTTTTAGTTTGGAGGGAAAATTTGATTTTGAATCTAATTTTCAATTTAAGAGGAAAACATTTGGTAAGAGTCAAATTTCTACTACTAAAATTTTAGAAAAAATATTAGAACATACAAAATAAATATCTTAAAGAAAATCTCAAATGTATATAGAAGTAATAATTTGCAATATAATTTTTACAATTCTCAAATTCTGAAGTTTTTAACGTTTATGAATTTTCTTAAAATTGAAGATTATATTTAATTTAAATTTATTTAAAGTTTTTTTTTTTTGGTTTTATGAAAGTTACAAATTTTTGTTTATAAACTTTATGAATATTTCAAAATTTATTTTAACAATATTTAAAATTTCTAAAATAATAAAATATAATTAACAATTATAATTAGCAAATAATAAACAAGAAATAAGAATTAACAAGAGAAAATAATCAGCAAATAATTAACAATTATACTTAGTAAATAATAGACATCTATTACAATTGGCAAATAATAGGTCTCTAATACAAAAAATAGAAAAAAGAGTTACTAAAAATAAGTTTAAACAACTTTCTAATTTAACTATTAATTATCAGAAATTAATTAGTACATATTAGTTATTACAACAGACAAAAAAGAAAAGTTGTGATATATATGTTTATTACAACAGTGATTTTTTCACAGTTGTAAAAAACATTTATTACAACAGTGCGTTTTGCACAGTTGTAAAAAAGCATTTATTACAACTGTGCTTTTCGCGCAGTGGTAAAATTAAAGTTGTAATATGGTGTTTTTGTTGTAGTGATCTAATCATAATTTGTATGCATTAATTCAACCATGTGTGGACTATCTATAGTAAACCTATATAACGTGATATGAAAATTTCTAAATCGAACTCCAACTTATTTCCAAGCAAACATCTTTTTGTAACTACATGTAGGTTTCCAAACATTTAATACGTAGTTTTTTAGTGTAATAAATGCTGATTATTTCCAAGTACAAACTTACTGATTATGCAGGTTTCAAAAACTTAGAGGATATGTTATTTTATATATTGTACAAAGTACAAAAAATCTTTTTTTGATGAAAAAAGCAAGATATTTAATAACCAAAACATCACTAATAGTACAATATATATAATAGGCTAATGAAAACAAAATTGAAAATGGATGCAACACCTAATGAGTTAATAATAAAATAATATAGTCAATTCACACATAAGAAATGGAACATAATGAATGATACTTAGTTAAATTACAAAGATACCTCATATATCTAATAGCCAAGCATTTTGCTTGGGATTCTATACCAAAAGTGAAATAGTTTTTGATTTCAAATCTGATTGGATTTCAGATTTGATCTGATCTAAATGTGGATCTAAATGGAGTTAGGAAGATAGTTAGCAAACAATATGCAATAAATCACTATTTTCTGATGCTACGACTGCCATTAGAGAAGAATGATTAGTGTGAAGTATTGATAATGAATTATGTGATCATTTAACCTTATTATATAGATGAATGTGATGAATAAGGTATTTATATCCATGCATTACCTTGTTTAGATCATCTTTATGATTCCTCTATAGATTTACATTTCTAGATAACTGACATAGAAATTTTAAAGTCCATGAAAAAATATATTTTAAACTCTTTATTCATACTTTACGGATGGAGTTGTTTGTAACTCAATTCAGAATATTTTACCACAGAATTTTTAATGAGTGGATGAATGTGAAGTTGTCTGACGTTATTTTTTTTCTTATTTCCTATTATAATTTATTAACCATTGTTCATTATTTATTTGACCATTGAAATTCTCCTTTATCCAATCATTCATACTTAAGGTGAACATTTATTTTTCTCATGTTCATTTATTTCATTTATATTCATTTTATTTCAGCATTGATTGTTTCAATTTTATTTGGTGTCCATTACTAGATCAGTTACAATTGATCTTCATCTTCCACTTTAACTCAAGTGTAAGTTCAAAAAAGTGTACATTGCTCTTAGCTAAAGATAGTAGTGTTTTAATACTTTTTGTGAACTCAAATAGTCAAAATTATGATTTAATTGCAATAAGACATAGGACACGTGAATCTTAAATAACGATAAGGATTGGTGTGTAGGCAGAATCACAAAATCATTGTAAGTTGTAAATGTATAATGAAAAAACTAATAGCAATGATGTTGCGCCATGGCCATTAAAATCTGATGTCATCTCTTTTACATTTCTAATATGAGTGACGGGAAGCAAGTGCCAAGCTTAAGGTAAACAGAAAGTTATTTAACACAAATGATGAAGTGTTAAATTTAAGCAAGGTTTCAAATTTTGGATTTCGGTCACGTTTCGTTTTGAAATATTGTGGGACCTAGTCTCGTATCGGGTGAGATCTTGGACGAGATAAACGTATATCGGTGTTCATCTCGGAATTGTATCTCGGACCTTAAAATACATCTCGGAACCATCTCAGATTGCAAGATACTTTCACTATCGGTATACATTTAAGAATGCAGCTAAAAGTTTAAATGTTAACTACAAAAATAAATTAACTTACTTTATATTCATCGACAGCACACTAGCTATTAACTATTTGCAGCTTGAAAATCCATCCAGCTTATAAGTATTAAGTGGTAATAGAAAATGTTTTTTTCTAAACTTTCACTAGTCAGAATTCATATTAAATGTTAATATATAAAAAGTTTGAACTTTATATCAGTAGACAACAATTCCTGGGTGTTGTATTAAAAAACAACAAGTCAGACTTTCTATTAATAAATAATAAATCAAACTTTTTTACTAGTAACTAGCAGGTCAGAAAGTTCAACATATTAGTTATATAGAAAATGATGACCTGCTATTTATTCTTGATATTGATTCACAGTTAAGCAAGCGAACATACTCTTTATGTAAAAAGATGAAATGCTAAATTCATTGCTCAGTTTCTTTTAATAGAGCATAATAAATGAGGAAACAATTTTAACTAGACAAATATCACTGGTATCATTCTTTAAAACACAAATACATATTTCTACAAATTTGAAATCAGAAAGTTTTTGCAAAAAAAAATGCAAATAAATAAATAAATGGTTGGAAATTGAATGGTCAGTATTCGTGATTTGAGAACCAGAAATTACAAAAATAAAAAAACGATCTATATTTCAGGAAAAAAATTGACGTTCCAAATGAGAACTAGAAATTCTAAACATGTATTTGTGATTTGAGAGTAGAAATAAATAAATGGTTGGAAATTAAATTGGCAGTCCAATTGTTTATTGAAGTAAAGCATGAATCTTACCAAACAACAAGACATATATTCCAAGCCCAATCCACTTTAAAATGTAAAATTCAATAAAAAAAAATTACATTATTTCGGCCGAGATCTCGTAAAATGATCTCGTCCGAGATTTGAATATCTCGCCCGAGATTTAGTTAAACAGAAATATATCCGATTTTTTTTGTTTTGAATCGCTTAACCTTGAAAACGAGATCTCGGGCGAGATTTTCGAGATTTAAAACCTTGAATTTAAGCTCAACAAAACAAGGTCAATTTCCATAAAGATGTATCATTTCTTCCTTCATTGCAATGACATTAACAAAATTACAGTTTTGGAAAAAATAATGGAAAATACAACATGTTGTTGAACTTAAAGACGATTCACCAAGAAAAAAGCAACCATGTAAGTTGTCGTATATGAATAAAAATGCATCTCGTATGAACCCTAAATGAGAGATTTAGGCTTGTCCACAAAGAATAGTACAACAACTCATCTCCTTCTTTTAGCCACCTTTCAAATCAACAATTCCAAATAGATAAGTTAAAAATCACAAAGAAAACATCTTTTTATCAATACCCATACAGAGATCCAGTTACCGAAAGCTATATTTTATAGTTTAACATGCACTTAAGAAGTGAATAAGAGAAGCTAAGCCCAGATTCCTTTATACTCTTCGATTAATTGCATGAAAAGACCATATTAGTAGCTTCCTAAGTGTGCAAAACAAGCCAATTAACATAAATGTAAACTAACTTAAGCCATCAATATATCACATAATATAACCATTAATCAAACATCCATAATGTTCATGCATTTGTTTTCTTGATTAATGGTACAGATGTCTCATGATAACCCCATGAATATAAACTTAAGTCATCGATATGTCTCATAATACAGTCAATAATCATGATCCATAATCATTCATATATTTGTGGACTGAATTATTAAATTATTAAGTAGAATAACCTATTAAAAATAAGATTCTTTCTAAGTTCATGCATGCTATGGTATATATACTACGATTATTTTGAATTATTCAAGTTGCACATGGCATAAAAATTATTAAATCATTAAACATGTAATTCATTAAACCATAGCAGTGAAACCGAATAAGTGTGAGCACCTCAATGCAATTTTGGTTGTAGTATAATGTTTGTATCACAACAGTTACAACTATAACACTGATGACTTTCAAAATAGCAGATTGTGTTTCCAACTTGATCTTCGGTGTCCACTGTATTGGAGAAAGAATGAAACTTATGAACAACTGTTTTTTCGTTGTAACTACAAAAATACACCATCTATTTTACCCGATCGAAACTTATGAACAACTGTTTTTTCGTTGTAACTACAAACTTATGAACAACTTTTTTTTCGTTGTAACTGTTTTTTCGTTGTAACTACTAAATTTTATAACATAATTAAAATGATCTTGTAACGACGCAGTAGTTCGTAATATTAGGTTTCAAAACTTTTGTTGAATATTCAGAATCCGATATAAGTCGAAATTCTGTGAAAGAAGAATCATATGGATCGATTTGATTATGTTATTCTAATGAAAGAGAAAAATGGAGATTTCACCTTATAGATTGTAAATTGTGTCCAACTCAAATTTTCAAATAGTTGCTATGGAATTCGTTAATAAACGATAACGTTTATTTAATAAAATATAAAGGATTTTATATATAATTTGAATATCGTTTAACATGAAATTATATAATATTTAGTTTAAAATTTATATTGGTTTATTCTGGAGCTATTAAATATTTCATTTGGAGATATGCAATAATAATAATTTATTATTATTTAACATAATTTGTTTTTGATTTAATTATATTTTATCGATATTATATAGGCCTCAGGAATGATTATTTTTCCAAACGACCTTCGTTTCCGACGAAATGAATTTAATTGGAATACGTATAGCTCATTATTGCTAGATTTCTAGTTAGGGGCCAATCAGAGTTGTTTTATCTATGCATGCAATTTAATGGCGAAATAATAGATTAAAATAACGCCATTTTTGCAAACGGAGTCCGTTTTCAACGAAATTAGTCTCATTAAGACTGAAATGTTTGGCATGGCAGTATGTCCATTTTTATCGTGTTTGGAGTTCGTGTGTGTTAGTGCGAATTTTACGGTCAGTGTTTTTTTTTTTGAGAAAGACGGGTGTGTAGCATGGTGCTACATAGCCAATTAATAGTATATAATATATATAATACTTATTCCAGTTGACAATCCCAGCTGGTGGCTAATAATCCGCTAATACAGCATTATAAACTCACAAAAGTCTACAGTCCATATAATAAGCATAAGACATCATATATTAACATACTAATATAAATACCATAGCCAGCAAAAGACACAACATAACTGGTCATTCTTAAGCACCAAAAACCACCATTGTCTATGGTCAGTGTTAAAAACAGTAACCGTATAAAATAAAATAAAATGGTATTTAAACTTAAGTCCTTAAGCAAACTAAATATAAACACACGCCTACCCATTCTTAAGGGCTAAGCAAATAAAAGAAGTGCAAACACAACCGATACTTATCCTATTTCCTATATTTAAGTTTACTGGCCTATACTATATTAAAGTGTACAGATCCAAATGCCTACCCTATGCATGCAAACACTAAAAAGTGATATGTGCCTTTGTGTTTTCGACCCATAGTGTCAGTTCTTACAGCGATCACCAAGCACACGATTTGAAACTTCAGATAACAACTGTAATAAGAAAAGAGATAACATGCCTTCCTTTTTCCCCAAGCGTTACTACACCAATGTCCGCGCAAATGCCAACTACCCTAAACTAACATTGTGTGTTCTCAAATCAACATAACTAATATCCTCTCTTAGCCTAGGCACATGAAAACTATACTCACCTATGTGCTAACCTATGCTACATTGTACCAGACGAAACGACGTTGTGCCTATCTCAAATTTGTTCTCCTATAAATATAAGCTTCAGCCATGTTCTTTGTCTTGGTTCCAGCATTTTAAACCAAGCTACTTTCCAAATCAAACCTAGAACTCACTGTTTATAAAAAAGGCAAGGAGATGATGAATATAAGGGAGAAGCTTCATCCAACATGTAGGTTTCAAAACAACCAGAACGAGGCTCCATGACGTTGGATGAGCAGTAGACGAGAGAGAGGAGAAGAATAATATATATAATAAAAAAGCAATGAAAAGAAATATAAGAGCTGTTTTCAAAATTAGCAAGAGGGAAGGAGAAGCATTGGGTGATGAAGCCATCAGGTGGAAGAAAGTTTTTTATTAGCGAAGAGAGAGAGAGAGAGGTGGGGTACGTATGAAGAGGGAGGAAGTTTAGTGGTACAGTAACAAGTTGGAAGAAAAGGTGAGCACATCCAAATTAATAGTATGTATAACTTGCTGCGAGGTACTTCATCTATGGTTAATTGCAGGTGGCACTAAGCGGTGTGGCGGAAGGATAACAATGCGAAAGAGAATGTTTTGCTGTGGAAGGTAACTGCTGGTGCTCTCTTGACGAAAGATAAGCTAGTTGGTTTTGGGATGGATGTAAACTTTAATTGTCAGCTATGTCAAACGCAAGTTGAAAGTCTATAACATCTATTTTTTGATTGTCCTTCAACGTGGAGATTATGGAATGAAGCCATGCAAACACTTAATGAACCGGCTTGTCTTAATTAGTATGATGCTGAATGGGACCGAATTCATGCAAGTACACGAGGAAGAACTGTGAGAGCTAGAATTTTCTGCTATGTACACAAGAAGATTATTTCCAACATATGGAGGCAACGCAACTTTAGTATTTTCGATCCGAATAAAGTGCAGAACCAAGCTCTTTGGAAGCAAACTATCTAGGGTGACATCAGGGAAGGCATTAAATTTCTCCATTTTACTTATGACCCTGGTATTTTTTGCTAGCGCAATGCAAGCTACTGTATAAATGTGTCTGTGTTAGCTTCTTAAGGCGATATGCCATGTTTTCTTTTTAATTTGTTCTAGCTTTGTAATCTTTGTACTCGTCTATGGTATATCAATAAAATGGTAGGGGGCCATTCAACCCCCATCGGCTTTGCCAAAAAAAAAAGTTGGAAGAAAAAAGAAAATAGATGGAGGTGAGTCGTGTGCTATGTAAATGAAAGAAGTACAGAGAAAAGGAGATAAGCAAGAAGGAGGCGGCTACTGGGAGGGAAGTGCGGTGGTGCATGAGGAGTGCGTACCGGTCGGTTTCCTGGCGGAGGTTGTTCGGTGGAGTTCTAAGTGTACAAGTAGTTGTCGAATAATAATAATAATAATAATAACGTGGGCGGAGAGATATTGGCCAGAGCGGGAGAGCTTGATGGTGGAGCAGAAGATGCTGGAGTATCAGACGGCGGTCCAGTAGAGTGGGGAAGTGTGAGCAGCGGAGGGTTGGAATGGCAGAGGCGTGTTCAAAGAAGATAACAGGTGAGGAGAAGAAAGTTTGCACGGTAACCTTTAATATTCCCAGTTCTATTATACATGCCTAATAACTTATTATACTTATGCCTAATTATACACTTGCGTGGCCATTTTAAATCAATCGTATTCTTTAAGCTAAATTGGCCAAATAGATTTTGAAAGTGTCAAATCCTTGGAATTAACATGTACATTTTTAATTCAACCATATTCTTAAGTTTTAGAAATGCCGAATTTCATAGTTTTTATACATATGCCTAACCCCACTTAGTCCATGCCTAACCGAGATTTTTTATAGATTCTCGAATGTAGACAGTAGCAGTAAACATTTTCATATTGTTTACATATCGATGTGTGTAATAAGAAGGAATGGACAATACTAGCTTACGCGATTAGTTTAGATTTAGTTTAGTAATACCTAGCTATTTGCTACTACTCAATTACCATCTTAAAAATAAGTAGTATGCGACCATCTTTTATTTAACGTGACATGTGGTGAGTTAATAACGTGGCCAATTCAATAGCAGAACACGCCTAATGAAGAGTTATTAACCGTTAACTAAAGTTTAGATAATAATATATTATTTAGGTTTTATAACATTAATTTATGAAAGTGAATACCGTATTAAATTTATAATTGTGTCATACGAACACATAATCAGACCGAACAAGCAGCGTTGGATCCATATCAACGGGCGTAAGATTTTGGAATTGGAACTGATGAAGTTGAATGCAGCCGGAAGCTTGTAAAACAAAATGTTTTGACAACGAATGGAAAACCCAAGGTGAGATTAACTCACTCGGTTTATCCCACTTATATTTTTAAAAATCGGGTTTTTATTTTGTGTGCAATGTTTACTAATGGTTCATGATTGAATGACTGGTTGCATGTGTTCTGAATATTTTTAATATTCATTGATTAAATTAAACGTTTGTTTAATTTAATCGAATTAAATTGTTATTTCAACGATTAGATTTCCAAACGAGGTAACTTACCTTATTGGTTACGTTTATAATAATATAAACGTATTAAATAAATAATTTGATGCTTGATTGGAGGTCATTAATGGATTGTTGACTGTTATTATTTAAACTGTTTATTTTTTGTTACCGTGATGTAGGGAAGGACGGGTTGGAGGGACCCAACCAGATTCCTTAAATATGTTGTTTATATTCATATTATATTATATGAACTGCTTAACCAATATGATTGAATGATTGATTTACTGTTGATCGTAGAATTAAAATTCAACATTTGTTTTGTTATTAACCAATGGATGATATTGGTTGAGTAATTGGCAATGGTTGGCCTAAAAATGAATCATGTTATGAACATTAATTTACAGTCAGGTAAAACGACAGGAATAAGGTTATAAGAATTTATTTTATAACCAAAGCGGATTTCGGAATCTATTTTATATAGATGATTTGAATTATGGTTTATTAAAGAAAATAAGTAATTATTTTTGTCTTGTAATTATAAATCGATATGTAAAGCAAATTCTTATACTGGTAAGTTTTATAAGCAGATGAGCATGAATTATCCAAATGGTTAAGGTTTGGATTAGTGATTTCAAATTAACAATTAAATATGATTATTTAATTTAATTAGACTGTTAATTAAATTAAATTTAATTATTTAAAGTGATTAAAAGAAATGACTAATTGAATTGGTTAACAGATTAACCTTGTTTTGAGTTGACTAAGTTAATTGTTTTAAACCAAGGTAGATTATTATATAAATCATTAAATCAAATTATTTTTAAAATCGATTATTATTTTAATTATCTGGAAGGAAGATTAACTATAAATGTTGAAGTATACAAATTGAGTTCTAAGGACGTTGGAATTGATTTTTATTATAATCAAAGTGATAAATCTTGAAACTAAATTCTTTTAATGGAAGTTACGAAGTTGTAACGCCTTATGTGAAATTAAATGAAATTGTAAGCGAATTTATATGAAATCCTATTAAGAATTCTATTGGTTGGATTTTTATAAAATCCAAACTGGGCATTTATAAAGATAAGTTATAAATGGATTAATGTTATAAGAGTCGAAACAAGTTCAAAATGGGAATTGTAATTAGAAGGAAGTTAAAAGGAATTTAAAAGCCTAAAGACGGGGAAATAGAAATGTTTAATTGAGAAAGCATGATTTTGAAATGGAAAAAGAGTTTTTCAAAAGGGAATATATGGAGTTGAAAACCAGATTTAAATTCATATAGTAAATATAAATGTTGGGATAATTATTGGAATGAGATTTCGTTGATAAACTTATACTTATCTGGACGATAAGAATGTTTTCGAATCAAGGTCTGAGAGGTAAATAAAATACACCAACCTGAACGACTTCAGGATTATCCAAGGGTGATATTTGTTTAAAAACGAAGGCAGTTGAGGGAATTTAAATAATAATTCCATGAAGGACATTTCATGCTATAATTCGAAGAATTATAAGTTGAGTGATATGGAAATTAAGATTTGAAAAGCGATACTCCGAATGTTGGAAGATTTAGAAAATTAATTAGCAACTTTTTAACTAAAGAGGCCAAGTGGCGTTGTATACTAAACAATTAAATCCACTTTATTTTCTTCTATGGATGATGGTTGTTTATTTTGATAGTTAAATCACCGACTATCAAAATCTAGCCAAATCGATTGTTGGTATGGAAAGACTAGGATCAAATTTATATTCGAAAACCATTCCGACCAGCAAATACGGAAATGCCGAAGAAGTTCAGAAGTTGATCGAGATGGAGAAACTGAAGATCATGGATCTTCATAAGCAGAAGGATTGCTGTCGAATTTCTCTGACTTGCAACCAGAGGTTTTCTGACGTGATTCGGTCGTGGTTGAGATTTTGCGAATTGCAAGGACCACGTGTTACTGATCCTTTGGATGCGGTAGGAGGGTGCCTTCGGTTTAGCCTGTTCCTGGATGACTTGCATGGACGAGTGTATGACAGAGTATTTCCTAATGGTCACATATGTTGATTTTGCCTAGTGTATTTTTTAGGATGTCAATTAGTGATTTGACAGATCTGTCGATGTGGCATTCAAAGTAATGTGCTGATAAGTAAACATAGCTTCACGCCTCATCAACCGGGAAATGACAAAAATCGGGCAGGCAACATAGCTAAGTGGGTCACTCCCAATTAGGGTGTATTATCACTTATCTAGAGAAAATCCATTTCCTTCTTTAATCTGTTTCGATGCTGTCCCTTTTCGGGAAACGGTGGGTAGCTCCCAAACGTTGGTGATATACATTCGATACACTCAAGTGAAATGAGTGGTCGGTCGTGTATGGTCGGGCTGCAAGATTTTCTTGTTGAACCCCATGTATTCCCCTCTATAGATAAACTATCGGAAGGTGGTTCCATATCTTGTCATAGTGGGAATCCAATCTCCAATAAGCGCCCACGGTTTTTGATTGTATATTATATATGTGGAGCGTGAGATGCAAGCATTCCACTAGATTGTTATTTATTCGTATTTAGACACTATTATAATATTAGAATAAGATATGATTTCAAAAGTGTTTTGGGTTATCATAGGGTAAAAACCATTCGTGTTTATGTGTGGATCAGTCTTACGATTATCCTTTTCTTTCAAAAAGTTTTGTTAACTTCAAAATCAAGTTGGATGTTGCCTGTAAATTTAGCGAGTTTTTCTCAGTCTGGTTCACCAGACTGATCCGGCAATTGAAATACTTGCGTTAGACCGGGTTTTACAGGTTCAGGTTAGGATGTTATAGATTTTAGAGACGAACTGGAGGAGCTCAGATGTAAGATATTTAATATTTATTCCACTGTGTGATGTATATGAGGATAGGTTATTATAATTGTCCAGATGTATTGATGTACTCTGATGATTGTAAGTATTTTTCAAGTTTTCAATAAAGATTTATTCCTATACTATATTTTATTCCGCTACGATGTGAGACTCTGTATGGTGTTGTTTTTTTCTTCTTATTCTTCTATTATAATATTTCTTTCTTTCTTATCTCATCCTCTAATTTCTTTTTATTAACTATCTGGTGTTTTCGATACTTGAGTTCAGGCAAGTAATAGGGGTTATGTATTATTGTTGGAATTCGGGAGTCGAATTCCCCTGGGTCGTTACATGTTTAGACGAGTTTGAATTTCATTTGTAATAAAAGAAAAATTGTTACTCATTTTATTTAAAATGAAATGTCTTATGGAAATACACAATAAGTTAGCGATCTTGATAAATCCTTAACTTTAATGTGCTTGATTATAACATAAATGTAGAGCAGATTAAATCTAATGATTTAAATCCAACATACCTTTGACATTGTCATTTAGTCCATACAAATAAGAAACACATATCAAAAATCCATAACGATGAAATTTGTAATTCGTTTGATTTTGAATCATATGAAGAATGCAAATCTTATTTATTAAGAAAAATGACTTAAACACCTTTCACTGGGTACAGTGAACGGGCTAATGATGTTTTGGGATTTATACATAGTGATATATAAGAACCAATGAGCACATCATCTAGAGGTAGGTTCTATTACTTCATTATGTTTACTGATGATGTCAGTAGATTTGATTTTGTGTATCTTATGAAACACAAACCAGAATCCTTTGAAAAGTTCAAAGAATTTAAAAATTAAAGTTCAAGACCAATTTTGAAAGAATATAAAGACTCTTTGAATAGATCGAGGAGATTAATAAAGCCAACAATGCAATGATTATTTAAAAGAGTGTGAAATTGTCTCATAACTCAGTCCACCTAGAACACTATAACGACCCGTATTTCTACAGTATAATAATTTATTTATTTAATTATTTAAAATATGAATTGGAATGTTAAATGGTCGTAAATTAAATATTATTGAATATTTAATTAAAATAAATAATATAATAATATATTTAATTCTGAAATAATCAGAAATAGTGAATTGACAATATAATGTGAACCGGACAATTCAAAATATATGTATATAATTCAGTTTAGAGTTGAATTATATTGACGAATATATTTAAATAACTATAGTTGAATGTATAGTTTATAATATAATTATAAACGAGCGCGTAACGGCGCGACAGTTCGCTATTTGGCGATTTGAACTTCAACTAGATATACAAGGTCCGTTTTAAATCGGATTTCTGTGAAACAAGAAACGTTGGTGAAGTATATTTTTCTAGTGGAAGAGAAAAATCGGGATTTCATCGTGTAGATTTTTATATATGTTCAAATCAAATTTTAGAAAAGTCGCTATGGAATTCTTTTGAAAATTATAAATATATATTTATAGTATAAAAGGATTTTATATATAAATCGAATATCGATATTACTGGGAATTTTGAAATATCGAGTTATAAATCCCATTGAAGCTGTATGATATTCTAGTGTGGATATATACGATAATATTTATTTTTAAATATAAAATTTAATTATTTTTAAATATATTTATATATTTAAATAGGTCTATTTAGAGCTTTAAAAATAGCCAGTTTTGCAGACGACCTCTGTTTTCGATGAAACTCAATTTTGTTGGATTCTTAATGTCAAATTATTGTTAGATTTCAATTTTGTGATTTTTGAAGTCAGTATGTGGCCGTACGGATTTTTAGTGTGAAAACAGAAAGTATTTTGACGGTTAAAAATACGCTGTGTGAGCAAACGAAGTCGGAATTCGACGAAACCAGTTTTGTTGGGTCCGCAATGTCGAACTGTAGCTGCATGTCCAGTTTTGTTATTTTTGGGTATCGTATGTGATCACAAGAATTTTAGAGGACGAATATAAACTGCGATTGCTTAAAATAAAATAGAATAATCGAATAAAAAAATAATATAACCTACCTATAAATAGCCTAAGATCCTTCTAACCCTAAGAAAAAACTTTCTCTGGTCAAAAACATTGCGCCGCCATGAGGAATAAAATCTACAGCAAAAACGTGAGTTTAGAAATTCATAGAAAATCAAAGAAACTTCCTAAAATAAAACTACATGTATATTTGAGACCCTTGTATCATACTCTTTGATTCTAGGTACAAGTTGTTGTGTTCGGTGAAGGATTGGTTCGATGCAAAACTGTACTGCGTCAGGTTTTTGAGTCTAGCGTTCGAAAAATCATAGGATACAAGCATTAATTCATGTTGTGTTTAGTATATTGGGATTCAGCGTAGAAAATCAAAGAGTTAGTGATTTTTTGGGGGTATTCGGTCAGGATGGATGTCGCACCTGACAGGGTGGAGGCTGTTCGACGCGGTCAGCATGAGGAGGCCGAGTTGGAAGAAATTGGTATGGGGAGATGTAGAAATTGAAGAGAGAAATTTCATATATTTATTCGTGATTTAATTTGAAGTATACGTGGAGTTGATGATGTTCAAAGGTGCGACCATGGTTTTGGTTTAGGGGGAGCGGACTTCGGAGCATTCTTTGGAGAGGAAGGATTTGCGGGTGGGCCTGTGTGGGAGATGGGCCGAAGAAGAATAGAGGGGTAAGGCCCGATAGAAAATAGAAATTCAAGTTTTATTTAAATTAAATTAGTTTTAAACTTGTTAATTCAATAACTTGATCATACGATATCAGATTGACGAACCGTAAGTTGCGTTGGGATCGTATGGACGAACACTACACATGGAACTGATCGTGAGTCAATTGGAGCACGTTACAATTTATAGAAAAATAAATTGTCCATCTGAATCAAATCGAGCGATGGTTATCATTATCAACGATGATTGTCCAATGTGAGTAAAACTCGCTAACTCTTCTCAGTTATATTTTTATACAGTATTTTTAGAAATGATAAATAATGGTTGTTTGCTGTGTGCTGGCTGTTTAGTTGAATTGCTAGTTAATTGGTTGAAAATATAGATAACGATATATATATATAAATCGTTAAACGAATAGTAAATCTGTTTATCAGTATATTTCATATTCGTGTTATTTATGTGATTAACATCTGTGGATGCAGGGAAACAGGTCGGAGGGACCCAACTGGATTCCTCAACATTTAGTTTACTGTTTCTTTTCATATATTGTGTTATATGATGTGATATGAAATCTGTCGTTGATTTTGTATGGTTGAATGATACCAATCATTGTTATATGGTATGTTAAATACCATAAGGAATACTGGAATGTTAAAAAGAAAATTTTCAATGTTATATTGAAAAAGAAATATTTATAAAATCAAAGGATTTTATAAAAAGAAACTATTTGTTTAGAAAATAAATAGATTAAAAAGGAATATTTATTTGTTAATCAAATAGATAAAATTGAAGAGAAATATTTGTAAACATTTACAAATAGAATTGAAAAGGAATATTTATTTGAAAAATAAATAGAATAGAAAGAGGAAATATTTGTAAAACAAATAGAAAAGGAAATAGTTAGATTAAAAAAGGAATTACTTATAAAATCAATGGATTTTATACAAAAAGAAAATACTTTTATTAAATAAATAGAATTATCAAAAAGGGATTTATTTGGTAAATGAATAGATTATAAAAGGAAATACTTGAAAAGTGAATAGAATAGTATAAAAGAGAATTATATATTTGAAAGGCTAACATGATATGGATTTAAAGCAAAGATTTTAAATAAAATCTATTCTGACCGATAGATTGAGAAGATAAATTTATAAATAATATTTTATAAATTAAATAGAATGTTTATCATTTGTATAAATAGAATATATAAGTCAGGACTTATATAGAGAAGTAAGAATCGATTTCAACATCGATATTTGAAACTGAATAAACGTAGAGTTAATTAGTTAGAGTTAATCAGTAGAGTTAATCAGTTAGAGTTAATCAGTAGAGTTAATCAGTTAGAGTTAATCAGTTAGAGTTAATCAGTTAGAGTTAATCAGTTAGAGTTAACCAGTTAGAGTTAACCAGTTAGAGTTAATTAGATAGAGTTAATCGAATTAGAATTAATTGAATATTAGTTATTCAATTAGAGTTGATCGAATGTAGTTATTTGAGATAGAGTTAGTCAAACATAGTTATTTAGGATGAGTTGCCATTTCGTACGACTGCTAGCGTAATTCGCTAGGCTGTAGATAGCCTACGGCGGTCGGATGTTTCCTGAGGGAATCAGGCATAACCATTGTGATCGCTGCGATCTAGAGTCAAGCGAATGGAGTTAAATCGAATATTAGCCATTCGAAATAAAGTTAAAACAGACATATTTATTCGAATATAAATTAATCGAATATTAGGTAAGTTAAATAAGATGAGTTAAATAAGTTGAATTAATCAAGTAAGTAAATCAAGTTGAGTTAGTCAAAACGAGTTAATCCAAATGAGTTAATCCAAAGGAGTTATTCGAAATAGTTTATTCGAATAAAATTAAAGGAGTTATTCGAAATAATTTATTCGAATAGAATTAAGGGAATTAATCGAATATAGTTTATTTGAAAGGAGATTAATCGAATGTAAATCATTCGAAGAGAGTTAATCGAATGTATATCATTCGAAGAGAGATTATCGAATATAGTTATTCAAAGAAAGAGTTATTGAACATAGTTTATTCGAAAAGGAGTTATCGAATAAAGATTATTCGAAAAAGAAAATTATACGTTGAATTCGATTATATCGAATTATGGAAAATACTATTTACTTCCCGCCTTTAAATCAAGATTTATTTATTATTCAATTAGTTATTTGTTATTTATTCAAAATAAGAAATAAGAGTTATATTTAAGTTATTTTATTTCGAAAGTAAGGAATTATATCGCTATAGTTATAATCAATGTTTTAAAACAAAGAAGTGGATTCGTAAATAGAATCTGAGTTACATAAGGAAATTGATTAAAAGATTTTAAAGGTTGAACTTTGTCTAATTCGAGGTTAGAAATGTTGTTCAATTAAGGTCTGAGAGGTAATCATACCCCAACTTGATTGACTTTGTTTTCAACTAAGAAATGGTTAAGGTTCGATAGTGGAGGTTGATTAAGTGAATTTAGTTAATGAGTGTAAATTGTTTGAATTGGTTTAGTGATGTTTTATTTAAACATCTGTTTAAATCAAATGAAAGAGTTTTGGAAATGTTTTCCAAATAAGAATCAGAAATGTTTTCTAATATAGAAAATAAGGAATGGAGCAAATATGGAAATGTTTTCCAATGATTAATAAAGTATGTTTTCTAAATTTAGAAAATAAGAATTTACAAATATATAGAAATGGGAAATGAATAAATTAATGATAAATTAAATTAAAGGAGATTAATGTTGATTGATGATTGATCGATCGAATTTCTATCTGGAAATAAGATCGTTGTTTGTACACCTATTTTTCTTTGATAGTTAAATCACCGACTATTGAAGTTTTTGGCCATTTTTCCGTCGTCAATACGGAGAGACCGGGATCAGATTTTTATCTGAAAACCACTCTGTATGGACGTTAGCGTTGCGATCAAATATGATGAAGATAATTGAAGACAGAGTTATGTAAGGGCTATCCTGTTTACAAAATAGTGCCTTCGGTTTGTCCAATCCCAGGACAAACGTGAATGGATGAATGTCTGACAGAGTATACATAACGGATCGCGTAAGTTGATCTCTTCAAATGTACTTACATTTGGTGGCGGAGGAATTCGTTTCTCTTAGCTTTATACCCATGGTATTTTTGGGGAAATCAATTAGTGATTTGGCGGGTATGACGATGTGGCATTCAAAGTAAATGAATGTATGATCTGTCAAAAGATACGTTATGACCTCAAGCCTCATCAACCGGGAAATAACAGAATCGGGCGGGCAACATGGCTAAGCGGGACACTGCCATTTGGGTGTATATCAGCTATCTAGAGAAAATCCATTTCATCCTTTTATCTATTATCGATGCTATCCCTTTTCGGGAAACGGTGGGTAGCTCCCAACTATTGGTGGTATACATTCGATACACTCAAGCGAAATGAGTGGTCGGTCATGTGTGGGCCAGGTTGCAAGACATTCTTGTTGAACCTAGTGTATTCACCTCTAGAGATACACTATCGGCAGGTGGTCCCATACCTTGTCATAGTCGGAATCCAATCTCCAATAAGTGCCAACGGTTTTGTTTGTATACTATATATGTGGAACGTGAGATGCAAGCGTTCTGCTAGATTGTTAATTACTTGTGATTAGACATTGTTATAATATCAGAGAAGTATTGATTTCCAAAACTGTTTTGGGTTATCGTAAGGTAAAAACCATCCGTGTTTATGTGTGGATCGGTCTTACGATTATCGTTTCTTCTGAAAAGTTTTTTTTTTGAAAATTTAAACCAAATGATTTGAGTTTACTCACACCAGTCCCATGACTGACCCAGAGTTTATTTTGTTTTGTTTTCCCTAAACTCTTGGGTGTCCAAATTTGCACGGGCAGTCAAATAGTTCAGGTCCTTACAGATATACTTGGAGGAGCTTGAAGCAGGAGGCTTCAGGATTATATAGCTATTATTATTTCCGCTGTGTGTAAGTGTTGTACTCTGATAATGTTATTCTATACATATATACTATTTTATTGCAAAGTTATGTTATATGTTATATTTTATTCGTTCCGCTGTGAGATTCGTGTTACTCTGATGTTGTATGTTCTTCTTCTTCTATTCTGATTTTCTATCTTATCTATTCTCACCCTCTAACTTCTTTCTATTAATTATCAGGTATTTCCGATATTTGAATAGTCAACATGGCTGTTGTGTGTTGATTTTCGGAGTCGAAAATCCCAGTTCGTTACAGTGGTGTCAGAGCTGAAGGTTAAGTGATTACCTTGGCTCTGTGGCGTGACTCGGTAGAGATGGGGTTAGTAACACCCTAGATTGAGTTTGAGTGTATATATATGAGTGAACGTATTTGTAGATTTTATAAAAATATGTTTTATATTATGAAGATTTATTGGTTGAGTTATTTATGAATTCTGGTCGATCAGATTGATCCATTTTTCGATAAGAGTTTCTAAACACTTGAATACGATAAACCAACACAGTATGTTTTGAAAAGAGGGTAAATGAAATAAATTTTACCCAAATTATATTTTAATATAAAAGAAGGGTATATCATGGAATTATTATCATATATTGGATGTGTTACTTGATTATAATTGAAATGGTTGAATAAATAACCAATTTGAGTACGTATAATTTAAAAACAGGTTAATTAAATCTGAATTAAATCAGAATTGGAATTAAAATTCTAAAAATTAAGAGAAGTGTTTGTAAGTGGATTTGTGTTAAGTATAAGAAAATTTTAAAATCCTGGGAGATTTTAAATTGTTTACAAGTATCGTGAATGATATTTTGAAAAAGATTTCAAAATGAAAGTGTTTGAATATGGTTTTGATAAGTGATATAGCATTGAACTCACTTCGATAGCTGGGAAATAACTCTGATGATACTGGCCACATCATCAGTGTTCATTTTTGAGTTGTAAGTGAAAGATTACTACCAAAGATTTTGTTTTCAGATTATTTTGGGAAAAGTAAGTTGTTTTGAATCTCGAAAGGGAATAATTTATTTAAGAAAAACTAAACTGTTTAAAATCCCCAGGAAGATAGTACGAATTAAAAACAAATTAAAGAAATTTGTAAAAGAAAATATGGATTGAATTGAAACCAATTAACTGGAAATTGAATTAGAATATAATATATCAAGTAGAATCAGATTTTGAATTATGTGAAAGGAAATCTGAAATGGTATTAAATCGATGAGTTAGGAGTTGGAACCAAGAATGGAACTTTGTTTTAAAATGGAATTTGGCTTGGATATGTAAATGATTTGGTTTTGAGGATAAAATTGGAATTTTGTTTGGGAATACATTTGTATATGCTGGCAGGATAGCAAAATGAATGGATTTAATGATATGCCCAACAAAAAGGCACATGTTTAAATTTCCATATGAGGTTTTATGTGCCGAATCGGCAAGTCGCTTGGCTGTTTGATTATCTTTTGGATTGGAGAAGACCTAGAGAGGCGAGTTGGGGTTTGGACTATTGACTGGCACAAAGGAGGTGCTGGCGAAATTTTTCAGAAATTTCGGGTGTTAGAAAATTTTCAGGATTTTAGAAAATTTTCGTTGATAAGAATTAATTAATATTTTAATTGAAATTAATTGGTTCAGTTGAAAATAAATAAAAAGGTAAACAAATAATTTTTAACCAGTTAATAGAGATGTTTTCTACCTTAGCAATTTCGAGGACGAAATTATTTTAAGGGGGGAAGAATGTAACGACCCGTATTTCTACAGTATAATAATTAATTTATTTAATTATTTAAAATATGAATTAGAGTGTTAAATGGTCATGAATTAAATATTATTGAATATTTAATTAAAATAAATAATATAATAATATATTTAATTCTGAAATAATCAGAAATAGTGAATTGACAATATAATGTGAACCGGACAATTCAAAATATATTTTTAATTCAGTTTAGAGTTGAATTATATTGACGAATATATTTAAATAACGACAGTTGAACGTATAGTTTATAATATAATCATAAACGAGCGCGTAACGGTGCGATAGTTTGCTATTTGGCGATTTGAACTTCAACTGGATATATAGGGTCCGTTTTAAATCGGATTTCTGTGAAACAAGAAACGTTAGGAGCTGGTGAAGTATATTTTTCTAGTGGAAGAGAAAAATCGGGATTTCATCATGTAGATTTTTATATATGTTCAAATCAAATTTTAGAAAAGTCGCTATAGAATTTTTTTGAAAATTATAAATATATATTTATAGTATAAAAGGATTTTATATATAAATCGAATATCGATATAACTAGGAATTTTGAAATATTGAGTTATAAATCCCATTGGAGCTGTATGATATTCTAGTGTGGATATATACGATAGTATTTATTTTTAAATATAAAATTTAATTATTTTTAAATATATTTATATATTTAAATAGGTCTATTTAGAGCTTTAAAAATAGCCAGTTTTGCAAACGACCTCTGTTTTCGATGAAACTAAATTTTGTTGGATTCGTAATGTCAAATTATTGTTAGATTTCAATTTTCGTGATTTTTGAAGTCAGTATGTGGTCATACGGATTTTTAATGTGAAAAACAGTAAGTATTTTGACGATTAAAAATACGCTGTGCAAGCAAACGAAGTCGGAATTCGACGAGACCAGTTTTGTTGGGTCCGCAATGTCGAACTGTAGCTGCATGTCCAGTTTTGTGATTTTTGGGTATCGTATGTGATCACAAGAATTTTAGAGGATGAATATAAACAGCGGTTGCTTAAAATAAAATAGAACAATCGAATAAAAAAATAATATAACCTACCTATAAATAGCCTAACATCCTTCTAACACTAAGACAAATCTTTCTCTGGTCAAAAACATTGCGCCGCCACAAGAAATAAAATCTACAGCAAAAACGTGAGATTAGAATTTCATAGAAAATCAAAGAAAATTCCTAAAATCAAACTACATGTATATATGAGACCCTTGTATCATACTCTTTGATTCTAGGTACAAGTTGTTGTGTTGGTGAAGGACTGGTTCGATGCAAAACTGTACAGCGTTGGGTTTTTGAGTCTAGGGTTCTAAAAATCGAAGGATACAACACTAATTCATGTTGTGGTTAGTATATTGGGATTCAGCATAGAAAATTAAAGAGTTAGTGATTTTTTGGGGGTATTCGGTCAGGATGGATGTCGCACCTGGCAGGGTGGAGGTTGTTTGGGGAGATGAAGAAACTGAAGAGAGAAATTTCAGATATTTATTCGTGATTTAATTTGAAGTATAAGTGGAGTTGATGATGTTCAAAGGTGCGGCCATGGTTTTGGTTTAGGGGGAGCAGACTTTGGAGCTTTCTTTGGAGAGGAAGGATTGGCGGGTGGGCCTGTGTGGGAGATGGGCCGGAGAAGAATAGAGGGGTAAGGCCCGATAGAAAATAGAAATTCAAGTTTTATTTAAATTAAATTAGTTTTAAACTTGTTAATTCAATAACTTGATCATACGATATCAGATTGACGAACCGTAAGTTACGTTGGGATCGTATGGACGAACACTATACCATGGAACTAACCGTGAGTCAATTGGAGCACGTTACAATTTATAGCAAAATAAATTGTCCGTCTGAATCAAATCGAGCGATGGTTATCGTTATCAATGATGATCGTCCAATGTGAGTAAAACTCGCTAACTCTTCTCAGTTATATTTTTATAACGTATTTTTAAAAATGATAAATATTGGTTGTTTGCTGTGTGTTGGCTCTTTGGTTATATTGCTAGTTAATTGGTTGAAAATATAGATAACGATATATATATATAAATCGTTAAACGAATAGTAATTCTATTTATCAGTATATTTCATATTCGTGTTAGTTATGTGATTAACATCTGTGGATGCAGGGAAACAGGTCGGAGGGACCCAACTGGGTTCCTCAACATTTAATTTACCGTTTCTTTTCATATATATTGTGTTATATGATGTGATATGAAATCTATTGTTGATTTTGTATGGTTGAATGATACCGATCATTGTTATATGGTATGTTAATTACCATAAGGAATACTGGAATGTTAAAAAGAAAATTTTCAATGTTATATTGAAAAAGAAATATTTATAAAATCAAAGGATTTTATAAAAAGAAACTATTTATTTAGAAAATAAATAGATTAAAAAGGAATATTTATTTGTTACACAAATAGATAAAATTGAAGAGAAATATTTGTAAACATTTTCAAATAGAATTGAAAAGGAATATTTATTTGAAAAATAAATAGAATAGAAAGAGGAAATATTTGTAAAACAAATAGAAAAGGAAATAGTTAGATTATAAAAGGAATTACTTATAAAATCAATGGATTTTATAAAAAAAGAAAATACTTTTTTTAAATAAACAGAATTATCAAAAAGGGATTTATTTGGTAAATAAATAGATTATAAAAGGAAATACTTGAAAAGTGAATAGAATAGTATAAAAGAGAATTTTATATTTTAAAGGCTAACATGATATGGATTTAAAGCAAAGATTTTAAATAAAATCTATTCTGACCGATAGATTGAGAAGATAAATTTATAAATAATATTTTATAAATAAAATAAAATGTTTATCATTTGTATAAATAGAATATATAAATCAGGACTTATGTAGAGAAGTACGAATCGATTTCAACATCGATATTTGAAACTGAAAAAACGCAGAGTTAATCAGTTAGAGTTAATCTGTTAGAGTTAATCAGTAGAGTTAATCAGTTAGAGTTAATCAGTTAGAATTAATCAGTTAGAGTTAATCAATTAGAGTTAACCAGTTAGAGTTAATTAGATAGAGTTAATTTAATTAGAATTAATTGAATATTAGTTATTCAATTAGAATTGATCGAATATAGCTATTTGAGATAGAGTTAGTCAAACATAGTTATTTAGGATGAGTTGCCATTTCGTACGACTGCTAGCGTAATTCGCTGGGCTGCAGATAGCCTATAGCGGTCGGATGTTTCCTGAGGGAATCAGGCGTAACCATTGTGATCGATGCGATCTAGAGTCAAGCGAATGGAGTTAAATCGAATATTAGCAATTCGAAATAAAGTTAAAATAGACATAGTTATTCGAATATAAATTAATCGAATATTAGTTATTAGATAGGAGTTAAATAAGTTGAGTTAAATAAGTTGAATTAATCAAGTTGAGTTATTCAAGTTGAGTTAATCAAACCGAGTTAATCCAAATGAGTTAATCCAAAGGAGTTATTCAAAATTGTTTATTCGAATAGAATTAAAGGAGTTATTCGAAATAGTTTATTCGAATATAATTAAGGGAATTAATCGAATATAGTTTATTTGAAAGGAGATTAATCGAATGTAAATCATTTGAAGAGAGTTAATCGAATGTAAATCGTCCGAACAGAGATTATGGAATATAGTTATTCAAAGAAAGAGTTATTGAACATAGTTTATTCGAAAAGGAGTTATCGAATAGAGATTATTCGAAAAAGAAAATTATACATTGAATTCGATTATATCGAATTAGGGAAAGTACTATTTACTTTCCGTCTTTAATCAAGATTTATTTATTATTCAATTAGTTATTTATTCAAAATAAGAGTTATATTTAAGTTATTTTATTTCGAAAGTAAGGAATTATAACGCTATATTCATATTCAATGTTTTAAAATAAAGAAGTGGATTCGTAAATAGAATTTGAGTTACATAAGGAAATTGATTAAAATATTTTAAAGGTTGAACTTTGTCTAATTCGAGGTTAGAAATGTTGTTCAATTAAGGTCTGAGAGGTAATCATACCCCAAATTGATTGACTTCGTTTTTAACTAAACAATGGTTAAGGTTCGATAGTGGAGGTTGATTAAGTGTATTTAGTTAATGAGTGTAAATTGTTTGAATTGGCTTAGTGATGTTTTATTTAAACATCTGTTTAAATCAAATGAAAGCGTTTTGGAAATGTTTTCCAAATAAGAATCAGAAATGTTTTCTAATATAAAAAATAAGGAATGGAGCAAATATGGAAATGTTTTCCAATGATTAATAAAGTATATTTTCTAAATTTAGAAAATAAGAATTTACAAATATATAGAAATGGGAAATGAATAAATTAAATTAAAGGAGATTAATGTTGATTGATGATTGATCGATCGAATTTCTATCTGGAAATAAGATCGTTGGTTGTACACCTATTTTTCTTTGATAGTTAAATCACCGACTATCAAAGTTTTTGGCCATTTTTCCATTGTTAATACGGAGAGACCGGGATCAGATTTTTATCTGAAAACCACTCTGTATGGACGTTAGCGTTGCAATCAAATATGATGAAGATAAATGAAGACAGAGTTATGCAAGGGCTATCCTGTTTACAGAATAGTGCCTTCGGTTTGTCCAATCCCAGGACAAACGTGAATGGACGAATGTCTGACAGAGTATACCTAACGGATCGCGTAAGTTGATCTCTTCAAACGTACTTACGTTTGGTGGCAGAGGAATTCGTTTCTCTTAGCTTTATACCCATGGTATTTTTGGGGAAATCAATTTGTGATTTGGCGGGTATGACGATGTGGCATTCAAAGTAAATGAATGTATGATCTGTCAAAAGATACGTTATGACCTCAAGCCTCATCAACTGAGATATGACAGAAATCGGGCGGGCAGCATGGCTAAGTGGGTCGCTCCCATTAGGATGTATATCACTTATCTAGAGAAAATCCATTTCATCCTTTTATCTTTTATTGATGCTGTCCCTTTTTAGGAAACGGTGGGTAGCTCCCAACCGTTGGTGGTATACATTCATACACTCAAGTGAAATGAGTGGTCAGTCATGTGTGGGCCGGGTTGCAAGACGTTCTTGTTGAACCCAGTGTATTCGCCTCTAGAGATACACTATCGGCAGGTGGTCCCATACCTTGTCATGGTCGGAATCCAATCTCCAATAAGTGCCAACGGTTTTGTTTGTATACTACATATATGGAACGTGAGATGCAAGCATTCTGCTAGACTGTTAATTACTTGTGATTAGTCATTATTATAATATCAGAGAAGTATTGATTTCCAAAACTGTTTTGGGTTATCGTAAGGTAAAAACAATCCGTGTTTATGTGTGGATCGGTCTTACGATTATCATTTCTTCTGAAAAGTTTTTTTTTTTAAATTTAAAACAAATGATTTGAGTTTACTCACACCAGTCCCATGACTGAACTAGAGTTTATTTTGTTTTGTTTTCCCCTAAACTCTTGGGTGCCCAAATTTATACGGCCGTCAAATAGTTCAAGTCCTTACAGATATACTTGGACGAGCTTGAAGCAGGAGGCTTCAGGGTTATATAGCTATTATTATTTCCGCTGTGTGTAAGTGTTGTACTCTGATAATGTTACTCTATACATATATACTGTTTTATTGCAAAGTTATGTTATATGTTATATTTTATTCGTTCCGCTGTTAGATTCGTGTTACTCTGATGTTGTATGTTCTTCTTCTATTCTAATTTTCTATCTTATCTATTCTCACCCTCTAACTTCTTTCTATTAATGATAAGGTATTTCCGATATTTGAATAGTCAACATGGCAGTTGTGTGTTGATTTTCAGAGTCGAAAATCCCAGTTCGTTACAAACACCATGTTGGAATGGTGCGTATGAAAGGACAAGTTGCACCTTATAAGATACGGTATGATCACTGATAAGTCATACAAATCTTCCAATAAATATTAGGGTTATCCCCTTGAAATAATTACATTCATATTTAATTGTAATCCTATTAAAATAATTCTAATGGCATAATATGAGATATAAACTAGGAAATGTCCTAGTGTGTCATTTATAAAGATTCAGGACGGGAGCTGTTTATTAAACATCTTGCCACTGACAAGCTTGGACCAAAATCCGATAAGTATTGTTTTATGGATTATCCGAAAGAAGCAAAATGATATTATTTATACAAACCCTCTGGGAATAAAATGTTTATTGCTCGAATTGGTACTCTTTAAAAGGAGAACTAGTCTCTGAAATACGGATGGGAATAAAGTAAAACTCGAAATGTCTTGGGAACCACAAAAAACCATTGAACCTTGTGTGGACAAGGAATTTAGTGGGAGTAACACAATAATCCTAATGTGTTATATTGATAACATTTTACTTATTGGGAATGATATTAGTTTGAAACAATAAATATATACTGATTCTACTAAGAAGGATGGTTGGATTAAAAAGTTAGTTATTGACCTTAATCCATTGTTGATCCAATGAATTAACATTATGATAACAATTGAGCTATCGATTTGGCCTAGAAATCTTGATATCATTATTGATCCAAACAGATATTTAGAAAATATAATTTCATCTGTGAAATTGTTCATAAAGGAAATATACATATCTGCGAAGCATAATATGTTGTAGACCCACTGACTAAAACTTTGTCGCAACAGAAGTACGGTATTCACACTAGTTTCATAGGTATACGATACATGATTTTCCGATTTTAGTGCAAGTGGGAGATTACTAGAGTGTGTACCCTAGAGGCAATCCATTTGATGTGAATAATAACATGGTTAATGTTACATTTTAGAATAAAATATTCTATTATGTTATATTTAGTGCGTAGTATAAATATAAATATAATAGAAGTCCTTAGAATAATAACACAGAATTATATAGTTCAAGTAAATGACTTGAACATGAGATTGTATAATATATATATATATATATATATTAAGTATTATAATTCTTAGATATCCTTTATCATGTTTTACTGTATATATAGGAAAACAATGAAGCGTTAAGAATAGTATGTTGATTGGCCGATGATCGTATCTCATTTATCATTAATATAAGTGATATTAATGTATATACATAAATACTTATTAGAGAATAGCAGATTGGATTGACCCAATGTGAAAAAACTTTATGAAATATAATTAATAGTGTCATAAGTTATTCTCATAGTGACAATGACATAATGGTCCTCAGAGCTGAAATCATTAATTTTAATCGAGGATATTTGTGTTTTGATATCGTGAAAAGTTACTTTTAACCGGGTAAACGATAAAGGTGATTATCGGATACATCTTATGGAATTTAATCCTACAATATAAACAGTGATATCCATGGGCCTCTTGATTGAGTGAGACTATAAAATGCCTGGTCGTGCTCAAATATTGATTTGTTTTATATAGTCTACTCATCGATCAAGATAAAAAGGATTAAGTTATAAAGAGGATGATACGTTCCATGCCTCGAGTTTAACCTTGGATATATTAGTTAAAAGGATTAAATTACGTTGATATATTGGTCATAGAAAAGGTTGTATCAAATCGTTGATTTTATTATAACTTGGGTAACATCGATGTATTACTAGATGTCGCTCACTGTTTATAATTTAAATATTGTTTAAATTATTGCCAATGTTATAGTAACCTATAGGGTGACGCAAAAGAACGTATGAAAGGGTGAGAATTATTCTTAACAAAAGGAAATCAATTTTTGACATCTTCTTTAGTTTTGAAATGGTATACGGATTACATGGTTACCCTATTATATCTCATTTCACATAACAAAATGGGATCTGATCCTTATTTTGTAGCGCGTAGAAAAACGAGTATCCATGGAAACCCTAAATCCCTGAGATCGGCTAGTATCGATTCTCCATCCATCTGGACACAGTTCGACGTCGTCGAGAGCATCGTTCGTGGATACCAATAGAAGCGCCTCCTTCAAGCGTTAACATCGATTCAACCGGATCCATCTTCTCGCATGTATTATTGGATTCAAAATCAAGGTAAAAGTCACACAATTTTCTTAATTTTTGAATTTATGCATGCAATAGGATTATTAATTTGTTAAATCCACTGCAAGCAATTCTAATTGTAACCTTTCAACAACTCGATTGGAGTGGGCCTAAATTTTGACCTAGAAAAAGCCCATCGAAACTTAGAGCCACTCTAAATAATTCATTGGTTCTCGTAAGGAATTACTTTCACATAGTGTAACACCCCGTATTTTCTGTGAACGTATAAGTAACAAATTAAAATATACTTAATTTTTAGGAGAAGAATTAAGGGAAACGGGTTGGGCCATTGCGTTCGTCTCGAAATTCTGCTTGAGATAGAGTCCGAGTTTGCATAAACGGATAACATATGAAGAAGATATGGACGAACTAAGTTAGGCAGGAAAACCGGAAACAGGCCAGAATACACTGGCGCACTTGTGAAGTGCGCCAGTACAAAAATACACTGGCGCACCTGCCAAGTGCGCCCATACCGATCCAGCACAGAATTCTGGAGTGTTCGGTGATGACATGTCTTCTTCTGAGTGGCTGGATGACTTGTCTTCGAGCTGGGTGGTTCTGATGACTTCTGGACTGATCTGAAGGCTCTAAATCATCATATTCTACTATAAAAACACCCCCAAACCTCACTTTCTCTCCACACAATTTCATTCTTCCTATACTCTGCCTCTATAATAAATAAATAAAATAATGGCGTCGCTACCCTGCTGGGATCAAAACTAGAACTAGTGCATCTTCTTCCAAATCTGAATAAGATTAAAAGAGAACTACCACGACACTTCTTCTATAATCCAATCAAGGCAAGTGCAGTTATTTTCTGATATGAATTTTAATCATGATCTTGACATAATTATAAAACTGAATTTGAGATTATGCCCTTTTTCTATTTATCAGATATATTCCTCTGTTTTATTATTCTATTTATTTTGTATTTCTTCCTCCTTTCTTTCTTTTTGTTTGATAGCCAGGCTACCACGAGCCTGAGCCAGATCTCATAAGAGATGAACGCATAAACGTTAAATTTGGGAAGAATATTGAATGAGGCATATTTGGGCATAATTGATTTGTAACTAATTTGAGGATACAACGCATGTTGTAATTCTGGACATAAATTTGAGGCATATTGTATAAGACAATCTATGACTTGGAAGGAGAGGATTATTGTGACTTAGAACATAAAGAACATTGGTTGAACTTAGAACATAAATCTGAGACATATAATTGGGCATGTTGTTTTTTAAAACATCAGGTGTATTTAACATATGTCTTGAGTTTTGAGGCATAAAGAATATTGGACATATGACTTGGGATTTGTGGCGTAAAGTTTAACTGTGAACATGTAACTGATTTGGATGCATAGTATAAGTTGTAATTCAAGATCTAGATCTGGACATACTATATATATTATAGTCTGAAATTTGGAAAAAAGAGAATTAATTTGCATTTAACTTAGGTGTAAAGATCCATATTAAGATTGGATAATGATTAAATGTGAATACACCTAAGTAAGGGTTTTTTTTGGATATGTGACATGCATGGTAATCAGTGGATATATTTGGCATAATTTATATGTAAGGTTTTTGGAGAATATTCTGAACTATGCAAGTTTAACTTAAATTTGGGACATATGTTATATGGTGGATTATGACCATAATTTGGGCATATAAGTTTAGGCTTACCTTATGAATTAGGCAAGATATGTGAATAGGACTTTAAGGAATGTTTAAACCGGCTAAAATTGTTATCTGCTTATTATGTTAAATTTGCCTAATTTGTTAAACCTGTTACCTGTTTAATCTGTTGAATTGCCTAAACTGTTACATATGTTGAATCGCCTAATCTGCTAATTTATCCTAATCTGCTAAATCTATTGAGTTGCCTAATCTGATAAATCTGTTGAACCACCTGGGCTGCTAAATCTGTTAAATCTGTTGAAAAGCTGAATGATTGTAATTTGTGTAAAACATGTTAATTTGTTTAATCTGCAGCGTCTTGAAAAGAAGTCAAATCTGTTAAATTGACATAATTAGTCTGATATTTGTAATGGAATAAACTGGTTAAAATAAAAATGCTGAGACACGAGGTTAGACTCATGTTTGCGGTAGAAGCCTGCCCGGACCCAACCGGCTTAACCAGCAACCGCAAACTGCTAGTCTAATGTGAGAGGTCTGCGCATTAATATTTAATTAATGCAAATCTGAGATAAATATGATGTTTAAAATATGTTGGGTAGATAAGGCTAAACCAACTGGGCTGATGAATTAATAAACCTGTTTCGTGAATCTTTAGGCCCAATACAAAGTTAGACAATCTGTAAGTCTGTTAAAACTATACGTCTGATCCGTTAGTCTGAAAACCTGTTGACTTGATTTTCTGGCCTGTGAACTAGTTGATTCTGAACTCTGTAGGCCTAAAACTTGTAAACAAGTTAATCTGAAATCTGTTAGTCTGGGGATACAGGGTTAGGAGGGAAAATACTTGTGTCATTTGTTGTTTGGGACCCATATTAGTCTGGTATCAAAACTATGACCCAACAGTAGGTAGGGTCCGGGCACGCTTACTGAACTAATTATAAGTGGTTCATTCTGATAATGGCAAGGGGTATTGATGGTGCATTCCAACCGGGTCATGTGCGTGCATGGATCCCGATCTGCCTCTGAGGATGTAAGACCTGTGACATCTGTAAATAGGTCTGTGTCATTTAAAGGTTGCCACTTTGGGGAGTGATACACCCTTCTGTGGGGCTGGCACAGGGTATTTATGTATTAGGGAGCTGATCGCTTGGGGTAGATTTAGGGTACACATAGTTCTGTCTGTTTCCGTTGGGGTACCGTCTATTTCTGTTGGGTGGTAACACCTGTCTGTTTCTGCGTGGTACCGTCTGTTGGGGTGGTAAAGGCCCATTTACTAGTGTACACCTAATTCTAACATTCAGTTTCTGTAGGGATTATTCTATTTCCATCTCTGATTCCGTTTATGTACCTTCTGTCTGTTTGGGTGGTAAAGGCCCATTACTGGCATTCTGTTCCTGTATAGCTTATTCTGTTCCGTTTCTGTTTCAGTTTGGACATTAGGGTAACGCCTAATCCTGTTATACTAGTATTAGTGCAGAGAAGTAAAATATAAGTAAGAAGCATAACTTGGGCTATATCATTCTGTTTCTTCTGTTTAGCTTAAGTATACCAGTTACTCCTGTTGCTATTGTCTCTTATCCAGCTTTATTTCCATGTCATGATATTATTATCTTTTCATATGCTGAAAGTCAGTGGACTTGCCAGACTTCATGTCTGACCTTGCTTGTTTTCTCCCCTTTTCTTTCATTCCCCCTCCCCCCAGGTTTTTTTAGGGTGGAAGTATAGGAGCTTGATTCGGATTTTCTCTGCTTGAAGTACTGCTTGGCCTTGGCTCTATCTTTCCATGGCAGTTTATGTTGGGGATTATGATTTTAAAAACTATGCATTATGAAGGCTTTTGTACAAGGCTGATATTTTGTACTTGAATTCTGATATTGTGATTTGAAAAGATGTAACCAAACTTACTTCGGTTTCTGTTGTAATAAAGTTATTTATTTTCAAGTACTGTTTTATCTGTCTTGTAAATTTCTGTTCTGTCTACTAAAATGCTCCATCAAAGTTAAGGCATTCCCTTTGTGAGTGACCTTAACGGAGGTGGGGTGTTACACTTGGTATCAGAGCTGAAGGTTACCAGATTTGATAAAAAGTTTTTGAAAACTATTTTCAGAAAGGTTTTAAAAAGGAAGTATTTTCAAAAGGAAAGTTTATGTAATAACCCGAAAATTTTGAGCCAATTTAAAATTTTTATTTTGGTAATTTTAGCGAATTTTGATTATTTAAAATGAATTATCTTAAATAATAACGACGAGAAGTTTATTTCGAATAGAATTCGAATGTATATATTTATTCGAATCGTCGTTAGAATATAAAATAATTATTTATAATTATAAAATGAATTGAAAATGGCGTGGTAGTTCGAAAATTCGATTTCAAATTTCAATTAAACATACCAGGTGAAAAATAAACTGGATTTTAGCGAAACCAAAAATATTAGAATCTAATTGAGAATATCTTTCCAACGAATCCGAAAAATCGAAATTTCATAGCGGGGATAAAAAGATATGCCCAGTTGAAAATTCAGAATAGTCGCTATGGAATTCTGGACCTTAAAAATGGAAATTTTGCAAACGACCTCGGATTTCGACGAAACCACTTTTGTTGGATCCGGGATGTCAAGTTATTGCTAGATTCCAATTTTCATAATTTTTCGAATCAATATGTGAGCGTGGTAAAGGAAAACGCGTTTGACTAGTTTCAGTTGATTTTAATCGACTAAAAAATGGCCATTTTTCAAACGGTCTCAGAATTTGACAAAATTAGTTTTGTTAGGACCGTATCGTCAATACGAACTAGAAAATATTATTCGGGAATTTTTAGAGGCTGTATGTGACCCCGGTATATTGAAATGCGCGTTCAAATTCAATATATAGATTTATATTTTGATTTTGATGGAAACTGATCGAAACGGTCGAATTGGCTGATGATACACTTCACATTGTGTTTGGAATGGGGGTAATTAGCTAGGGGCGACAGTCGTTGGGCCTCGTTAGATCTTCGAATTAAAAGTCAACTTTTGAAATTAAATTTAATATAAAATTAAAATAAACCCTCACTCCCCTTTATCTCTCCTCAGCCCCCCCGTTCATTTTAAAATTGAATAAAAAAAGAGAGAGAGGGGGGATCGCGATCCGCCACCCCTCCCCCCCCCCCCGCGCCGATTTGGTCCGCCGCCCTGCCACCAGGAGGCGCCCACCTCGGACAAGACCCCCTACCTCGCGTCCATCTTCTCCGCAACTCCCCCCTCGACCCACCCTTCTCTAAAATCCGCGCCCTCCCCGAGACAACCCACCACCGCGAAGACCCCCAGCCGCCTGCGCCGCGCCCCAGCCTCCACCAACCTCCGGTGAATAGCAAAACCCCCCTTCTCAGTTCGACGTTGGACTGTGAGTTCTTCCTTTTGATTTTATTTTTATTTATTTGTTTTATTTATTTTGGATAATCAGTTTTATGTATAAATAACAGTGAAGAGAATGTGGGTTTTTATCATATATATTTGGTGAATAAAGATGATATTTTTATAGTGATAAAGACGAGATTTTTGTAGTGTTAATGACGAGATTTTTATATCTGTTAGAATAGTAAAAATATGATTTTTATTCTATAGAAAGAATAAAAATACGATTTTTATATTATATAACTAGTAAAAATTTGATCTTTATTTATGTGGCGAAATAAAAATCTGATTTTTATTATATATATGTTGAAATAAAAATATGATTTTTATAGTGATGAAATAAAAAAGGCGAAATCTTTATATTTGAAAAGGCGAAATCTTTATATTTGAAAAGGCGAGATCTTTATATTTGAAAAGGCGAAATCTTTATATTTGAAAAGGCGAAATCTTTATATTTGAAAAGGCGAAATCTTTATATAGAGAATAGCGTGATAAAAATATAATCTTTATTATATGAACACCGTTGTAAAAATAGAATTTTTATCTATATAGTAGCCGTGTAAAAATAGAATTTTTATCTATATAGTAGCGGTGTAAAAATAGAATCTTTATCTATATAGTAGCGATGTAAAAATAGAATTTTTATCTATATAATAGCAATATAAAAATGTAATTTTTATATGCATAGCAACAATATAAAAATGTGATTTTTATATATGTAGTGGCTACGGACAGTGAAAGTGACAAAATGCGAGAACGGCGAAGACTTCTACATAAGAAGAGTCGTGGTGTTTGGATTAGCTAGTCGGTGAGAACTTCTCACTTTAAATTTTCTTTTCTAGTTAAAAATATATACTAGGATGCAGACGGTGCTTAGCAGCACCCGACACCCGTCGTCCACAGACCATGGATGACTTGTATGTTTGATTATTTGTTGTGGTGAAAATTTATTGTGTGTTGTGAGATGAAATAAAAAATTTATACAGTTAAAAATATTTTACCGTTAAAAATATAACTTTTAACGGGTATGTGAATAATTAAAAATCTGTGTTTGTTGATTTGAAACCCCACATGGGTATTGGGATAAAATACGGCATACACTAATCCCAATAATTAGTTGTATGTCGATCGATTGATTGACGGGCTGTTATAAGCGTTAGATATCTATATTTGATGCTTATACAGTGTAGTGCACTTTGGATGATGGTTGAGTATTTGCTAGTGCTATTATATACATGTGTTGTGTGGAAACCATATAATTAAAATTATTTGGTAATTGATTGAGCCTCATTCCAATTGGGGAAATAAAGAATATTATAAAATACAAATAATCATGTGTTGAAAGAAATATTTTAACAATAAAATTTACATCTTTATCATATTTGAGATTAGAAACTGACTGGAAACTAGATAATATGAGTGGTTTCCTGGGTATTGATCTGATACTGGTTTCGGCCTTCGGGGTTAATACTTAGGGAATCATTCTCTTACTACCTTACGGTTGGAGTCTGATTTAAAAATCAAACGATAGATACCATAATTTTATAAAATATATTAAATAACAAAAATAGTCATGTGTTGACAGTGCTCATGTGTTGAGAATATTCATGTGTTGAAAGAAATATATATTCATGTGTTGAATAGAATAAATATTCATTTGTTGAATAGAATAACGAATTTATTGAAATATATAAAGCCATGTTGATTAGAGATGCACCATTTTGATGTGAGCAATATTTATATCGATTATATTCGTTTTTATAATGAATATAGGAAAGGAAGCGATTTCAAAATATAACGTTTTGAAAATATTATCATTTGTATATTAATGATGTGGAATATTCAATTTTGATTCAAAATTGAATATGAAGTTGAAATCGTTTCGAAAACGAATTTAAAACGATTTATAAAATAAGTTTTAAAACGAAATCGACGAAATATATATTATATATATATATAATGGCCTGAATAGAACGCGCCGCGCTGCGGCAGTTCGTGAATTTCAACCATTGACTTCGAATTGACGTTGCGGGAGATCCGACCGTCGAATTCTCCTAAAACCAGAACCATTGGGTTCGTATCGAAAAGAGCTTTCCAATGAATATTAGAAATTTGAAATCTAATGGTTGGATTTGGAATTATGTCCAAATCAAATTTGGAAAAGGTCGTTGTAAGTGCAGTTCGATGGCCGTTGATGGAAATCGACTGTACGGGCCTTGATAAAATTATTAAAAATATCAATAATTTGTGTGAAATCATAAGAAATGATTTGGAAAAAATTGGGATGAAAAAAATCCACATTTGAAAAGATAAAAATAGATTTTTATCGAAATGAACTAGTTTGAACTAGAATTAAAATCAATTTATTTTTGAAATAAATTGAATTTGAAGTGGTTTTAAAAATAATCAGAATTCCAATACGTGAAGTGTAACGACCCGGAAAATCTGAACCAATTTAAAATTTTTATTTTAAATTATGTGGTGGAAAAATGTGGCAGAAATTAAAAATTCCATTTTTAAATATTATTGAAGCCAGTGAAAATAGTCAATTTTCAAACGATCTCTGTTTTCGATGAAACTACTTTCAGCGTAACCGGAATGTCATATTATTGCCAGGTTTCAATTTTTAGAATTTTTCGACTTAATATGTGAGCGTGGCAAAGGAAAATGTGTTTGGTCGATTACAGTCAAATTTAATCGACTGAAAAATAGCCATTTTTCAAACAGTGTCGGAATTCGACGAAATTAATTTTGTTAGGACCGTATCGTCATAACATAGACAAATTTACTTTTTTTGGATTTTTCTGAGTCCGTTTGTGGCCGCGGTGAATTTATTTATGTAGATGAATTAAATTAATAAAGGAATTAAATATTAAATTAATTAATACAGGCCACAGACAGCCGTTTGGGCTGATGGGACCTGTCCCATTGGGTCCGGAATATGGGTTATTGGCTAGGGGCACCTTTTTCTGGGCTGGAATCGAAATAGTTTAGAAATTATGGATTTAATTATAAAATTACACATAAAATATTATAAAAATAGGACAAAACCCTATTTTACTATTCATAATCTTTGTTGCCGCCGCCCCTTCAGACTTATGGCTGAAATTGCTTCCCCTTACTCCATCAATTTCTTCTTCGTTCCTTCGAATTAAAATCCCTCACACATACCGAATCAAAGCCCCTTTCGTCCTCTTCAATTCCATACGGGTGGATCATCTTCTCGTCGCCCGAAGCCAGAGCAACAGGACCCCAAACCCGCCGCGCCTCGTCCGCCATGGGTCCCCCTAGCCGCCGCCGAGTTAGACAAAACCAACCCCCCCCCCACGTGCGTCGCTCCACCTGCTCCAGCGTGCCACATTCCGATCGACAAACACTACAACTAAATGAAAGCAAAACCCAACCCTAAATTTGAACCCAATATAGAACTGTCAGCCTGTTCTTGTCTGTAGAGGAAGAAGGTGAATTATCTAATTAATTTATTATTTAATTAATTTAAATTATTTTAAAACTTCAATTTATCATATCTAATTCGTTTCAATTCGAAATTCGATGATTTCAGCGGCGTTGTAATCGTGTGACTGAGATCTACGCATATAGACTGACTGGAGTTGATTCTGAACAGTTCGAATTTTGGGCCAAAAATCGTCAACGACTGTGAGATTCTGAATTTAAATAATTAAATAATTTATTTTGAATTCTATTCGATCAGTTGAATCATTGTATATTATTCTGATCTGTTATGCGGTGATTGTTGTAATCTTATTCGTTGTGATGTCATGTTATAATTTGACTGTTTGGATCTGTAAAAGTCTGATGTAATCATAATAAAGTTCTCGCCTTTGTTTTTATTTTTATTCCTTTCTCTTGAAACTGACCTTTTGATTTGAAAATAAAATATAATAAAGTTGGGATCTTTGTTTAAAAGTTTTGATCTTTTGATTTGAAATAAAATATAATTAAGTTTTAATCTTTTGTTTTGAAAACAAAAATTAAGTTTGGATATTATGTTTTGAAAATAAAATATAGTTCTAATCTTTTGTTTTTTAAAACAAATTAAAGTTGAATCTTATGTTTTGATCTACGAATAAAACAAAGTTTTAGTCTTTTGTTTTGATTAACAGAATTTTGTTTTTCGAAAACAAATAAAAAGGGAAGTTTGATCTTTGGTTTTTTTTAGAAAATAAAAATAAAATAAAGTTCAATCTTTTGTTTTTCTTTCATTTTGTTTTAAATAAAGATTGATCTTTTATTTGGACATATAAAATAAAAGAAGTTGAATTTATATAATGAATAAAGATTCGATCTTTTATCCTATAAAATGAATAAAGTTCATATATTTTGTTTTATTTCACGAAATAGAGGTGGGATCTTTTATTTTTGATTCATAGAAGTTTTACAACCAATCATATGCTGAAATTGTTGTAATGCACAAAATTCATCGTATGTTAAATTAGTTGCAACGTTACCCAAATTGCATCGTCATGTTTATATAGTTGAAATGACGCCAAAATTTCATCGTCATGTCTATATGGTTGAAATGAACAAAATTTCATTGTTATGTTAATATAGTTGAAATGAATCAAATCTTGACATTAGAAAATATATTTATTTTAGGAATTTGACGTTAGAAAAGATGTTTACATTGGAAATAAAGTCCGCTCTTTTTTTATTGCATGTTACAATGCTAATATTACATAGAAAGATGAATTTACTTTTTTTTATTGAGTTCTCTTAGTAATAGAAAAGAATAAAAAGACATTTTTATTTTCAATGTAAATAGGAAGAAAAAAAAGATTTACATTTTATATGTAAATAAAAGAATAAGGGACCTTTCCCTTTTTATTTAATTATACATCATTAAAATATCATTTTTGGTTGCATTAGAATTGGCGAACGAAAATGTCATTTTGTTGAAACTGAAATTACATATTGTTAAAATATCATTTTTGGTCGCATTAGAATTGGCGAACGAAAATGTCATTTTGTTGAAATTGAAATTATACATCGTTAAAATATCATTTTTGGTCGCATTAGAATTGGCGAACGAAAATGTCATTTTGTTGAAATTGAAATTATACATCGTTGAAATATCATTTTTGGTCGCATTAGAATTGGCGAACAAAAATGTAATTTTGTTGAAATTGTAATTATACATCGTTAAAATATCATTGTTGGTCGCATTAGAATTGTCGAACAAAATGTCATTTTTATTTGATTTAAAATGATATATTGTTGAAATCCCCATTTTTAATAAAGGAAATTCCCCAAATGGTTTATATTATATATATATATATATAAAATATAAAATTAAACGAAACGAGCGCTGCAGTTCGCGTATCGACAATCGTAACTTCAAACGAATATATAGAATGATCCGACCGTTGGATTTTCCCAAAATTAGAACCGTTAGTACCGCTTTAGGAAGAGCTTTCCAACGATATAGATTTCATCAAAATTCGACGGTTAGATTTTAAGATATGTGTAAATCAAATTTTGGCAAAAACAGCGCCAGCGCCGCCCATTGACCTGAAACGTCGTTTATATATTTCGAGCTGTTTTTAATAAATAAAAATAGCGATAAATAGTTATAAAAATATATGAAATGTGTTAAACTATAATTATGCGACAATTATTTGAAAAGGCTGAGTTTAACTCATTTCAAATAATTGAACGGCGATTGAATCAAAGATGTAAGAAGACGGTGTAGAAGACCGGCGATCTTCACATCGAATGGGCGATGACTTCTGATACCTTGGACAGACTTGCTCCCAGGACTAGGTTGAAGCAGTAATTGTCCGGACGTGTGTGTGTTGATCGTGCGGATAAGCGAGCACCTTTTTGGTGTCTCCGGTTTCGTTCAGACCCAGAACGGACTTCTAAATGGATGCGTGCCTGATGCTGGAATTCGCTACATGTAATTAAATTGATTTCTGCTAATATATGTCTGTTTGGTGGTAGAGAATTGATTCTCTACTTAACACCCAGATTCGTAGTAGTAGGTATCGATAGCATGGCGTTGAATTGTCATCGTGGCACGCCAAGATGCAATGATCAAGGCTTTGTTGAAAAGCAGGCCTTGTGGCTGATGATCAAAGCATAGCCTGTTTGGGCATAGCTTTGTATAACGTAACTTCGCGAGCCTCACACCCCGGTATAAGTCAAAAACGGGATATGGACCGTAGGTAGTGCATACGTTTCTTTCTAGCTAGAGTGGTGTTTGGGCTTTAACACGGCCCGGCATTTTACTATGTGGATTTTGGATTGAGGTACCTCATTTTTATAGACCGGAAGTGGTCACATTATAGGTCCAAAGGGGTCGGGAAACGTATGTTCAGGAATTGCTAATCCACACCGTTAGGTGGGGACCGACCCTACCGTTCCAAGGGTTCACTGCGGGGGATCCTGAGGCATTTGCTAGAGTGTCTCGAATCGAAAGAGGACGATCCCTAGCCTCGATTTCATGACAGAAAACCAATTCCCAATACGACGACCTTTCGGTTTTGATTGTAAACTTATATACGTCGACATAGTAGGATGGGGTACTTTGCCGTCTACGATTGATATATTTATACTGAAGTATTTTAATACTACCTAGACACTAATGATAATATCAGAATATTACTTTTCATGTATTAAGCATGTTTGATCATCATAAGGGAAAACTCTATCCTCCTGTGTGCGTTGCACTGTGTGATAGGACTTGAGTCTTATGATGGTTTCATTTTTCAAAAGTCATTTCGCTGTTTTATATAAACTTTATAAAATGTTGCATTGGCAATTCAATGGAGTAAACCCGTTTCGCGTTAGCGGCATGGTCCTGAAATTCGCCATCTTGATAGTTAATTTAGTTAAGAATTCTCACACCAGTCCTATAACGACCCAGAAAATCTGAACCAATTTAAAATTTTTAAATTGGCTAAAATAATGGATTTTAAATATTTAAAATAAATATTTTAAATAACGGCGATGAAAACTGAGTTTGAATCGACATTTGAAAACGAATATAATTAATTATAATTATAAACAAGGCCTGAAAATAGCGCGGTAGTTCGATAATTCGATTTCAAACTTCAATTGAATGTACCGGGTGCAAAACAATCCGGATTTTAGTGAAACCAAAAATATTAGGATCTACTTGACGATATCTTTCTAACGAATCCGACCAATCGAAATTTGATAGCGGGAATCAAAAGATATGTCCAGTAGAAAATTCTGAATAGTCGCTATGGAATTCAGACCCTTAAAAATGGACATTTTGCAAACGACCTTGGATTTCGACGAAACCACTTTTGTTGGATCCGTGATGTCAAGTTATTGCTAGGTTTCAAATTTCATAATTTTTCGAATCAATATGTGAGCGTGGAAAAGGGAAACGCGTTTGACCAGTTTCAGTTGATTTTAATCGACTGGAAATTGGCCATTTTTCAAACGGTCTCAGAATTCGACGAAACTAGTTTTGTTAGGACCGTATCGTCAATACGAAGCTAGAAAATATTTTTCTGGAATTTTTCTAGTTTGTATGCGACCCCGGTAATTTGAAATGTACGTTTAAAATTCAATATAATGATTTAAATGTAAATTCAACGGGAACTGATTGTAACGATCAAATCAGCTTGCGATACATATCCCATTGTGTCCGGAATGGGGGTAAAACGCTATGGACGACAGGCGGTGGGCCTCGTTTAGAGGTCGTATGTAAAAGTTAACTTTTTGCAAAAAGTAAATAATTAAATAATAAAAAGGAAAAAAAATAATTTAATTCCCTCCCTTTATCTTCCTTTCTGGCCCCCCCGTTCATTTCAATTTCAAACGAAAAGAAAAAAAAACCTAAGAACCTATCGACAGCGCCTCCCCCCCAAAGACGAACGCCACCGACCCACCCCTCCCTCCGTCCAGCTTCCCTCCTCCTCCCAGCGGCGCAATCCCCGAAGACCCCTCCCCCCAGATCGCACGAGCGCGACGAAGACCGAGCCCCCCTGAAGCATCGCGACGCCACCACCCTCTGCTTCGCCTGCTCCCTCTCCTGCCGCCGACGTCTTCTCTTCTTCCCCCCTTCTTCGCAGGTTAAAGTAAGTGTTTTATTTTATTTTTATTTTTATTTTAATTCTGAAATACTGTGATTTTTTTAACAGGTTAAAAACTGATTTTTTTTTAAAAGTATTAAAACTGATCTTTGAAAGGCTTAAATCTGATTTTAAAAAGGTATTAATACTGATTTTTTTTTTAAAAGTATTAAAACTGATTTTAAGACTTTAGAAAAAGAAAAAGATTTAGACTTTAGAAAAAGAAAATGATTTAGACTTTAGAATAGAAAAAGATTTAGACTTTAGAATAGAAAAAGATCAGATTTTTAGAATAGAAAAGATCATATTTTTAAAATAGAAAAGATCAGATTTTTAGAATAGAAAAGATCATATTTTTAAAATAGAAAAGACGGAATTTTTATTAAGTAGAAGAAGTAAGATATGATTTTTATATTTTTAAAGTAATAAAAATATAATCTTTACATCATAGGAATATTAAAAATATAATCTATATTTTTTTGAAATGAAATTTTTATATATTGAATAGCATCATAAAAATTCGATTTTTACATATGTAGAGAATACGGGCGAAAGCGACAAAAGGCGAGAAAGGCGAAGATTTCTCTAAGTGAAGTGTCGTGAAGTTGGATAGCTATTGGTGAGATTTCTGATTTAAAAATTATAAATGTGTGAGAATTTCTCACTCTTCAATTTCTTTTACTATATATATATATGTGTTGAAATAAAAGTGAATTGCTATATATATATATATATATACGCCCCTCGTCCACAAACCATGGACGATATGTATTGGTTGAAATTGTTGTGAAAATTGATTGATAGCGAATGATTGTTTGGGATTGTTTGTGGTTGATATTGATTGATTGAGGTTGAAAAATACCCATTTGTGGTTGAGAAATATTTGGTTGAAACCACATAGGATTAGTTTGTGGAAATGAAATAAATATATACATGCCGCCTGCGTGCGAACTAGATGCATGACCCCCATTGTCAAAAACCGCGAGGTTTTAAGGTAGAGCGAGGAGCCGTACTAGGGACGGTCCCGGTTTTAACTACCCTGCCGTTATGCTGCCGAAATTTTAAATAATATTCGTATGTTTGAATTATTTTCATCTGCTTAAACTATATTTATTCATTGTATAGAAAACATTCATGTGCTGAATTGATATTCATTCGTTGATTAGAAATTCATGTGTTGAATGGTATTCATATTTTAAAATAAATTGTTTGATAATAAAAATCACATTTTTATCTATATATAGAAACTATAGAAAACATTCATGTGTTGAATTGATATTCATTCGTTGATTAGAAATTCATGTGTTGAATGGTATTCATATTTTGAAATAAATTGTTTGATAATAAAAATCACATTTTTATCTATATACAAAAACTATAGAAAACATTCATGTGTTGAATTGATATTCATCCGTTGATTAGAAATTCATGTGTTGAATGGTATTCATGTTTTGAAATAAATTGTTCGATAATAAAAATCACATTTTTATCTATATATAGAAACTATAGAAAACATTCATGTGTTGAATTGATATTCATTCGTTGATTAGAAATTCATGTGTTGAATGGTATTCATGTTTTGAAATAAGTTGTTCGATAATAAAAATCACATTTTTATCTATATATAGAAACTATAGAAAACATTCATGTGTTGAATTGATATTCATTCGTTGATTAGAAATTCATGTGTTGAATGGTATTCATATTTTGAAATAAATTGTTTGATAATAAAAATCACATTTTTATCTATATACAGAAACTATAGAAAACATTCATGTGTTGAATTGATATTCATCCGTTGATTAGAAATTCATGTGTTGAATGGTATTCATGTTTTGAAATAAATTGTTCGATAATAAAAATCACATTTTTATCTATATATAGAAACTATAGAAAACATTCATGTGTTGAATTGATATTCATTCGTTGATTAGAAATTCATGTGTTGAATGGTATTCATGTTTTGAAATAAGTTGTTCGATAATAAAAATCACATTTTTTATCTATACATAAAAACTATAGGAAACATTCATGTGTTGAATTGATATTCATTAGTTGATTAGAAATTCATGTGTTGAATGGTATTCATGTTTTGAAATAAATTGTTTGATAATAAAAATCACCTTTTATCGACTATATGAACTGTGTAAAATAATCTCGTTTTAAAAGAAATTGTTTTATGATAAAAATCCTATTTTTGTCACCTATATGAACTATATAGAAAAATAGTGTTTTGAAATGAATTGTTTTACAATAAAAATCACATTTTTATTGTATGCATAAATCATTGAAATGTGAGGTGTTAAAAATAGCCACTTGTTCAAAATAAACATATATGAGTTGAAATATTCATTAATTAGCTAATGAAATGATTTGCACCTATTTATGTAACATTAGAATGAATGGTGTTTTTAAACCAAATAGAAATCAAATATGAAGGCGAATAGAAAATGATAAATGATAAGAACTGTATATATATGTACATGCATATTCATTGAACAGGTTATAGCAAAGGGGCTAGAGAAGAGGAATAAAATTTTGTGCCCGACAAATAGGTACACATTTACTGTTTTGTTTGGGTGATGATTTTATGAGCCTGTTGGCTAGCCGCTTGGCTTTTTCTTTTTGAGATTAGAAGGACCGGGAAAGCTATTTGCGATTTCCCGATGCTCCCGGTGCAGGGGAGGTTATGGCGAAATTTTCCAAAATTTTAAGGTGTTAGAAAAATATTTGAAGTGAAAACGATATGGAAATCATTGAATGAACTATATTTATATAAATATATAAATATAAATAAAATTAAAACGAAACGAAGCCTTGCAGTTTGTATTTTGAAACCGTGATTTCAAACAACTAGTACGGGAAATCCGACCATTGGATTTTCCCGAAACCTCAACCATCGGGTTCGCCTTGGAAATATCTTCCCAACGGCACCAACCTTGCAAAAATCCAACGGTTGGATTGTCTGGAATGTTTAATTCAAACCTGAAGAAAAACAGCGCCAGAAACGATTATATTTATATATAAATATAATTTTAATTAATCGAATAATGACGCTGCAGTTCGTATTTTGAAATCGAAACTTCAAATGATTGTACCGGGAGATCCGACCGTCGGATTTTCCCGAAACTGGAACCGTTGGATTCGTTTTGAAAAGACCTTTCTAATGATGTAAATTTTATAAAGATCCAACTGTTAGATTTTCAGATATGTGTAAATCAAATCTGAAGAAAAACAGCGCCACGGCCGCTTTATGGCCCGAAGCGTCGTTTTGAATAAATAAGCTATTTTAAAATAAATAAAAATAGCGATAAATTGTTATAAAATATTATAAACGATATGGTATGGAAATAAACTGAATTCGCTCGATTTATGTTGTATTTGATGGTTGAATGTGTTTGGTGTGAAAATTACATTAAAGAACAATATTGGTGTTGTCGAACAATTTAACCATTGAAATAAATTGATTTGAAATTCTAAATATACGTGAATTATTTGAAAAGGCCGAGTTAATTCTCATTTCAAATGATTACCGACGATTGAAATTTGAAGATGAAGACGACGGTCGAAGACCGGAGATCTTCACCTCGTTTGGATGGTAACCGAGGTCCTGATTGGGAGGCATCCCGAAATATGGATAATGAGTGGTGATCATCCAGACGTACGTGGTGATCGAAGGGTTTGCGAGGTAGTTAGTGCCTCCGGTTTCGTTCAGACCCAGAACGGACTTGTAAATGGACTGTGTGTCTGACATTGGATTTTATTCTGTGTCGATTGATCTCTATTAAATATACCTCTGTTTGGCAGCGGAGAATTTATTCTTTTGCTTAACGCCCTTCTCTGAGACGCATGAGCTCAGAGGTTGTATATCGATGGACATCAGTCGCATGGCATGAATTGCCTGTGTGGCATGCTAAGATGCAGTGATCAGGGCTTCTGTTGAAAAGCAAAGTCTTGTGGTGATGATCAAAGCACCGCCTGTGTGGCGTAGCTTTGTGTATAACGTGAATTCGCGAGCCTCACACCCCGGTATGAACCTAAAACGGGAGAGGACATCAGGGAGGGCATGCGTTTCTTTCTAGCTAGGGTGGTGTCAGTGACCTACCAGCCCTGACATTTATATACTTTTCACCTATGTGGTTGTTGCTGTTGCGAGGCGCCTCGGTTTGATCGGACGATCCGGGTCCGATGGAGTCATTCGTTGGCTCATTTACACCCCAAAGGGTGGAGAAACGCATTGTTCAGGCATAATAATCCACTTCGTGTGGACCGGCCCTGACGATCCAGGGTATGGTTGCGGCTGTACCTGAGACTCGGGCTAGACAGTCTCGAATTCGATAAGGACTATCTTTTGCCTTGGTTCATGACGGAAATCCAATTTCCAAATACGACATCGTGCGGTTTTTGATTGTATATATATATGGCGACATGATATATGGTACCCATGCCGCCTATGATTGATAGTTATGATTTGAAATTGTTTTCAAAACATATAAACACTAGCAATAATATCAAAGGCCTTTGTTTTATTCGTATCAAGCATATTTTGGCCGTTATAAGGTAAAACTCTATCCTTCGGTTTGCGTTGCATTGTGTGATGGGAACTGAGTCTTATAACGGTTTCATTTTTATAAAAAAAACATAGCGATGTTTAAAAGAAAGATTTGTTTTAAAGCACTGGCAATCCAATGGAGTAAACCCGTTCCACGAAAGTGGCGTGGTCCTATGATTTGCCAAATTATATATGTGTTGAGTAGATTTCTCATACCAGTCCCATGACTGACTCGTAGTTTGTTTCACTCTCAAACTCGGGTGCCCCTTTTTCTACACGGGCAGCCTTGTATTCAGGTTTAGCTGGTTCTTCTTCTGGATAGCTGGAGCTGAAGATGGATTCTATCATTTATTTCTTTTTATGCTGTTCAGCTCCTATTGTACATATTTTGTTTATTTCCGCTGTAGACATTTATGTATAGCTGAACTGTATTTGTACTAAGTAAGATCCTGTATACTGTGTAACTCTGATGATTACTTTTATCCAGTATATTTTATTGTTCATTATCTGGTGTATTTATTTAATTTTGTTCTGCTATTATCTGTTTCTGTGTTATATTCCAAAAGATAACCCTGTTTCCGTGAGAACGGGATTTCGGGTCGTCTCAACGTGGTATCAGAGCTTTGGTTAAGCTTAGTTATGGAATATAACATTTGAACGAACTCGTCAGAAATAGAACCAGTAGTGTTCTAGGACGGGTAACTCTATGCAGATAGGATCAGCAATATCCTAGTATGAGTAAAGCAGAATGAAATTACACCTCGATAGACACATTTACACTTGAAGTATATGTTTCTATGTTTGAAAATTTTCTGTTCTGTGACCTGACACTTGTTCTGCTAATTGCAGAAGTACTAGAAAAATGAGTGCCAGAAACAGAAGAAATGCAGAACCCGATCTAGAGGCTCTATTCAAGAGATATCTAAATCTGGGTGGAACACAATTCTCTGGCAATGAATCTATAATTCAAACTCAAGCTTGGGTGAGTTCTGTCGAAAGAATCTTTGAGCATATCCAGCTAAGAGATGACCAGAAACGGTTAGTAGCATCTTGGGCGCTTAAAGAAGAAGCTTTAATCTGGTGGGAAACGATCATCAAAGATAATCCAGAAGGTGATATCTCCTGGGACAGATTCAAAGTGATTTTCCTAGAAAGATTTACTCCTCCCGAAGCAACCGAGAGGTTATGTGATGAATTTTCCTATCTAATTCAAGGCGATATGACTATCCCAGAATATCATAAGAAATTCAACGAACTTGCTCACTTTGCTCCTCATCTGATTCAAAATCCAAAGAGGAAAAATCTGAGATTTATTCATGGGCTTCAAAGGAAATACCAGAATAAAGTATTGGGGCATGTGAAGCTTCCTTTCTCTGAAATGATATACATGGCTTATCAGTATGAAGATCTCCATAAGAAAGGAAGGATTTGTGTTCCTGACATCCCAGAGTTAAAAAGGGAAGTGTTAGACGAGTGTCACAAGTCCAAGCTGAGTATCCATCCTGGAGTGGCCAAAATGTACAACGATCCCAAAAGAACATTCTGGTGGAAGGCTATGAAAAGAGACGTTTCAATATACGTTAGCCGATGCCCTACTTGCCAACTAGTCAAAAGTGACCAACAGAAATTGGCTGGATTATTACAACCACTAGAAGTTCCTGATTGGAAGTGGGAACATATTTCTATGGATTTCATTGATGGTTTGCCCAGAACCAGAAAAGGGAATGACAGTATTTGGGTTATTGTAGATCGCTTCACGAAGACCGCCCATTTCATACCTGTCAGATCAAATAGAACCGCTCAGAGTCTAGCGCAGATATACTTCAGGGAAATAGTTAGACTACATGGAGTGCCGCTCAGTATAGTAAGTGATAGAGATACAATATTCACTAGCAAATTCTGGGAAGCATTTCAAGTCGAGCTGGGAACGAAGTTAAACTTGAGCACCGCTTATCATCCTCAGACAGACGGTCAGACTGAGAGGCTGAATCGCATTTTAGAAGATCTATTGCGGGCTTGTGTTCTAGATTTCGGTGGATCATGGGAAGACCGTCTGCATTTGGCTGAATTATCTTATAACAACAGCTACCAGGCGAGTCTGACAATGTCGCCATTCGAAGCATTGTATGGTAGACCGTGCCGATCTTCTGCTTGTTGGGTCGAGCCCGGAAATAGACTTGTGTTGGGGCCTGATATGATTCGCGAAGCTGCCGACAAAGTCGATTTTATTAAGAAGCGATTACTCGCCGCTCAAAGCCGACAAAAGAGCTATGCCGATAGAAGAAGAGGAGATATATCATTTGAAGTTGGCGACTATGTATATTTGAAAGTATCGCCGATGAGGGGAGTTATCCGGTTTGGTAAAACTGGAAAGTTGGCACCCAAATTCATTGGTCCGTTTCCTATTCTGGAATGGATTGGGACTCTCACATATAAAGTTAAATTGCCAGACTGGTTGCCTGGAGTTCATGATGTATTTCATATATCTCAACTTCGAAAGCACGTTCATGATCCAGACTTGATCGTGGAAGAAGCAGCTCAGCAGGATATTGAAATTACTCCAGAATTAGCTGTGAGGCGAGAGCCGCTAAAGATCATCGGCAAAGAAACCAAAGAGCTGAGGAACAAGAAGGTTCACTTAGTCAAAGTGCAATGGAGTGGAGATCCGCGAGATTGTACTTGGGAAACGGAGGAGAGCATTCAGAAAGCTTATCCTAGATGCCGAGTGGATATCTCGGATTGACTCCGGTGCAAGGTACATTTGCCATACTTTACCTCACCATTTAATTCTCTACTCTATAATTATTGTCTGAATGATTTTTAAAAGGAGTATTAAAATAGATTAGTATTTTTTTGAAAGGTTAAAAACAATTGGATTGGTTGTTGTGTTGTGTGATTGTTGATTTATCAAACCACTTTCGACTTTATTCCTTTTCGGGGACGAAAAGTTTTAAGTGGGGGAGATTGTAACGACCCAGAAAATCTGAACCAATTTAAAATTTTTAAATTGGCTAAAATATTGGATTTTAAATATTTAAAATAAATATTTTAAATAATGGCGATGAAAACTGAGTTTGAATCGACATTTGAAAACGAATATAATTAATTATAATTATAAACAAGGCCTGAAAATAGCGCGGTAGTTCGATAATTCGATTTCAAACTTCAATTGAATGTACCGGGTGCAAAACAATCCGGATTTTAGTGAAACCAAAAATATTAGGATCTACTTGATGATATCTTTCTAACGAATCCGACCAATCGAAATTTGATAGCGGGAATCAAAAGATATGTCCAGTAGAAAATTCTGAATAGTCGCTATGGAATTCAGGCCCTTAAAAATGGACATTTTGCAAACGACCTCGGATTTCGGCGAAACCACTTTTGTTGGATCTGTGATGTCAAGTTATTGCTAGGTTTCAAATTTCATAATTTTTCGAATCAATATGTGAGCGTGGAAAAGGAAAACGCGTTTGACCAGTTTCAGTTGATTTTAATCGACTGGAAATTGGCCATTTTTCAAACGGTCTCAGAATTCGACGAAACTAGTTTTGTTAGGACCGTATCGTCAATACGAAGCTAGAAAATATTTTTCTGGAATTTTTCTAGTTAGTATGTGACCCCGGTAATTTGAAATGTACGTTTAAAATTCAATATAATGATTTAAATGTAAATTCAACGAGAACTGATTGTAACGATTAAATCAGCTTGCGATACATATCCCATTGTGTCCGGAATGGGGGTAAAACGCTATGGACGACAGGCGGTGGGCCTCGTTTAGAGGTCGTATGTAAAAGTTAACTTTTTGCAAAAATTAAATAATTAAATAATAAAAAGGAAAAAAAATAATAATTTAATTCCCTCCCTTTATCTTCCTTTCTGGTCCCCCCCCGTTTATTTCAATTTCAAACGAAAAGAAAAAAAAAACCCTAAGAACCTATCGACAACGCCTCCCCCCCAAAGACGAACGCCACCGACCCACCCCTCCCTCCGTCCAGCTTCCCTCCTCCTCCCAGCGGCGCAATGCCCGAAGACCCCTCCCCCCAGATCGCACGAGCGCAACGAAGACCGAGCCCCCTTGAAGCATCGCGACGCCACCACCCTCCGCTTCGCCTGCTCCCTCTCCTGCCGCCGACGTCTTCTCTTCTTCCCCCCTTCTTCGCAGGTTAAAGTAAGTGTTTTATTTTATTTTTATTTTTATTTTAATTCTGAAATACTGTGATTTTTTTTAACAGGCTAAAAACTGATTTTTTTTTAAAGTATTAAAACTGATTTTTGAAAGGCTTAAATCTGATTTTAAAAAGGTATTAATACTGATTTTTTTTTAAAAGTATTAAAACTGATTTTAAGACTTTAGAAAAAGAAAAAGATTTAGACTTTAGAAAAAGAAAAAGATTTAGACTTTAGAAAAAGAAAAAGATTTAGACTTTAGAATAGAAAAAGATTTAGACTTTAGAATAGAAAAAGATCAGATTTTTAGAATAGAAAAGATCATATTTTTAAAATAGAAAAGATCAGATTTTTAGGATAGAAAAGATCATATTTTTAAAATAGAAAAGACGGAATTTTTATTAAGTAGAAGAAGTAAGATATGATTTTTATATTTTTAAAGTAATAAAAATATAATCTTTACATCATAGGAATATTAAAAATATAATCTATATTTTTTTGAAATGAAATTTTTATATATTGAATAGCATCGTAAAAATTCGATTTTTACATATGTAGAGAATACGGGCGAAAGCGACAAAAGGCGAGAAAGGCGAAGATTTCTCTAAGTGAAGTGTCGTGAAGTTGGATAGCTATTGGTGAGATTTCTGATTTAAAAATTATAAATGTGTGAGAATTTCTCACTCTTCAATTTCTTTTACTATATATATATATATGTGTTGAAATAAAAGTGAATTGCTATATATAAATATATATATATATATATATATACGCCCCTCGTCCACAAACCATGGACGATATGTATTGGTTGAAATTGTTGTGAAAATTGATTGATAGCGAATGATTGTTTGGGATTGTTTGTGGTTGATATTGATTGATTGAGGTTGAAAAATACCCATTTGTGGTTGAGAAATATTTGGTTGAAACCACATAGGATTAGTTTGTGGAAATGAAATAAATATATACATGCCGCCTGCGTGCGAACTAGATGCATGATCCCCATTGTCAAAAACCGCGAGGTTTTAAGGTAGAGCGAGGAGCCGTACTAGGGACGGTCCCGGTTTTAACTACCCTGCCGTTATGCTGCAGAAATTTTGAATAATATTCGTATGTTTGAATTATTTTCATCTGCTTAAACTATATTTATTCATTGTATAGAAAACATTCATGTGTTGAATTGATATTCATTCGTTGATTAGAAATTCATGTGTTGAATGGTATTCATATTTTAAAATAAATTGTTTGATAATAAAAATCACATTTTTATATATATATAGAAACTATAGAAAACATTCATGTGTTGAATTGATATTCATTCGTTGATTAGAAATTCATGTGTTGAATGGTATTCATATTTTGAAATAAATTGTTTGATAATAAAAATCACATGTTTATCTATATACAGAAACTATAGAAAACATTCATGTGTTGAATTGATATTCATCCGTTGATTAGAAATTCATGTGTTGAATGATATTCATGTTTTGAAATAAATTGTTCGATAATAAAAATCACATTTTTATCTATATATAGAAACTATAGAAAACATTCATGTGTTGAATTGATATTCATTCGTTGATTAGAAATTCATGTGTTGAATGGTATTCATGTTTTGAAATAAGTTGTTCGATAATAAAAATCACATTTTTATCTATATATAGAAACTATAGAAAACATTCATGTGTTGAATTGATATTCATTCGTTGATTAGAAATTCATGTGTTGAATGGTATTCATATTTTGAAATAAATTGTTTGATAATAAAAATCACATTTTTATCTATATACAGAAACTATAGAAAACATTCATGTGTTGAATTGATATTCATCCGTTGATTAGAAATTCATGTGTTGAATGGTATTCATGTTTTGAAATAAATTGTTCGATAATAAAAATCACATTTTTATCTATATATAGAAACTATAGAAAACATTCATGTGTTGAATTGATTTTCATTCGTTGATTAGAAATTCATGTGTTGAATGGTATTCATGTTTTGAAATAAGTTGTTCGATAATAAAAATCACATTTTATATCTATATATAAAAACTATAGGAAACATTCATGTGTTGAATTGATATTCATTCGTTGATTAGAAATTCATGTGTTGAATGGTATTCATGTTTTGAAATAAATTGTTTGATAATAAAAATCACCTTTTATCGACTATATGAACTATGTAAAATAATCTCGTTTTAAAAGAAATTGTTTTATGATAAAAATCCTATTTTTGTCACCTATATGAACTATATAGAAAAATAGTGTTTTGAAATGAATTTTTTTACAATAAAAATCACATTTTTACTGTATGCATAAATCGTTGAAATGTGAGGTGTTAAAAATAGCCACTTGTTCAAAATAAACATATATGAGTTGAAATATTCATTAATTAGCTAATGAAATGATTTGCACCTATTTATGTAACATTAGAATGAATGGTGTTTTTAAACCAAATAGAAATCAAATATGAAGGCGAATAGAAAATGATAAATGATAAGAACTGTATATATATGTACATGCATATTCATTGAACAGGTTATAGCAAAGGGGCTAGAGAAGAGGAATAAAATTTTGTGCCCGACAAATAGGTACACATTTACTGTTTTGTTTGGGTGATGATTTTATGAGCCTGTTGGCTAGCCGCTTGGCTTTTTCTTTTTCTTTTTGAGATTAGAAGGACCGGGAAAGCTATTTGCGATTTCCCGATGCTCCCGGTGCAGGGGAGGTTATGGCGAAATTTTCCAAAATTTTAAGGTGTTAGAAAAATATTTGAAGTGAAAACGATATGGAAATCATTGAATGAACTATATTTATATAAATATATAAATATAAATAAAATTAAAACGAAACGAAGCCGTGCAGTTTGTATTTTGAAACCGTGATTTCAAACAACTAGTACGGGAAATCCGACCATTGGATTTTCCCGAAACCTCAACCGTCGGGTTCGCCTTGGAAATATCTTCCCAACGGCACCAACCTTGCAAAAATCCAACGGTTGGATTGTCTGGAATGTTTAATTCAAACCTGAAGAAAAATAGCGCCAGAAACGATTATATTTATATATAAATATAAATATAATATTTTAATTAATCGAATAACGACGCTGCAGTTCGTATTTTGAAATCGACGCTTCAAACGATTGTACCGGGAGATCCGACCGTCGGATTTTCCCGAAACTGGAACCGTTGGCTTCGTTTTGAAAAGATCTTTCTAATGATATAAATTTTATGAAGATCCAACGGTTAGATTTTCAGATATGTGTAAATCAAATCTGAAGAAAAACAGCGCCACGGCCGCTTTATGGCCCGAAGCGTCGTTTTGAATAAATAGGCTATTTTAAAATAAATAAAAATAGCGATAAATTGTTATAAAATATTACAAACGATATGGTATGGAAATAAACTGAATTTGCTCGATTTATGTTGTATTTGATGGTTGAATGTGTTTGGTGTGAAAATTACATTAAAGAACAATATTGTTGTTGTCGAACAATTTAACCATTGAAATAAATTGATTTGAAATTCTAAATATACGTGAATTATTTGAAAAGGCGGAGTTAATTCTCATTTCAAATGATTGACCGACGATTGAAATTCGAAGATGAAGAGGACGGTCGAAGACCGGAGATCTTCACCTCGTTTGGATGGTAACCGAGGTCCTGATTGGGAGGCATCCCGAAATATGGATAATGAGTGGTGATCGTCCAGACGTACGTGGTGATCGAAGGGTTTACGAGGTAGTTAGTGCCTCCGGTTTCGTTCAGACCCAGAACGGACTTGTAAATGGACTGTGTGTCTGACATTGGATTTTATTCTGTGTCGATTGATCTCTATTAAATATACCTCTGTTTGGCGGCGGAGAATTTATTCTTTTGCTTAACGCCCTTCTCTGAGACGCACGAGCTCAGAGGTTGTATATCGATGGACATCAGTCGCATGGCATGAATTGCCTGTGTGGCATGCTAAGATGCAGTGATCAGGGCTTCTGTTGAAAAGCAAAGTCTTGTGGTGATGATCAAAGCACCGCCTGTGTGGCGTAGCTTTGTGTATAACGTGAATTCGCGAGCCTCACACCCCGGTATGAACCTAAAACGGGAGAGGACATCAGGGAGGGCATGCGTTTCTTTCTAGCTAGGGTGGTGTCAGTGACCTACCAGCCCTGACATTTATATACTTTTCACCTATGTGGTTGTTGCTGTTGCGAGGCGCCTCGGTTTGATCGGACGATCCGGGTCCGATGGAGTCATTCGTTGGCTCATTTACACCCCAAAGGGTGGAGAAACGCATTGTTCAGGCATTATAATCCACTTCGTGTGGACCGGCCCTGACGATCCAGGGTATGGTTGCGGCAGTACCTGAGACTCGGGCTAGACAGTCTCGAATTCGGTAAGGACTATCTTTTGCCTTGGTTCATGACGGAAATCCAATTTCCAAATACGACATCGTGCGGTTTTTGATTGTATATATATATGGCGACATGATATATGGTACCCATGCCGCCTATGATTGATAGTTATGATTTGAAATTGTTTTCAAAACATATAAACACTAGCAATAATATCAAAGGCCTTTGTTTTATTCGTATCAAGCATATTTTGGCCGTTATAAGGTAAAACTCTATCCTCCGGTTTGCGTTGCATTGTGTGATGGGAACTGAGTCTTATAACGGTTTCATTTTTATAAAAAAAAACATAGCGATGTTTAAAAGAAAGATTTGTTTTAAAGCACTGGCAATCCAATGGAGTAAACCCGTTCCACGAAAGTGGCGTGGTCCTGTGATTTGCCAAATTATATATGTGTTGAGTAGATTTCTCATACCAGTCCCATGACTGACTCGTAGTTTGTTTCACTCTCAAACTCGGGTGCCCCTTTTTCTACACGGGCAGCCTTGTATTCAGGTTTAGTTGGTTCTTCTTCTGGATAGCTGGAGCTGAAGATGGATTCTATCATTTATTTCTTTTTATGCTATTCAGCTCCTATTGTACATATTTTGTTTATTTCCGCTGTAGACATTTATGTATAGCTGAACTGTATTTGTACTAAGTAAGATCCTGTATACTGTGTAACTCTGATGATTACTTTTATCCAGTATATTTTATTGTTCATTATCTGGTGTATTTATTTAATTTTGTTCTGCTATTATCTGTTTCTGTGTTATATTCCAAAAGATAACCCTGTTTCCGTGAGAACGGGATTTCGGGTCGTCTCAAGTCCCATGACTAACTCGTAGTTTGTTTCACTTTTGCAAACTCGGGTGCCCATTGATAGGTTTCTAGGGTGATACTTTCTGGCAGGAGCTTGCTTTGGAAGGAAGAAGAAGAAGACCCTTTCTACATCTTTTATTCAGCTTTTAAGGAATTTTCTATCTTTTTCTTTTGATATATGTACTGGGATTTGAATCTCATTTCTTTTCATTTGAGACTTATTTCTCTTTTGTTAAGACTTCTATTATGCTAAGTGGATCCTGTAAAACTGCATACTCTGATGTTCTGCTGTAATGTCGATGACATTTATTTCCGCTGCGATGGTTTTTGTGTTATGATATTTATTTGTGATCTGTTGTTGTTGTAAATATGTTGTATCCCAAAATGATTATCCTTACTTTCGGTCTACGAAAGTTTGGGGTCATCACAGTTGGTATCAGAGCCTGGTTTACCTTGGCTACGGAATATAACATATTTAGAACAATTCGTCTAGATAGAATCCACATTATTCTAAGACGAGTATCTCATTAGAGATAGGACTAGTAATGTGCTAGAGTGAGCACAGCAGAATAGCACATATTTACCAATCATTACATCATCATCTTTTCATCTCGTCCTTACCTTATCTTTTCTTGAAAATTCTCATTTTTTGTTGGTCTGACTCTTTCCTTGATGGTACAGACTGATTTAAATGGATACTAGATCAAGAACAACCCAAGGCGGAGCCCGTGGTGGAGCTCGAGGCGGGGCTAGAGGAGGAGCCCGAGTAGGAGCTGGAGGGAAAGCTAGAGACGAGACACCCATCACTCAAGACCAGCATAAATCAGAGGTCGTAGTTGAACCACCTCCACCTCCACAGCCTTTCGATTTGGAGAGAATGTCAAAGAAATTCAGGAACCTTGGAGGTGTACCTTTTACAGGGCGGGAGTCTACGACTCAAGCAGAGGCATGGCTTAAAGATCGCAAAAAGATCCTAGAAGGCTTGGAACTGGAAGATAAGAGAAAGCATTATCTAGAGGTTTGGCAACTAAAGGAGGAGGCAGGGCATTGGTGTGATACAATTAAAATCTGCAACGACGTGGCCAATATGTCTTGGGCCAGATTCAAGGAGCTTTTTAATGAAAAGTATATACCCCCACAAGCTAGAGAGCGTCTGCGCAAGCAGTTCGTTAACCTGCAGCAAGGCAGTATGACCGTTCCTGAGTATGTGAGGAAGTTTGATGAGCTCTCACGATATGCCCCTAGTTTGATTCAAGATCCAGTAGAGAAGAATAAGGAGTTCATCAAGGGGTTATCCAAGAAATATTTGAATCGAGTCACTGCCCATATTAAGATTCCTTTCAATGAAGTAGTGGAAATGGCGTGCCGCTATGAGGAGAATGATGATTCTGGAGCGCAGGATAGGGGGAAAGCTCAAAGCAACAACCAGAAGGAACAGGCTAACAAGAAACATGAGGAGAGCAATTCTTCTGCAGCTAAGCCCCAAGGGAAGAAGAGGGATAAGAGCAAGGTGACCTGCTATAACTGCGGCAAGATTGGGCATTTCGATTACGAGTGTAGAGCACCAAAAAGGGTCAAGAGAGATGATTCAGGCCCTAGTCAGAACCGTGGTCAGAACTCCCAAAACCATGGTCAAAATCCTCAAAATCGTGGCCAGGGTTCGCAGGACAAAAGGGAATGCTACAATTGCCATCAAAAGAGGCACATCAAGGCGCATTGTCCACTGCTAAGGAATGCTCAGGTGGCACATGTTTATGAGGCAGCAAATACACCAGCTTCGACTGAGGGGCTTAATAAACCCGATGTCTTAGGAGATACACTTAATATTAAGAATATCCCTATTACTGTCTTATTTGATACTGGTGCTACACGAAGCTTTATTTCTAATGATGCAATTAAAAAGTTGAAACTGAAACCAAGGAAACTCAAAAATTTGATTAGAGCTAATAGTCCGATAGGAGGTTTTCTTATTCTTGATCAGTATTGTCGAGTACCTATTTCTTATTCTCGCCGCAAATTTCCCTTTGACTTGATCGTTATGAGTTTCTCCGGCTATGATGTCATTCTGGGAGTAGATTGGCTGAAAAAATACGAGGCCGAAGTCAATTGTGCTGAAAGAATTGTCAAGGTTAAAACTAATCTGGGAAATGTGTGTATCCCCTGCCATGACTCAGCCACCGACAGGAAAACTTTCTGGTCTTCTCTAGAAGTTACCCCTGCTTCTATTGAGGATATCCCTGTCGTCAAAGATTATGCTGATGTTTTCAAAGAAGTCGAGGGTTTACCTCCACATAGAGAAATCAGCTTCCGAATTGATTTGGCTCCGAATGCAAGACTTGTTGTACATCCCATTCAGAGAATGTCGCCAAAAGAAAGAGAGGAGCTGAAAAATCAAACCAAGCAGCTTTTGTGGAAGGGTCTGATCAGGCCCAGCTTCTCAGAATGGGGAGCAGCAGTGGTGTTCGTCCCAAAATCAGACGGCACTCTCAGGCTATGTGTAGACTACCGTGATCTCAACAAGCAAACTCTTATGAACAAATATCCATTGCCTCGTATTGATGACTTGCTTGACCGCTTGCATGGGGCACGAGTATTCTCTAGGATGGACCTAGCTACAGGCTTCCATTAACTTCGCATTGCAGAGGAGTGTGTGCCTTTAACTGCTTTCAGAGGCCCTGACATCTTTTACGAATGGCTAGTAATGCCTTTCGGTCTATGTAATGCTCCAACATATTTTGTTGATTTGATGAATAGAGTATTCAGAGATGTTTTAAACAAATTTGTGCTCGTGTTCATCGATGACATCCTCATCTTTTCTAAATCTGCTGCTGAGCACGAACAACATCTGAGAGAAGTCTTAGAGATTTTGCGAAGAAATGTGCTGAAAGAAAATTTTTCTAAATGCATATTCTGGCAAGAGGAGGTGAAATTCCTCGGCCATGTTGTATCAAAGGAAGGCATCTCAGTAGATCCAAGAAAGATCCCAGCCATCCAAGAATGGAAGTAGCCTAAAACTCCCACGGAGGTCAGAAGTTTCTTAGGACTGGCTGGCTATTATTGGAAATTTTGTTAAAGATTTTTCGAAAGTAGCTTGTCTATTGACAAACTTGACCAAGAAGCATAAAAAATTCAAGTGGACACCCGAATGCGAGGCAGCTTTCCAAGAGCTAAAGAAGAGGTTGACCAATGCTCCTGTGTTGACCATCATTGATGGCTATCAGGATTTGAAGGTCTGGACCGACGCCTCAAAGCAAGGTTGTTTCTTTATAAATTAACATGTTTGAGATAACATTTTTCCTTTAATGACAAATCTCATTTTAACATGTTATCCCTTATTTATTTAAGGTATTGGTGCGGTGCTGATGCAAAGAGGCAGAGTAGTCGCATATGCTAGCCGCCAACTGAAACCGCATGAGAAGAATTATGTCACGCATGACCTTGAACTAATGGCCATTGTGTTTTCTCTTAAAATATGGAGGCATTATCTTTTGGGTGAAAAGTTTGAAATTTACACGGATCACAAATCCTTGAAGCACCTTTTTACCCAAAAAGATTTGAATATGAGGCAGCAGCGCTGGGTCGAATTTCTGGCATCATATGACCTGGATATCCTATATACTCCAGGAAAAGCAAACATTGTAGCCAATGCACTCAGTAGAAAGAATGTAGAATGCAACAATCTCATTATCGCCAGTCTCATTATCACTCCTTCTTTGATTGATAAAGTCTCTGTTCTTCAAAAGAATGATGAATTTATTCAGAAGCTTTGTGAGCGAGTCCATAAGGGCGAAGCCTCAAGTTTCCAGATTGATGATCACGGGACCCTTAGATTACAAGGGCGAATTTGTCTGCCAGACATTGCTGAGCTAAAAAAAGAAGTGATGGATGAGTGCCACAAATCAAAAATCAGCGTCCATCCAAGTGTAAACAAAATATACCATGATCTTAAGCGCACCTTTTGGTGGAAATCAATGAAGATAGACATTTCCATTTATGTTGCTAGATGTCCCACTTGCCAACAAGTTAAAAGTGATCAGCAGAAACTGGCAGGTTTGTTGCAACCGCTAGGAGTTCCTGTTGGAAGTGGAAGGAAATTTCTATGGACTTCATAATGGCTTGCCTCGAAGCCAAAAGGGCAACGATAGCATTTAGGTGATTGTCGACCGCTTAACAAAATCTACCCATTTCATCCCTGTTCGGTCCAATAGAACAGCTCGAAGTTTAGCACAGCTTCATCTTAAAGAGATAGTCAGACTGCATTTGGTTCCCAAAAGCATTGTCAGTGATCGCGATGCATTGTTTACCAGTAAATTCTGGGAAGCTTTTCAGGAAGAGCTTGGGACCAAGTTAAATCTGAGCTTTGCCTATCACCCTCAGACAGATGGCCAGACTGAGAGGGTGAATCGTGTTTTGGAAGACTTATTGCGTGCTTGCATTCTCGACTATGGCGGTTCATGGGAGGACCACTTGCACTTGGTGGAATTCTCCTATAATAATAGCTACCAAGCAAGCTTGGGGATGTCACCATTTGAACTACTTTATGGCAGGCCGTGCAGATCTCCGGCATGTTGGGTGGAGTCAGGCAATCGACTAGTCTTGGGCCCCGACATGGTTCGAGAAGCATCGGGTAAGGTTGACTTGATTAAGAAGCGCTTGTTGACTGCTCAGAGCCGACAAAAGAGCTATGCAGACCAGCGAAGAAGGAATCTAGAATTCTCTGTGGGTGATCGAGTATACTTGAAGGTTTCTCCTGTGAGAGGCATGATTCGTTTTGGGAAGACGGGGAAGTTGGCACCGAGATTCATTGGTCCATTCCCTATTCTCGAAAGGATTGGTACTCTCGCTTATAGAGTGCAGTTGCCCGACTGGTTGCCTGGGGTGCATGATGTATTTCATGTGTCTCAACTCCGCAAGCATGTGCATGATCCAGATCTGATCGAGGATGAACTAAACCAACAGGTCCTAGATATTGCTCCAAATCTGACGATGAGAAAGGACCCGATTAAGATCATTGGCAAAGAAACCAAAATCTTGAGGAACAAGAAGATCAACCTAGTCAAGGTTCAATGGAGTGGGGATCCGAGAGACTGTACTTGGGAGACAGAGGACAGCATCAAAAAGGCTTACCCCAAGTGCAGAGTGGATATCTCCGAGTAACTCTCGTGTTAAGGTACATTTTCCTCAATTTACATTTTCCACATTGGTTCCTACTTTACTTTGTTTCCTTTTCGAGGACGAAAATTTTTAAGTGGGGGAGATTGTAACGACCCGAAAAATCTGAACCAATTTAAATTTTTTATTTTAAATTATGTGGTGGAAAAGTGTGGCAGAAATTAAAAATTCCATTTTTAAATAATATTAAAGCTAGTGAAAATAGTCAATTTTCAAATGATCTCTGTTTTCGACGAAACCACATTCATCGGAACCGGAATGTCATATTATTGCTAAGTTTCAATTTTTAGAATTTTTCGACTTAATATGTTAGCGTGGCAAAGGAAAATGTGTTTGGTCGATTATAGTCAAATTTAATCGACTGAAAAATAGCCATTTTTCAAACAGTGTCGGAATTCGACGAAATTAATTTTGTTAGGATCGTATCGTCATAACATAGACAAATATATTTTTTTCTGGATTTTTTTGAGTCTGTTTGTGGCCTTGGTTAATTTATTTATGCAGACGAATTAAATTAATAAAGGAATTAAATAATAAATTAATTAATACAGGCCACAGATAGCCGTTTGGGCTGACGAGACCTATCCCATTGGGTCCGGAATATGGGTTATTGGCTAAAGGCACCTTCTTCTGGGCTGGAATCGAAATAGTTTAGAAATTATGGATTTAATTATAAAATTACACATAAAATATTATAAAAATAGGACAAAACCCTATTTTACTATTCATCATCTTTGTTGTCGCTGCCCCCTTCAGACCTATGGCCGAAATTGCTTCCCCTTCCTCCATCAATTTCTTCTTCGTTCCTTCGAATTAAAATCCCTCACACATACCAAATCAAAGCCCCTTCCGTCCTCTTCAATTCCATACGGGTGGATTATCTTCTCATCGCCCGAAGCCAGAGCAACAGGACCCCAAACCAGCCGCGCCTCGTCCGCCGTGGGTCCCCCAGCCACCGCCGAGTTGGACAACCCCCCCCCCCCCCACGTGTGCCGCTCCACCTGCTCCAGCGTGCCACATCCCGATCGACAAACACTGCAACTAATTGGAAGCAAAACCCAACCCTAAATTTGAACCCAATATAGAAACTGTCGGCCTGTTCTTGTCTGTAGAGGAGGAAGGTGAATTATCTAATTAATTTATTATTTAATTAATTTAAATTATTTTAAAACTTCAATTTATCATATCTAATTCGTTTCAATTCGAAATTCGATGATTTCAGCGGCGTTGTAATCGTGTTACTGAGATCTACGCATATAGACTGACTGGAGTTGATTCTGAACAGTTCGAATTTTGGGCCAAAAATCGTCAACGACTGTGAGATTCTGAATTTAAATAATTAAATAATTTATTTTGAATTCTATTCGATCAGTTGAATCATTGTATATTATTCTGATCTGTTATGCAGTGATTGTTGTAATCTTATTCGTTGTGATGTCATGTTATAATTTGACTGTTTGGATCTGTAAAAGTCTGATGTAATCATAATAAAGTTCTTGCCTTTGTTTTTATTTTTATTCCTTTCTCTTGAAACTGACCTTTTGATTTGAAAATAAAATATAATAAAGTTGAGATCTTTGTTTAAAAGTTTTGATCTTTTGATTTGAAATAAAATATAATTAAATTTTAATCTTTTGTTTTGAAAACAAAAATTAAGTTTGTATCTTATGTTTTGAAAACAAAATATAGTTATAATCTTTTGTTTTTGAAAACAAATTAAAGTTGAATCTTTTGTTTTGATCTACGAATAAAACAAAGTTTTAGTCTTTTGTTTTGATTAACAGGATTTTGTTTTTCAAAAACAAATAAAAAGGGAAGTTTGATCTTTGGTTTTTTTAGAAAACAAAATAAAATAAAGTTCAATCTTTTGTTTTTCTTTCATTTTGTTTTAAATAAAGATTGATCTTTTATTTGGACATATAAAATAAAAGAAGTTGAATTTATATAATGAATAAAGATTCGATCTTTTATCCTATAAAATGAATAAAGTTCATATATTTTGTTTTATTTCACAAAATAGAGGTGGGATCTTTTATTTTTCATTCATAGAAGTTTTACAACCAATCATATGTTGACATTGTTGTAATGCACAAAATTCATCGTATGTTAAATTAGTTGTAACGTTACCCAAATTGCATCGTCATGTTTATATAGTTGAAATGACGCCAAAATTTCATCGTCATGTCTATATGGTTGAAATGAACAAAATTTCATCGTTATGTTAATATAGTTGAAATGAATCAAATCTTGACATTAGAAAATATATTTATTTTAGGAATGTTGACGCTAGAAAAGACGTTTACATTGGAAATAAAGTCCGCTCTTTTTTTAATTGCATGTTACAATGCTAATATTACATAGAAAGATGAGTTTACTTTTTTTTTATTGAGTTCTCTTAGTAATAGAAAAGAATAAAAAGACATTTTTATTTTCAATGTAAATAGGAAGAAAAGAAAAAAGATTTACATTTTATATGTAAATAAAAGAATAAGGGACCTTTCCCTTTTTATTTAATTATACAACGTTAAAATATCATTTTTGGTCGCATTAGAATTGGTGAACGAAAATGTCATTTTGTTGAAACTGAAATTATACATCATTAAAATATCATTTTTGGTCGCATTAGAATTGGCGAACGAAAATGTCATTTTGTTGAAATTGAAATTATACATCGTTAAAATATCATTTTTGATTGCATTAGAATTGGCGAACGAAAATGTCATTTTGTTGAAATCGAAATTATACATCGTTAAAATATCATTTTTGGTCGCATTAGAATTGGCGAACGAAAATGTCATTTTGTTGAAATTGAAATTATACATCGTTGAAATATCATTTTTGGTCGCATTAGAATTGGCGAACGAAAATGTCATTTTGTTGAAATTGAAATTATACATCGTTAAAATATCATTGTTGGTCGCATTAGAATTGTCAAACAAAATGTCATTTTTATTTGATTTAAAATGATATATTGTTGAAATGCCCATTTTTAATAAAGTAAATTACCCAAATGGTTTATAATATATATATATATATATATAATATAAAATTAAACGAAACGAGCGCTGCAGTTCGCGTATCGACAATCGTAACTTCAAACAAATATATAGAAAGATCCGACCGCTGGATTTTCTCAAAACTGGAACCATTAGGACCGCTTTAGGAAGAGCTTTCCAATGATATAGATTTCATAAAAATCTAACGGTTAGATTTTAAGATATGTGTAAATCAAATTTTGGTAAAAACAGCGTCAGCACCGCCCATTGAACCGAAACGTCGTTTATATATTTCGAGCTATTTTTAATAAATAAAAATAGCGATAAATAGTTATAAAAATATATGAAATATTTTAAACTATAATTATGCGACAATTATTTGAAAAGGCCGAGTTTAACTCATTTCAAATAATTGAACGGCGATTGAATCAAAGATGTAAGAAGACGGTGTAGAAGACCGGCGATCTTCACATCGAATGGGCGATGACTTCTGATACCTTGGACAGACTTGCTCCCAGGACTAGGTTGAAGCAGTAATTGTCCGGATGTGTGTGTTGATCGTGCGGATAAGCGAGCACCTTTTGGTGTCCCCGGTTTCGTTCAGACCTAGAACGGACTTTTAAATGAATGCGTGCCTGACATTGGAATTCGCTACATGTAATTAAATCGATTTCTGCTAATATATGTCTGTTTGGTGGTGGAGAATTAATTCTCTACTTAACACCCGGATTCGTAGTAGTAGGTATCGATAGCATGGCGTTGAATTGTCATCGTGGCACGCCAAGATGCAATGATCAAGGCTTCGTTGAAAAGCAGGCCTTGGGGTTGATGATCAAAGCATAGCCTGTTTGAGCATAGCTTTGTGTATAACGTAACTTCGCGAGCCTTACACCCTGGTATGAGTCAAAAAGGGGATATGGACCGTAGGGAGTGCATACGTTTCTTTCTAGCTAGAGTGGTGTATGGGCTTTAACACGGCCCGACATTTTACTATGTGGATTTTGGATTGAGGTACCTCGTTTTTATAGGCCGGAAGTGGTCACATTATAGGTCCAAAGGGGTCGAGAAACATATGTTCAGGAATTGCCAATCCACTACCGTTAGGTGGGGACCGGCCCTACCGTTCCAAGGGTTCACTGCGGGGGATCCTGAGGCATTTGCTAGAGTGTCTCGAATCGGAAGAGGACGATCCCTAGCCTCGATTTCATGACAGAAAACCAATTCCCAATACGACGACATTTCGGTTTTGATTGTGAACTTATATACGTCGACATAGTAGGATGGGGTACTATGCCGTCTAGGATTGGTATATTTATATTGAAGTATTTTAATACTACCTAGACACTAATGACAATATCAGAATATTACTTTTCACGTATTAAGCATGTTTGATCATCATAAGGGAAAACTCTATCCTCTTGTGTGCGTTGCATTGTGTGATAGGACTTGAGTCTTATGATGGTTTCATTTTTCAAAAGTCATTTCGCTGTTTTATATAAACTTTATAAAATGTTGCACTGGCAATCCAATGGAGTAAACCCGTTCCGCGTTAGCGGCGTGGTCCTGAAATTCGCCATCTTGATAGTTAATTTAGTTAAGAATTCTCAAACCAGTCCCATGACTGACTTGTAGTTTGTTTCACTTTTGCAAACTCGGGTTCCCTTTTTCCACACGGGCAGCCAATTGACAGGTTTCTAGGTTGATACTTTCTGGCGGGAGCTTGTTTTGGAAGGAAGAAGAAGAAGACCCTTTCTCCATCTTTTATTCAGCTTTTAAGACATTTTCTATCTTTTGCTTTTGATGTATGTACTGGGATTTGAAACTCATTTCTTTTCATTTGAGACTTATTTCTCTTTTGTTAAGACTTCTATTATGCTAAGTGGATCCTGTAAAACTGCATATTCTGATGTTCTGCTGTAATGTTGATGACATTTATTTCTGCTGCGATGGTTTATGTGTTATGATATTTATCTGTGATCTGCTGTTGTTGTAAATATGTTGTATCCCAAAATGATTATCCTTACTTTCGGTCTACGGAAGCTTGGGGTCATCACATGAAGTGGAAATAGATTTGAATCGAAATTATCTTCGGAATATTTCGATGTTGGATTTCGTGATTATACAGATCTGGTTGTGGAAATATGAAAGATATATTTATATCGTTATTTCCAATACGATATTTGTTAGTCGTAAACTTTGATATTGAATATAAGCCAATATATTTTCTATTCAGAGTCTTGTATTTAATTTCAAATGTGATTTGGATTTGTCGTGAATGGTGTCTTCATTAACACTGTTCTTAAACCCAATAGAGAAAAGGATTAAATCCTTCTATTTAGATTTAATGAAGTGTACCAATTAAATAATATTAATTGGAATTGAATTTAAATTGGTTTTTGGGTTTATTGTGAGCGGTGTTTTGGATAACACCTATTCTTTAACCCGATTAACAATAGAAAGTGATTTTGGGTTTATCGTGAACCGTGTTTTAGATGACATTGGTTCTTTAACCCAGTTAAGTCAAGATATTGATTTTTGAGAAGATTAAAACTAAGTGGAGTTTTAATGAATCTTTAATTAGATTGAAAGTGAATTGATTATTTAAATTATCAAATCTGAAGGGCGATCGAGATTGGAGTATGTGACGGCAAGGAATTTCGCTCGATCCGAACCAGTCGCTAAACCGATCCAGGCCGTTCGAAACGCCCTATCGTTCGAGAACACGACAAATCAGAATGCATACAGAAGAACGTTTCATTGTACATTACAACAATGCATCAGATTACAAGAATATACAGAGTAACAATGAATATTACACAGAAATATCAGAGATTTAAATTACATTTAAATACATCGCAGCGGAAAATAATACAATACACAACTAGAAGTAGATATACGGATACAAAGCTTTCCGGATATCGTTCCAGCTGTAAACCAGGATCCTGTGAATATACATCTGCAAAACCAAAACTACTAGCTGCCCGTGTCAAAATAAGGGCACCCAGAGTTTAGGTTAAAACAATAAACTCCAGGTCAGTCATGGGACTGGTGTGAGGACTAAAACAGTTAATCTTTATTTTCAAAGCTAGGTAAATCAAGGGACCACGCCGTATAACACGGAACGGGTTTCCTCCCAAGAATACCAGTGCATAAAACAACAGCGCAATGCTAAATAAAGAAAAATGAAGCTGTTATAAGACCCAGGTCCCATCACACAATGCAACGCAGTCGAGGATAGGGTTTTCCCTTATAACAGCCAAAGAATGCTTGATACGTTTAAAACAAATCATTTGATACTATAATAAGTGCATAGTGTATAAAACAACTTCAAATCATAAGTATCAATCATAGGCGGCATGGGTACCATATATCATGTCGCCATATATAGGTTTACAAATAAAACCGCAAATGTCACGTATTTGAAAATTGGATTTCCCTCTATGAACCGAGGCAAAAGATAGTCCTCAACCGATTCGAGACGCTCTAGCCCGTGTCTCAGGCAAGTACTCAGTCAAGCCTTGGATCCTCAGGGCCAGTCCACCGATGTGGATTAAATTTAAACCCTGAACATGCATTTCCCCGCCCTATGGGGCGTAAACGAGCCAACTAAATGACTCCATCGGTTCGAGAACGACCGATCAATCCGAGGCGCCTCGCAACAGCAACAACCACATAAGTCAAACTCGTCAGGGCGTGTAAAACCACTGACGCCACTTTTTAGCTAGAAACAAACGCATGCCCTCCCTGACGTCCTCTCCCGTTTTTGGTTCATACCGGGTGTGAAACACGCGAAGGAAACGTTACACAAAGCTACGCCACAAAGGCCTTGCTTTGATCATCACCACAAGACTTTGCTTTTCAACAGAAGCCTCGATCAATTGCCACTTAGGCATGCCACACAGGCAATTCACTCCATGCGTTTGATATCCATCAATATATAACCCCTGAGCTCGTACGTCTCAGAGAAGGGCGTTAAGCAAGAGAATAAATTCTCCGCCGCCAAACAGATATATATTTAATAGAAATCAAACACACAGACTAAAATCCAATGTCAGACACACAGTCCATTTACAAGTCCGTTCTGGGTCTGAACGAAACCGGAGGCACCTAGTACCCCGCATATCCATCGATCTCCAAATACGTCTGGACGATCACCAACTGTTTCCATCTTCTTGGGTGTACAGCCCAATCAAGATCATCAGTAATCACCCAAACGACGTGAAGACCTCCGGTCTTCGACCATCGTCTTCATCTTCGACTTATCGTCGTATCAGTTATTCAGAATGGGATAAACCCGGTCTTTCTGAATAACTCGCGTATATTTTAAATAAGTGTTACGCAAACACAACATACGCCTCATTCCAATTCATCAGTCACTAACCGTAAATTAATCAAGAGAATAATTCCCCAAATATTAACCCCGAAGGCCGAAACCAACATCAGATCAATATCCAGAAAACCATTCTGCTTGGCTAACCGACAGTTAGTTTCTAAATTTCACGTTCATAGGGAAAGGTTCCCATAAATTTTATCAAAGATAAATTCTTTAATTTATTCTTTAATCTACTTTTGAATATCAATTCAAACTAGTCGGGATTAGCGAACCTTACCGAAGTAATCATTTGTTTTAATTTCCCAATCCCAACCTATTCATCCCATGAAGTAAAACTGGTTATACTTCATATCTAACACCACGGTGTTATCGGTAAATTCAATTACCATTTCACGTTCAAATCTAATTAAAGATTTAACTATCGCCTGGAGCAAAACTGGTGATACTCCATTTCGATTATTTCAATCTAATTAAAGATTCATTAAAACTCCACTTAGTTTTAATCTGTGACTGGGTTAAAGAATCAGTGTCATTTAAAACACGGTTCACGATAAACCCAAAATCACATCACATTTCAATCAGTCCCTAATTGTAAATTAGCAAGTGAGCAATTCCTTATGTATGAATCCCGAAGGCCGAAACCAACATCAGATCAATACCTCGGAAACTATTCAACTTAACTAATCTCCCGTTAGTTTCTGATTTTCTTAACTCCTTTAGGTCTAAGAACTGTATTATTGAAGATACCGTTCACGACAACCCAAAATCACATTTCATTAATGATCGGGTTAAAGAACGAGTGTTATTTAAAACACTGTCCACGATAAACCCAAAAATCAATATCGATTCAATTCCAATTAAATATTATTTAATTGGTACACTTCATTAAATCTAAATAAAAAGATTTAATCTTTTCTCAACTGGGTTCAAGAACAGTGTTAGTGAAGACACCATTCACGACAAACCCAAATCACATTTGATATTCAATATAAGGCTCTGAATAGAAAATATATCGGCCTATATTCAATATCAAATTCTACGATCAACAAATGTCGCATTGGAAATAACGATATAAATATATATCTTTCAAATTTCCATAACAACACCTGTATAATCACGAATTCCAACATCGAAATATTCCGAAGACAATTTCGATTCAATTCCACTCCAATGCAATCATTGGAAATTCTGGTTATTTTTAAAACCATTTCAAATTCAATTTATTTATTTAAAAATAAATAGAATTATCTTTCTAGTTCAAAACTAGTTCATTTCGATAAAAATCTATTTTTATCTTTTCAAATATGGAGTTTTTCATCCCAATTTTTCCCAAATCATTTCTTATGATTTTACACAAATTATTACTATTTTTAATAATTTTATCAAGGCCCGTACAGTCGATTTCCATCAACGGCCATCGAACTGCACTTACAGCGACCTTTTTCAAATTTGATTTGGACGTAACTCCAAATCCAACCGTTAGATTTCAAATTTCTAATATTCGTTAGAAATCTCTTTTCGATACGAACCCAACGGTTCCGGTTTTAGGAGAATCCGACGGTCGGATCTCCCGTAATGTCCGTTTGAAATAAATGGTCGAAATTCACGAACTGCCGCGGCGCGGCGCGTTCTATTCAGGCCATTATATTATATATATAATATATACTTCGTCGATTTCTATTTAAAAACGAATTATATAAATAGTTTTAAAATTCGTTTCAAAATCTATTTCAGCTTCCATTTCAATTCAAAGCAAAATTGAATTCTTCTTTATAAATTCGTTTCAAAGTTCATTTCTATTCAATTCAAATTTCAATTCAATTTGAATTCATTTCAATCCACTTTCAATTCAATTTGAATTCGTTTTCAATTCAATTCATTTCGAAATCACTTTCAATTCAATTCATTTCGAAAACACTTTCAATTCAATTCACTTTGAATTCGTTTTCAATTCAATTCACTTTGAAATCACTTTTAAAATCGATATAAATATCGTTCACGTCAAAATGGCGTCAATCTAATCAACACGGCTTCATATATTCCTTTATTTTCAAATATTCTATTTCAAATATTTCTTTTTCAAAACTGGAATGAGGCCCAATCAATTACCATATAAAATTAATTATATGGATTTTCATACAACACATGTATATAATAGCATTGAAAATAATCAACCATCAACCAAAGTGCACTACACTGTATAAGCATCAAATATAGATATTCAACGCTTATAACAGCCTGTCAATCAATCGATCGACATATTTAATCAATCAGGATGAGTGAACTTCAAATTTCATCCCAACACCCGTGTGGGGTTTCAAACAATCAAACACATATTTTATTTGTGCTGTTGGGCGATGTGTAAAATTTATCGACCCAATCAATGTCCTTCAAATAGGTGTACATAAACAAACCGTCTGGTTTGTGAATGAATATTTTATTTTATTCACTTTCACTATATTCATTCTCACGTTAAAAATTATATTTTTAACGATAAAACATTTTATTTCAACACATGAATTTCTATTCAATTCATTTATTAAATAAAATGGCATTTTTATTTTTCTAACTTATTTTAGAAAATTTCGGCGGCATAACGGCACGATACTAGAAACGGGACGAGGCCTAGCCTTGTCCCCGGTCTAGTGAAGGCCCACGCCATTCACACATCATCAAATCAATTCACCACACAATTCAATTTCAATCAAACAATCTCTAATCTATGCAACCAAACAAACAAGTCCATGGTCTGTGGACGGTTGTGTCGGGTGCTACTAAGCACCGTCTGCATCCTAGTATATATATATAACTAGAAATAAAAAAAGAAATGGAAAGGTGAGAAATTCTCACATATAGCTATCCTAGCTCCACGGCACTTCATTGATATAAATCTTCTTCGTTCTCGCCTTTTTGTTACCTTCGTCGCCCGCTTTCACTACCTATGTAAAAATTGAACTTTTTTACTTCGCTATTCAATATATAAAAATCATATTTTTCCTTCGAAGTTCAATATCTAAAAACCACATTTTTAATTCGAAGTCTAACACATAAAAATCACATTTTTAATTCATAGATTTCGCCTTTTCTAATATAAAAATCTAATCTATTTCATTTTCAAAATCTAATCCTTTTAACATATGAATTCCTATTTTTACTTCAAAGTTCAATATATAAAAATCGAATTTTTACTTCAAAGTTCAATATATAAAAATCATATTTTTCCTTATAGATTTCGCCTTTTCCATCTCAAAAATCGAATCTTTTCTATTTAAAAATCTATGTTTTTCTATTCATAAAAACCATTCTTTTTCTTTGCAAAATTATTTCTTTTCCTTTGTAAAAATAAGGTTTTCGCCTTTATAAAAATAAGGTTTTCGCCTTTATAAAAATAAGGTTTTCGCCTTTATAAAAATAAAAAGATTTCATCTTTTTAAAGATCACATTTTTATTTCGTTACATATACAAAGATGATATTTTTATGTTCTCTATCCTATAAAGATTATATTTTTAATACTTTAAAAATATAAAAATCATATTTTTAATATTTCTATATAGTAAAGATTATATTTTTAATACTTTAAAAATATAAAAATCATATTTTTATTACTTTAAAAATATAAGAATCATATTTTACTCCTTCTACTTAATAAAATTCCGACTTTTCTATTTTCAAAATACGATCTTTTCTATTCTAAAAAAAAAAAGTGTGATCTTTTTCTATTTAAAGTTTTAAATCTTTTCCTTTTTTAAAAATTCAAATCTTCCTCCGTTTTTAAAATCTTAGAATAAAATAAAATCAGTTTTATTCCTTTTTAGTCAGTTTTTAAATCTTAAAAAAAAAAAAAAACAGTTTTTAAATTCTTTTAAAAAAAATTCTGTTTTTACATTCTAAAAAAAAACAGTTTTTTTTTTATATATAAGTAGAAAAAAACTCAGTTTTCTATTCATTTAAATAAAATAAATAATAAAATAAATAAGCTAAAAACTTACAGGGGGGGGGTTTGTAGGAGCGTCGGCCTTCAGGTGGGAGGCGGGGAGTGGCTGCGTCGGAGGAGAAGAGGGAGGAAGGGGAGAAAGGAAGGCGGAGGAGGGGGTTCGGGGCGGTTTCGATGGGAGAGGAAGGGGAGAGAGAGGCGGAGCTCGGGGAGGTAGGGCGGCGCTCCGGTTGGGCGACGGTCAACGGAGGTGGAGCATCGACGATCGAGGGGCGGCGCGGTTCACAGGGGGCATCGGGGTTTTTTTTTTTTGTTTTTTTTTTGATTCGATTATAAAAAGAGGGGGGGGGGGGGCAGATAGATAAAAGGGAGGAGAGAGAATTGGATTTTTTTTTTTTTATTATTTAATTATTAAATTTCGCAAAAGGTTGACTTTTACATATGACCTCGAAACGAGGCCCACCGCCTGTCGTCCATAGCGTTTTACCCCCATTCCGAACACAATGGGATATGTATCGTAAGCTGATTTGATCGTTACAATCAGTTCCTTTTGAATTTTCTTTTAAATCATTATATTGAATTTTAAATGTACATTTCAAATTACCGGGGCCACATACTAACTCGAAAAATTCCAGAAAAATATTTTCTAGCTTCGTATTGACGATACGGTCCTAACAAAACTAATTTCGTCGAATTCTGAGACCGTTAGAAAAATGGCCAATTTCCAGTCGATTAAAATCAACTGAAACTGGTCAAACGCGTTTTCCTTTGCCACGCTCACATATCGATTCGAAAAATTATGAAATTTGGAATCTAGCAATAACTTTACATCACGGACCCAACAAAGCTGGTTTCGTCGAAATCCGAGGTCGTTTGCAAAATGTCCATTTTTAAGGGCCTGAATTCCATAGCGACTATTCAGAATTTTCAACTGGACATATCTTTTGATTCCCGCTATGAAATCTTGATTATTCTGATTCGTTGGAAAGATATTCACTATTAGATTCCATTATTTTTGGTTTTACTAAAATCCGGATTGTTTTGCACCCGGTACATCCAATTGAAGTTTGAAATCGAATTATCGAACTACCGCGCCATTTTCAATTCTATTTATAATTATATATAAATATTTATATTCTAACGACGACGCGTATAAATATATACGTTCGAATTATATTCAAAATAAATTTATCGTCGATATTATTCAAAATAATTCATTTTAAATGTTCAAAATTCGCTAAAATTGCCAAAATAAAAATTTCAAACTGGCTCGCATTTTACGGGTTGTTACAATCTCCCCAACTTAAAACTTTTCGTCCCCGAAAAGGAACAAAGTCGAAAGTGGTTGGATTAATCAACTCTACGTTCGATCTGGCTTCCATTCTCCAACTTTTCAGTTTCTGAGAATTTTCAAAATTTCAAAAATTTGGCTAACACCCTAAATTTTTGAAAAATTTCGCCATAACCTCCCCTGCACCGGGAGCATCGGGGAATTTCAAATAGCTTCCCCGGTCCTTCAGATCTCAAAAAGAAAAAGAAAAAGCCAAACGGCTAGCCAATAGGCTCACAAAATCATCATCACCCAAACAAAACAGGAAATTATGTAGTAAACATGTACCTATTTGTCGGGCAAACAAATTTTATTCTTCGGCTCTAGCCTCCTTGCTATGACCTGTTCAATGTGAGTATATGTATATGCAAGCAAATGCGACCAAATTTCAATACAATTCAATATTTGGTTTAATTAGGCATAATGGTTCAAAATTATCAAACAACTAAACAAACAACACAAACATCAATCAATTAGTGAATTAGAGTTTCAAATTCATAATTTTGATACATATACAAAAATCATGTTTTTGATGCCAATTCACAACATTTAGCCCTATCTAATTTTGGTTCTCACACCAGTCTAATGGAAATATATAGATATTACACGTTCCTCACTCGAATATAAATTCTGATGATGATATATCAATCATCAGAATCACCCCCGGGCGACTAGAGTGTAATTCTATATCTATCCAGTATATTAAAATTTCGAATACACGCGGATCAGACGTATACGCAAAATCTATATATACTGGATTGTCCACATCAATATAAATAAATAATCAAATACGAATAATTGATTTTTTTATTTTCAAAACAAAAATTGTTTTCACTTTAAAAATATACTCTTCACACTCGTTCTAGGATACTACTGATCCCATCTTTAACGAGTCATTCTCATTGGATATTGCTAATCCAATATCTAATGAATTCTTTCGTATGTTTCTAATGTGTCTTGTTCTCTAGCTTTGTAAACCAAAGCTCTGATACCAACTGTGACGGCAAGGAATTTCGCTCGATCCGAACCAGTCGCTAAACCGATCCAGGCCGTTCGAAATGCCCTATCGTTCGAGAACACGACAAATCAGAATGCATACAGAAGAACGTTTCATTGTACATTACAACAATGCATCAGATTACAAGAATATACAGAGTAACAATGAATATTACACAGAAATATCAGAGATTTAAATTACATTTAAATACATCGCAGCGGAAAATAATACAATACACAACTAGAAGTAGATATACGGATACAAAGCTTTCCGGATATCGTTCCAGCTGTAAACCAGGATCCTGTGAATATACATCTGCAAAACCAAAACTACTAGCTGCCCATGTCAAAATAAGGGCACCCAGAGTTTAGGTTAAAACAATAAACTCCAGGTCAGTCATGGGACTGGTGTGAGGACTAAAACAGTTAATCTTTATTTTCAAAGCTAGGTAAATCAAGGGACCATGCCGTATAACACGGAACGGGTTTCCTCCCAAGAATACCAGTGCATAAAACAACAGCGCAATGCTAAATAAAGAAAAATGAAGCTGTTATAAGACCCAGGTCCCATCACACAATGCAACGCAGTCGAGGATAGGGTTTTCCCTTATAACAGCCAAAGAATGCTTGATACGTTTAAAACAAATCATTTGATACTATAATAAGTGCATAGTGTATAAAACAACTTCAAATCATAAGTATCAATCATAGGCGGCATGGGTACCATATATCATGTCGCCATATATAGGTTTACAAATAAAACCGCAAATGTCACGTATTTGGAAATTGGATTTCCCTCTATGAACCGAGGCAAAAGATAGTCCTCAACCGATTCGAGACGCTCTAGCCCGTGTCTCAGGCAAGTACTCAGTCAAGCCTTGGATCCTCAGGGCCAGTCCACCGATGTGGATTAAATTTAAACCCTGAACATGCATTTCCCCGCCCTATGGGGCGTAAACGAGCCAACTAAATGACTCCATCGGTTCGAGAACGACCGATCAATCCGAGGCGCCTCGCAACAGCAACAACCACATAAGTCAAACTCGTCAGGGCGTGTAAAACCACTGACGCCACTTTTTAGCTAGAAAGAAATGCATGCCCTCCCTGACGTCCTCTCCCGTTTTTGGTTCATACCGGGTGTGAAACACGCGAAGGAAACGTTACACAAAGCTACGCCACAAAGGCCTTGCTTTGATCATCACCACAAGACTTTGCTTTTCAACAGAAGCCTCGATCAATTGCCACTTAGGCATGCCACACAGGCAATTCACTCCATGCGTTTGATATCCATCAATATATAACCCCTGAGCTCGTACGTCTCAGAGAAGGGCGTTAAGCAAGAGAATAAATTCTCCGCCGCCAAACAGATATATATTTAATAGAAATCAAACACACAGACTAAAATCCAATGTCAGACACACAGTCCATTTACAAGTCCGTTCTGGGTCTGAACGAAACCGGAGGCACCTAGTACCCCGCATATCCATCGATCTCCAAATACGTCTGGACGATCACCAACTGTTTCCATCTTCTTGGGTGTACAGCCCAATCAAGATCATCAGTAATCACCCAAACGACGTGAAGACCTCCGGTCTTCGACCATCGTCTTCATCTTCGACTTATCGTCGTATCAGTTATTCAGAATGGGATAAACCCGGTCTTTCTGAATAACTCGCGTATATTTTAAATAAGTGTTACGCAAACACAACATACGCCTCATTCCAATTCATCAGTCACTAACCGTAAATTAATCAAGAGAATAATTCCCCAAATATTAACCCCGAAGGCCGAAACCAACATCAGATCAATATCCAGAAAACCATTCTGCTTGGCTAACCGACAGTTAGTTTCTAAATTTCACGTTCATAGGGAAAGGTTCCCATAAATTTTATCAAAGATAAATTCTTTAATTTATTCTTTAATCTACTTTTGAATATCAATTCAAACTAGTCGGGATTAGCGAACCTTACCGAAGTAATCATTTGTTTTAATTTCCCAATCCCAACCTATTCATCCCATGAAGTAAAACTGGTTATACTTCATATCTAACACCACGGTGTTATCGGTAAATTCAATCACCATTTCACGTTCAAATCTAATTAAAGATTTAACTATCGCCTGGAGCAAAACTGGTGATACTCCATTTCGATTATTTCAATCTAATTAAAGATTCATTAAAACTCCACTTAGTTTTAATCTGTGACTGGGTTAAAGAATCAGTGTCATTTAAAACACGGTTCACGATAAACCCAAAATCACATCACATTTCAATCAGTCCCTAATTGTAAATTAGCAAGTGAGCAATTCCTTAAGTATGAATCCCGAAGGCCGAAACCAACATCAGATCAATACCTCGGAAACTATTCAACTTAACTAATCTCCCGTTAGTTTCTGATTTTCTTAACTCCTTTAGGTCTAAGAACTGTATTATTGAAGATACCGTTCACGACAACCCAAAATCACATTTCATTAATGATCGGGTTAAAGAACGAGTGTTATTTAAAACACTGTCCACGATAAACCCAAAAATCAATATCGATTCAATTCCAATTAAATATTATTTAATTGGTACACTTCATTAAATCTAAATAAAAAGATTTAATCTTTTCTCAACTGGGTTCAAGAACAGTGTTAGTGAAGACACCATTCACGACAAACCCAAATCACATTTGATATTCAATATAAGGCTCTGAATAGAAAATATATCGGCCTATATTCAATATCAAATTCTACGATCAACAAATGTCGTATTGGAAATAACGATATAAATATATATCTTTCAAATTTCCATAACAACACCTGTATAATCACGAATTCCAACATCGAAATATTCCGAAGACAATTTCGATTCAATTCCACTCCAATGCAATCATTGGAAATTCTGGTTATTTTTAAAACCATTTCAAATTCAATTTATTTATTTAAAAATAAATAGAATTATCTTTCTAGTTCAAAACTAGTTCATTTCGATAAAAATCTATTTTTATCTTTTCAAATATGGAGTTTTTCATCCCAATTTTTCCCAAATCATTTCTTATGATTTTACACAAATTATTACTATTTTTAATAATTTTATCAAGGCCCGTACAGTCGATTTCCATCAACGGCCATCGAACTGCACTTACAGCGACCTTTTTCAAATTTGATTTGGACGTAACTCCAAATCCAACCGTTAGATTTCAAATTTCTAATATTCGTTAGAAAGCTCTTTTCGATACGAACCCAACGGTTCCGGTTTTAGGAGAATCCGACGGTCGGATCTCCCGTAATGTCCGTTTGAAATAAATGGTCGAAATTCACGAACTGCCGCGGCGCGGCGCGTTCTATTCAGGCCATTATATTATATATATAATATATATAATATATACTTCGTCGATTTCTATTTAAAAACGAATTATATAAATAGTTTTAAAATTCGTTTCAAAATCTATTTCAGCTTCCATTTCAATTCAAAGCAAAATTGAATTCTTCTTTATAAATTCGTTTCAAAGTTCATTTCTATTCAATTCAAATTTCAATTCAATTTGAATTCATTTCAATCCACTTTCAATTCAATTTGAATTCGTTTTCAATTCAATTCATTTCGAAATCACTTTCAATTCAATTCATTTCGAAAACACTTTCAATTCAATTCACTTTGAATTCGTTTTCAATTCAATTCACTTTGAAATCACTTTTAAAATCGATATAAATATCGTTCACGTCAAAATGGCGTCAATCTAATCAACACGGCTTCATATATTCCTTTATTTTCAAATATTCTATTTCAAATATTTCTTTTTCAAAACTGGAATGAGGCCCAATCAATTACCATATAAAATTAATTATATGGATTTTCATACAACACATGTATATAATAGCATTGAAAATAATCAACCATCAACCAAAGTGCACTACACTGTATAAGCATCAAATATAGATATTCAACGCTTATAACAGCCTGTCAATCAATCGATCGACATATTTAATCAATCAGGATGAGTGAACTTCAAATTTCATCCCAACACCCGTGTGGGGTTTCAAACAATCAAACACATATTTTATTTGTGCTGTTGGGCGATGTGTAAAATTTATCGACCCAATCAATGTCCTTCAAATAGGTGTACATAAACAAACCGTCTGGTTTGTGAATGAATATTTTATTTTATTCACTTTCACTATATTCATTCTCACGTTAAAAATTATATTTTTAACGATAAAACATTTTATTTCAACACATGAATTTCTATTCAATTCATTTATTAAATAAAATGGCATTTTTATTTTTCTAACTTATTTTAGAAAATTTCGGCGGCATAACGTCACGATACTAGAAACGGGACGAGGCCTAGCCTTGTCCCCGGTCTAGTGAAGGCCCACGCCATTCACACATCATCAAATCAATTCACCACACAATTCAATTTCAATCAAACAATCTCTAATCTATGCAACCAAACAAACAAGTCCATGGTCTGTGGACGGTTGTGTCGGGTGCTACTAAGCACCGTCTGCATCCTAGTATATATATATAACTAGAAATAAAAAAAGAAATGGAAAGGTGAGAAATTCTCACATATAGCTATCCTAGCTCCACGGCACTTCATTGATATAAATCTTCTTCGTTCTCGCCTTTTTGTTACCTTCGTCGCCCGCTTTCACTACCTATGTAAAAATTGAACTTTTTTACTTCGCTATTCAATATATAAAAATCATATTTTTCCTTCGAAGTTCAATATCTAAAAACCACATTTTTAATTCGAAGTCTAACACATAAAAATCACATTTTTAATTCATAGATTTCGCCTTTTCTAATATAAAAATCTAATCTATTTCATTTTCAAAATCTAATCTTTTTAACATATGAATTCCTATTTTTACTTCAAAGTTCAATATATAAAAATCGAATTTTTACTTCAAAGTTCAATATATAAAAATCATATTTTTCCTTATAGATTTCGCCTTTTCCATCTCAAAAATCGAATCTTTTCTATTTAAAAATCTATGTTTTTCTATTCATAAAAACCATTCTTTCTCTTTGCAAAATTATTTCTTTTCCTTTGTAAAAATATGGTTTTTGCCTTTATAAAAATAAGGTTTTCGCCTTTATAAAAATAAGGTTTTCGCCTTTATAAAAATAAGGTTTTCGCCTTTATAAAAATAAGGTTTTCGCCTTTATAAAAATAAGGTTTTCGCCTTTATAAAAATAAAAAGATTTCATCTTTTTAAAGATCACATTTTTATTTCGTTACATATACAAAGATGATATTTTTATGTTCTCTATCCTATAAAGATTATATTTTTAATACTTTAAAAATATAAAAATCATATTTTTAATATTTCTATATAGTAAAGATTATATTTTTAATACTTTAAAAATATAAAAATCATATTTTTATTACTTTAAAAATATAAGAATCATATTTTACTCCTTCTACTTAATAAAATTCCGACTTTTCTATTTTCAAAATATGATCTTTTCTATTCTAAAAAAAAAAAGTGTGATCTTTTTCTATTTAAAGTTTTAAATCTTTTCCTTTTTTAAAAATTCAAATCTTCCTCCGTTTTTAAAATCTTAGAATAAAATAAAATCAGTTTTATTCCTTTTTAGTCAGTTTTTAAATCTTAAAAAAAAAAAAAACAGTTTTTAAATTCTTTTAAAAAAAATTCTGTTTTTACATTCTAAAAAAAACAGTTTTTTTTTTTTATATATAAGTAGAAAAAAACTCAGTTTTCTATTCATTTAAATAAAATAAATAATAAAATAAATAAGCTAAAAACTTACAGGGGCGGGGGGTTTGTAGGAGCGTCGGCCTTCAGGTGGGAGGCGGGGAGTGGCTGCGTCGGAGGAGAAGAGGGAGGAAGGGGAGAAAGGAAGGCGGAGGAGGGGGTTCGGGGCGGTTTCGATGGGAGAGGAAGGGGAGAGAGAGGCGGAGCTCGGGGAGGTAGGGCGGCGCTCCGGTTGGGCGACGGTCAACGGAGGTGGAGCATCGACGATCGAGGGGCGGCGCGGTTCACAGGGGGCATCGGGGTTTTTTTTCTTTTGTTTTTTTTTGATTCGATTATAAAAAGAGGGGGGGGGCCAGATAGATAAAAGGGAGGAGAGAGAATTGGAATTTTTTTTTTATTATTTAATTATTAAATTTCGCAAAAGGTTGACTTTTACATATGACCTCGAAACGAGGCCCACCGCCTGTCGTCCATAGCGTTTTACCCCCATTCCGAACACAATGGGATATGTATCGTAAGCTGATTTGATCGTTACAATCAGTTCCTTTTGAATTTTCTTTTAAATCATTATATTGAATTTTAAACGTACATTTCAAATTACCGGGGCCACATACTAACTCGAAAAATTCCAGAAAAATATTTTCTAGCTTCGTATTGACGATACGGTCCTAACAAAACTAATTTCGTCGAATTCTGAGACCGTTAGAAAAATGGCCAATTTCCAGTCGATTAAAATCAACTGAAACTGGTCAAACGCGTTTTCCTTTGCCACGCTCACATATCGATTCGAAAAATTATGAAATTTGGAATCTAGCAATAACTTTACATCACGGACCCAACAAAGCTGGTTTCGTCGAAATCCGAGGTCGTTTGCAAAATGTCCATTTTTAAGGGCCTGAATTCCATAGCGACTATTCAGAATTTTCAACTGGACATATCTTTTGATTCCCGCTATGAAATCTTGATTATTCTGATTCGTTGGAAAGATATTCACTATTAGATTCCATTATTTTTGGTTTCACTAAAATCCGGATTGTTTTGCACCCGGTACATCCAATTGAAGTTTGAAATCGAATTATCGAACTACCGCGCCATTTTCAATTCTATTTATAATTATATATAAATATTTATATTCTAACGACGACGCATATAAATATATACGTTCGAATTATATTCAAAATAAATTTATCGTCGATATTATTTAAAATAATTCATTTTAAATATTCAAAATTCGCTAAAATTGCCAAAATAAAAATTTCAAACTGGCTCGCATTTTACGGGTTGTTACAGAGTACCACCAGTTTTGCTGCAAACCGATAATTAAATCTTTAATTAGATTTGAACGTGAAATGGTAATTAATTTTACCGATAACACCGTGGTGTTAGATACGGATTATCACCAGTTTTACTTCATGGGATGAATAGGTTGGGATTGGGAAATAAAATAAATAATTACTTCGGTGTGGTTCGCTAATCCCGACTAGTTTGGAAAACCATGACATGGTTTGAAATGATATCCAAAGGAAGATTAAAGAATAAATTTAGAAGAATTTATCTTTGATAAAATTAACGGGAACCTTTCCCTAAGAGTGTGAAAATTTGAATAAAAGAATATTCTGAATTGGAATGAGTCGTATGTTGTGTTTGTGTAACACGTGTTTATTATATACGCGGGTTATTCAGAAAGGCCGAGTTTATACCCATTCTGAATAACCGATTCGACGATATGTCGAAGATGAAGATGGTGGCTGAAGACCGGAAGTCTTCACATCGTTTTGGTGATTACTGATGATCTTGATTGGGCTGTACACCCAAGATGAGGGAATCAGTTGGTGATCGTCCAGACGTACTTGGAGATCGATGGATATGCGAGGAAAGTGCCTCCGGTTTCGTTCAGACCTAGAACGAACTTGTAAATGGACTGTGTGTCTGACATTGGATTTTATTCTGTGTTGATTGATCTCTATTAAATATACATCTGTTTGGCAGCGGAGAATTTATTCTCTTGCTTAACGCCCTTCTCTGAGACGTACGAGCTCAGAGGTTGTATATCGATGGACATCAGTCGCATGGAGTGAATTGCCTGTGTGGCACGCCTAAGTGGAAAATGAGCAAGGCTTCTATTGAAAAGAAAAGTCTTGTGGTTGATGATCAAAGCACGGCCTGTGTGGCGCAGTTTTGTGTATAGCGTGAATTCGCAAGCCTCACACCTCGGTATAAGTCAAAAAAGGGATAAGGACCCAAGGAGTGCACGATGTTTCTTTCTAGCTAATGGTGGTGTCAGTGCTTAAACTGGCTGACATTTATATACTTTTCACCTGTGTGGTTGTTGGAATGCGAGACACCTCGGATATAGGTCCTATAGGACCGGGAAACGTGTGTTCAGGAATTGCCATTCCTCAAAAGTAAGAGAGGACTGGCCTTGGAGGTTCCAAAGGATCATAGTGGGGTCCTGATACATTTGCTAGAGTGTCCCGAATCGGAGAGGAGTTTGCCCCTTGCCTCGTCTCATGACGGAAATCCAATTTCCAATATGTGATATTGTGGTTTTATTTGTAGAACTAGTATGGCGACATGATATATGGTACCCATGCCGTCTATGATTGATATTTATGATTGAAATTGTTTTGACACTATACACTTATAGTAATATCAAAATGGTTTGTTTTTAAATGTATCAAGCATTATTTGGCTATTATAAGGGAAAACCCTATCCTCCGGCTTGCGTTGCATTGTGTGATGGGATCTGGGTCTTATAATAGCTTCATTTTTTCAAAAAGCATTGCGATGTTTTGTTATATGCACTAGTATTCTTAGGAGGAAACCCATTCCGGGTTATACGGCGTGGTCCCTTGAATTACTCTCTTTTAAAATAAAAATTTATAACTCTTTCAGTTCTCACACCAGTCACATGACTGACCTGGAGTTTATTGTTTTAACCTAAACTCTGGGTGCCCCTATTTTCGACACGGGCAGCTAGTAGTTTTGGTTATGCAGATTTATATTCACAGGATCCTGATTTACAGTTGGAACGATGCTCGGAAAGCTCTGTATCCGTGTATTACTTTCAGTTGTGTTTTATATTGTTTTTTTCGCTGCTATGTAATTTATTGTAATCTCTGATATTTGTCAAGTGTATATTTATTCATACTCCGTATATTCTTGTATTCTGATCGAATTGTTGTAATAAACAATGAAATGTTCTTCTGTTTGCATTTTATTTTGTTGTGTTCTCAAGGTAATCCGTGCTTTCCTTTACGGGGAAGTTTCGGGTCATCTCAGTTTGTTATCAGAATTTTGATTTATAGAGCTCGAGAACAAGGCACATTAGAACCGAACGAAAGAATTCATCAGATATTGGATTAATAGTATCCAATTATAATAACTCGTTAGAGATAGGATCAGTAGTATCCTAGAACGAGTGTGAAGAGGATATTTTTCAAATGAAAACAATTTTGTTTTGAAATTTTAAAACGTATTTGAATATTTTATTTGTATTGATTTGGACAACTGAATATATAAAGGTTTTGCATATACGCGTCATGAACGTATATTCGAATTTTTAATATACTGGATAGATATAGAATCACACTCTAGTCGCCCGGGGACAAATCTGATGATGATTGCAACATCATCAGTATTTGTGTTCGAGTTTCGAAAATGGGATTTCTGTATATTTCCATTGGCTGGTGTGAGAACCAAAACTTATATACATTTATTGTTGTGATTTGGCATCAAAAACATGATTTTCTATATATATATATATCAAAATTATGAATTTGAAATGATAATTAGCTAATTGATTGATGGTTGTGTTGTTCGTTTATTTGTTTGATATTTTTAACCATTTATGCCAAACTAAACCGAATATTGAACTGTATAGTAAATTGTTTGAAATTGCATGCATACACATGTACATCTGTTGAACAGGTCATAGCAAGGAGGCTAGAGCAGGAGAATAAAATTGTTTGTCCGACAAATAGATACATGTTTACCATAATTTACTATTTTGTTTGGGTGATGATGATTTTATGAGCCGACTGGCTAGCCGCTTGGGTTTTTCCTTTTCTTTTGAGTTGAAGAAGGCCATGGGAGGCTATATGAAATATCCCGAAGTCCCCGATGCAGGGGAGGTTATGGCGAAATTTTTCGAAAATTTAGTGTGTTAGCCAAATTTTTGAAAAATTTGAAAAGTTCTTAGAAACTGAAAAGTTGAAGAACTTAAGCCGTAATGAAAATAAAGGAAGTTGAGTTGATTAGTTAAACAACTATCAGCTTCGTTCCTTTTCGGGGACGAAAAGTTTTAAGTGGGGGAGATTGTAACACCCCGGAAATTCTGAGCCAATTTAAAATTTTTATTTTGGCAATTTTAGCGAATTTTGATTATTTAAAATGAATTATTTTAAATAATAACGACAAGAAATTTATTTTGAATAGAATTCGAACGTATATATTTATTCAAATCGTCGTTAGAATATAAAATAATTATTTATAATTATAAAAGGAATTGAAAATAGCGTGGTAGTTCGAAATTCGATTTCAAATTTCAATTGAACATACCGAGTGCAAAATAAACTGGATTTTAGCGAAATCAAAAATATTAGAATCTAATTGAGAATATCTTTCCAACTAATCCGAAAAATCGAAATTTCATAGCGGGGATAAAAAGATATGACCAGTTGAAAATTCAGAATAGTTGCTATGGAATTCTGGCCCTTAAAAATGGAAATTTTGCAAACAACCTTGGATTTCGACGAAACCACTTTTGTTGGATCCGGGATGTCAAGTTATTGATAGATTCCGATTTTCATAATTTTTCGAATCAATATGTGAGCGTGGTAAAGGAAAACACGTTTGACCAGTTTCATTTGATTTTAGTCAACTGGAAAATGGCCATTTTTCAAACGGACTCAGAATTTGACGAAATTAGTTTTGTTAGGACTGTATCGTCAATACGAAGCTAGAAAATATTATTCGGGAATTTTTAGAGGCTGTATGTGACCCCGGTATATTGAAATGCGCGTTCAAATTCAATATTTAGATTTATATTTTGATTTTGATGGAAACTGATCGAACGGTCAAATTGGCTGATGATATATATCCTATTGTGTTCGAAATGGGGGTAATTAGCTAGGGGCGACAGTCGTTGGGCCTCGTTAGGTGTTTGAATTAAAAGTCAACTTTTGAAATTAAATATAATATAAAATTAAAATAAACCCTCACTCCCCTTTATCTCTCCTCAGCCCCCCCCGTTCGTTTTAAAATTGAATAAAAAAGAGAGAGGGGGGATCGCGATCTGCCGCCCTCCCGATTTGGTCCGCCGCCCAGCCACTAGGAGGCGCCCGCCTCCGACAAGACCCCCCAACCTCGCGTCCATCTCCTCCGCAACTCCCCCTCGACCCCCCTCTCCTCTGAGATTTGCGCCCTCCCCGAGACAACCCACCACTGCGAGGACCCCCAGCCGCCTGCGCCGCGTCCCCAGCCTACACCAACCTCCGGCGAACAGAAAAACCCCCTTCTCAGTTCGACGTTGGACTGTGAGTTCTTCCTTTTGATTTTATTTTTATTTATTTTGGATAATCAGTTTTATGTATAAATAACAATGAAGAGAGTGTGAGTTTTTATCATATATATTTGGTGAATAAAGACGAAATTTTTATAGTGATAAAGAGAGATTTTTATAGTGTTAAAGACGAGATTTTTATATTTGTTAGAATAGTAAAAATATGATTTTTATTTTATAGAAAGAATAAAAATACGATATTTATATTATATAATAGTAAAAATTTGATACTTATTTATGTAGCGAAATAAAATTCTGATTTTTATTATATATATGTTGAAATAAAAATGTGATTTTTATAGTGATGAAATAAAAAAGGCGAAATCTTTATATTTGAAAAGGGGAAATCTTTATATTTGAACAGGCGAGATCTTTATATTTGAAAAGGCGAAATCTTTATATTTGAAAAGGAGAAATCTTTATATTTGAAAAGGCGAAATCTTTATATTTGAAAAGGCGAAATCTTTATATTTGAAAAGGCGAAATCTTTATATGGAGAATAGCGTGATAAAAATATAATCTTTATTATATGAACACCGTTGTAAAAATAGAATTTTTATCTATATAGTAGTGGTGTAAAAATAGAATTTTTATCTATATAGTAGCGGTGTAAAAATAGAATTTTTATCTATATAGTAGCGGTGTAAAAATAGAATTTTTATCTATATAATAGCAATATAAAAATGTAATTTTTATATGCATAGCAACAATATAAAAATGTGATTTTATATATGTAGTGGCTACGGACAGTGAAAGTGACAAAATGCGAGAACGGCGAAGACTTCTACATAAGAAGAGTCGTGGCAACTGGATTAGCTAGTCGGTGAGAACTTCTCAGTTTAAATTTTCTTATCTAGTTAAAAATATATACTAGGATGCAGACGGTGCTTAGCAGCACCCGACACCCGTCGTCCACAGACCATGGATGGCTTGTATGTTTGATTGTTCGTTATGGTGAAAATTTATAGTGTGTTGTGAGATGAAATAAAATATTTATACAGTTAAAAATATTTTACCGTTAAAAATATAATTTTTAACGGGTATATGAATAAATAAAAATCTGTGTTTGTTGATTTGAAACCCCATATGGGTATTGGGATAAAATACGGCATACACTAATCCCAATAATTAGTTGTATGTCGATCAATTGATTGACGGGCTGTTATAAGCGTTAGATATCTATATTTGATGCTTATACAGTGTAGTGCACTTTGGATGATGGTTGATTATTTGCTAGTGCTATTATATACATGTGTTGTGTGGAAACCATATAATTAATATTATATGGTAGTTGATTGAGCCTCATTCCAATTGGGGAAATAAAGAATATTATAAAATATAAATAATCATGTGTTGAAAATAATCATTTGTTGAAAATTATCATGTGTTGAAAGAAATATTTTAACAATAAAATTTACATCTTTATCATATTTGAGATTAGAAACTGACTGGAAACTAGATAAGATGAGTGGTTTCCTGGGTATTGATCTGATACTGGTTTCGGCGTTCGGAGTTAATACTTCGGGAATCATTCTCTTACTATTTTACGGTTGGAGTCTGATTTAAAAATCAAACGATAGATACCATAATTTTGTAAAATATATTAAATAACAAAAATATTCATGTGTTGACAGTGCACATGTGTTGGGAATATTCATATGTTGAAAGAAATATATATTCATGTGTTGAATAGAATAAATATTCATTTGTTGAATAGAATAATGAATTTATTGAAATATATAAAGCCGTGCTGATTAGAGATGCGCCATTTTGACGTGAGCGATATTTATATCGATTATATTCGTTTTTATAATGAATATAAGAAAGGAAGTGATTTCAAAATATAACGTTTTGAAAATATTATCATTTATATATCGATGATGTGGAATATTCAATTTTGATTCAAAATTGAATATGAAGTTGAAATCGTTTCGAAAACGAATTTAAAACGATTTATAAAATACGTTTTAATAGGAAATCGACGAAATATATATAATATTATATATATATATACATATATAATGGCACGAATAGAACGCGCCGCGCTGCGGCAGTTCGTGAATTTCAACTATTGACTTCGAATTGACATTGCGGGAGATCCGACCGTCGGATTCTCCTAAAACCGGAACCTTGGGTTCGTATCGAAAAGAGCTTTCCAATGAATATTAGAAATTTGAAATCTAATGGTTGGATTTGGAATTATGTCCAAATCAAATTTGGAAAAGGTCGCTGTAAGTGCAGTTCGATGGCCGTTGATGGAAATCGACTGTACAGGCCTTGATAAAATTATTAAAAATATCCATAATTTGTGTAAAATCATAAGAAATTATTTGGGAAAAATTGGGATGAAAAACTCCACATTTGAAAAGATAAAAATATATTTTTATCGAAATGAACTAGTTTTGAACTAGAATTAAAATCAATTTATTTTTGAAATAAATTGAACTTGAAGTGGTTTTAAAAATAATCAAAATTCCAATACATGAAGTGGAAATAGATTTGAATCGAAATTATCTTCAGAATATTTCGATGTTGGATTTTGTGATTATACAGATATGGTTGTGGAAATTTGAAATATATATTTATATCGTTATTTCCAATACAATATTTGTTGGTCGTAAAATTTGATATTGAATATAAGTCGATATATTTTTTATTCAGAGTCTTGTATTTAATTTCAAATGTGATTTGGGTTTGTCGTGAATTGTGTCTTCATTAACACTGTTCTTAAACCCAATAGAGAAAAAGATTAAATCCTTCTATTTAGATTTAATGAAGTGTACCAATTAAATAATATTAATTGGAATTGAATTTAAATTGGTTTTTGGGTTTATCGTGAGCGGTGTTTTGGATAACACCTATTCTTTAATCCGATTAACAATAGAAAGTAATTTTGGGTTTATCGTGAACCGTGTTTTAGATGACATTGGTTCTTTAACCCAGTTAAAGTCAAGATATTGATTTTTGAGAAGATTAAAACTAAGTGGAGTTTTAATGAATCTTTAATTAGATTGAAAGTGAATTGATTATTTAAATTATCAAATCTGAAGGGTGATCGAGATTGGAGTACCACCAGTTTTGCTGCAAAGCGATAATTAAATCTTTAATTAGATTTGAACGTGAAATGGTAATTAATTTTACCGATAACACCGTGGTGTTAGATACGAAGTATCACCAGTTTTACTTCATGGGATGAATATGTTGTGATTGGGAAATAAAATAAATAATTACTTCGTTGTGGTTCGCTAATCCCGACTAGTTTGGAAAACCATGACATGGTTTGAAATGATATCCAAAGGAAGATTAAAGAATAAATTTAGAAGAATTTATCTTTGATAAAATTAATGGGAACCTTTCCCTAAGAGTGTGAAAATTTGAATAAAAGAATATTCTGAATTGGAATGAGGCGTATGTTGTGTTTGTGTAACACGTGTTTATTATATACGCGGGTTATTCGGAAAGGTCGGGTTTATACCCATTTTGAATAACCGATTCGACGATATGTCGAAGATGAAGACGGTGGTTGAAGACCAGAAGTCTTCACATCGTTTGGGTGATTACTGGTGATCTTGATTAGGCTGTACACCCAAGATGAGGGAATCAGTTGGTGATCGTCCCGACGTACTTGGAGATCGATGGATATGCAAGGAAAGTGCCTCCGGTTTCGTTCAGACCCAGAACGAACTTGTAAACGGACTGTGTGTCTGACATTGGATTTTATTCTATGTTGATTGATCTCTATTAAATATACATCTGTTTGGCAGCGGAGAATTTATTCTCTTGCTTAACGCCCTTCTTTGAGACGTACGAGCTCAGAGGTTGTATATCTATGGACATCAGTCGCATGGAGTGAATTGCCTGTGTGGCATACCTAAGTGGCAAATGATCAAGGCTTCTGTTGAAAAGTAAATCTTGTGGTTGATGATCAAAGCATGGCCTGTGTGGCGCAACTTTGTGTATAGCGTGAATTCGCGAGCCTCACACCTCGGTATGAGTCAAAAACGGGATAAGGACCCAAGGAGTGCACGACTTTTCTTTCTAGCTAGTGGTGGTGTCAGTGCTTAAATTGGCTGATATTTATATACTTTTCACTTGTGTGGTTGTTGGAATGCGAGGCGTCTCAGATATAGGTCCTATAGGACCGGGAAACGTGTATTCAGGAATTGCCAATCCTCAAAAGTAAGAGAGGACCGACCTTGGAGGTTCCAAAGGATCAAGTGGGGTCCTGAGACATTTGCTAGAGTGTCTCGAATCAGAAAGGAACTTGCCCCTTGCCTCGACTCATGACATAAATCCAATTTCCAATACGTGATATTGCAGTTTTATTTGTAGAACTAGTATGGCAACATGATATATGGTACCCATGCCGTCTTTGATTGATATTTATGATTGAAATTGTTTTGACACTATACACTTATAGTAATATCAAAATGATTTGTTTTTAAACGTATCAAGCATTATTTGGCTATTATAAGGGAAAACCTTATCCTTCGGCTTGCGTTGCATTGTGTGATGGGACCTGGATCTTATAATAGCTTCATTTTTCCAAAAAGCATTGCGTTGTTTTGTTATATGCACTAGTATTCTTGGGAGGAAACCCGTTCCGGGTTATACGGCGTGGTCCCTTGAATTACTTTCTTTTAAAATAGAGATTTATAACTGTTTCAGTTCTCACACCAGTCACATGACTGACCTGGAGTTTATTGTTTTAACCTAAACTCTGGGTGCCCCTATTTTCGACACGGGCAGCTAGTAGTTGTTTTGCATATTTATATTCACTGGATCCTGATTTACATCTGGAACGATGCTCAGAAAGCTCTGTATCCGTGTATTACTTTCAATTGTGTTTAATATTGTTTTTCCGCTGCTATGTAATTTATTGTAATCTATGATATTTGTCGAATGTATATTTATTCATACTCTGTATATTCTTGTATTCTGATTGAATTGTTGTAATAAACAATGAAATGTTCTTCTGTTTGCGTTCTATTTTGTCGTGTTCTCAAGGTAATCCGTGCTTTCCTTTACGGGGAAGTTACGGGCTATCACAATTTATTTTGAAAAACATAGTCCCCAAAGCCATATATCTATCTTTTGATTTTCTGTTTAATCCTTGTTTCTTTCTTTTCTGAGTCTCCGGGGCTCCTGGCTATCTGGGAGATAACCTCATCGCTACATGGTTCCGTAGGCATGATGAGACTATGGCGCCTGTCGAAGGGCAAAGAAGTGCCTAACTTCCATCTGTAGCCGTAGTAATTTCACCTAAGGCTAATCCTCTTTCGAGCTTCGTAGGGTTTTCCGCGTGACGGGGGAAATTTTAGAGAAAGACTTGTCAACATGTAAGAAGACTGGTTGTTTTCAGTGCGGTGAGACAGGACATATGATCAAGGATTGCCCCAGAAGGCAAGGGCAAAGGGTAGAATCTTCTGGAAGGTAGGTGAATGTTCTCGTAGTTGGTGGACAGGATAGAGGTGGAAAATTTTCTGTAGAAAGTTTAATTTCCTTATCTTATCATTCTGACATTTTAATTCTATACTTGAGTCTCTGCACTTTAATACTAGTCTGGTTTCTGATCCCGCTATAGTCTCAAACCCCATAAGGGTTACGACTCATCTATTTGTAATAAGTTGGGGTTTGAGGGCATCTGTGTTGGGCGTGACGCATACATTCTGAGTTTTGATCATGCTTAGTTTCCTAAGAATCATTTGGCAATCTGATCTGTATCAGTAGTCTATAGGTTTCTGAAAAGGATAGAAGTTTTTCCTCAAAATGTGAAATAGGTTTCCAGTTGGGCATTTGTTTAATGGGAGTGATTCTCTTAGTATTAATTTGATGTTGATTTCGGTCTTCGGGGTTGATACTTAGAAGTTATTCTCTTAAACCGATGTCTAATGGGAACCTAGCTTTAGTTTTATACTTGCTTCTATCACTCGACTTTATCCTTCAACCTTTAGGTAGAAACTAATGGGTGTAAACATGTGTTTGAGACATGTTATGTTTGATGGTTGCAAGTGGATGCAAGTGGTTGCTAGTGATTGCTCGTGGACGCATATACACACAACAGGCACTAGATCAGCTCAAAAACACTCTCATACTGCATATGGATGTGTATGCATTTTTTTTATGGATGCAAAATGGGTGACTCAGCACATGGATGTTGCATATGAATGAGAGGTTGTGCACTCATATAGAAATGAAGCATATCAAATAGGATTTCTTGCATACATAATTGGACTCATGGAACCAACATGGTTCGCATTGAGGAGGTTAACTGAATCAGTAGACCGCCTGATCTTTGCATTAGATAAGAGACATATACACACACTTTTGCATATGTTCATACAACATTATAAGAGTTTTCTAAGGACAATGGATGCTTGTGGATGATGGTTGAGTAGATGGATGATTGGATGGTAGGACACATTCTTCTTAACTTGTAGATTTCGGGGATGAAATCCTTTAAGGAGGGGAGAATGTAACACCCCGTATTTTCTATGAACGTATTAAAAACAAATTAAAATATACTTAATTTTTAGGAGAAGAATTAAGGGAAACAGGTTGCGCCATTGCGTTCGTCTTGAAATTCTGCTTGAGATAGAGTCCGAGTTTGCGTAAAACGGATACCGTGTAAAGAAGATATGGACGAACGAAGTTAGGCAGTATAACCGGAAACAGGCCAGAATACACCGGCGCACTTGTGAAGTGCGCCAGTACAAAAATACACTGGCGCACCTACCAAGTGCTCCTATACCGATCCAGCACAGAATTATGGAGTGTTCTGTGATGAGATCTTCTTCTGAGTGGCTGGATGACCTGTCTTCGAGCTGGGTGGTTTTGATGACTTATGGACTGATCTGAAGGCTCTAAATCACCCTATTCTCCTATAAAAACACCCCCAATCCTCACTTTCTCTCCACACAATTTCATTCTTCCTATACTCTGCCTCTATAATAAATAAATAAAATAATGGCGTCGCTACTCTGCTGGGATCAAAACTAGAACTAGTACATCTTCTTCCAAATCTGAATAAGATTAAAAGAGAACTACCGCAACTCTTCTTCTATAATCCAATTAAGGCAAGTGCAGTTATTTTCCGATATGAATTTTAATCATGATCTTGACATAATTATAAAACTGAATCTGAGATTATGCCCATTTTATATTTATCAGATATGTTCCTCTGTTTTATTATTCTGTTTGTTCTGTATTTCTTCCTCCTTTCTTTCTTTTTGTTTGATAGCCAGGCTACCACGAGCCTAAGCCAGATCTCATAAGAGATGAACGCATAAACGTTAAATTTGGGAAGAATATTGAATGAGGCATATTTGGGCATAATTGATTTGTAACTAATTTGAGGATACAACACATGTTGTAATTCTGGACATAAATTTGAGGCATATTGTATAAGACGATCTATGACTTGGAAAGAGAGGATTATTGTGACTTAGAACATAAAGAACATAGGTTGAACTTAGAACATAAATCTGAGACATATAATTGGGCATGTTGTATTTAAAACATAAGGTGTATTTAACATATGTCTTGAGTTTTGAGGCATAAAGAATATTGGACATATGACTTGGGATTTGTGGCGTAAAGTTTAACTGTGAACATGTAACTGATTTGGATGCATAGTATAAGTTGTAATTCAAGATCTAGATCTGGACATACTATATATATTATAGTCTGAAATTTGGAAAAAAGAGAATTAATTTGCATTTAACTTAGGTGTAAAGATCCATATTAAGATTGGATAATGATTCAGTGTGAATACACCTAAGTAAGGTTTTTTTTTTTGGATATGTGACATGCATGGTAATCAATGGCTATATTTGGCATAATTTATATGTAAGGTTTTTGGAGAATATTCTGAACTATGCAAGTTTAACTTAAATTTGGGACATATGTTATATGGTGGATTATGACCATAATTTGGGCATATAAGTTTAGGCTTACCTTATGAATTAGGCAAGATATGTGAATAGGACTTTAAGGAATGTTTAAATCGGCTAAAACTGTTATATGCTTATTATGTTAAATTTTCCTAATCTGCTAAACCTGTTACCTGTTTAATCTGTTGAATTGCCTAAAGTGTTACATATGTTGAATCGCCTAATCTGCTAATTTTGCCTAATCTGCCAAATCTGTTGAGTTGCCTAATCTGCTAAATCTATTGAACCGCCTGAGCTGCTAAATCTGTTAAATCTGTTGAAAAGCTGAATGATTGTAATTTGTGTAAAACATGTTAATTTGTTTAATCTGCTGCGACTTGAAAAGAAGTCAAATCTGTTAAATTGACATAACTAGTCTGATATTTGTATAATTTTTAATGGAATAAACTGGTTAAAATAAAAATGCTGAGACACGAGGTTAGACTCATGTTTGCTGTAGAAGCCTCCTCGGACCCAACCGGCTTAACCAGCAACCGCAAACTGCTAGCCTAATGTGAGAGGTATGCGCATTAATATTTAATTAATGCAAATTTGAGATAAATATGATGTTTAAAATGTGTTGGGTAGATAAGGCTAAACCAACTGGACTGATGAATTAATAAACCTGTTTCGTGAATCTGTAGGCCCGATATAAAGTTAGACAATCTATAAGTCTGTTAAAACTATATATTTGATCCGTTAGTCTGAAAACCTGTTGACTTGATTTTCTGGTCTGTGAACTAGTTGATTCTGAACTCTGTAGGCCTAAAACCTGTAAACAAGTTAATCTGAAATCTGTTAGTCTGGGGACACAGGGTTAGGAGGGAAAATACTTGTGTCATTTGTTGTTTGGGACCCATATTAGTCTGGTATCAAAACTATGACCCAACAGTAGGTAGGGTCCGGGCACGCTTACTGAACTAATTATAAGTGGTTCATTCTGATAATGGCGAGGGGTGTTGATGGTGCGTTCCAACAGGGTCATGTGCGTGCATGGATCCCGGTCTGCCTCTGAGGATGTAAGACGTCGTGACATCTGTAAATAGGTCTATGTCATTTTAAGGTTGCCACTTTGGGGAGTGATACACCCTTCTGTGGGGCTGGCACAGGGTATTTATGTATTAGGGAGCCGATCGCTTGGGGTAGATTTAGGGTACACTTAGTTCTGTCTGTTTCCGTTGGGGTACCGTCTGTTTCTGTTGGGTGGTAACACCTGTCTGTTTCTGCGTGGTACCGTCTGTTGGGGGTGATAAAGTCTCATTTACTAGTGTACACCTAATTCTAACATTCTGTTTCTGTAGGTATTATTCTGTTTCCTTCTCTGATTCCGTTTATGTACCTTCCGTCTATTGGGGTGGTAAAGGCCCATTACTGGCATTCTGTTCCTGTATAGATTATTCTGTTCCGTTTCTATTTCAGTTTGGACATTAGGGTAACGCCTAATCCTGTTATACTAGTATTAGTGCGGAGAAGTAAAATATAAGTAAGAAGCATAACTTGGGCTATATCATTCTGTTTCTTCTGTTTAGCTTAATTATACCAGTTACTCCTATTGTTGTTGTCTCTTATCCAGCTTTATTTTCATGTCATGATATTATTATTTGTTCATATGCTGAAAGTCACTGGACTTGCCAGACTTTATGTCTGACCTTGCTTGTTTTCGCCCCTTTTCTTTCATTCCCCCCCCCAGGTTTTTTAGGGTTGAAGTATAGGAGCTTGATTCGGATTTTCTCTGCTTGAAGTACCGCTTGGCCTTGGCTCTATCTTTCCATGGCAGTTTATGTTGGGGATTATGATTTTAAAAACTATGCATTATGAAGGCTTTTGTACAAGGCTGATATTTTGTACTTGAATTCTGATATTGTGATTTGAAAAGATGTGACCAAACTTACTTTGGTTTCTTTTGTAATAAAGTTATTTATTTTTCAAGTACTGTTTTATCTGTCTCGTAAATTTCTGTTCTGTCTACTAAAACGCTCTATCAAAGTTAAGGCATTCCCTTTGTGAGTGACCTTAACGGAGGTGGGGTGTTACACATAGAATAACAGAATAATATAGCGAGATAGAATCTCACACAATGGAACGAGAAAATATAATATTCAAAATAAGATGTACCATTTACTCAAATACCACATGTTCAATACATAAAATATCAAATCCACATGTTTACAACAGTACAACATTATTATTCACCATCAAGTGCTTCCAACAATAAAAGAGCAATAATAGCTAATAACATAATAATAGTCTCATTGCCTTCTTCATGCTCCATCATCGTTTCGTCCATCATGCCTTCGCCTCACCTACTGACCTGTTGGGTATGTTAAGGAAAGGGGTCAGAACATAAAGTTCCGATGAAGGAAAATAACATGTGTTTAAAGACTATACTCTAAATTTTGCAAGTTATATACTTCAAAGTATGTCTACGAAACACACAGGCATGCACACACAAGGGCATACTTTAATTAATGAGGTGGACATCTGAATCAGTCACTTAATACCTTCATTAATGTATTTAGGGTGGATCAGCGATCACTTAAGACCTAAAGAGGTGGGCACCCTTTGTCACTTAAGTCCCATTCTAGCATATTTATTAAGGGTGGATTCTTATGATCTCTTATGACCCTAAGCCGGACCCTAGCCACTTAAGACCCTGTCCTAACACGTCAACGTCATAAGTGTGTATATATATATATTCTCATAAGTAATATGATAAATAGCACCTCGCCGCTTAGTACCGGTTTAGGGTAGGCCCACATATAGCCATTTAAGACCCCTTCGGCGGATGCCTCATGTTACTGCAAAACTGATATTACGGTTGTAGACCTATGCTGCTTAAGACTTCCCTTAGATGATGGTTAATTAAATTGCATGATACATCCCATGTATACCAAACCCGTCCCCAGGTTGGCCCTCGCATAGTTCCTAGAGGAAGTGGACATTCTGGTAAACTACCTTACTCCGTTATCGGCATGACTAGACCACTTTAGAGAAGGAGGACCTATAGAACACTTCTAATCTAATAAAAGAGGGTCCCATGAGTTTGGCCCAAATCCAAGGAATAAACCTTTGGAAAGGGCCTAGTCCTAAACACTTAAGACCTAACTAGACAAGAAGAAGCTCAACTACTTAAGACTTTCTCAGAGCGGGTAGTAAGCCTACCTTTTCACACATTATATATATAGACACACACACACACGACCTCTCACATTAAACCAACTATTTGTAGATGCTTGATATCCTGGGTGGTTCCGGGCAGAATTCTACTACAAGCAGGATAACCTCATGTCATAATGTACTAAGTTTAATGGCCCATGGCACCCAAACCTCTCACATTTTCCAAACTCGCTTGTGGTTGCTGGATTTGTCAATTGGTTCCGGGCAGACTTCTACCACAAATGACGACTAACCTCGTGTATGTATGTCATTATTAAATAATATTTAAATATATATAAGCCATTTATACACATACAAGCAACAACTCATATGGTGACATTTCCAAATTTCCAATCTTATCCTATCGTATTTATTATGCCATTATTACGTTTGTTTACACTGATTATACTATACAAATATATAATTTAATACACGCTATAAATAAATGCTAATTTCTGTTCAATTTAAGAAAGTTCTAATGATGAATTTTTTCAATCCTAATCACAAAAAGGTATACAAGACTAATTCCCATATTAAACTACTCAATTCATCGCATAATTAATAAAAAGCAACAAATGAGAAAGTATCAATGTAAATCATTCAAACTTGTATCCTAAGCTTATTAGAATTATTTAGATAATGAAAGAGAAACGAGGATTTATATACATATATACACATTCAACATGCACGCACGCACACACAGATATATATATATATATACACACACACACAGACACAAACTTCTATTTCAATCAAATTTAGCCTTTTTCTATGTTGCACATAAAACATTAATATTTGATTTTTTTCAAATCTGAATACGTTCAAATTCTCTATTAAGAATGGAGATCTAAACCTATCCAAATTCTGAAATCAAACCAAATCTTAACCCTTTTATACCACAAACATTTTTAACTGATTTTTCATTTAATTAGGAAAATCCAACCCAACAAAAGCTAAATCACCAAATCATTCCTCAAACATAACCCAATAATTCACAAACCTAAATTTTGTTTGACACATTTTGCGATAGATAAATATAGAGATTTGGAGGGTTTTTATTATGATATTATCGTGAAAACAGAAACCTCCTTCGGCATATAAATCAAAATGAAATCTACAAAACATAGAGTTTAGTTTATGCAAATATTATTTTCACTCACAGTGATTGAGGCAAAGGAAATAACAATGGTTTGAATGCTGTAAATGAGAAATCAACGTCGTTCTCTAACCTTACTGAAATTGTATATAAGAAAATCCTAGAATTTTGAGTCTCACATACAGATTATAGAAATTTCAAAATAAAATCTAAATAGAAATAGATTAGAAAAGAAATAGATTAAGGACAGAAGAAGAAACCTATTTCAAACCTAATTTCTGGAATATCAGCAGCAGAATGGTGGCATAAGAGAATGAGAGGGGTTTACGGAATTGTGAGGTTAATGAGGTGGTATTCATAGGAGTGTTGGTGAATTGTAACCGTAGATTAATATAGATTAATTTTGACTATCCATTTCCTATAAAATCAACCTAAATACTAACCTAACCAACCATCACCATGCCTGGGCCGCACCAGGCAGTTGACACCCACCCACAAAGGGCAGTCGACCGGTGGTCGACCCCTAGGTGTCGGCCGCTCTAGGGAGAAAACGCCCAACGAACCAGGTGGCGTGAGTTTATAATTAATTAATTTATAAATCACCTTATATTACTAATTTCTTTCTTTATATAATATATTCTTTGTCCCCTTGCTCTTATCTATTCATTTGAATTTCAAATTTACCTAAAGGAATGTTTTATTATTCTAATTATACTATACTATCCTTTAGATATATTTATATATATTATTAATTCAAACAATTATATGTATACATTTACTGTATGATTTCATTAAATTATTATTTCTTTATAAGGACTCCGTTTTCAACATGTTATATATGAAAACGTATCGAAATTTCGCCATGAACCCAAATATAGTAGTTTTGTAACCAAATTCCTATTTGTTCAAAATTCCAATTTTTCCACCATTTTATATTTATTGTTAATTCATTAAATTTCTTAATCTATTTAGTATATTTTTACGGGGTGTTACATCCCCCCTTAAAATAGTTTTTGTCCTGAAATCTGTCTGAAGGGACGAAAAACACAACTCGCTCTAAACAACCATGTTATACACCCATGTTATTTTTAATTCATCCATACACATTCATGACTCGTAGTCATTATTAACTAAAAAAAACTAAAGTGAGCCCTACTCTAGCATGTGTGTGTAATAAGTGATGGAGTATGTATGAAAAATACCTTAACATGCATATATTTCTATGAGTGCATTATGAAATTGTGTTGTATCCACTTCCCTAGCATCTAATCTAGCAACCACAATGCATCCACAAACGTACCTTAGAGGGAAAATTACTCGAGAAAAGCTCTGGGCGAGTCTGTCTCATCTTATCCTCAGTCTACAATGTGCTTTCTGCATGGTCATCTCCCCGTTGTACTCTGATAAGATGAATGGTCTTATTATGGAGTCTTATGATTCTGTGATCTACAATCTTTGAAGTGGCATGAGGCATCCTAGATTCCAATCGAGGCTTCCTATATCCTCAATCTCATCAAGCTCGAGTTTAATAGCAGAATCATGAAGGAACCCCCTCTGTTGAGATACATGAAAAATGTTCTATATTCCCGATAAGTGCTCGGGGATACCAAAGATCCTATCCTCTCGATGACCCGAAAAGGTCCAATAAATCTGGATTTTCGATTGCGAATTTTTGATAACATTCTGATGAGGCATAATAATAAAAAGGGATTATATATTACGAGGTACTTTATAAATATAATTTGTTTATAAAAAATATGTTCATGGGATTTTGATGCAATCAGTTAGAAGTAATATTTTATACTGCCTACATCATGAATGGATAAGACTGTTTGCAGTAGAATTACTGTATTACATATCAAAAAACAGTTAGACAGCGACACTAACCACATTTGGAAAAAGTACAGTGTGAGAACATATTACCGGAGGTAAACGTTAGAAGCCCATCTCACGAACTGAAAAAATAAACCTAAAGTAAGCGAGGAGTTAGCAGGGATTTTAATTCATAAAAACAATTATTTACATAGTCAACAAATCATAAAGAAAAATACGGTCCAAAGTTGCTATTGTTATATGCGAGTGTATACATATCGTCAAGTGTGTGCCTGCTCTTCTATCAATGATTGTGTGGTGTAAGTATGGTTCACCACGCCAAAAATCGAATTAGACAAAAGATATGCAACATTGTCTGATTGAATACCTTTCTGTCGTTTTTTAACATGCCGTCTCATTTTGTATCAGACCACCGATATACCCTGTCGTCTAATATGCACTAACGCATCAAGAGAAAATAAACCATATGTTGTCTGATGTTATATTATCATTTCTAAAAATTTTATATTAAACAACATATAAATATTGACTGATATGCATATCAATTACACTTATGTTATATTTGAAAAAAGAAATAATGATCAGTTTTATTTAAACAAAGTTTATATTTCAAATCAAGTTCAAATACAATACAACTTTCACTATACTTACATTTCCAAATACAATGCAACTTTCACTATACTTACATTTTCAAATGCAATACAACAACACAATTTTTCTCTACACTCTCATGTATAACATTCTTTTTATTAGCACTCACTTACACTTACTCGAGTTTATTTTTGATATTGATCTTCATTTGCTTGCTCCAACTTGTGTCTAGCTATCTTTTATACTTGTCAAATAAACAATGTAGTAAAATGGAAAAGGAAATAAGCCTAAATTGCAAAAATTAAATTAAATTAAATTTGAATATTAATATTGCCTCAGTTTAGGAATTTATTTTCCCTTTATGGTTTAGACAGGGACCTTGATTATGTTAGGGACCGCGGGATGGATCGCTAAAGCAAAGCAAACACTAGAGGGGAGGCGGGGTGAATAGTGTTTGTAAGAATTTAAACAAAATCTAAAACTAATGAGAACTATGGGATGAATTAAACACCACAAACAAAGTCAGAGATTCAAACACAAATAAGATAAACAAAAATAAAAATGCAGAAAAGGAAAGAACACACCGTATTTTATACTGGTTCAGATCACTCCTACATCCAGTCTCACACAACGTTGGATTGTGCAGAGTTTTATTACCCTTTCAATAGTCAATTACACCCTCCCTGATTTCCCGGCTCACAAGGAGACACCAATTCCTACTTTTTTGATTTCATGGCTCATAAGAACACACTGACTCCTATTTTCTTGATTTCACGGTCCACAGGGACACACCAACTCCTCTTTGACTCACAACAAGGCCTATTCAACCCAACCATTACAAAATAGCCCTATAACTCTTCAATAACACTTGATTCAGAGAGTAGAGAGAAGAAGTTTTATCAAAACAGAATTGAATTCGGTAGAGTATAAGTGTAAAAACCATAAAAATGATTAAGAATAATGGTGGGATGAAAGAGTACGAAGTTAGAGAAGAAGATGTGTCAAAAAATTCGGTTTTAACCTCTTTTTATAGAGTACAAAGGGTTGCAACGGTTCTGAAGCGTTTCAAAAAAATGAAAAGACACTTCCCTTCAAAATTAGAAAAAATAGCAGTTATATGTCGGCATACACTTTTTGCTATGTCTACATACTTACGTATATTTTTGAATTTCAAAGCGTTTTTCAAGTGTTTTGATAAAAAACTGATTCTGGAAATTCTTGAGTAAAATTATAGTGTTGTAAATTAATATTATATGATAGAGAATCATATGAAAACATACTTTTAAATTATATAAATATATTTATAAAATTATATGGTTTTAAACTATATAAAGTATAAATATAAAATATGTAAAAAAATATAAGTTTGAAAAAGAATGAAGAATAAAAATAGAAACAAAATAGAGAGGATTGAGGATAAAATTTGAAAATCAGAATTTGAAAATTAGAATTAGAATTTGAACGTGGAGTGCTATTTAGAGTCTTACAAAATCTATACTCTATAAATATATTAATCTTAAACTCTTGAAATCTTGATTACTCATGAGTCTTGAAATTTCTCTAATCTTTGAATATCTGTCATCTTTATAACTGTACAGTCTTCGGTAATATTTCCTGTATCTAATTCATGTGTGTGTATATATATATAAAAACAAAAAGTGTTAGCATATATTTTATAATCAATGATAACTGAAATAAGGTTGTTGTCATCAAAATTCCATTCTCCAACAATCTCCCCCTTTTTGATGATGACAACCTTAGTTTATAAAAAATCATACCTGTATATACCTGTTTGATGATGTTCCTCTATACTCCCCCTGTCTGTAAGAATCCAATAAACTATGCCTATATTTTATAATTTCTCCCCCTTTGGCATTATCAAAAAGAAATTATAAAAGTACTCCCCCTAAATCCTATATCTATCTATACATATTCTATATAATATTTTGTATGACTATCCCTGATTCTATGATATCCTTATATCTCCCTCTAACTCTATGATTCTAAGCCTAAAAGATTATAAATCCCCCTAAAATTATGACTATGCTAGTCTAATAGAAGAATAATAAACAAGGCAATCTAATCAATGTTTATAATCAATTCTAACAATCAATCCAAACAAGCAATTCAAGCAATTAATTTAAGCAAGCAATTCAAGCAATCTATTTATGCAATTAATTCAAGCAATCAATGTAAGCAATCAACCAAATTAATCAAATTAAATAATATGTGTTAATAAACACTTCTTGTACCTTTAATTAAACCTAGAAACTATAAAACTCCCCCTTAATCTAATATAAGACTAAACCTCCAATTGTTAGGGGTCATCACCAACCTGTGGCCAAGCCTATACTCTAGTTCCCTTAAAACTATAATAAGACCTTAATCTGGACTTAGAAATAACTCTGATAAGATATCCTTAAAATTATGATATAAGTAAAGTAATTCAATCCAATCAGTGAATCTATTTAAGTATTGTTGTCACAAAACATCAACTCAAACATGAAACTAAACATTTCTTGTAACTTTTATTTATCCTAAAACCTATAAAGATCATATCAACTATAAATTCATAAGTATATTTCTAACTAAACCTATCAACTACTAACCATGTCAAGTAAGTAAATCAAGTTATTCAAGTCAAACAAACAAACAAATAAGAATCAATTCAACCAAGCCAAAAAAATCAATCAAGTAAATTAAGACAAAGTAAATATGCTATGTATTTAATTAATAATCCTATATTTCTTAAAAAAAACTTTTCATACTATATACTTGCTATATGTAGAGTTAAAGTTAACATGTAATGCATTGTGTGAAGTATGTTGATTATAATGTAGTATGAAATGTATGTCATATGCAAAACAATATGAAATGCAACTTATGGTGTGAATAATCTTGATTTGTAATGCAATTGTAATTTATAATGATGATATGAAATAAGATTTACAATAGTATGCAGAATGATTTGGTGATAATATATATTTAGGTAAAATATATTCAAAGTACTATCTAACTATTATAAATTATTTGAATCAAACAAAGATAACGTTAATTTCTAGACTTAGGTTAATTATTTTAATGAAATTTATTAAAAGAATAATAAAGATAAGAGTTTAATTAAAAAATATTCATGATAAATAGTAAAATATTAAGAAAAATCATGAAGTTAAATAATATTAGTAGGGTGAATATTGTAAAATTTGAAGATCTTTCCAAAAAGAATATAAAGTTTGTATAAAGTAATCTATATAAACATATATTCATAATTATATATAAAACTAATTTAAAAAGAACTTAAAGTTTAATTTATGAGTTATGCATTAATATTTTGATACAAATCATTTTTATATTTAAACTTTACAAATCAAAACATATTTATTAACTAAAAAACCATTCATACTTTATAAGGAAACATTATAAAGTAATCTATAAAATTTCTTATATTTAAACTACTTTAAAAAATCATGTATATAGATTCTTTATATTAAGTTAAATATACAAGTTATATTGTAACGACCCGAACTTCCCCGGTCTCCAAAGAGAAAGTGAAAGAACGGATTGTTTGAGAACACGACAAATCAGTTCACAAACATAAGAACATTTCATTTCTTATTATAACAATTTACATCAGAGTACAAGAATATACAGAGTATGAATAAATATTACACATCAGAAAAATATTAGATATTTAAATTACAATGCAAAGGAAAAATAATACATAACACAATTGAAACAAATGCACGGATACAGATCTTTCTGAATATATCTCCAGTTGTAAACCAGGATCCTGTAAGAATAAATCTGCAAACCCAAAACTACTAGCGGCTCATGTGAAAAATAGGGGCACCCAGAGTTTAGGTTAAAACAATAAACTCCAGGTCAGTCATGTGACTGGTGTGAGCACTAAAACAGTTATTTAAAACTTCACTTTAAAAATAAAGTAAATCAAGGGACCACGTCGCACGGAACGGGTTTCCTCAAAAGAATACTAGTGCATATAACAAAATAGCGCAATGCTTATTGGAAAAAAATGAAGCTATTATAAGACTCAGGTCCCATCACACAATGTAACGCAGCCGGAGGATAGAGTTTTACCTTATAATAGCCAAACATGCTTGGTACGTTTAAAAGAAATCATTTTGATACTATTATAGTGTAAAGTGTATGAAAACAACTTCAAATATAAATGTATCAATCGTGGATGGCATATTTCCATATCCCACTATGTCGCCATACTAGGCTCTACAAATAAAACCGAATGTCAAGTATTGGAAGTTGGATTTCCATCTGTGAACCAAGGCAAGGGATCATCCTTACCGCTTCGAGACTCTCTAGCCCGAGCCTCAGGCTACAACCGCAACTGCACCTAGGAGCCACAGGGCCCGTCAACACGAAGTGGATTAAAATGCCTGAACAATACGTTTCCCCGCACTACGGGGCGTAAATGAGCCAGATGACTCAATATCCATCGGCTCCGTAGTAACCGATATATTCGAGGCGCCTCGCTATCCATTATCAATACAAGTAAAACATCTGGCTTGCAAAACCCTGACACCACTCCTAGCTAGAAGGAAACGCATGTTCTCCCTGGATCCTTCTCCCATTTCTGGTTCACACCGGGGTGTAACGACCCGCATTTTTGACAACCAAATATTTTATTTAATTTATTATTTTAAATATTTTATTTGGAATATGAACGGATTTTAATATTGAAATCGTTATTTAAAACGAATTTTTAACGTTAATTTTATTTATAATGTAAAACTAGCTCGAAATCGCACGGTAGTTCGTAATATTTGGTTTTGAACTTTAACTGAGTATACTGAATCCGATATAAGTCGGATTTCTGTGAAACAGGAAACGTTAGAACCGTATGGATGATCATTTTCATATGGAAGAGAAAAATCCAGATTTCGTATTTTAAATTGTTAATTATGGCCAAATAAAATTTTAAAATAATCGCTATGAAAATCGTTATTAAAATATAGGCCTTTAAAATGGCCATTTTGCAAACGGTCTTCGTTTTCTACGAAATCAGTTTCATTGGGACCGTAACGTTAAATTATTGCATGGTGATAAATGGCGTGGCAAACCGATGTCGTATGTGGCCACGGTAGCCGTAAATGCCCAGTTATTTTCTATAGCGTGTAATTAAATTTATTTTATTTAGTAAAAGGATATTCGAGTGTAACTTGAGCAGACGATCGAATTAAGCCACGAAACCAGTTCCATTGAGTTTGTATCGTCGATTATAGTCAGGATAGGTATATAGTTTGTTATTTTTGGGGATCAGATAATTTGGCGTCAAAAAGGGTATTGCGGTGCACGTAAAAATAGCCTACCGGGGAAACAGTCTCAAAATGCGACGAAACTGGTGCCATTGGGTTCGTATTGAAGAATTATTATAGGATTGCAAGGTTTCAAGTTGATTTGATTTATCTGGTGATCGTGAAAAAATTAAATGCGTGTTTATTTTTGGTTTTATAAAGGAAATTTTCTCATACGACCTCGGATTTCAACGAAACTTGTCCCATTGGGTCCGGAATCTTTTTTTACACTAAGATTAGCCTTTTTATCAGAAGTCAGAAATCGTTTGTTGGTGTTTTTATGTAATACTTCGCCGCTAAGTTTCGTTAAAATTAAATAATATTATAGTCCAACTATATATATACTCGTATCCATCAGCTAAACCTAATTTTACACTTCCGCCGCCACATATTATATCAATGGCTAGAAAACCACCGTCTTCCTCCTCAATTCTCTGTCAATCTACTCACCCATTCCACAAGTGTTCTATTGCAGCCTTGTAGAGGACTTTGAGGTCCCTCTACTAGACGGCGGCGATTTGATTTCAACTGTTCTGGTGGCCTCAGTTGTGGCGCGAAGACGTTGCGTTCGAGACCAAACTACAGGCGATCGTAGGGGTTTGACGAGATGGTTCTCAGGCCGGAGAACTTACAGGGGAGGGCCCCCATTCTGGTGCACTCAGACAGAGGTCAGGCGGACCCTAGGGGGTTGCGGTGGTGTATTTCTCAGGTCCAAGGGTGCTATAATCTTTTGTTGATATAAAGCATGAGTTCTGAAGGGTATTCACGATGATGAAGAGAGCCTGAGACTCACGGATATAAGGAAACGTGATTGATGGGCTTATTATAGATGGTTTGAACTGTTAAAACGAGAAGAGGAAGAGGATTTGCAAAGGAAATGCGGGGATTTTGTGGTTCGAACGAGATGAAGGGAATGAATCGAAAGGCGAGAGAATGGAGCTGGTCTATTAATGTAAACGGTCAACGTAACAGGATCGGCAAAAGTTGAAGGGACCAAAGGGTCTGGCTATATTTGCAAGCAGAGAGAAGTATATGGAAGAAAAAGGGATAACGAAGGAATTCATCGGTCTGGGTTTCAAAAACATTAAGGGATTTTGGACTGATTCGGTTAGACTATAAAATTCTATAATGAATGTTGGGTGTTTGTTTGCAAAAGGAAACCCAGGGGTCTAGTACGAAGAAGTAGCAAAAACAATCGGCTAACCTTATATATATACAAATCAATGTAATTATTTTTACAAATAGGTAATTAGGGTTAAATATAGTTAAGGAGTAGTTTAGTTAAATGAAATTATTAATTAAGGGAGTTGATCATTTCAACTGAATCATGCAGAGATGTTTTGAACGAGAAGAAGGAAATTAGAGTTTTCGGTCGATCTATTTTAAAACGTAAGGAGTAATTAATTAATTATGATTAAGGTTATTAAGGATTTCTATATTTAGTTAAATTGTTTAATGTCGAATATTTATAAATCGTTCATATATGATCAGAATTGGACCAGACCAGAGACATCGGGACCTTACGGACGAACTTTATGTATTGGAACTGACTGAGAAATAATTAGAGACTACTGGGAATTTCAGTTAAATTAAACACTAGTTTAATTTAACTAGAAACCGAACCGTTTCAACGATGAATCAACTCAAGGTGAGATAAACTCACTCGGTTTTACCCATTTATATTTTATATAAATTGGGTTTTTATTTTTGGGTGCTCTGCTTGTGGATGTTTGACTGTTTTCTAGTTACACATTTATTTGTTGGTTTAACCGATGAAATTAAACTGTCATTTAATTTCAGTGAAATACCATATCGTTATTCTAACGATTGGTTCCAATAAAGGTAACTCACCTTGGTTGGTCACGTTTATAAAATAAATGTGGTTAAATTGTTGAATTGATTGAATTGTGTGTGGTTAATGTTAAATGGTCGTTATTTATTGCTATCAGTTAAATGAAACTTAATGATCTGGTTTGTGATAACCGTTTTGAATACAGGGAAGAACAGGTTAGAGGGATCCAATCGGATTCCTCAAATATATTATTTATTTCATATTTCATATGAACTGTCATGGTTGGATGATTTATTTGAGTATTAATCATTGATTTGAAAGTCAACCTGTGTTGTGTTTAACCAATGGGTGATATTGGTTGGATAGTTTCGGCAGATGGCCTAGTAATGAATCATTTTATCAAGAGTTTATTTACCATCAGGTAAATAAATGGAAAGGAAGTTATCAAATGGTTTTTTTTATAAATAGGAGACGGGCTTTGAAATCTATTTTTATAGATTATTTGAATGAAGGTTTATTTAAGTAAATTAATAATCTAGTAACTAAAAACCAAGTACATAAGGCGAGTTCTCACATTAATGGGTTTATAAACCGTGAGCAGAAATTAACCAAATGGTTAAACATTTGATTAACTGTTTTAAATAACAATTAATGTCGATTATTTAATTTAATTAGATTGTTTAAAGTAGGTTAAAGGAAAGAACTAATGGAATTGTTTAGGGTATTAACTTTGTTTTTGAGTTGAATAATTCAACTGTTTAAATCATGATATATTATTAAATAAATTATTTAATCATGAATTATTTTGGAAAGGTCAAATATTATTTTAATTATCTGAAAGGAAGATTAACTTTAAGGTTGAGGTAAATCAATTGGTTTTGAAATGTTGGAATTGGTTATTATTTAATAAAAACCAAAGTGATAAATCTTGGCATTTAGTTCTGTAAATGAAGTTATAAAGTCGTAAAGCCTTATGTAGCTAAATGAAATTGAAATCGAATTTATATTTAACATAAATTCCTATTAAGAATTCTATTGGTCGGATTTTAGAAAATCTAAACTGGGCATTTATAAGGACAAGTTATAAATGGAATAATGATAGAGGAATCGAGACAAGTGCAAAAATGAGATTTGAAATCTTAAGAAAGTTAAAGTAAATCTGAAAGCCTAAAGATGAAGAAATGGAAATGTTTTAAAACATGATTGTGGAAATGGTGAAAGAGTTTTCAAAAGAAAATGAATGGGGTTAAAACCATGTTAAATCGAATGGTAAGTATAAGTATTGAGATATCTATTGGGGTGAGATTTCGCTGATAAACTTCTAGCTATCCTGAAGATAAGAATGTGGTCGACTCAAGGTCTGAGAGGTAAATAAAATACCCCAACTTGAACGACTTCATAATTATCCAAGGATGATATTAGTTTAGAAACGAGAGTAGTGAGAGAGTCAAGTTAATATTTCCGTGAAAGATATTATGGGCTATGAATTGTAGAATTATAAGTTTAATGGATTTCCCAAAATGGATAATAACTTGGCTAATGTTTTGAAAGTGGAGTAGAAACTGGATATGATATGGAATTTTTTAAATAATAAAATGAACTAGTTAAAAAGAATAATCTTATGTTAGATAAGAAACGAAGAACTATATTTATAATATCGAAAGATTTAAGAGTTTGAATTTACACTTGTTTAATAAAAAGGCCAAGTGATGCTGAATACTGAACCAAGGAACTCACTAGATTGTCATGATTGAAACACTGTTTATTTTGATAGTTAAATCACCGACTATCAAATCTGACCCATACGATTGTTGGTAAGGAAAGATCGAGATCGAACTTAGGTTCAAAAACCATTCCGACCAACAAATACGTGAAGATGTCAGAAGACGATCGAGATGGAGCATTGAAGACCGTGGATCTTCATAAGCGAAAGGATCACTTATAATCTCTGGCTTAGCAGCTCGAGATACACTGTGATTCTGTCGTGATTGGAATATACAGGTGGCGAGGACTACTCGCTACTGATCCATGGGGTGATTCCTATATTGGATGCAGTAGGAGAGTGCCTTCAGTTCATCCTGTTCCTGGATGACTTGTATGGACGAGTGTCTGACAAAGTATTTCCAAAGGGATCACGTGTATTGACTCTCTACAAACGTATTCTGTTGGTGGCAGAGAAGACTGGACACCTTCTTTAGCTTAACGCTCAGAGTATTTTTTGTGGAAATCAATATCCAGTGATACCTGGTGGATCTGACGATGTGGCATTCAAAGTGAATGGTGACCAGATATTCAAAAGATTTTAACCTCAAGCCTCACAATCGGAAGATGAAAAAAATCGAGCAGGCAGCATGGCTATATGGGTCGCTCCCATTTGGGTGTATAATCACCTATCTAGAGAAATTCCTATTGCTTCTTTAATCTATTTCGATGTTGTCCCTTTTCGGGAAACGGTGGTTTGAGCCCAACCGTTGGTGATATACATTTGATACACTTAAGCAAAATGAGTGGTTGGTCATGTGAGGCCCGGGTTGCAAGACGTTCTTATTGAACCCTGTGTATTCGCCTCTAGATATACACTATCCGCAGGTGGTCCCATGCCTTGTCAAGGTCGGAATCCAATCTCCAATAAGCGCCCGCGGTTTTGATTGTATAATATTTATGTGGAGCGTGAGATGCAAGCGTTCCACTAGATTGATATTTAATTGTATTTAGACATTATTATAATATTAGACAAGATATTGGTTTTCAAAAATGTTTTGGGTTATCGTAAGGTAAGAACCGTCCGTATTTATGTGTGGATTTGGTCTTACGATTAACCTTTTCTTTCGAAAAGATTTTAACTTAAAAATCAGGTTGTGTGTTACCCATAAACTTGGTGTGTTTTTCTCACTTTGGTTCACTAGACTGACCTGGTGTTTTGTAAATGCTCGGGTTAGCCCGGGGTGTACAGGTTTAGGCTATCGAATGATGCGAAGAGACGAGCTGGAAGAGTCCAGACGTGTGATATTATATAGCTACTTTTCTGCTGTGTGTTGTATCTGGGGACAGGTTATTATAACTGTCCAGATGTGTGATGTACTCTGATATTGTAAGTATTTTTTTAAAGCTCTCAATAAAGTTTTATTTCTGTATTATATTTTGTTCCGCTGCGATGTGAGACTCTGTGTTGTGATGTTTCTTCTTCTTCTTCTTCTATTCTAATATTTCTTTCTTTCTTATCTCACCCTCTAAATTCTTTCTAACAACGTCCAGTGTTTCCGGTGTTTGAAAAGTCGGCATGACTTACGGCAAAGGTATTTATGTTGATTTTCAGGGCCGAAAATCCCTGGGTCGTTACACGGGGTGTGAGGCTCGCGAATTAACGCTATACAAAAAGCTATACTATATTGAAGCCGTGCTTTAATCATCAACCACAAGACTCTGCTTTTCAACAAAAGCCTTGATCATTTGCATCTCAGCATGCCACACAGGCAATTCACGCCATGCAACTGATGCCTATCAATCACATAGAATGAAATCCAATGTCAGACACACATCCATTTACAAGTTCGTTCTGGGTCTGAACGAAACTGGAGGCACCTTATTCCTCGTCCCATATGTCCAATATAGGAGAGAGGTCCTCGCATATCTGGTCGATCTCCAAGTATGTCTGGACGATCACCACTTATTACCTCGTCTTGGAAGTACAACCCAATTAAGACATCAGTAATCATCCAAATGATGTGAAGACCTCTGGTCTTCAACCGCCGCCTTCTTCGTTGACTTATCATCGAATCTGTAATTCAGATTGGGTATAAACCCTGCCTTTCCGAATAACTCGCGTATATTATAAACAAGTGCTATAAAAACACAACATACGCCTCATTCCAATTAAGAATATTATTTTATTTAAATATTCATATCCCTTGGGAAAGGTTCCCATTAATTTTATCAAAGATAAATTCTTTAAATTTATTTTTTAATCTTCCCTTGGATATCATTTCAAACCAAATTAAGGTTTATCCAAACTAGTCGGGATTAGCGAAACTTACCGAAGTAATCATTTGTTTAATTTTTCAATCCCAACCTATTCATCCCATGGAGAAAAACTGGTAATACTCCATATCTAACACCCACAGTGTTATCGGTAAAATTAATTACCATTTCACGTTCAAATCTAATTAAAGATTTAACTATCACTTGGAGTAAAACTGGTGATACTCCATTCTCGATCGTTTCATGAATTCGATAAATTTAATTATCCCATTCACATTCCAATCTAATTAAATATTCATTAAAACTCTCATTCAGTTTTAATCTCAAAAATCGTTATTTATGATTTTTCAAAGTTAAGAAATTAATCTTATCTTTTACTGGGTTAAAGAACTAATGTCATTTAAAACACAGTTCACGATAAACCCAAAATCCCATTCCATTAATTATGGAATCTTCATGGAAAACAGATCAATATATATATATATAATCGATATAAACTTCCGTATCCAACCAATAATATAAATAAAATAACGGCAAAGCCTTTTAAATTCCATTTATAGTAACAGTCTTCCTCCACATAATCTCACTTCGATTATTACCAAATCGAATTCCATTCCATTCCAATTTATTTTATTAAATTAGAAAACTTTACTTTGGAAAATTTCCATTAAATCTTAATAAAAGATTTATAAATTCCAAATCACATCTCACTGTAAGTCAGGTTAAAGAACGAATGTCTTTAAATACACAATTCACGATAAACCCAAAATCCAATTCTTTTATTCAATTCCAATTAAATATTAATAAGTTGGAAAATTCTCTAAATCTTAATTAAAAGATTTTTTCTTTTTCTCAACTGGGTTTAAGAACAGTGTTATTTAAGACACTGTTCACGACAAATCCAATTCGATATCAAATATAAGGCTCTGAATAGAAATTATATCGGCTTATATTCAATATCAAATTCTGAAGCTAACAAATATCATATTGGAAATAACGATGTAAAATATATCTTCCAAATTTTATGACAATATCCGTATAATCACAAAATCCAATATCGAACTATTCCGAAGATTATTTCCATTCTAAATCCATTCCAATTCATATATTGGAAATTCTGGTTATTTTTAAAACCATTTCAACTCCAATTTACTTATTTAAAAATATTGGATTATAATTCTAGTTCATAACTAGTTCATTTCGATAAAAATATATTTTTATCTTTTCAAATATCGAATTTTTCATCCCAAATCATTTAATATAATTTTACACAAATTATTAATAATTTTAATAATTTTATCAAGGCCCGTACAGTTGATTTCCATAAACGGTCATCGAACTGCACTTACAACGACCTTTTCCAAATTTTATTTGGACATAATTCCAAATCCAACCATAAGATTTCAAATCTCTTATATTCGTTAGAAAGATCTTTTCGGTACGAACCCAACGGTTCCAGTTTAAGAAGAATCCGACGGTCGGATCTCCCGTAATGTCCATTCGAAGTTAATGGTCGAAATTCGCAAACTACCGCGGCGCGTTCTGTTCATGCCATTATATTATATATATAATACATATAATATATACTTCGTCGATTTCTATTTAAAAATATTTTATTAATTCATTTTAAAACGATTCTAACTTCATTTTCAATTTTAAATCAAACTAGAATTTTCCTTATCATTATAATATATAAATGATAATGTTTTCAAAATATCATATTTTGAAATCATTTCCTTTTTGATATTCATTATAAAAATGAATAAAATCGATATAACTATCGTTTACGTCAAAATGGCGTTAATCTAATTAACACGGCTTTATATATATAAATATATTCATGTCCATCCCAAATCGGACATCAAAATCATATTTTGATCCATTACTGAATATTATTTTAAAATATTAGTTATTTTTAATATTCATTTGTCATCATTTTAAAATATTTGTTAATTAAAAATATTCATTCATTCCGAATTGGAATCAGACACTGTCAATTACCATATAATTTTATTTATATGGATTTCAAACACACATGTACACAACGATAATCAAACACAGTCAACCATCATCTAGAGTGCATTACACAACTGCATAAGCGTTAAATATAAAGAATTAACGTTACAAATGTCTGTCAACCCATCGATTGACATACAACTAAATATTGGGATTAGTGTATGCCCAATATCATCCCAATACCCGTGTGGGGTTTTCAAACAACAAATACTGATTATTATTAGTGTAGTTGGGCGATGTATAAAATATATCATCCCAATCCATATCAGTCAAATGTGTGTACATAAACAAATCATCCGATTTGTAAATGAATATTTTATTCATATACTCGTTAAAGATTATATTTTTAACTATAAAATATTTATTTCAACACATAAATAATTTATACAGTTCATTTATACAATAAAAATGATATTTTTGTTGTTTTAATGTTTTTAGAAAATTTCGGTAGCATAACGGCGCGATACTAGAACCGGAATAAGGTCTAACCTTATCCCTCGCCTAATAATGGCTCGCACCATATACAAACCAAATTCTAATCAATTCATTTCATTTTCCAAACCAAATTCAACCAAATAATCCAATCAACCAAACAACCAAACAAACACGGTTTCAAACAAAGTTGTCGGGTGCTACTAAGCACCGTCTGCATCCTAGTATATATATTTAACTAGATAATAAATTACAGTGAGAAGTTCTCACGTTTGGGATCCACTCCTCCAGTTTTGTTTCTGAACGGGTTGGATTCAGATTTGTTCCCAATGCGCAGTGTAGTTCACCTTGATTCCGACGCAATCTGTTTCACGCGGTTTATATTAAAAATCACATTTTTAATATAGTGCTATTTATTTAAAAATCACATTTTTATACCACTAAAAATTATATTTTTATATTTTTAAAAATCATATCTTTATATTTTTATAGGCTTAAAAATTATACTTCCATAACATAGGAAATTGTATTTTTTCTCATACATGAAAAATCGTATTTTTTTCTCTAACATGAAAAATCATATTTTTTTCTAACATGAAAAATCATTTTTTTTCCCTAACATGAAAAATCATATTTTTTCTAACATGAAAAATCATATTTTTTTCTAACATGAAGAATCATTTTTTTCTCTAACACGAAGAATCATATTTTCTCTAACATGAAATATCATATTTTTTCTAACATGAAAAAACATATTTTTTCTAACATGAAAAATCATATTTTTTTCTAACATGAAAAATCATATTTTTCTCTAACATGAAAAATCATATTTTTTCTAACATGAAAAGTCATATTTTTTCTAACATGAAAAATCATATTTTTTTTTTCTAACATGAAAAATCATGCTTTTTTCTAACATGAAAAATCATATTTTTTTTCTAACATGAAAAATCATATTTTTTTTCTAACATGAAAAATCAAATTTTCTAAACATAAAAATTAGAATTTTTAAACCTAATTAAATCAGAAAACTCACTTTTTTCTTATGGTTTCGATCGAGTGGGGAGAATCGGAGAAAGGGGCTGTCGTAGGTGCTCGGCTTCCGGTGGCGCACAGCTTCAGGTGGTGCGCGGCTTCAGGTGGGTGGCGGCTTCTAGGGTTGAACGGTTTTGGGGGTTTTGAGTTTGGGGTTGGCGGTTGGGGGGGGGGGGAAGAGAGAGAGGACAAATCGGTGAAACGAGGAGGGTGCCGAAGATGGAGGCGGCGCTGGTGGGTGGGTCTGGCGGTGGAGCGTCGATCGATTTGGGGATGGTTTCCTGAACGACATGTTTTTGCTTTTGTTTTTGTTTTTTTTATTTGAGCGGGTTTGACTTTGAGGGGAGAGAGAAGGGGAGGGGCCATATAAATATATATTTAATTTATTTTAATTTTCAAAAAGTTACTTTTTCTTTCAGACTCCAAATCGAACCCAACGACTGCCTCCCTGGCTAATTACCCCCATTTCAAACACAATGGGATATGTTTCATAACCCAATTCAGCTGTTACGATCAGTTTCCACTAAATTTGAAATATAAACCGTTATATTTTAAACTCAAACGCACATTTTAAATCACCAGGGCCACATACTGACTCTGAAAATTCCAGAAAAATAAATCTAGCTATGTTTTGACGATATGGTCATAACAAAACTAATTTCGTTAAATTTGGAGACCGTTTGAAAAACGGTCATTTTTCAGTCGATTAAATTCAAATTGGATTGACCAAACACGTTTAAATTCACAACGCTCACATATTATTTCCAAAACTTCTAAAAATTGGAATCTAGCAATAATTTGACATTCCAGATCCAACAAAACTGGTCTCATCGAAAACGGAGGTCGTTTGCAATATTTCTATTTTTAAGGGCTATATATTATATAAAATTCCATAGCGACTATCCTGAATTTTCAACTGGACATAACTTTTTATTCCCGCTATGAAATCAGGATTTTTCACATCCGTTGGAAAGATATTTCCAAACAGATTCAAATATTTCTGGTTTCACTAAAATCTGGTTTATTTTGAATCATGTGCATTCAATTGAAATCTGAAATCGAATTTTCAAACTGCCGCGTCCTTTTCAGTTTCTTTTATGATTAAACTAATATTTATATTCTAACTTTGATTCAAATAAATATATACGTTCTAATTCTATACGAAATAAATTTCTAGTCGTTATTATTTAAAATAAATCATTTTAAATATTCAAAATTCCTTAAAATTGCTAACATAAAAATTTTAAATTGGTTCCGATTTTCCGGGTTGTCATAATCTCCCCCACTTAAATCTTTTCGTGCTCAAAAAGGAACGGAGCTGAAAGTTGTTTAACTAATCAACTCAACTTTCAGTTTAGCTTTCATTCTTCAACTTTTCGGTTTCTAAAAATTTTCCAATTCTTCAAAAATTTGGCTAACATCCTAAATTTTTGAAAAATTTCGCCATAACCTCCTTTGTACGGGGAGCCATTTAAAACCTCAACTACCCACACAGGGCCCTCATCATCCAAAAAGAAAAAGCCAAGCGGTTTTCCAATCGGCTCATAAAATCATCCAAATCCAAGAAATATAGTAAACATGTACCTATTTGTCCAGCATACAATTTTATTCCTCTTCTTAGCGTCCATGCTATGACCTGTTCAATGTTTATACATGTACATATATGCAATTTCAGTCAATTTGCAATTCAGTTCAAATTTGACTAGATTTGTCTTAATGGTTCAATTTTTTTTTAATTAATCAAACCAATAATCAGACAACACAATCAGCAATCAATTAGTTGATTATCGTTTCAAACACATAACTTTTATATATATAAAAATGCATTTTTGTGTGTCAAATCACAAACAATAAATTCTAGCTAGTTTTGGTTCTCACACAAGTCAATTGGAAATATATATATATATATATACATCCCACTTTCAAAACTCAAACATAAATACTGGTAATGGTATACTTTATCATTAGGATCATGCCCAGGCGACTAGACTGTGATTCTATATCTATCCTGTATATTAAAACTTCGAATATAAGTTTGTAAGCGTATATGCAAAATCTTTATATACTTGATCGTCCAAATTCAATTTAAAATAAATATTCCAGTACATACAAAATGGTTTAAATTTACAAAACAAAATTTGTTTTCATTTTTATTTTAAAACTAAACACTACTCTTCACACTCATTCTAGGATAATGCTGATCCTACCTCTAACGAGTCATTCCCATTGGATATTACAAATCCAATCTCTGATGAATTCTTTCATTTGGTTCTAATGTGTCTTGTTCTCGAGCTCTGTAAACCAAAGCTCCGATACCACATGTAACGACCCGAACTTCCCCAGTCTCCAAAGAGAAAGAGAAAGAACAGATTGTCTGAGAACACAACAAATCAGTTCACAAACAGAAGAACATTTCATTGCTTATTACAACAATTTACATCAGAGTACAAGAATATACAGAGTATGAATAAATATTACACATCAGAAAAATATCAGAGATTTAAATTACAATGCAGAGGAAATATAATACATAACACAATTGAAACAAATACACGGATACAGAGCTTTCCGAATATATCTCCAGTTGTAAACCAGGATCCTGTAAGAATAAATATGCAAACCTAAAATTACTGGCTGTTCGTGTGAAAAATAGGGGCAGCCAGAGTTTAGGTTAAAACAATAAACTCCAGGCCAGTCATGTGACTAGCGTAAGAACTAAAACAGTTATTTAAAACTTCACTTGAAAAACAAAGTAAATCAAGGGACCACGCCATATAACATGGATAGGGTTTCCTCCCAAGAATACCAGTGCATATAACAAAACAGCGCAATGCTTTTTGGAAAAAATGAAGCTACTATAAGACTCAGGTTCCATCACACAATGCAACGCAAGCCGGAGGATAGAGTTTTACCTTATAATAGCCAAACATGCTTGGTACGTTTAAAACAAATCATTTTGATACTATTATAGTGTAAAGTGTATGAAAACAACTTCAAATATAAATGTATCAATCATGGATGGCATAGTGCCCCATCCCACTATGTTGCCATACTAGGCTCTACAAATAAAACCGAATACTAAGTATTGGAAGTTGGATTTCCATCTGTGAACCAAGACAAGGGATCGTCCTTACCGCTTCGAGACTCTCTAGCCTGAGCCTCAGGCTACAGCCGCAACTGCACCTAGGAGCCACAGGGCCGGTCCACACGAAGTGGATTAAAATGCCTGAACAATATGTTTCCTTGACCTATGGGGCGTAAATGAGCCAGATGACTCAATATCCATCGACTCCATAGTAACCGATATATCTGAGGCACCTCGCTATCCATCATCCATATAAGTAAAATGTCTGGGCTTGCAAAACCCCGACACCACTCCTAGCTTGAAGGAAACGCATGTTCTCCCTGGATCCTTCTCCCGTTTCTGGTTCACACCGGGGTGTGAGACTCACGAATTAACGCTTACCCAAAGCTATGCTACATTACATTCATGCTTTGATCATCAACCGCAAGACTCTGCTTTTCAACAGAAGCCTTGATCATTTGCATCTCAGCATGCCACACAGGTAATTCACGCCATGCAACTGATGTCTATCAATCACACAAAATGAAATCCAATATCAGACACACATCCATTTACAAGTTCTTTCTGGGTCTCAACGAAACCGGAGGCACCTTATTCCTCATCCCATATGTCCAATACAGGAGAGAGGTCCTCGTATATTCGGTCGATCTCCAAGTACGTCTGGACGATCACCACTTATTACCTCGTCTTGGGTGTACAGCCCAATCAAGACATCAGTAATCATCCAAACGATGTGAAAACCTCCGGTCTTCAACCTCCGTTTTCATCGTCGACTTGTCGACGAATCAGTTATTCAGATTGGGTATAAACCCGGCCTTTCAGAATAACTCACGTATATTATAAACAAGTGCTTTAAAAACACAGCATACGCCTCATTCCAATTCAGAATATTCTTTTATTTAAATATTCATATCCTTTGGGAAAGGTTCCTATTAATTTTATCAAAGATAAATTCTTTGAATTTATTTTTTAATCTTCCTTTGGATATCATTTCAAACCAAATTAAGGTTTATCCAAACTAGTCGGGATTAGCGAACCTTCCCGAAGTAATCATTTGTTTAATTTCCCAATCCTAACCTATTCATCCCATGGAGCAAAACTGGTAATACTCCATATCTAACACCCACGGTGTTATCGGTAAAATTAATTACCATATCACGTTCAAATCTAATTAAAGATATAACATCGCTTGGAGTAAAACTGGTGATACTCCATTCTCGATCATTTCATGAATTCGATAAATTTAATTATCCCATTCACATTCCAATCTAATTAAAGATTCATTAAAACTCTCGTTCAGTTTTAATCTCAAAAATCATTACTTAATGATTTTTCAAAGTTAAGAAATTAATCTTATCTTTTACTAGGTTAAAGAACTAAGGACATTTTAAACACAGCTCATGATAAACCCAAAATCCCATTCCATTAATTATGGAATCTTCACGAAAAATAGATAAATATATATATATATATTTATTTATTTATTTATACATATATATATATATTTAATCGATATAAACTTCCGTATCCAACTAATAATATAAATAGAATAACGGGAAAGCCTTTTAAATTCCATTTATAGTAACGGTCTTCCTCCATAGAAGCTCAGTTCGATTATTACCAATTCGAATTCCATTCCAATTTATTTTATTAAATTGGAAAACTTTACTTTGGAAAATTTCCATTAAATCTTAATAAAAGGTTTATAATTTCCAAATCACATCTCACTGTAAGTCGGGTTAAAGAACGAATGTCTTTAAAAACATAGTTCACGATAAACCCAAAATCCTATTCTTTTATTCAAATCCAATTAAATATTAATTAATTGGAAAACTTCTCTAAATCTTAATTAAAAGATTTATTCTTTTTCTCAACTGGGTTTAAGAACAGTGTTATTTAAGACACCATTCATGACAAACCCAATATCCAATTCGATATCAAATACAAGGCTCTAAATAGAAATTATATCGGCTTATATTCAAAATCAAATTCTGAAGCTAACAAATATCATATTGTAAATAACGATATAAAATATATCTTCCAAATTTCCATAACAATATCTGTATAATCACGGAATCCAATATTGAAAGATTCCAAAGATTATTTCCATTCTAAACCCATTTCAATTCATATATTGGAAATTCTGGTTATTTTTAAAACCATTTCAACTCCAGTTTATTTATTTAAAAATATTAGATAATAATTTTAGTTCATAACGAGTTCATTTCGATAAAAATATATTTTTATCTTTTCAAATATGGAATTTTTCATCCCAGTTCTTCCCAAATCACTTATTATAATTTTACACAAATTAGTAATGATTTTAATAATTTTATCAAGGCCCGTACAGTTGATTTCCATAAACGGTCATCGAACTGCACTTACAACGATCTTTTCCAAATTTGATTTAGACATAATTCCAAATCCAACCATAAGGTTTCAAATCTCTTATTTTCATTGGAAAGCTCTTTTCGGTATGAACCCAATGGTCTTGGTTTTGGGAGAATATGAAGGTCGGATCTCCCGTAATGTCCATTCAAAGTCAATGGCCGAAATTTGGGAACTACCGCGGCATGTTCTATTCATCCGATTATATTATATATGTAATATATACTTCGTCGATTTCTATTTAAAAGTATTTTATAAATTCGTTTTAAAACGATTCTAACTTCATTTTCAATTTTAATTCAAACTAGAATTTTCCTTATCATTATAATATATAAATGATAATATTTTCAAATTTATCAGATTTTGAAATCATTTCCTTTTTGATATTCATTATAAAACTGAATAAAATTGATATAAATATTGTTCACGTCATAATGGCGTTAATCTAATCAACACGGCTTTATATATTTAAATATATTTGTGTCCATCCCAAATCAGACATCAAAATTATATTTTGATCCATTACTGAATATTATCTTAAAATATTAGTTATTTTAAAATATTCATTCCTCGTCATTTTAAAATATTCGTTCTTTCCTAATTGGAATCAGACACAGTCAATTACCATGTAATTTTATTTATATGGATTTCATACACACATGTGCGCAACGATAATCAAACACAATCAACCATCATTCAGAGTGCATTACACAACTGCATAAGCATTAAATATAAATAATGAACGCTTACAGCAGTCTGTCAACCCATCGATTGACATACAACTAAATTTTGGAATTGGTGTATGCCCAATATCATCCCAATACTCGTGTGGGGTTTTCAAACAACAAACACTGATTATTATTGGTGTAGTTGGGTGATGTGTAAAATATATCGTCCCAATCCATATCAGTCAAATGTGTGTACATAAACAAATCGTCTGATTTGTAAATGAATATTTATTTTATTCAAATACTCGTTAAAAATTATATTTTTAACTATAAAATATTTTTTCAATACATGAATATTTTATATAGTTCATTTATACAATAAAAATGATATTTTTATTATTGTAATGTTTTTAGAAAATTTCGACAGCATAACGGCGCGATATTAGAACCGAATAAGGTCTAGCCTTATCCCTCGCCTAATAGTGGCTCGCGCCATATACAAACCAAATTCTAATCAATTCATTTAATTTTCCAAACCAAATAATCCAATCAACCAATCAACCAAACAACCAAACAAACATGGTTTCAAACAAAGGTGTCGGGTGCTACTAAGCACCGTCTGCATCCTAGTATATATATTTAACTAGAAAATAAATTAAAATGAGAAGTTCTCACCTTTGGGATCCACTCCTCCAGTTTATTTCTGATCGGTTTGGATTTGGATTTGTTCCCAATTCGTAGTGTATTTCACCGTGATTCCAACGCAATCTGTTTCACGAGGTTTATATTAATAATCACATTTTTAATATAGTGCTATTTATTTAAAAATCACATTTTCATACCACTAAAAATTATATTTTTATATTTTTAAAAATCATACCTTTATATTCTTATAGGCTTAAAAATTTTATTTTCATAACATAGGAAATCTTTTTTTTCTCATACACGAAAAATCATATTTTTTTTTCTCTAAACATGAAAAATCTCTAACATGAAAAATCATATTTTTCTAACATGAAGAACCATATTTTTTTCATGTTAGAAAAATCATGATTTTTCTAACATGAAAAATCATATTTTTTTCTAACATAAAGAATCATTTTTTTCTCTAACATGAAAAATCATATTTTTTCTAACATGAAAAATCATATTTTTCTCTAACATGAAAAATCATATTTTTTCTAACTTGAAAAATCATATTTTTTTTCTAACATGAAAAAATCATATTTTTTCTAACATGAAAAATCATATTTTTTTTCTAACATGAAAAATCATATTTTTCTCTAACATGAAAAATCATATTTTTTCTAACATGAAATATCATATTTTTTCTAACATGAAAAATCATATTTTTTTCTAACATGAAAAATCATATTTTTTTTCTAACATGAAAAATCATATTTTTCTCTGACATGAAAAATCATATTTTTTCTAACATGAAAAATCATATTTTTTCTAACATGAAAAATCATATTTTTTTTCTAACATGAAAAATCATATTTTTTCCAACATGAAAAATCATATTTTTTTTCAACATGAAAAATCATATTTTTTTCTACATGAAAAATCAGATTTTCTAAACATAAAAATCAGAATTTTTAAACCTAATTAAATCAGAAAACTCACCTTTTTCTTATGGTTTTGATCGAGCGAGGAGAATCGGAGAAAGGGGCTGTCGCAGGTGTTCGTCGGTTGGTGCACGACGTTAGGTGGTGCGCGGCTTCAGGTGGTGCGCAGCTTCAGATGGGTGCGGCTTCTAGGGTTGAAAGGTTTTGGGGGTTCTATGTTTGGGGCTTGGCAGTTTTGGTGGGGGGGGGGGGAGAGGAGAGAGAGGACAGACCGGGGAAAGGAGGGGAGTGCCGAAGATGGAGGCGACGCTGGTGGGTGGGTCTGGCGGTGGAGCGTCGATAGATTTGGGGAGGGTTTCCTGAACGATGTGTTTTTGTTTTTGTTTTTTTATTTGAGCAGGTTTGACTTTGAAGGGAGAGAGAAGGGGAGGGGCCATATAAATATATATTTAATTTATTTTAATTTCCAAAAAGTTACTTTTTCATTCGGACTCCAAATCGAACCCAACGACTGTCGCCCCTAGCTAATTACCCCCATTATGAACACAATGGGATATGTTTCATAACCCAATTCAGTTGTTACGATTAGTTTCCAATATATTTAAAATATAAATCATTATATATTAAATTCAAACGCATATTTTAATTCACCAAGGCCACATACTGACTCCGAAAATTCCAGAAAAATAAATCTAGCCTTGTTTTGACGATATGATCCTAACAAAACTAATTTTGTCAAATTTGGAGACAGTATGAAAAACGATCATTTTTTAGTCGATTAAATTCAAATTGGATTGACCAAACACGTTTAAATTCACCACGCTCACATATTAATTCCAAAAATTCTGAAAATTGGAATCTAGCAATAACTTGACATTCCGGATCCAACAAAAGTGGTCTCGTCGAAAACAGAGATCGTTTGCAAAATTTCTATTTTTAAGGGTTATATATTATATAAAATTCCATAGCGACTATCTTGAATTTTCAACGGGACATAACTTTTTATTCCTGCTATGAAATCAGGATTTTTAACATCCGTTGGAAAGATTTTTCCAAATAGATTCAAATATTTCTAGTTTCACTGAAATCTGGTTTATTTTGAATCCTGTAAATTCAATTGAAATTTGGAATCGAATTTTCAAACTGCCGCACCCTTTTCAATTTCTTTTATGATTAAAATAAATATTTATATTCTAACTTCGATTTAAATAAATATATACGTTCTAATTACATTCAAAATAAATTTTTATTCGTTATTATTTAAAATAAATCATTTTAAATATTCAAAATTCCTTAAAATTGCCAAAATAAATTTTTTTAAGTTGGTTCCGATTTTCCGGGTGGTTACAATTATAAATCTTCATAGGAAGTCAAAATAAGTATTAAGTTACAAATAGAATTTGTGATAATGTAACCCAAAAATTGTTATGAAATCATAAGAATAATATATAAGTTAAACTATGTATGTTTAAATTATATAAAAGACAAATAAATTTATATATTTTATCAATATAAAAAAAAATTAACTTTGTATACCATATTAACATGTTTATATAATTTTATTAATTTATATACTTATAATATATATATATATATATATTTGAAACAAGATAAAAGAAAATAAGTATACAGATAAATTTAATAACTAGAATTTTAGCTGGCATCTTCTAATTGAAAAAGATGGAGGGAAGTTTGAAAGTTTAAACCTTTGAGATACAAAATTTGAATTTCATTCTACAGGCTAATATGTCAACATATAGATATATGTATGTTGACATATATGTATTATTTATGGTTTTGTGACTTTGGTTTTAAAATATCGATTTATATTTCAGGTTTAACAATTTCCTGACATAATTCTAATCCTAACAAAAATCTAAAATTTATTTTATTATTATATTTATTTTATTATAATTACTTTTGGATTTCAAATTTGAATTTATATTTCAAAATTGAATTTTAGAGTTTAAATTTTAAATTTAATGCAAAGCAAAGCAAGCAAAACATCCATTCAACCAAAAATTTAAAAATTAATTAAGGCGTACCCCGTTTTTAGATCCATTTATTCGAGATTCTCTGAATTCTGAATTGATCTTATGGAATTTGATGATGAGATCTGCTCTATTGCAATGGGCTCATTTTTTTGGTCAGGATTGTATATTCAGTTGTTGAATTTGAACACCGTATGAGAAAGATATTAAAGATTTACTAGTTCATCCAAACTTGGCGCCAAAATTTGAATTTGAATTTTGAACTTTGAATGAATGGACACTTCTATCACTATATAAAGGCCTAAAAGTCATGTCTCTTCCTAACCACTTCTCTTCTTCTTCTCAATTTTCATTTTCAATCAAACTTTCAAGAGGCATAACTTCTTCGTTTCTTAACAGAATTGGACAAAATTAGTGGAAAATCGAAGAGGAATTCGAAGACTATGATTTAGTTGCAGTTTGGGGATGAATTTGGATGGTATTGAAGTGCAGCAAGTCGAAACAGTAAGAGGTATGAATAAAATCCCGTAACAGTTTTCAGTTTTGAATCGCAACCTTCAAACTTCCATATCTCACTCAATTTTGATCGAAATTTGACGATCAACCCATAAAATCGACTGCGAGAACGAGAACTACAATCTAGAAAAGGGTTTGGACAACATAACCTAATCTGTGAATGAAATTTGAATATCTTTGTCGATAGTTTTGGTTTCCTTCTCTCTTTATTCACCAAAACTTCATTTGATCATTACTTGATCAATTCTTCACGGATTTACATGAAACCAACAGCATTGCGAAGCAAACGAAGAGAAGTACAGTATGAAGATAAGTTGTAGATGAAAATCCAAAATTATAAAGTGCTCTGGTACCCATTTCTTTGTTGATTTATATTAAACATATCCATTTTTTTATGTCTCTTCATCAATCATCGTTACTCTTCTCCTCTTTTTAATTTCTTTTCAGAATTTGAATTTTTGATAGCCACTATTTTGGATTTTGAATTTCCAACAGCCACCTCAACCATCTTATTAGAGTTGATTATTGAATAGCCATATAACACATCTTTTCCTATAAAACAACATAACTTTTCAAATAATCAAATAACTTTTCAAATAATTCAAACGTCTTTTCAAATGATTTTTCAACTAATCAAAGTTCCAAAAAAAACTAACTACAATTCCATCATGATGGTTTTGTAACATATCCAAGATTTCAAAATTAAAAAAAAAATTCAAAAATTCAAAAATCAAATGGTAATTTGATTTTTCAATAAAATTGAATGCAGACTTATTTAATACTGATGCAATACATAGATTTAAACTAGTGTTCAAAATTTTTCATTTAAAATTTTCAAAAATCAGATTATGAACCTTTTGAAAGACCTTGCTCTGATGCTAAATGTTGGGGACTGTTGAATGGATCATTAAGGCAAAGCAAATACTAGAGGGGGGTGAATAATGTTTGTAAGAATTTAGAAAAAAAAATCTAAAACTAATGTGAACTATAGGATGAATCAAACACCACAAACCAAATCACAGACACAGGTTCAAACACAAATAATATAAAAAAATGCAGAAGAGATCACTCCTACGTCCAGTCCCGCACAACGCTGGATTGTGCAGAGTTTTACTACTCTTTCAATAGTCAGTTACACTCTCCCTGATTTCACGGCTCACAAAGAGACACGGATTCCTACTTTCTTAATTTCACGGCTCACAAGAAACACACCAACTCCTATTTCCTTGACTTCACGGCCCACAAGGACACACCGACTCCTCTTTGACTCACAACAAGGTTTATTCAACCCAACCAATTACAAAACAGCCCTATAACTCTTCAATAGCACTTGATTCAGAGAGTAAAGAGTGTGAGAGAAGAAGTTTATCAAAACAGAATTGAATTCGGTAGAGAATAAGTGTAAAAACCATAAAAATGATTAATAATAATGGTGGGATGAAAGAATATGAAGTTAGAGAAAAAGATGTGTTAAAAAAGTCAGTTTTAACCTCTTTTTATAGAGTACGAAGGGTTGGAACAGTTCTGAAGCATTTCAAAAAGTGAAAAGACACTTCACTTCAAAATTTAAAAAAATAGCAGTTATATGTCGACATACACTTTTTGCTATGTCGACATACTTATGTGTATTTTTGATTTTCAAATCATTTTTCAAGTGTTTTGATAAAAAATTAATTCTGGAAATTCTTGAATAAAATTCTAGTGTTGTAAATTAATATTATATGATAGAAAATCATATGAAAACATACTTTTAAACTATATAAATATATTTATAAAATTATAAGGTTTTAAACTATATAAAGTATAAATACAAAATATATAAAAAATCTATGTTTGAAAAACAAAGAAGAATAAAAATGGAAACAAAATAGAAAAACAAAATAGGGAGGATTGAAGATAGAATTTGAAAATCAGAATTTGAAAATTAGAATTTGAACTTGAACCTGGAGTGCTATTTAGAGTCTTACAAAATCTAGACTCTATAAATATATTAATCTTGAACTCTTGAATTCTTGATTACTCATGAGTATTGAAATTTCTCTGATCTTTGAATCTCTATCATCTTTATAACTATAAAATCTTCAGTAATATTTCTTGTATATAATTCCTGCATATATATATATATACTCTATACAAAAAGTGTTAGCATGTATTTTATAGTCAATGATAATTGAAATAAGGTCGTTGTCATCAAAATTCCATTCTCCAATAATTAAATCTCATGGACTTGTGCAAAGATCAAGCTCGAAGGCTCAACATAGCTCAAATGTGCACAAGGTCAAGCCCAAGCCTCCTCTGGCTCAACTCAGGTGCATAAGGAAATGCAACTCAAATCATATATATAAATGCAGCCAAAAATATACAAGTGCAGCCAGAAATGCACACTCAGTTGCTCCAGTTGGAAATATACAAATGCAGTAAGGAAAATGCACACTCAAGTGTAACAACTAGAAAATGCACACTCAAAAGGACAACTCTTTCATATTTTTTTTTAATTTTTTTATTTGAAAATGGGTTAATAACTTTATTTCAGCCCAAAAGCCGGCTCGGCCCATAGTTACAGCCCGTTTATAAACTACGGGATAAAATACATAAGCTTCCAACGATAGACTTTTCGTTCGTCCTCTTACATTCTCTGAAAATGGGGAACAAAAGTAAAATTAGGGTTCATTGAAACATTCATGGTGGACGTAAATTGCTCGTAACCTTTCTCCAGTCGCTTCCTTCCAGTTCCACCTCCTCAATAGCAATTTTTCTCGTTACGTTGCACTGGTGAGTAACTTCTTGTTAATCCTTCCAATAACCATAGCAATTTCTCTGTTGATTGTGGTTGCATTGACTAAAACATCTCTACTCTTCTTCTTAAAAGTGTGGGAGTTGTGTTCTCTCCATGTTTGCCACACTGTGGTTGTGAAGCGAATTTTGCCAATTTCTATCATCAACTTCGACGTGTGACCTCCATCGTTCAGGTAAGCAATTTCTTCTTCCAGGTTGCCAATTTGTTCAGAATTGAAGCACTTTAGTTTTTGTATCCCACAACCGCTTGCTAAAGCTACACTTGAAGAACAGGTGGTGATGTGTTTTAGGGAACCTGTTACATAAAACACATGTATCCGCATCAATAATCTTCCAACTGCACAGTCCTTCTTTAGTAGGCAACCTGTCCAAAATAGCCTTGTATAGAGTCTATGCCATTTTAGGAGGAGTATAGCGTGTCCAGACCACGTTACTCCATTGAACCGTAGGGTGAGTCGTTCTGATGCTCTCCCAAACCTCCCCAAGCCTAAAATTACCATTTTTCCATCTCCATTTGTCTTCATTTCGATCACTGTAAATTGGCGAGGATGAAATTTCATCAGTGAAATTTCGAGCTACCAAATTGTTATTACATTGCCAATTTTGATTAGAGATAATCATGCTGACTGACACATTTGGTGCCCTATAAGCCAAGTAGCTATCCCACCCCAGCATGTCAATTAGGCTTTGTCCATTAATCCATGGATCTCCCCAGAGGTCTGTGGTGGAACCATTTGCAATTTCACGTTGTATTTTAGGTTTAAGTTCATTCCTGAGCTTCATGCAGTTTTTCCATATCATTGAGGCATTGTTATCAATACCTGCAGTTTAGAAATTTGTCTTCATGTACCGGGCTCTCATCGATATGGCCCTTAAGTTGTTAGAAGATATCAATTTCCATTCTACTTTAAGCCCATAGGCCTTTTCTACCTCAAATAGGTTTTTAAGCGCAACTCCTCCCTCTTTCTTTGGCCTGCATAACATTCTGTAACTGATTTTGTGTAGTCCCCCCTTCCATATGAAATTAGCACACACTGTATTGATTTTGGCAATTGAACAATCCGGAATTTGGAAGGTCTGTAGCTAAAACCTGATTTTAGAAGTAATGGCTATGTGAACTAATTCTACTCTGCCTGCAAAAGATATTAATTTTGACCTCCATCCTTGCAGTTTATCTCTAATGTCATCCACTAACTTTCCACATTCAGCATCAATTATGGTGTTATTTGAAAGCGGCACCCCCAGGTGTTTGACTGGGAGAGAGCCTTCTTGAACCCCAATGGCTTCTAAGTATTCTTGTTTATGCCTGCAGAACTTATTAAAATAGCACTTAGTTTTAAGTCCATTACTTTGAGACCCACCCACTTCTCTAAATTTTGAAATATTCATTTCAATTGATGAATTGTCATGTTTGAGGCTTTGAACACCACTAACAGATCATCTGCGTATATAAGATGGGTAACTTTAGGCAAGTGATTGTAGACTGACAAAATTTCATTTCTTTTGGTTGCAAGTTGCATCTGCAAAGTGAACCATTCCATTGCAACTGCAAACAGGTAGGGGGAGAGGGTGTAACGTCCCGCATTCTTATCAGTTTGTATTTGAAAATTTAAACCAGTTTAAATATTGAATTTGTAATATATGTGGATTTATATATTAATTAAAATGAAGTTGAATGTATACAAATATATATATTAAAGATAATCGAGCCCGTAATATCACAACAGTTCGTAATTTAACGTTCTGAACTTCAACTGAGTGTACAGAACCCATTATTAGTCGGATTTCTTCGAAACAGGAAATGTTGGAATCTATTGAACTGTATTTTTCAAATGGTAGTGAAAAACCAAGATTTCATGTTATGGATTGCAAGATATGTCCAAATAAATTTTCCAGAAAGTCGCCGTGGAGCGTTTATAAGCCATTACGGATTATTCAATATATTTAAATATCGGTATCGAATTTGGACAAGATTCTTTTTTGACGTAGTGATAATTTAATTTTTTGAATTATACTGTAATTTTTATTTCGTAAAATAAGCAACTTTTTTATTTGGAGTATTTTGCACTGTGTAGCAACATTTCGGGGTTTCAAAATATGATTCATCCTACCGATATTATTATATTTTTGGAATCGTGACACATCGCTTGACACAATTGTATTTTTATTTTTGTCCATAGAGGTTTGTACATGAACGGAATTTTACGTAACAGGGTACCTTATAATATGATTTATTGAAATAAAATGCACTTATACAACGTACATACGTTCTCTTCTGATCTTCGACTTTTCTGAGGGGGGTTTCGATTATTTTTCTTTCTTTAAGCTTTAGTCTACTTTCATGGCTTCGAATGGTGATATTCATTTGTTTAGAGAGCAACAAGAGACATTCATTTGAGAACAACACCCATCAGTTTTTATATTATTATTTTTTCCACTTTGAGTTGCTTCCACGTTGAATGTGAAACCGCCACACTACACTGTAATCTCTTAGCATTCCTTCATGGCTATGGTGTTTACATTAGTATACATAAAGGTATACAACATTATATATATATATATATATTTTTTTTTTTTTCGAATCAAATTTCATTTCATCTTTTTTCCTACGTCCTATTTACCCTGTTCTACAGCCTACAGGCATGAAAATCTCAAGATATAAAGTGGCTACTAGTATTTAATCAAATATAAGGTATATATTACAGAAGTTATATATCTATTAAAATTTAAATCTACATGAATATTATATGCAAACCTACTTCTGCACCATACATTTGAGCGAACAACCTACCCTATCTCATGAACACATCTTTTCGCTCTTTAATATTTTCAAAACCTAACTGTATCCTAAACCCAACCTATATTACCAACAAGCCGTGCAGAAGAACCAAAGTCATAAACGTTAGAACTGAGGAGACCCAAAACAAATAAATTTGTACCATCTTTTTATATATAAACAGGACATGCTAAGCTATTCACCAATTTAAAGTTCAAACGAACATGCCTATCCCATACTGTACTGCAAACGCACATGCTGCTGAATAAAAGCTGCAAACCTTAGTATCAGCTACGAATTGTAATCTACTCTAGCAATTGTACCGATGGAAGAACATCAGCACTTCTTTTCTATTGGGCCAACAAGTACTTGTGCCCATGCTAAATCAAACTTAAATAATTAAATATATACGGTGACAACAGAAACTAGACATGTAAGCTAAAGAAGCTAGGATAGGAGAGGATTCTCAATTGATAAATAATGTTGAGTCTTTTACGTTTTAATCCTTTATGAACCAAGCATTTGATAAAGCAACCTCATTTCCGTATAGACCTAAAAGCCAACCTATACTTTCTAAATCGAAACAGCCATACCGAAATGAAAATTCATAACAGTTTGTAACTAATCTACAAAACCTCCTATATGCCTAATACTTGATCACCAAGGAATCAAGAGGCTATAAATATAGGATATTTTCCCAAAGATTAAGACAACAAAACAAACCAGGAAAACTCAGATAAACCATGGTGTTCGATATATCAAAACAAATGGTGTTAGTTGTCTTTGATAACGTGAAGAAAAGTTGAAGAATGTAAAGTTTCGGATAAGCATACTGGAGCTGTTGACACAAACTTTTATGGAGTAGGAAGGCTAGAAGGAAGAGCATGAAATTGGAAATGGCGGGTTGTTTCAGGAACAAGTAACAGTTTTATAAAATATGGAGAAGAGGGTATGGGTGCCAACTTAATAGATGGATAACGGAAAACAAAAGCATTAGTGATGAAGGTTCTTTAGCTGTAGCGGGTTCGCATATATCAGGGGAGGCGTTGTTCAGTGCGTGACGAGGGGGGGGGTAATCAAAAATGACCTTCTGTGTATTGCGTGAACCCATTTTGGAAGTGGTGGCATATTCCTGGGAGAAGAGGATCGGGCTGGGCAAGTGGTGAGGAGATAGTCCGATTTGGTGCTATTTGTGGTACTATGGAGTGCTGGAGTTAAGTAGACACGGGCGGTAGGAAAGCTGTGACGATGTGGAGCAGGTAGGGATGTTTATATTTTCAGGAAGAAGAGAAGCGGTTTAGGTGGGGTGGAATTTTCGGTGGGCCGACAATTTGATTGGTTAGGCCTAAAGAGAAAAAAAAAAGAAAAAAAGGAGGGAGAAATCCCATGACGTGATTTCAGCGTTTGGATAGAAGGGCATTCATGGCGCAAGGGGGCTTAGGTTTTTACAAAGGAAGGTGGATCTATTTGGTAAGGCCCAAATTTGATTTTAACTTATATAGGTTAGTTTAAAATGATAAGTGCACATTGGTATTAAAGCTTTGAAATGCTTGGTCAGATTGAAAGCAAATATAAATTAAGTTAGGTTAGTTATATACGAGTTAGAATATTTGTTCATTGAATTAGTTTGGTTAATTTGATTAGAAATATATATATATATATATATATATATATCAGTGAAATATTGACAGTTGAATTTAATTACAATAACGTAATTAAATAATTATATATTGTTGATAACCGTTTAAAAAATTCGCAAACTTATAAAATATATAACCCTCTCACCTATTATCAGAATCAAGTGTCGTTTATCGGTTGGATCCGTATGGACGCAAGCTATGAAATGGAAATGGTTTGAAGTGAAAGGGAGTTCGTTGCAACTTATGGAAGAATAAAACGCCTGAACCGATCTAGCGAACGTTAATCGTTATTTGACGGTTAACTATCAAGGTGAGTAAACTCACTAACTTTGTCCAGTTTTATAATTTTATAAATGTTATTTAATATTGATAAAAATGATTGAATGTTGTGTGTGATGGTTGTTTGGAAGATTTACAAATAAATTTGTTGATGGTTATATATATATACACACCCACACAAAGTCGTTGATTAAATATTGATTCCATTTATATGGAATTGATATTATACCTGTTGATTAACATCTGTGGATGCAGGGAAACAGGTTGGAGGGATCCAATTGGATTCCTTAATAATTATATTGTTATTTCATATATTGCATTATATGATGTGATAAATAATCGGTGATTGATTATTGTGTGCTTTGGAATGTTGGTACAACATTGACCTGAAACAATTGGTATTGAAATACCATAGATTATATTCGAATATATTGAACAAGAAATTGGGGTTTTTTAAAAAAAAGGATAATCTATTTTTGAAATAGAAATTGAATTTCGAATGGACCAGAATACAATAACTTGTTTTAATCATATGAAAAATGTGTAGTTTGATCATAAACAATGTTTAGAAAAAAAAGTGATATAATTATTATTAAATAATTAAGGAATATAAGAATGAATAAAAATGGAAATTTGGAAGTGTTTTCAAAGAAAAGCGATGGAGTTAATTCAATGGTCAGGATGTAAATATGATTTAAATAAATCCATAAGGATTTATAATTTGAATTCGACTGTGTCGAACAATATAAGAATAATTTATTTTTGTAAATGATATATAATGAAATTCAGATTTTGACAAAATAGTTAATATTTGGATTTATTATCGAATATTAAATGGAGATTGAGTCGTGACTTATCAAAAGAGTATATGAAATAAAATATTAAGTATGAGTTTATAAGAACGAGATAAAAAAATGGAATTTGTATATTATGATTGTACCTATTATTTAAATCAAGATTTGATTTGACAAAATGAGTCCAGTTTCCATATAGAAATAACATTCAAGTTTTAAAGTGAATAAGGGTGTGAAAACAAACGTTTTTGCAAAATTTATTAGTTATAAATGGTCATGGGTAAATGGGAAGTGATAAATTCAAAAGGGGAATTTAGAAATTTATTTGACTTTAAACGGTGGATTATCCCAAAGTTCGGAATGTTAATCAAATAGAGATTATTCGAAATAGAGTTATATGCTCAATTCGACTATATCGAATTCAGGAAAGTAATATTTACTTACTGATTTTTATCAAGTTTTATTTACTTATTTATCTTATTAATTAATTATTTATTTAAAGTAAATGAATAAGGGTTATACTTCGAAGTTAAATGTTTTAGAAATAGAGATTATAACGTTACCGTTATAACCAAATGATTACCTTAAAGGAGTGGATGCGTAAACCGAATCCGAGGGGTGCATAAGAAATGATTTGATAAGAAATTTAAAAATATGGTTAAGGGAATTAGAAACTGACTGGGAATTAGTTAAGTTGAGAGGTTTTCTAAGTATCGATCTGATGTTGGTTTCGGCCTTCGGGTCTAATATTTAGGAAATTGTTCTCTTACTACTTTACAGTTAGGGACCGATGGATGTGAAATAATAACGATGCATGAATAAGTAATAAAAATGTTTTTCAATATTAATAACGTATATTTTCTAATAGAAAATAAGAGTTGTGAATATATGGAATTAATCTCCGATGTTAAAAGGAGATATTTTCTAAATATAGAAAATAAATAGTTTAAAATAGATGGAAACGTTTTCCAAGGATCCTAGGAGGCAAAACGAGCTTTGAGCATATTTGGGAAAATATGGGAAATAAGAAATTGGGAAAATGGATAAATTAATGATAAATTAATTTAAAGAGTTGAATGTTGATTGATGATTGATTGGTGAAATTTCCATTTGGAAATATGACTGTTGGATGAATGGATGTTTTTCCTTTGATAGTTAAATCATCGACTATCAAAGTTTTCGACCATTTTTTCCATTGTCAATACGGAGAGACCGGGATCGGATTTATTATCTGAAAACCACTCCGTATGGGCATTAGAGTTGCGAATCAAGAATGTGAAAATAATTGGGAGACGAAGTTTATGCAAGGGCTGTTCTATTTATAGAATAGTGCTTTCGGTTTGTCCAGTCCCAGGACAACTTGTATGGACGAATGTCTGACAGAGTATACCTATAAATTGTGTAAGTTGATCTCTTCAAACGTACTTATGATTGGTGGCGGAGAAATTCATTTCTCTTAGGTTTATACCCGTGGTATTTTTGTGGAAATCGATTTGTGATTTGGTGGGTATGATGATGTGGCATTCAAAGTAAATGGATGTGTGATCTGTCAAAAGATATGTTACGACCTGAAGCCTCATCAACCGGGAAATGACAAAAAATTGGGCAGGCAGCATGGCTATGTGGGTCTCCCCCATTAGGGTGTATTGTCATCATCTAGAGAATATTCATATTTGTTACTTCTTTTTGCTTCTGTATCTCCCAGGAACGGTTATGTTGCTAGCAATCGTAGGTGACAATATATTCGATACACTCAAGAGAAATGAGTGGTCGGTCATGTGTGGTCGGGTTGCAAGATGTTCTTGTTGAACCCAGTGTATTCCTCTCTAGATATACACTATCGGCAGGTGGTTCCATACCTTGTCATAGTTGGAATCCAATCTCTAATAAGCGCACTGCGGTTTTTGATTTTATACTATGTATGTAGAGCGTGAGATGCAAGCGTTTTACTATTTGGTTATTTATTTGATTAGACATTATTATAATATCACTTGATTTTGATATCAAAAATGTTTTGGTTATAGTAATGTATAAACCGTCCATGTTTATGTATGGGTTGGTCTTACTATTACCTTTTCTTTTAAAAGGATTTTCAAAGTTAAACAACATGGTTGGAGTTTACTCACACCAGTCCCATGACTGACCCAGAGTTTATTTTTTTTTTGTTTTCCCTAAACTCTTGGGTGCCCAAATTTGTACGGGCAATCAAGTGTTTCAGGCTTTTACAGATACACTTGGAGGAGCTCGAAGCAGGAGGTTTCACAACTAGTTATTTAGAGATTATTTCCGCTGTGATGTATAAGTGTTATACTCTAATATGGTATGTATATACAATATAGTTTTGTATTTCAAATTTATGTTATATATATTTTATTCGTTCCGCTGTGAGATTCGTGTTTACTCTGACTCTGATGTTCTTCTTATTCTTCTATTCTATAAGTTCTATCTTATCTTTCTCATCCTCTAATTTCTTTCTATTAATGACCCGGTGTTTTCGATACTTGAATAGTCAACATGGTGTTTGATGTTGATTTTCGACTCGAATATCCCGTGGTCGTTACAGAGGGGGTCCCCTTGTCTGATGCCTCTAGTGCTTGAAATGGAACCCTTTGGTACCCTATTGATTAGAATAGAGAAAGTTGGGTTATCAAGGAAGAATTCAATGAGCTTGATAAGGTTATCTGGTACCCCCATTAAGACTAACATGCGTGAGATGAACCTTCTATTGACTCTGTCATATGCCTTGTGCGAGTCTATTTTAAGACAAAGCTTGTCTGCACCCTTTTTGTTAAATTCTCTTACTAATTCATGTGCTATGAGGGAATTTTCTGAAATGAATATGACTTTTATAAATGCACTTTGACATTGAGAGATTAGGTCAGGGAGCACATTATTTAATCTATTGCATATGATTTTACTCAGTATTTTGTAAACCACATTACAACAGGCAATAGGCCTATAGTCTTCAATTCTGCCTGGGTTTTGGAATTTGGGGATGGGAGATACAAAAGTGTGGTTAATCTCTCTTATGAATTCACCTATATCCATTGCTTCTTGATAAGTTGCTAACAAAGTATGTTTCAGGTATTCCCAGTGCAGTTTGAAGAAGGGTGCCCCCATTCCATCAAGCCCTGGGTTGGAGTCATTATGGATGGAGAAAACAGTAGTCTACAATTCCCTCATGCTAATCTTGCCACCGAGCATCAGCCTTCCCTCAGCACTGATTTGTCTTCTACACTCAATGTAGGGTAAGCTATCTTCATAATTGCCATTGAAAATCTCACTGTAGTAGGAAATAGCAGTTTCTTCAAGTTGTTTGATGTGTTGTTGAGAGTCCCCCCGTTCATTGAGACAATTTAAGATATTGTTATAGTGTTTTCTTTGTGACATTTTTGTATAAAATAATTTAGTGCATTCGTCTCCCCGTGTCAGCCATTTTTCCTTGGCATTTTGTTTGATCTCCAACGCCTTAACTTCTATAGCAGTCTTGAGGCACCGTTGGAGTTCATAGAAATCACTGTCGAGTCCTTCATTTAGTGGGTCAGTGTCTACCAGCTCCTGTATGTGCTTTAGTTGAGATTGAATGTTTTGGATGTGGTCACCCTCTTTAGGTCTGATTTTATTCCAGTTTTTGAGGTTGGTTTTACACTACTTGATTAGCATAACCAGTTTAAACATGTCATTGCCTTCTGGAGTGGTCAAATTCTGGAAATTAACTGCTTCTTCATACCCTTGAACAAGATGCCAGTGATTGGCATAATGAAATGGTTTACCCTTTGGATTAGTGGAATTATTGAAAGTAATTAACAAAGGGGATTGGTCACTAGTAGAAGAGGCTAAGACTGTAGCATTGAGACTATTGATCTGGTTTAACAAATGTGAATTTGCAAGGGCTCGATCAAGTCATGTTGTGATTTTATTGGCCTCACCACTTCTTCATGTGAACAACAGACCTGAATGGGGTATCTCAGATAATCCACTAGCTAATACACAGTTGTTGAATTCTAAAACTTGGGAATGTTTGAGAGTAAGTCCTCCTTGTTCGTAATACTGCATTAAAGTCTCCCAGTACTAATTATAGAGAGTGTATAGTTTTAGAAATAGCAGCTAAATTAGTCCATAAAGTTGCTCTTTCAGAGGCTAGATTAGTTGCATATATGAATGAAATAAAAAGCTCCAAACCACTCGTATTTTTGGCACATATTGTAACTTGTTGGTCATCACTGTTAATTGGGTCACATTTCCATGATGCAAGTCCCAAAAAATAGCAGTACGACCTCTTTGCGACGAGCTTAAATTAACAGTGGTATTCCATGAGTCACCCATTTTATACTTAAAGTACTCTAAGTTTTCATGCATAAATTTATTCTCTAGCACTGCTATGATAGAGGGCTTATACTTGTCCCTAAAGTTATAGAGGTCTAGTTGACGAGTGTTAATGTTTAGACCCCTCACATTCCAACATAGACAATAAGACTTTGTTGCATGGCTCCTCGTAACTGGAGCAGTGCCAACTAAAGCCTTCATGTGAGATGCTCTCTTTCCTTTATGTTTAAATTGTGCTTCATACTTTTCATTTGCCCTTGTGAAATTGCTAACATCTGTTTCTTCGTTGCTTTCCCCATCAGACTCGTCATCAATCTAGATTTCTAGATTCTGAATTTCATCTAGCGAATTTGGATCCTTATCCTCCACCACCATTGCAGTGGACTCCACATTCTGGTCATCTGGACATGAGTCAGCCACTATTGCCTGAACCTGTTCCTGACTTTGATTTGGATCTTTACGAGATGTTACAGATGATCCAGAGCCCTCCACGTTCGACGGAGGAGGCACTTGAATAGGACTAACTGTAGGGGTAGCTACACCAGTTAATTTCGATTAGGACTTTAGCATAACTGATGTTCTTCACAAGCTTTGTATTTTCATCAATTTCTAATGGTTTCCCAATGATGCTGGCAAACTTACTAATACATCTTGTGTTCCACAACGCAAGATTCTGATTTGGGAGTTTCACCCAAATTGGGTATGAAGTCAGCATAGCTTTTTCAAAATTGAAATCTGCTTTCCATTTACACATAAAAATGATTTTACTGTCCATGAACCACGGTCCTCCTTTTAAACCATTTTCGTAATCCTCCTTCATCTTAAATTTGATTAGGAAGAAACCATTTTCTCTGGAGTAAACATCCCATGAACCTTTGGGCTTCCACATACGTTTAATATAGGCATTGAAATGAACAAAGTAAGGCCTTTTACCTGCCATATACATGAAGATTGAGTTTTCCCAAATTTTATTCAATTCAGCATAGTCGATCTCCTCAATGACTTGGTATTTTACATCTCCCGTTTGTAGAGGTGCAAAATATTGTAGATCGCCAGAGATCTGAAATTTGGAGTCTGAAGCGTCGGCCCATGGGCTAGGGTTTGGCCCACTTGGCCGTAGCATGGCTCGGGGGGACTGTCTTATCACTTCAGCGAAGGTTTGCTTGCCTTTCCACCTTACCTCCTGCCAACCACCTTCATCTCATCTTCATTATCCCCTAGGGTTTCTGGAAGGATGGGAGAGGCTGCCATTTTTAAGAAATTCTACTGCATAATATTCAACTCTTTCATATGCATATATACATACATACATACATACATATATATATATATATATATATATATATATATATATAGTAAAGGCCCACAAATCCGTACTATCTAAGTTGACTAAAACAACACACATCCAGCTCAAATTATACGGAAATACGAGTCATTAGGATTAAAGAAACGGAAAGATATAGAAGATAGAGCTGATAGAAACATAAGATACTCATCGCGGAATTGAACAAAATATAATATCATATATATCATAACCTTGAAATACAATCTGTATAGTATATACATACTATATCAGAGTACAACACATATACTTCACACCGAAAATAACTCTACATAACTAAAAGTGAAGTCTCTTGCTTCAAGCTCCTCTAAATGTATTTGTAAAAGCCTGAAACACTTGACATCCCTTACAAATTTGGGCATCCAAGAATTTAGGGTAAAACAAACAAAATAAACTTTGCGTCAGTTATGGGACTGGTGCGAGTAAACTCCAACCATTTTGTTTAACTTTGAAAGCCCTTTTGAAAGAAAGGATAATAGTAAGACTGATCCTTACATAAATACAAATGATTTTGACCTTGCGGTACCCTAAAAAAAATCGATATCAAAATCCGGTGATATTATAATAATGTCTAATTAAATAAATACCTATCTAGTAGAACGCTTGCATCTCACGCTCCACATACATAGTATAAAATCAAAACCGCAGGGCGCTTATTGGATATTGGATTCTGACTATGACAAGATATGGAACCACCTTCTGATTAGTGTAATCTAGAGGGATACACTGAGGTTCAATAATAACATCTTGCAATCCGACCACACATGACCAGTCACTCGTCTAACTTGAGTGGACTAAATGTATTTTCACCCATGGTTGTCGGTCGTCCAACTGTATCTGTAAGATACAAAAATGAAAGAAGAACAATGAATTTTCTCTAGATTGGTGATAATACACCTTGTTTGGGTGCAACCCAACTAGCCATGCTGTCGGCCCAATTTTTGTCATTTCCTGGTTGTGAGGCTTGAGGTTACGATTACCTTTTTAGAACAGCACGCCACTATTTACTTGGAATGCCACATTGTCAAATCCGTCAAATCACCAATTGATTTTTCCAAAAATATTATGGGTATAAAATGCTAAGAGAAACGAATTTCTCCACCACCATACATAATACCTTGAAGAGACCGTCTTATGCGATCTGTTTGGCATACTCTATCAGACATTCGTCCATACAAGTTGTCTTGGGACTGGACAAACCGAAGGCACTATCCCGTAAACAGAACAACCCTTGTATTTTGCTCCATCTTCAATTATCTTCAGCATAATCTAATTCGCAACACTTATGCCTATACTGAGTGGTTTTCGGATAATAAATCCAATGGTCTCTCCATATTGACAACGATGGTCAAAAACTTCGATAGTCGGTTATTAAACTATCAACGAAGAACAAAACATCCATCCAAATTTCCAATTGGAAATATTACTGACTAAGCATCAAATAGTCACTGGCCCTTTTAATTAATATTTCATTAATTAAATCACTTCTCAAATTACTTTCGATATTCTCATCCGAATATTTTATAACGCTTTGGCCTCTTACACTATATGGCAAGATTTCCATATTTTGCCTTCTTTATTTTCTATATTTAGGAAATATCTTTTATTTATAACTGGAAAACATTTCCAATTTCTTGTCCCTTCCACGAAACCCTTCATTTTTATACTTAGGAAATATTCTTCACTTTATTTGGAAAACGTTTCTGTTAGGGATCGCGGAATGGATCGTTAAGGCAAAACAAACACTAAAGAGGGTGAATAGTGTTTTTGAGAATTTAAACAAAATATAAAACTTATGTGATAAACTATATGAATCAAACACCACAGAATCAAAAACAAATGCAAATATAAACAAAAGTAAAGTGCATAAAAGGAAAGAACACACCTGATTTTATACTGGTTCAGAATTTCTCCTACGTCCAGTCCCATGCAACGCTGGATTGCACAGAGTTTTATTACTATATCAATATCCAATTATAATCCTCCTTGATTTCATGGCTACAAGAGATACCATCGATTTCACCCACAAACTTGATCAAGTATACCTTCCTTGATTTCACGACTACAAGGAATACCATCGATTACCCGTCCTTGATTTCACGGCTACAAGGGATACCACCGATTATTTTACTCAACCAAAAAAATTACAAACAGCCCTATAACTCTTCAATAGCACTTGATTCAGAGAGTAATGAGAAGAGAGTGTAGAGAGAAGAAGAATAGTGAAAATAGAATTGAATTTGGCAGAGTATGGGTGTAGAAATCATAAATATGATAAGAAATAATGGTGTAATGAAAGAGAGTGAAAGTGGAGAAGAAAAAGTGATTAAAAAATTGAAATTAACCCCTTTTTATAGTGTATGAAAGTTTGTAATGCTTCAGAACCGTCATAAACATTGAAAAGACACTTTCTTTCAAATTTGAAAATATGACATTTATATGTCGACATAGGAGTAATTGTATGTCGACATATGTAATGGCGCGTTTTGTTAGCTGTCGAATAATTAATTTATTTAATTATTTATATATCGATTTGGCGATATCGATAACTTAAAGTAAAACGTTTGAACTTATAATTTATAATTATAATTATAAACGAGCTTGAAATGGCGCTGCAGTTCGTAATTTGACGATTTGAACTTCAACTGAATGTAGAGGATTCGTTTTAAATCGGATTTCTGTGAAACAAGAAACGTGTGGAGCTGGTGGAGTATATCTTTCTAGTGGAAGAGAAACTGCGGGATTTCACTGTATAGATTTTGAGATATGTCCAAATCAAATTTTGAAATAGTCGCTATAGAATCGTTTATCGACCGTAACGGGTTATTCGATATAACTAGAGATCGGGTTAGAATTAAAACAAGGTTCTTTTGAGAAACAGTAATAAAATAATTTTTAGAATTTTACTGCAATTTTTAATTAATTAAATAAGCAACTTTTTATTTGGAGTATTTTGCACCCTGTAATCAACATTTTGAAGTTTCAAAATATGAGACCGTCTACCGGTATTATTATATTTTTGGAGTCGTGGCGCATTTCTTATCACAACAGTATGTTTATTTCCGTCGATAGAAATCCGTGAACAATACTGAAGCATTAAACAGGAAAGCATGGCTAAAGTAATCCCACGTTTTCATCAGAAAGGAATGGCTAAAGTAATCCCACATTTCAACGGAAGGCATGGCTAAAGTAATCCCACATCAAACAGAAAGGAATGGCTCAAGTGATCCCACACTCCAACAGTTAAAAACATTCGAACACCCTTTATAAATACACACTGTTATCATCGTTCAATTGTTTTCGGTTCACAAAATAAAACAAGATCAAATACCCAAGACGCCTTCGTTAATTTCCTCCTAAGCAAATCGCGATCAATATTCTAGAGTCCGGAAAATTCTCCAGTAAACCTAGGCTTGCGACAGAAATAATTTGGAGCTCCTAAGCAGCTCTAGGAACGAACGAGATCCAGAGAGGTCCGAAGACCTGGTTTGGCAAAATACAACGGCAGAGAAGACCGGCGCCCTATACTGGACGTAGAGACTTGATGTTTGGACTCGGCAGTTGGGTTGAGTCCTCTGGTAAGCATGTTTCAAATAAGTGAAGGCGTTGTAGCTTGTACGGGGGTGCATGAACGTATGTGTGTGCATGGTTTGTTTTGGGCAGTGTAGTACGACACGTGAAGGAGGTGCCTGCATGTGAGAAGCAAGTGGGGGAATGGCTGACGTTATTAACCGGAGGAAGGACGTCGGTGAGAGGGGCATCATGGTGGTTTCGGTTTCGCAAATGGTGATGGAAGAGAGGAGTGGTTGGTGAACTATCGGCCACGAGAATGGGTTCTGAAGGCACGACGTGGAGTCTGGAGGAGAAGGAATTACGGTTTGGGTATTTGAGGGGTAAGTGGGCCGGAAAGGGTGGGTAAAGCCCATTGGAAGTTTTAATTAAGTTTTATTTTTAAGTTAAATTTGTATTAACTTGTAATGACCATAACTTGCTCGTACGTTGACGAAATTCAGCGAAACAAGATCCGTTAGGATCGTATGGACGGACACTACGCACTGGAACTGACCGAGAGTGGAATGGAGCTCGTTACAATTTATGGAAAAATAAATTGTCCGTCGCAGTCAAATAACGCAAACCGATTATTTAACGGTTAACGCGTCAATGTGAGTAAATCTCACTAACTCTGAACAGTTTATAATTTCATGTTGTATTGTTAGAACTGTTAAAATTGTCTGTTTGACTGTGTGTTGATTGTTTGATTGAACTGCTAGTCAGTTAGTTAAATTTCTATATTGATTCTGTTTAACAGAATATATCATATGGAACTGAAAGTGATGTTATCTATATTGTCTAACATCTGTGATGCAGGGAAACAGGTTGGAGGAATCCGACTGGATTCCTCAACATTTATTTTGCCGTTTTTCATATATTGTGATATATGATGTGTTATGAAATCTGTTATTGATTTCATATGTTTGAATGATACCGATCATTGTTATACGACACGTTAAACACCGTAGGTGATACTAGAATGTAAAAAGGGAATTTTCAATGTTTATATTGAAAATGAATCTTATTTATAAAATCGATAGGATTTTATAAAAGGGAAACATTTATTTAATTTGAAAATAAATAAATGAAAAAAAGGAAACATTTATTTAGAAAATAAATGAAATAAAATAGAAACATTTATTTAGAAAATAAATGAATTAGAATATAAAGGAATATTTATTTAGGAAATAAATAAAGGAACATTTATTTAGATTATAAATAAATGGAATAACGGAACGTTTATTTAGGGAATAAATAAAGGAACACTTGTTCGGAAAATAAATAGAATTATACAAGGATAGATATAAACACGTGCTTCGCACACGGTATAACACGATATAGATTTAAAGGAGATATTAAATAGGAAATCTGTTTTAAATAGATAAATTGAAGTAGATTAATTTATAAATAATGTTTTATAAATTAAATAAATTATTTATCGTTGATAAATGAAATATATATATAAGTCTGGACTTATATAGAGAAGTAGAAACGTTATTAAAAGGACATTTATAAAGTGAAGAACCGTTACTAAAAGTAAATCTTTATAAATGGATAAACGTTGTAAAAAGTAAATCTTTATAAATGGATAAACGTTGCAAAAAGTAATTGGTTAAGTTAACCAAAGTGAATTAGTTGCGTCAAACTAAGTGACTTAGTTAAGTTAAACTAATTTGTAAATCAAAGTGAATTAGTTGCGTCAAACCAAGTGAATTAGTCAAGTTAAACTAATTGGTTAATCGAAGTAAATTAGTTGGGTTAATCAAAGTGAATTAGCTGAGTTAAACTAAGTAAATCGGTTAGAGTTAATCAAAGTGAATTAACTAAGTTAAACTAAGTGGATTAGTTCAGTCAATCGAGACAAATAAATCAAGTTAGGTTAAACCATTTGAGTTAACCAGTTAGGTTAAACCATTTGAGTTAACCAGCTAAAGTTTACCAGTTAAATATAAACAGTTAGAGTTGACCAGTTAAAGTTGACCAGTTAAAGTTGACCAGTTAGAGTTGATCAGTTAGAGTTACTCAGTTAGAGTTGACCAGTTAGAGTTGACCAGTTAGAGTTATCCAAGTGGAGTTAATCGAGTAGAGTTGCCGAATATCACTTATTCGAAGTAGAGTTATCGAATATAGTGTATTCGAGGGAAGAGTAATCGAATATAGTTTATTCGAGTAGAGAAATCAAATGTTATTCATTTGAGAAGAGTTACCGAATATTATTCAAAGAGTAGTTATCAAATATTGGTTATTCGAAGTTAGTTAATCCAAAGGAGTTATTCGAAGTTAGTTAATCCAGAGGAGTTATTCGAAGTTAGTTAATCCAAAGGAGTTATTCGAAGTTAGTTAATCCAAAGGAGTTATTCGAAGTTAGCTAATCCAAAGAAGTTATTCGAAGTTAGTTAATCCAAAGGAGTTAGTCGAAGAGTTAATTGAATATTAGTTATTCAATTTGAGTTAATCGATTTTAGTTATTCGAGAAGAGTAAACCGAATTAGTTATTCAAAGGAGTTAATCAATTAAGTTATTCGAACTAGTTATTCGAAGGAGTAAATCAAATTAAGTTAATCGATTAGAGTTGAGTTAATCGATTTGGGTTAAGTTAAGTAATCGAGTTAAGAAATCGAGTTGAGATAATCGAGTTAAGAAAATCAAGTTGAGTTAATCGAATAAGTTATTCGATAAGAGTAAATCCATTTAAGTTAAATCGGATGTTAGTTATTCGATAAGAATTAACACATTTAAGAAAATCGAATATTTGTTATTCGATAAGAGTTAATGAAATAGAGCCAACCAAGAAGAGTTATTCGAATATTAGTTATTCGATAGGAGTTAATCGAAATAGAGTTTATCGAATATAAGTTATTAAAAAGGGAGAGTTAATCGAATAGAGATTACTCGAAAGAGAGTTAGACGTCGAATTCGATTATAGCGAATTCGGGAAAGTACTATTTACTTTCCAGGGTTTAAATCAAGATTTAGTTATTGATTTAGAAATTAGGTGTCTGTTAAATTATTCGAGTTAGGAAATAAATTTATAATTTAGGTTAGATATTGTAGAAGTAGGAATTATAACGTTATAGTTATAATCAAACGCTGTCATATAAGAAGTGGATTCATAACCTGAATCCGAGAATTTCCGTAAACAGATGATTGGAAAAAGTGAGTGACGAGCTTCATCTATTTCACAGTAAAGGACGTTGTTCAATTAAGGTCTGAGAGGTAATTATACCCCAACTTGATTGACTTCAGAATTGACAAAGGAATAGTTGTGGTTCGATAGAAAAGGTTGATTTGAAATATAGAAGTAATAAGCGATTAATGGATTAAGCATAACGATGTTTTATACAACGTTCATTTGAAATCCGTAAATGAGTTTTGGAAACGTTTTCCAAATATATTCAGATATGTTTTCTAAACATAGAAAATGAAATGTTTTCATGATAAGAATTTAAGAAATAGAGTTAAGCAAATTCAGAAACTAACTGGAGAGGGTAAGTTGAACGGTTTTCTAAGTGACGATCTGATGTTGGTTTCGACCTTCCGGATTGATACTTAGAGAATTGTGCTCATACTAGTTACAGTTAGGGACTGATAGTTGCGAAATAATAGTGATGTGAAAAATAGCTATGGAAATGTTTTCCAATGATTTATAACATATATTTTCTAAATATATGAAATAAGGAAATATGAACATATGATGATTGATCGATCGAATTTCCATTTGGAAATAAGATCGTTGTTTGTACACCGACATGTTTTCATTTGATAGTTGAATCACAGACTATCAAAGTTTTGACCATATTCACGTTGTAAATATGGAGAGACCGGTTGGATTATTATCCGAAGAACCACTCCGTATTAGCATAAGCGTTGTGAATCAAGTACGCTGAAGATAATTGAAGACGGAGTGAAGTGCAAGGGCTATTGTGAAAAGCCTAGGTAGGATGGATTCACTGAATAGTGCCTTCGGTTTGTTCAGTCCCAGGACAACGTATATGGACGAGTGTCTGACAAAGTATTCTTAACGAATCATATATGTTGATCTCTTTAAACGTATTACGTTGGTAGCGGAGAAATTTGTTTCTCTTAGCTTTTATACCCATGATGCCTTGAGAAATCGATATTGATTTGGCGGGTATGACGATGTGGCATTCAAAGTAATTGAAGCAATAATCTATCAAAGTGATAAACGTGACCTCAAACCTCACCACCGGGAAATAACAGAAGTTGGGCTAGGCAGCATGGCTAGTTGGGCCATACCCAAGCAGGGTGTATTATCACCATCTAGAGAATATTCAATTGTACTTCTTTATAATCTATTTCAATGCTGTCCCTTATCGGGAAGGATGGTTGCTGATCCCAACCATCGGTGATAATATATTCGTCACACTCAAGCTAAATGAGTGGACGGTCATGTGTGGCCGGGTTGCAAGACGTTCTTGTTGAACCCTGAGTGTATCACCTCTAGAGTACACTGATCAGAAGGTGCTCCCATACCTTGTCTGTTGGAATCCAATCTTCAATAAGCGCCCTGCGGTTTATGATTTTATACTATGTATGTAGAACGTGAGATGCAAGCGTTTCTGCTAGATTGATATCTATTTGTACTTAGACATTATTATAATATCACAATGATATTGCTTGTCAAAATTGTTCAGATACTCATAAGGGAAAAACCCGTTCCGTATTCACGGCGTGGTCTTATGAGATATCCTATACCTGTTTTAAACTATTTTACTCATACCAGTCCCATGACTGACCCAGAGTTTACTTTGTTGTTTTCCCTAAACTCTTGGGTGCCTAAATTTGTACGGGCAGTCAAGTAGTCGGGATTTACAGATATACTTGGAGAGCTTGGAGCAGGAGGCTGCAAGATTTTATAGCTATAGTTATTTCCGCTGTGTTGTAAGTGTTGTACTCTGATAAGTGCTATTGTATATATATAACTGTTTACTTCAAAGCTATGTTATATATTATATGTTATTCGTTCCGCTGTGAGATTCGTGTTACTCTGATGATTCTGATGTTCTTCTTCTTCTTCTATTCTATTAGTTCTATCTTTTCTTTCTCACCTTCTAAATTCTTTCACTAACGTCGCGGAATTTCCGACTCTCGAGGAGTCGGAAATTTCCAGCCGTTACAGTTGGTATCAGAGCTTAAGTTAAGTGATTACCTTGGCTCTGTGGCGTAACTCAGTAGAGATGGGATTAGTTATATCCTTGATTGAGTTTGAGTGTATATATATGAGCGCGTAATTGTTAGTCAATATAAAATGTTTTATATTGTGGAGACTCATTGGTTGAGTGGCTTATGAATTCGGGTCGATCTGTTTGATCCACTGTATCGATAAGGGTTACTAAACACTCGAATACGATGAACCGGCATGGTATGTTTTGAAAGAGGGTAAATGAAATAATTTTTCCCAAAATGTATTCATTTATAGAAAAAAAAAATATCTTGAAATTATTATAGTATATTGATTGTGTTGGTTGTTATTATAATCGAATAAGATTATAAAAGCGTGAAATGGTTATAAATGACCAATCAGAATTCATATGAATGTAATATATGAAATAGTTTGAATTAAATATGAATTTAAATCAGAATTTGGAATTTAAAATAAGGAAATTTTAAGTTCCTGGGAGATTTTGAAAATGTTTTTCAAATTGAAAACGATATAGTATTGAACTCACTTCGATAGCTGGAAAATAGATTTTGATGATGAATCTAGACATCATCAGTGTTCATTTTCGAGTTCTAAGTGACGGATTTCTGCCAAAGGTTTTGTTTTTGAATTGTTTTGAGAAAACAAGTTGTTTAGAAATTCAAAGGTTTTGAATTGGCATTATGATTTCAAATTGATTTGAAAGAAACCCAGGTACTTAAGTTCTGGAATTAAAATTTAACTAATGATGTTAAATAAAATGAGATGGTAAAAATAAATTGAAATTTAGCTTGAACTGAGTTAAATAAAATTGAATTGGATTAGAGATAATCTAGAAGGGAACCAAATTGATAAGTCAATAATTTGGAACTTGATATTAGAGTTCGAATGAAATTCGATTTGGATTTGAGGATATGAACTGATTGGAGATCAATTGGAATGGATAACATTGGTATATGTTGAAGTGGTAGCAGATGCAAGGGATAGAGTTAAATGTCCGACAAAAAGGTACAAGTTTATATCATATATGAGTTTGGATTTTATTAGCCGAATTGGCAAGCCGCTTGGCTATTTTAATTTCCTTTTGGATTGGAGGAGGCCTAGAGAGGCGAGTTGTGGTTTGTCATATTGACCAATACAAAGGAGGTTATGGCGAAATTTTTTGAAAATTTAAGGTGTTGGAAAATTTTCAGAATTTTTGAAAATTTTAGTTGGTCGGAAATGAATTAATAAATTAATTAAAATTTAAATGAGTCCAGTCGAAACTGAAATTTAGAGGTAAACAAAAAGGATTTTTTTTAAATCTAGTTAGTAGAGTTAGTAGCAATTTTCTAACTTAGCAATTTCGAGGACGAAATTATTTTAAGGGGGGAAGTCTGTAATGGCGCGTTTTGTTAGCTGTCGAATAATTAATTTATTTAATTATTTATATATCGATTTGGCGATATCGATAACTTAAAGTAAAACGTTTGAACTTATAATTTATAATTATAATTATAAACGAGCTTGAAATGGCGCTGCAGTTCGTAATTTGACGATTTGAACTTCAACTGAATGTAGAGGATTCGTTTTAAATCGGATTTCTGTGAAACAAGAAACGTGTGGAGCTGGTGGAGTATATCTTTCTAGTGGAAGAGAAACTGCGGGATTTCATTGTATAGATTTTGAGATATGTCCAAATCAAATTTTGAAATAGTCGCTATAGAATCGTTTATCGACCGTAACGGGTTATTCGATATAACTAGAGATCGGGTTAGAATTAAAACAAGGTTCTTTTGAGAAACAGTAATAAAATAATTTTTAGAATTTTACTGTAATTTTTAATTAATTAAATAAGCAACTTTTTATTTGGAGTATTTTGCACCCTGTAATCAACATTTTGAAGTTTCAAAATATGAGACCGTCTACCGGTATTATTATATTTTTGGAGTCGTGGCGCATTTCTTATCACAACAGTATGTTTATTTCCGTCGATAGAAATCCGTGAACAATACTGAAGCATTAAACAGGAAAGCATGGCTAAAGTAATCCCACGTTTTCATCAGAAAGGAATGGCTAAAGTAATCCCACATTTCAACGGAAGGCATGGCTAAAGTAATCCCACATCAAACAGAAAGGAATGGCTCAAGTGATCCCACACTCCAACAGTTAAAAACATTCGAACACCCTTTATAAATACACACTGTTATCATCGTTCAATTGTTTTCGGTTCACAAAATAAAACAAGATCAAATACCCAAGACGCCTTCGTTAATTTCCTCCTAAGCAAATCGCGATCAATATTCTAGAGTCCGGAAAATTCTCCAGTAAACCTAGGCTTGCGACAGAAATAATTTGGAGCTCCTAAGCAGCTCTAGGCACGAACGAGATCCAGAGAGGTCCGAAGACCTGGTTTGGCAAAATACAACGGCAGAGAAGACCGGCGCCCTATACTGGACGTAGAGACTTGATGTTTGGACTCGGCAGTTGGGTTGAGTCCTCTGGTAAGCATGTTTCAAATAAGTGAAGGCGTTGTAGCTTGTACGGGGGTGCATGAACGTATGTGTGTGCATGGTTTGTTTTGGGCAGTGTAGTACGACACGTGAAGGAGGTGCCTGCATGTGAGAAGCAAGTGGGGGAATGGCTGACGTTATTAACCGGAGGAAGGACGTCGGTGAGAGGGGCATCATGGTGGTTTCGGTTTCGCAAATGGTGATGGAAGAGAGGAGTGGTTGGTGAAATATCGGCCACGAGAATGGGTTCTGAAGGCACGACGTGGAGTCTGGAGGAGAAGGGATTACGGTTTGGGTATTTGAGGGGTAAGTGGGCCGGAAAGGGTGGGTAAAGCCCATTGGAAGTTTTAATTAAGTTTTATTTTTAAGTTAAATTTGTATTAACTTGTAATGACCATAACTTGCTCGTACGTTGACGAAATTCAGCGAAACAAGATCCGTTAGGATCGTATGGACGGTGTAACGACCCAAATTTTTGACTGTTTAAATCGACAATAAACCACACATGTCGACCCAAACAAATCGCCAACCCAGATAGTTATTTTGGGAAAAAAAAAGAAAAAGAAGAAAGGAAGAAAAACAAACACAGAACCTCACAGCGGAAGGACAACATATAATAAACAAATAATAATTCAAAACATTTAAACATATACATTTGAGTTACAACATTCAATTCAATCAGAGTTATACACTTACTTACAGTAATGCAGCGGAAATAAAATGTAGTGGATACATATATCCAACTCCGTCTTCGATCTCCAAGGCCAAATAATCTTTGTTAACTGCAACATCTGCTGACCCGAGCGTATTGCATAAAAAGAAAACACAACAAACACTCGGATCAGCACTAAATCATCTCATATTAGTCAAATTTAAAATATGAAATAACATTGGTGTCATGGGTACAGTAACTCAAGAGATGTTACAGGATTTTTCCATCTCTCAAGGATCTGTTAAACTAATACATACGTAGTATAATACGCTATTACAATAGTGTTTATTCAGTAAAGTATAATATCAAAAATAGCGTAAGCGGGATTACCATGTTACCCTTACGCCGTTTATACCATTGCCGTACAGTTTGCATATAACACACCAGTACGTCGGTGGATAGGGATGCGCCGTGATATGACAACGTTAAATCAAAATCGTAGGGGCTCGATCAGGATAATATGACAAGGCACTGAGGAATACCCCGGTAGGATTCTACCGAATTCGCGGCCCCCAGGCCGGTGGTAACGCATAGCCGCAACTACCGCCCACCTCGAACGACATTCCCATATTCAAAAGGTGCACCCAAATCGATCATAATAGTAATAGAGATGGTTTCGAAGGAGTGCGTTCGATCAGAGATGCGATCTCATTAACCTGGGTATGGCTCCTGTTTTAGTCATTTCAATTATGACCCGAAGGTCAAGGCTAATCCATCATCGTTCTCTTTCTTCACATCCAGTAATCGCCTCCATACCATCCTACTCCGGTTCTGGAACTTCCACCGCGTACACAGTTGTCAAAGTGGTATCGACACTGACAGAGAGTATGCCTTATGTCGACTCCGGTCTCCTTAACAACCAAACGTTTACATTTTTCACATCGGTCGGTGCTTTTCCATTTCACAACAGTTCGTATTCATATCAAAATATCATATTTTGATCCGAGCTCATTTTATATTCAAAAGAATAAAATTTCATATCAAAATATTTCGATCATTCCCAAACCGATTATATTTCAAACCAGGATTTATTTCCATATCGTTACATTATATTCATACATCATATTTCAAATCGATATATATATATATATATATATATATATATATATATATATATTTATACAGAATATACCTCATTCCACACGATTTCAGTTATTCCAAATCGAATCACATTTGAACCCATTCATATTCAAATAGGATATATATATATTTCCATATCTATTTATTTCAATTCTTGAAATCACCTTTCATATTCACAAAGAATAAAATCTACCTTTTCCGTATAAAATCGATTAAAATCAATTCATATTCAAAAAGAATATAACATTCTTTCGACTCCATTTGAACCAACGATCTAAACCCAAACACTTTCCATTAGGAAGGAGAATTAAAATATATATAAAATTTTAAAAAAATAAGTACTTAAAATAAACCATATATAAACTTACTGATATAAATTATTAGGGTATACTAAGGAAATTCAAATTGCTACATATATATATATATAAAACAAGGTTTTACTAAATGATTTCTAAATAATAATGTATAAAAACTTTACTTGAAATAATGTAGATATATAGTTTAAAATAAAATACAATAAAATAAAATAAAAATAGAATTTAAATTTTAAATTATTTCTCCTTCCTAATTTCAGCACTCGAATCAAATCCCAACTCAAATGGAGTTACCCATTTCAAAGTCTCGTTTCAAAACCTTCAACCAATTTTTACATTTCGAGAATTCAAACCATACTCGTATATAGTTTTAAACAATTCGAATATCCACGATTTTCTTTTATTCCAAAATTTTAATTCAAAAGAATTATTTGCATTCGAGTTCAACTGTTGGAATAAATCCCAACGTATATTTAAATCCGAAATTCAAATTCCAAATTAATTTGGAAAATTTTCCTTAATCATTTCAATTGTCATCGAGAATCCATATTTCAAAGAAAATAATAATTTATCGAAAATCGATACATTTCCTTTAATGAAATTTCACATCGAATATATTTCAAATAATTTTAAAAATTGTTTAACCAACCGATGTCCGTATATAATTTGCTATCCTATGGCCAAGTGATTTAACTTTAATTTCTCGGTATTCAGGGATGGATCTATCATTTCAATCCAAATCAGGGTCACAGAGATTTATCATTTCACTCTGTGTTCTTAATTCATTTTATCGATAAACCCCGGGTTTATTCGATGCCCGCAACATCAAGGGTAAAATGGGATTTATCGTCAAAATCAACATGCATGCATTACAATATACTGAAATAAGGAGCGTAAAATGTCAATATAATTCAGCAATAAATCTCAACCAACATCCGTCACAACAAATTCATTCAACTGATTCAGCCTTAAACTGTTCAGGATTTCACAAGGTTTCGAATTCAACTAGAGATTTAAATTTAATTAAATAACTAATTATTTACCTCAATTGCATGTTAACACACTTGCATGTTAAGTTCAAACCACACATCAACAATCCAACACAACCATGCAACCAAACTTACTTCATAATTTAATTCGATAATTATGGGAATAATTCAGTATTTTGTGAGCGAAGAATCACTCACCTTTGTGTTCATAGTTGATCGAACGTCCAACTAAGGGCCAAAATTTGACAGTCTCGAAACGCAGCCAGGTTAGTGCCAAAACGTCCGCAACTCTGCCACGATCCCAACGCAACAAACCGTTCGTAAATCCGAGTTAAAACGAAGAAGTTATTAACGTTTTTCCATTTGAATTCTAAATCATATAAAAATTAAATAAAATGTCTCACCCATACAGGTGCTGCCACGTCAGCTCCGGTTTCCCGCTCCATCCCTTCCATCGCTACAGTAACCTCACGCCAAATGAACCCATGACCTACGAACTTTGACCGCCTACTGAAAAAAACTCTGGCCACGAGAGCTTCTCCGACCACCCACGTTCTGATCGGCCAGGCGAGCTGCGCCTGAAGACCCCCACCACGCCAACTCCGGTCAACCACAGAGCCGCCTCCGTTCAACCCTAAAACCGCCACCCCAAAGCTTTATCCACCAAATTCCGACGACCTAATGCACAATAAACCACGTGAACACCACCGATGAATTCGTATTCACCTCCTCTCCAAAACCCATGTTCTTGATTCCGCGAATTCTGCTTAGATCGAAAAGCCCCAATTTGACGATGCTAATTTCGAAAATTCGAACCTTTGACTGCGATTTCTGGCCACCTGGAGAGATGCATGTCAGATCTGAGACCACCCGTAGGTTCGTGTCGTCGAGAGCTTCGAATCGATATATAATAAGCTATGGTTTGAGGAGAAATTTGATTTTTTGGAGTTTGAAATTTATTTTCTAGGGTTTTAAAAATTATATTTCAGCCATTAAAGTTGAATTTGATGAGAAAAGGTATATGTTAATGAAAATGGCTGATGTGGAAGGAGAGTGGGCTTTTATATATATATATATAGGCCCAAACTGATTAACACACACACAGTTACCGCATATCAGATTTTAACGTACATTTCACATTACCGGGCCCACATACTGACCCCGAAAAATCCGGAAAAATTATTTTTGGTTATGATTTGACGATACGGTTCCAACGAAACTGATTTCGCCGGATTTCGAGACCGTTTGAAAAATGGCCTTTTTCGGGTCGATCCAATTTAACTGTCAACTGGTAAAACGCGTTTTCACTTGCCATGTTCACATATTCATTCGAAAAATTCTGAAAATTGAAACCTAGCAATAATTCGTCGTTCCGGTTCTGATGGCGCCAGTTTCGTCGAATTCTGAGACAGTCGCCAAAACAGTTAAATTTTCGCAGTTAAATAAATAAAAATAATAATAACTTATTCGATTAACTGTTTTAATTCAAAATTAAATATTTATAAATCTTAATTAAATCAATTTATAACTTAAATAACATTTATAAATCAATTTCACATATTCAAATTCTATAAATTGACCAAAATGGCATTTTCAAATTGGTTCGAAATTTTAGGTCGTTACATTCTCCCCCACTTAAAATCTTTTCGTCCTCGAAAAGAGAACGAACCGATATTAAGCGCATATAAATTTCAAATTCATGTTAAAAATGATATTTCCAAAACAAGTATAGTTGTAAAACTCGTAGATTTTTCTAACTCCCGAAATCACGGAAAATTTCGACAGCATCTCCTTTGTACGGAGAGGTCTGGGGGAAAATCCCAATACATATACGATTCAATATACATCTCATCCAACGATGAGGCATCCCAAAAGTGGGGAAAACAAAATATAAAACCACAAAACCATATACCACAAGTATGTACCTCGTTTAGCGTTTATATTGCATTTTTATTTACCTTAGCATTTAGCATTTTAGCGCAAGCGAGCTTCAAAGCGAAAAGCGACTTCTTACACCTGCCAAATACTTACATATACATGAAAATCAAACATATATACAATATATAGCAAATGCATACAACATACATATCAAAATTTCATCATTTCAATTTCAAAACCATAATATCCGTTACAGGCCAGCGAACAAATCGCTGATTACCACGTATTAAAAGTTGGAATTTGGCCAAAACATACTAGGCAAAAGTTGTTGCTATCGTTTCAGGCTTTCCGAAATGTCCGGACTCATCGAATTCGGATAATCGGTTTAAAAGTTATGACAGTTTTTACCGCAAGTGAACGCTTTAGCCCGAGCGCTGAAAAATGCAGGCCTGAATTATTCATGTCAGTTTTCAGCCCTCTAAATCTCAAAATTTTACTTAGCACATTAAGGAAAAGTTTTAGCTTACACTCTGGCCTTTCCGAATTGTACTCGCACACTAAAATCCGACGTTTCGTTTGGGAGTTATGATCAAAACAATATCGATGTATACCCCTGTTTTTAATTTCCTGCACATACAACTATGTCTAAAACTTGAAATTCAACATAGTAGACATGAAAATCTTGACGGGCGCTATTCGATTTCCGGTTTCGTTTCAAGTGTTATATTTCGATTAAACTTGAATTCACTTTTAAAATTTTCGACGAACTGGGTTCACTAGACCCTTATTCCATTAACCAAATTTATTTATTCGATGTACAAGTCATGATTTGAATTAACAACTGTTCACGACTCAAATTCATATTTAATTCTCAAACTATTTTTATTCGATTCACTCTTCTTAAATAAGTTATACTTCATCTGATAAAATATTTTACAATCCGTATTCAAGAATTCCGTGACGACCCCTCAGTTCTTAAGTCCATTCCAAATTTCGAAGTCTAAAATTTTCAACAAAACAAGCATATTAACCTTGAATCGATATCGTTAATCAGGACAAACTTTAATGGCTTGATTCCGGTTTTTAACCTAAGTTCAAAATAACTTATATATTTATACTATTTTATAGAAGACATGACATATAAAATTTTAAACCCAAATCTTTAATTCCCAAACATATAAAATTTTCCAAAATATGTTTACTTTAAATTTCAACTTTAAATAACATATTCTAATACTTTTATCAAAATTCATAACGTATGGACTTAAAAATTTATATCATATGGGATTTAAATCCAAATCCTTTACTTAACAAATTATAATAACATTTGAGCAGTCTCCCCCACTAAGACTCTTCAGAATACACATCGATAATGCGTGCACTCATTACCGAGGTCGTTCCTAAGGTCTAAGAAGGGATTACACTCAATTCATTTTAAAACCCTTTCAAAACTGTTTCCAAGACTATTCTATAAAATAATAGTATTTAAAAACTTTGGTAAATTATTATCAAAGCCCGGAATCAATTTCAAGTTCATTTCTATTTTATCACAAACTGTTTTGCAACCAATTATACTCACTGGCATTGTTTTAATTTCAAATATTTCTAAATTCATTAATTTTTCCTTATTTAATCAACCATAATGGGTAATTACTTAATATTATTACCCGCTAAACGAATACATACATATTTGAACCATAATATATATTTGATATATTTAAAAATATAATCGAAAACCATATTATGTCAAGTCATTCTGTCCGATCATTTAGAAATTCCTATCGATTCTATGGCGTCCCATATATCGACCAGAACCTATAAATATTCAACAGAACGATTAACACAACATAAAATCATTTTATATCCAAAATACAAATACGCTCTCTCATATATTCACTCGAACTCATTCTAGGGCGTTACTAACCCCATCTCTAATGAGTTAACTCCCAAACGGAGCCAAGGTTATCGCTAACCTTTGCTCTGATACCAATTGTAACGACCCAAATTTTTGACTGTTTAAATCGACAATAAACCACACATGTCGACCCAAACAAATCGCCAACCCAGATAGTTATTTTGGGAAAAAAAAAGAAAAAGAAGAAAGGAAGAAAAACAAACACAGAACCTCACAGCGGAAGGACAACATATAATAAACAAATAATAATTCAAAACATTTAAACATATACATTTGAGTTACAACATTCAATTCAATCAGAGTTATACACTTACTTACAGTAATGCAGCGGAAATAAAATGTAGTGGATACATATATCAAACTCCGTCTTCGATCTCCAAGGCCAAATAATCTTCGTTAGCTGCAACATCTGCTGACCCGAGCGTATTGCATAAAAAGAAAACACAACAAACACTCGGATCAGCACTAAATCATCTCATATTAGTCAAATTTAAAATATGAAATAACATTGGTGTCATGGGTACAGTAACTCAAGAGATGTTACGGGATTTTTCCATCTCTCAAGGATCCGTTAAACTAATACATACGTAGTATAATACGCTATTACAATAGTGTTTATTCAGTAAAGTATAATATCAAAAATAGCGTAAGCGGGATTACCATGTTACCCTTACGCCGTTTATACCATTGCCGTACAGTTTGCATATAACACACCAGTACGTCGGTGGATAGGGATGCGCCGTGATATGACAACGTTAAATCAAAATCGTAGGGGCTCGATCAGGATAATATGACAAGGCACTGAGGAATACCCCGGTAGGATTCTACCGAATTCGCGGCCCCCAGGCCGGTGGTAACGCATAGCCGCAACTACCGCCCACCTCGAACGACATTCCCATATTCAAAAGGTGCACCCAAATCGATCATAATAGTAATAGAGATGGTTTCGAAGGAGTGCGTTCGATCAGAGATGCGATCTCATTAACCTGGGTATGGCTCCTGTTTTAGTCATTTCAATTATGACCCGAAGGTCAAGGCTAATCCATCATCGTTCTCTTTCTTCACATCCAGTAATCGCCTCCATACCATCCTACTCCGGTTCTGGAACTTCCACCGCGTACACAGTTGTCAAAGTGGTATCGACACTGACAGAGAGTATGCCTTATGTCGACTCCGGTCTCCTTAACAACCAAACGTTTACATTTTTCACATCGGTGGGTGCTTTTCCTTTTCACAACAGTTCGTATTCATATCAAAATATCATATTTTGATCCGAGCTCATTTTATATTCAAAAGAATAAAATTTCATATCAAAATATTTCGATCATTCCCAAATCGATTATATTTCAAACCAGGATTTATTTCCATATCGTTACATTATATTCATACATCATATTTCAAATCGATATATATATATATATATATACAGAATATACCTCATTCCACACGATTTCAGTTATTCCAAATCGAATCACATTTGAACCCATTCATATTCAAATAGGATATATATATATATATATATTTCCATATCTATTTATTTCAATTCTTGAAATCACCTTTCATATTCACAAAGAATAAAATCTACCTTTTCCGTATAAAATCGATTAAAATCAATTCATATTCAAAAAGAATATAACATTCTTTCGACTCCATTTGAACCAACGATCTAAACCCAAACACTTTCCATTAGGAAGGAGAATTAAAATATATATATAATATTAAAAAAATAAGTACTTAAAATAAACCATATATAAACTTACTGATATAAATTATTAGGGTATACTAAGGAAATTCAAATTGCTACATATATATATAAAACAAGGTTTTACTAAATGATTTCTAAATAATAATGTATAAAAACTTTACTTGAAATAATGTAGATATATAGTTTAAAATAAAATACAATAAAATAAAATAAAATAAAAATAGAATTTAAATTTTAAATTATTTCTCCTTCCTAATTTCAGCACTCGAATCAAATCCCAACTCAAATGGAGTTACCCATTTCAAAGTCTCGTTTCAAACCCTTCAACCAATTTTTACATTTCGAGAATTCAAACCATACTCGTATATAGTTTTAAACAATTCGAATATCCACGATTTTCTTTTATTCCAAAATTTTAATTCAAAAGAATTATTTGCATTCGAGTTCAACTGTTGGAATAAATCCCAACGTATATTTAAATCCGAAATTCAAATTCCAAATTAATTTGGAAAATTTTCCTTAATCATTTCAAATGTCATCGAGAATCCATATTTCAAAGAAAATAATAATTTATCGAAAATCGATACATTTCCTTTAATGAAATTTCACATCGAGTATATTTCAAATAATTTTAAAAATTGTTTAACCAACCGATGTCCGTATATAATTTGCTATCCTATGGCCAAGTGATTTAACTTTAATTTCTCGGTATTCAGGGATGGATCTATCATTTCAATCCAAATCAGGGTCACTGAGATTTATCATTTCACTCTGTGTTCTTAATTCATTTTATCGATAAATCCCGGGTTTATTCGATGCCCGCAACATCAAGGGTAAAATGGGATTTATCGTCAAAATCAACATGCATGCATTACAATATACTGAAATAAGGAGCGTAAAATGTCAATATAATTCAGCAATAAATCTCAACCAACATCCGTCACAACAAATTCATTCAACTGATTCAGCCTTAAACTGTTCAGGATTTCACAAGGTTTCGAATTCAACTAGAGATTTAAATTTAATTAAATAACTAATTATTTACCTCAATTGCATGTTAACACACTTGCATGTTAAGTTCAAACCACACATCAACAATCCAACACAACCATGCAACCAAACTTACTTCATAATTTAATTCGATAATTATGGGAATAATTCAGTATTTTGTGAGCGAAGAATCACTCACCTTTGTGTTCATAGTTGATCGAACGTCCAACTAAGGGCCAAAATTTGACAGTCTCGAAACGTAGCCAGGTTAGTGCCAAAACGTCCGCAACTCCGCCACGATCCCAACGCAACAAACCGTTCGTAAATCCGAGTTAAAACGAAGAAGTTATTAACGTTTTTCCATTTGAATTCTAAATCATATAAAAATTAAATAAAATGTCTCACCCATACAGGTGCTGCCACGTCAGCTCCGGTTTCCCGCTCCATCCCTTCCATCGCTACAGTAACCTCACGCCAAATGAACCCATGACCCACGAACTTTGACCGCCTACTGAAAAAAACTCTGGCCACGAGAGCTTCTCCGACCACCCACGTTCTGATCGGCCAGGCGAGCTGCGCCTGAAGACCCCCACCACGCCAACTCCGGTCAACCACAGAGCCGCCTCCGTTCAACCCTAAAACCGCCACCCCAAAGCTTTATCCACCAAATTCCGATGACCTAATGCACAATAAACCACGTGAACACCACCGATGAATTCGTATTCACCTCCTCTCCAAAACCCATGTTCTTGATTCCGCGAATTCTGCTTAGATCGAAAAGCCCCAATTTGACGATGCTAATTTCGAAAATTCGAACCTTTGACTGCGATTTCTGGCCACCTGGAGCGATGCATGTCAGATCTGAGACCACCCGTAGGTTCGTGTCGTCGAGAGCTTCGAATCGATATATAATAAGCTATGGTTTGAGGAGAAATTTGATTTTTTGGAGTTTGAAATTTATTTTCTAGGGTTTTAAAAATTATATTTCAGCCATTAAAGTTGAATTTGATGAGAAAAGGTATATGTTAATGAAAATGGCTGATGTGGAAGGAGAGTGGGCTTTTATATATATATATATATAGGCCCAAACTGATTAACACACACACAGTTACCGCATATCAGATTTTAACGTACATTTCACATTACCGGGCCCACATACTGACCCCGAAAAATCCGGAAAAATTATTTTTGGTTATGATTTGACGATACGGTTCCAACGAAACTGATTTCGTCGGATTTCGAGACCGTTTGAAAAATGGCCTTTTTCGGGTCGATCCAATTTAACTGTCAACTGGTAAAACGCGTTTTCACTTGCCACGTTCACATATTCATTCGAAAAATTCTGAAAATTGAAACCTAGCAATAATTCGTCGTTCCGGTTCTGATGGCGCCAGTTTCGTCGAATTCTGAGACAGTCGCCAAAACAGTTAAATTTTCGCAGTTAAATAAATAAAAAAAAAATAACTTATTCGATTAACTGTTTTAATTCAAAATTAAATATTTATAAATCCTATTAAATCAATTTATAACTTAAATAACATTTATAAATCAATTTCACATATTCAAATTCTATAAATTGACCAAAATGGCATTTTCAAATTGGTTCGAAATTTCAGGTCGTTACAGACGGACACTACGCACTGGAACTGACCGAGAGTGGAATGGAGCTCGTTACAATTTATGGAAAAATAAATTGTCCGTCGCAGTCAAATAACGCAAACCGATTATTTAACGGTTAACGCGTCAATGTGAGTAAATCTCACTAACTCTGAACAGTTTATAATTTTATGTTGTATTGTTAGAACTGTTAAAATTGTCTGTTTGACTGTGTGTTGATTGTTTGATTGAACTGCTAGTCAGTTAGTTAAATTTCTGTATTGATTCTGTTTAACAGAATATATCATATGGAACTGAAAGTGATGTTATCTATATTGTCTAACATCTGTGATGCAGGGAAACAGGTTGGAGGAATCCGACTGGATTCCTCAACATTTATTTTACCGTTTTTCATATATTGTGATATATGATGTGTTATGAAATCTGTTATTGATTTCATATGTTTGAATGATACCGATCATTGTTATACGACACGTTAAACACCGTAGGTGATACTAGAATGTAAAAAGGGATTTTTCAATGTTTATATTGAAAATGAATCTTATTTATAAAATCGATAGGATTTTTTAAAAGGGAAACATATATTTAATTTGAAAATAAATAAATGAAAAAAAGGAAACATTTATTTAGAAAATAAATGAAATAAAATAGAAACATTTATTTAGAAAATAAATGAATTAGAATATAAAGGAATATTTATTTAGGAAATAAATAAAGGAACATTTATTTAGATTATAAATAAATGGAATAAAGGAACGTTTATTTAGGGAATAAATAAAGGAACACTTGTTCGGAAAATAAATAGAATTATACAAGGATAGATATAAACACGTGCTTCGCACACGGTATAACACGATATAGATTTAAAGGAGATATTAAATAGGAAATCTGTTTTAAACAGATAAATTGAAGTAGATTAATTTATAAATAATGTTTTATAAATTAAATAAATTATTTATCGTTGATAAATGAAATATATATATAAGTCTGGACTTATATAGAGAAGTAGAAACGTTATTAAAAGGACATTTATAAAGTGAAGAACCATTACTAAAAGTAAATCTTTATAAATGGATAAACGTTGTAAAAAGTAAATCTTTATAAATGGATAAACGTTGTAAAAAGTAATTGGTTAAGTTAACCAAAGTGAATTAGTTGCGTCAAACTAAGTGACTTAGTTAAGTTAAACTAATTTGTAAATCAAAGTGAATTAGTTGCGTCAAACCAAGTGAATTAGTCAAGTTAAACTAATTGGTTAATCGAAGTAAATTAGTTGGGTTAATCAAAGTGAATTAGCTGAGTTAAACTAAGTAAATCGGTTAGAGTTAATCAAAGTGAATTAACTAAGTTAAACTAAGTGGATTAGTTCAGTTAATCGAGACAAATAAATCAAATTAGGTTAAACCATTTGAGTTAACCAGTTAGGTTAAACCATTTGAGTTAACCAGCTAAAGTTTACCAGTTAAAGATAAACAGTTAGAGTTGACCAGTTAAAGTTGACCAGTTAAAGTTGACCAGTTAGAGTTGATCAGTTAGAGTTACTCAGTTAGAGTTGACCAGTTAGAGTTGACCAGTTAGAGTTATCCAAGTGGAGTTAATCGAGTAGAGTTGCCGAATATCACTTATTCGAAGTAGAGTTATCGAATATAGTGTATTCGAGGGAAGAGTAATCGAATATAGTTTATTCGAGTAGAGAAATCAAATGTTATTCATTTGAGAAGAGTTACCGAATATTATTCGAAGAGTAGTTATCAAATATTGGTTATTCGAAGTTAGTTAATCCAAAGGAGTTATTCGAAGTTAGTTAATCCAGAGGAGTTATTCGAAGTTAGTTAATCCAAAGGAGTTATTCGAAGTTAGTTAATCCAAAGGAGTTATTCGAAGTTAGCTAATCCAAAGGAGTTATTCGAAGTTAGTTAATCCAAAGGAGTTAGTCGAAGAGTTAATTGAATATTAGTTATTCAATTTGAGTTAATCGAATTTAGTTATTCGAGAAGAGTAAACCGAATTAGTTATTCAAAGGAGTTAATTAATTCAGTTATTCGAACTAGTTATTCGAAGGAGTAAATCAAATTAAGTTAATCGATTAGAGTTGAGTTAATCGATTTGGGTTAAGTTAAGTAATCGAGTTAAGAAATCGAGTTGAGATAATCGAGTTAAGAAAATCAAGTTGAGTTAATCGAATAAGTTATTCGATAAGAGTAAATCCATTTAAGTTAAATCGGATGTTAGTTATTCGATAAGAATTAACACATTTAAGAAAATCGAATATTTGTTATTCGATAAGAGTTAATGAAATAAAGCCAACCAAGAAGAGTTATTCGAATATTAGTTATTCGATAGGAGTTAATCGAAATAGAGTTTATCGAATATAAGTTATTAAAAAGGGAGAGTTAATCGAATAGAGATTACTCGAAAGAGAGTTAGACGTCGAATTCGATTATAGCGAATTTGGGAAAGTACTATTTACTTTCCAGGGTTTAAATCAAGATTTAGTTATTGATTTAGAAATTAGGTGTCTGTTAAATTATCCGAGTTAGGAAATAAATTTATAATTTAGGTTAGATATTGTAGAAGTAGGAATTATAACGTTATAGTTATAATCAAACGTTGTCATATAAGAAGTGGATTCGTAACCTGAATCCGAGAATTTCCGTAAACAGATGATTGGAAAAAGTGAGTGACGAGCTTCATCTATTTCACAGTAAAGGACGTTGTTCAATTAAGGTCTGAGAGGTAATTATACCCCAACTTGATTGACTTCAGAATTGACAAAGGAATAGTTGTGGTTCGATAGAAAAGGTTGATTTGAAATATAGAAGTAATAAGCGATTAATGGATTAAGCATAACGATGTTTTATACAACGTTCATTTGAAATCCGTAAATGAGTTTTGGAAACGTTTTCCAAATATATTCAGATATGTTTTCTAAACATAGAAAATGAAATGTTTTCATGATAAGAATTTAATAAATAGAGTTAAGCAAATTCAGAAACTAACTGGAGAGGGTAAGTTGAACGGTTTTCTAAGTGACGATCTGATGTTGGTTTCGACCTTCCGGATTGATACTTAGAGAATTGTGCTCATACTAGTTACAGTTAGGGACTGATAGTTGCGAAATAATAGTGATGTGAAAAATAGCTATGGAAATGTTTTCCAATGATTTATAACATATATTTTCTAAATATATGAAATAAGGAAATATGAACATATGATGATTGATCGATCGAATTTCCATTTGGAAATAAGATCGTTGTTTGTACACCGACATGTTTTCATTTGATAGTTGAATCACAGACTATCAAAGTTTTGACCATATTCACGTTGTAAATATGGAGAGACCGGTTGGATTATTATCCGAAGAACCACTCCGTATTAGCATAAGCGTTGTGAATCAAGTACGCTGAAGATAATTGAAGACGGAGTGAAGTGCAAGGGCTATTGTGAAAAGCCTAGGTAGGATGGATTCACTGAATAGTGCCTTCGGTTTGTTCAGTCCCAGGACAACGTATATGGACGAGTGTCTGACAAAGTATTCTTAACGAATCATATATGTTGATCTCTTTAAACGTATTACGTTGGTAGCGGAGAAATTCGTTTCTCTTAGCTTTTATACCCATGATGCCTTGAGAAATCGATATTGATTTGGCGGGTATGACGATGTGGCATTCAAAGTAATTGAAGCAATAATCTGTCAAAGTGATAAACGTGACCTCAAACCTCACCACCGGGAAATAACAGAAGTTGGGCTAGGCAGCATGGCTAGTTGGGCCATACCCAAGCAGGGTGTATTATCACCATCTAGAGAATATTCAATTGTACTTCTTTATAATCTATTTCAATGCTGTCCCTTATCGAGAAGGATGGTTGCTGATCCCAACCATCGGTGATAATATATTCGTCACACTCAAGCTAAATGAGTGGACGGTCATGTGTGGCCGGGTTGCAAGACGTTCTTGTTGAACCCTGAGTGTATCACCTCTAGAGTACACTGATCAGAAGGTGCTCCCATACCTTGTCTGTTGGAATCCAATCTTCAATAAGCGCCCTGCGGTTTATGATTTTATACTATGTATGTAGAACGTGAGATGCAAGCGTTTCTGCTAGATTGATATCTATTTGTACTTAGACATTATTATAATATCACAATGATATTGCTTGTCAAAATTGTTCAGATACTCATAAGGGAAAAACCCGTTCCGTATTCACGGCGTGGTCTTATGAGATATCCTATACCTGTTTTAAACTATTTTACTCATACCAGTCTCATGACTGACCCGGAGTTTACTTTGTTGTTTTCCCTAAACTCTTGGGTGCCTAAATTTGTACGGGCAGTCAAGTAGTCGGGATTTACAGATATACTTGGAGAGCTTGGAGCAGGAGGCTGCAAGATTTTATAGCTATAGTTATTTCCGCTGTGTTGTAAGTGTTGTACTCTGATAAGTGCTATTGTATATATATAACTGTTTACTTCAAAGCTATGTTATATATTATATGTTATTCGTTCCGCTGTGAGATTCGTGTTACTCTGATGATTCTGATGTTCTTCTTCTTCTTCTATTCTATTAGTTCTATCTTTTCTTTCTCACCTTCTAAATTCTTTCACTAACGTCGCGGAATTTCCGACTCTCGAGGAGTCGGAAATTTCCAGCCGTTACAACATACTCTAGTAGAAAATTGATTTTTGATCATTTTTCAAGTGTTTTAAAATATATATAATTTTGCAAATTCTTGAATTAAAATATAGTATTATACATGAATATTATAAAGTATGAAAACATAAATATAAACTATATAAACATATTTATAAAATTATGGAGTTTAAAAGTATATAAATATAAAGTATATATAATATAAATGTATAAAACTTATAAAGTGTATATTTATTAAACTTAAGTTTAAAATTAAATAAAAATAGAAAGTAAAATGGAGAAGAAAGAGATTGAAGATAGAATTTGAAAACAGAATTTGAAATAAATTTGAATCTGAACCTAGAGTGCTATTCAGAGTCTTACACAATCTAGACTATATAACTATATTTATCTTGAAATCTTGAATACTCATGAGTCTTGAAATATCTCTGAATTCTGAATCTCTAACATCTTAAAACTGTACAACATTCAGTAATATTTCATGTATATAAATCCTGCTTATGTGTATATGTATATATTCTAGATAGAGGTGTTAATATATATTTTAAAATCAATTAATATTGAAATAAGGTTGTTGTCATCAAAACTCCATTCTCTAACAATCTCCCACTTTTTGATGATGATAACCTTAGTTTATAAAATATCATTCATGTATATACTTATTGATGATGATCCTTCAAATACTCCCCATGTCTATATGAATCCTATAAACTATGTCTATATTTTATAGTTTCTCCCCCTTTGGCGTTATCAAAAAGAAATTCTAAAACTACTCCCCCTAAATCGTATAACTATCTAAATATTAACTATAATAAACTAAGTAACTACTAATCCAAAGTAGAATACTCCCCTTTAATCTATATAAACCTACAATAGTAATTCATAACATTATGATAATCAAATACAAATCAAATCAAATCAAAGCATACCACACCATATGTCTTAATATATACAAGTTTCATGTCATAAAATCCAAATCAAATTCGAATAAATCAATCACATCAACTATACCAATCAATTAATCGTTTCTTGGAATTTCAACCTAACTATCCTCTCAAAAGATTGGATCCTTCTTGATGACTTCCCAGTCCTCATATTCTTTGGTTGGTGGAGCCTTTGCCAGATTATTATCTTCATCTCTGAAAAGAGAGGAGATTAGCCATCGAATTGCATCAAAATGTTTCTCTTGCTTCTCAAACATTTTTGCTTGTCTTAGTTCGAGATGAAGCTGCTTTCGTAGAATGATTGAGAGAATGTTTTTTCAAGAATTCAAGGTTTCTTCAAGATTTTCACTAAGATTATGAATTCGATTTGCCATGGATTTGAGAGGAAATGAATAAGGAAAAAGGAGAAATAGAATAATGAATTTCTCTGAAAGAAATAGGCTTAAATAGGGTCTGTAATTCATTGGGTTTTGAATGGACATAAGTAGTTATTTAATTTTAAATGAAGCATTTTGAAAATCTGGCAGTTATATGTCGACATAAGTTATTGATAATTTTGAAAATTTTCAAATTTTGAATCTTTTGAACTTATTTTAAACTATAAATAATTTTACAGTAACTTAAAAACAATTTTAAATAGAAATAAAAATCCATTAATTCCTTAATATAATCAAATACATCCAACTAATTAAGATACACTAAATACGTGATCCGAAAGCAAATACAAAGAAATATGAATGAATACACTAAGATAAATAAAACTAAATAGGCTAGTTTTCAACGAATGATGATGAGGAAGATGAAATTCCAAGCTTTCTTCCTATCTTGACCATGAATTTGGACATTTTGGAAAATTTCTTGTTGAGCTTCTTTTGATTGTTAATGATTTTTACTTGATTTTGAACAATCGTCTCTTTGAAAAGGTGTCTAGTGTTGGTTGGGCACTCAACCTGTAACAACCCGCATTTCGACGGACCGAATTTTTTTCAAAAATCCAATCCATCGAAACCCATGTTGTTTTGCTCTGGTATCCTGCAGAAAAGACAGAGACATAAAACATGTCAGAGTTCGGAAAACATCTCACAGCGGAAGGAACAAAATATAATATAATTAAAACTTAGCTTTACCTTAATAACAATACTGCTAAACCAATATCCAAAGCTATACAGTTTCTGTCATGAACCTAACCTGCGAATGTAATGAGGAGGGGGTCAGAACATAAGTTCTGTGTGAACGAATTTAAACTACACCTCTTGAATAATCCTAGATATATCGTTCAATTACATTTTCTCATTTAATAGGTTATCCGTGTTATTAGCACTCAAGGCTTCACACACACGTCGCATCCATCTACCCCCTAGTAGATTAACCTAATATAATGTATATGTGGCTACCCTCAAACTGAGGTACACCCCGTGGTACCCCACTCGCACGATCTCCTCCGTATCGCCACGGTAATATGCACAGTCCCTCATCCTATGCCATAGTAACGTACAACGCTACATCTGCATAGAACCACTATCGCTGCGCTATGTAAGCGTACTGACTGCTATCCTCGAACTATTCGATCGAATTTGGTTCCATCATCGAATAATGCCCTCTAGTCTACGATACACCACCTAGAGCAGATATGGTTGTATCTAAACTTTCCCATGTACGTATCATCAATTGTACTCGATGTTTCTACTGCACATAACCTCTACTTGTGCACCCGAGTTCCATGGCAAGGCTACACCAGAAACACGGAACTCGGTCGGGAGCTTTTCTATATCTGTCTGGGCCCTCCTCTAAGAGTGTCCAATGTACAGATATCCCTCGAGTCTAGTTTTTCTATGGTGGCTATGGCCCCACCTCAGACCCTCCCTCAACTAGTAAAGACAACACGAGCTAAGCGACCACCCCCAGCAAGCAAACAATCTAAACATCCATGTCCGGTCTCCCCGCACCCGTCCCTTGATAGTAAAGGCTAACGATCTCTAGGGGTTAGCTCTAATGCAATCAAGGCAACCGCCGATCTTGCTATCGTTTGGTCTTAACCCTCCACCTCCGCCTGAGGCAACCGCCGAACTACCCCTAATGCCACCGCGTACATCATTCTGACTGCCCCCAACTTATGAAATCAAGGCCCACCCACCTGGTAGTTCCGCGCAGACCCAACCTATATAATCCTAGCCCAAAGATAAACCATCACAAAGGACTACCAGGAGCACCTTTAATGTCTCAGGAAGCCGCCTGCCTCCCCTTCCAGTCCATTGGAGCCGCCAGAATAATGAACATGCTCTCCCCTCGTGCCTTATGACACCGTGATGATCTACCTCGTTGGGCTATTAATCCTATAACGTATAGATTGCTTCAAGCGCCTTAGTTTTATCTGTCATTAGACCCTACGTCTAATCATTAATTATGCGCTTGCGCCACCTCATCAATTTTCTCATTTAACTTGGTTATTCACATTAGCTTCCTTTTTCGTATTTACCAAGTTACCCTTGCTTATTAACTCAATTTATACTTAACCCAATTAAGTCCATTAATAAGCCCACAACATGTTATCTTCCAATTTCATAAATTATCCCCTTTTAGGGTTACAACAACATGTTATACTTAATTCATAGTTAAGTATGCCTTATCCCTCATATATACTGATTAGGAGAATAACCTCCTAAACACCAGCCCCAAAGACCGAAATCAACATTAGACTGGCACCCAGAAAATTACTCAACCCAACCAACATATATGATTTTAATTTACTTATTTTCCATTCATATAACTTATACCATTTTTAATTTCACATTTCTCCTTCCCAAACCACTTAACATAAGTATATCTTTACATATAAGTTATCTCATCTTCATTATCGTTTCCTATAACTTATCTTGTCCCATAAGTTATAATTTCCACCTATTATCCTTTCTTGCCTTATTCAAGTTTATTCATAATAGGTTATTTATCATTCCCCATTTCTTGTCATTAATTTTAGATTTGACTTAACCCTTCCATTTACTTAACCCGTTAACTAAACTTTACCCAATTCAATTAATTTATGATACCCTTACGGGTCCCATTTGGTTAAGCATATCTAAATTTTTGTTTCACATGTCACTCGTGTCCCACTTAACCACCTTTGTTATAGTTTCCATGTCTTATACATGTTTTATTACGGTTAAGTGTACCTTAGTCATGTTTTACATCACATGTCTTACAACGGTTAATTCCACATTAGTCATGCTTTACATGTCATTTATATCACCCACTTAACCCTCTAACCATACCCATGTCACCCACATGTCTTATTATGGTTAGTACTTCCTAATTTATTTATTATGCTGTAATAATGTATGACCTCTCACATTAGACGTCTGTTCGTGGCTGCTGGATTTGCCGGGCGGTTTCGGGCAGACTTATACCACAACATGCCTAACCTCATGTCATAAACCGTTACACCTCTAGTTCTTGCCATTGACCTCTTACATTAGACGCCCGCTTGTGGATGCTGGATTTGTCAGGCGGTTCCGGGCAGTCTTACACCACAAACGCGCCTAACCTCGTGTCATAGGCGTTCATTAACAATCGTCTTTCACCCAAACCCCACATTCATGTCATGTGTTCCAAATTCAACTTAATTACAATTCAATTTTTTAATGCCTATTTCCAATTTGTCATTAACTACACCAATTACAAAATAGTTAGCCAAATTTCATATTACCCAAGTTATCCAATTATAGCCAAATTCACCAATCCATGTTATTCATACCCAAACATGCCAATTTCCAATATCCAATTATACCCAATTTCATATAATCAATATTTTCCCAATATATATATATATACCCTAACATTCCCACGTTCATACGTATAATCAAATTCACCCTCTAGGATTATTTTTCAAGTCACAGATAAATTTCACCAATCCATGTCATCCAATTACAAGTTGTTAATATTAAATTATACCAATTCCATATCTAATTACAATTATGTCAAACTTACATAAATTCAACATTACATAGCATTATGTCCATAATTCTATACAAAATCTTCCAATCCCCATATTATGCCCAAATCAACCCTTTTTCCCTTTTTTAATTTCTCGTTTCCATTAAAACGCATAAATCCATGATAGACATAGGCTCGAGATAACCTAGCTATAAAAATAAAAAGGGGAAAGAATAAAAAGGAGAGAACTCAAACGTAGGCATAAATAAAATAATCGATCTTATTAAATTATCATCATGTTCATTATGGGAAATGGTAAAAGATAGAAGCAATATTATACAACAAATATAGTTCAAATCCACTCACATTGACTGGATTGGAGAAATAAGCGATTTGTTGTTGATGTAGAACGCTGATTTAATCTTGTTTTTTGATTATTGGTGAAGGGCTTGAATTGTTGATGAAGAATTTCTAATTTGATTTAGGTTTTAGAGGCGGCGGCTAAGAGAATTGAGAGTTCAGCAGCACGGAGGCATCTTGAGGAATTGTTATGAATTAGGGTTAGGTCTTGCTATGTATTTATAGGTGTAGAGAGTGTTTTAGAGCCCTTAGATTGACCTAGAAGCCATCAGATTCGTACAGCACATTAAAACACGTCACAGGAACGAAACTGCCCAGATCTGGGGGGGAGGGGGGGTAGGTCGACCCCTTGGTCGACCTGCCTGGTTGTTGGCGGGAAATTTTCCGCCCAGCTGCCTGGGTCGAATTTTGAATTGTTTTGAATTTTAGTTGAATCTTATAAAGGCCATTACTCATTCTTACAGAGTCCAATTTACGCAAACTTAGACTCTATTCCAAGCAGAATTCCGAGATGAACGCAATGGTGATGTCCGTTTTACTTAATTCCTGAAATTTAAATTAAGTATCCTTATTTTATTATCTTTTCCGTCACACACACTATTATTGAATTAATTTTTTCCTTCTCTTCCATGTATTAATTAATTCTCATTGTACATCACCATTATTTACCTATCTATGCATATATATATATATTTAATTATATTAAAAATGCGGGGTGTTACATTCTCCCACCCTTAAAGAATTTTGTACCCGAAATTGATAAGAGTAAAATAGATAATCCCTCGCAATATTCATCCATCAAGTGTGCATTCAATGGTTGCAAACATTGTGCACATGTGCAAAGTGAAATACATCATAGTAAAGCATGTATGCCTAATTGGTACCACCTATATGTATGCAAACTTTTAAAATTTGATTTTTAAAACATGATTCTCACATCCTAAATATTTATGCAGTTCTATATGAATGCAATATCTTTGAAAATCAAAACATTTTTTCATCCAAATTTTCCTACACTCTTACAGAATAAGAGCATAGTTCATCCAATTGTTGCATCCAAAATCCTACCAATCATTATTAAGTTTTAGAAATTTAGAAAAAATCTAATTTCTAAATTCGATTTATTATGTTATAAAAAGGTATAAAATGGAAAAATTCACATCTTCCTTTTTCTTTCATGTATCTTTTCAAATTGTACTTGGATTTTATGTAACTACTCTATACAGATTTCCTATTTTCCTATCCAAGCATAACCCATATAAGAAAATTTCTTTTCTTTTTCAATTTATCTATGAGAAATTTCATTTTTATTCAATTTTTCTTAAAATTTTCATTTTCTTTTCCCGTCAGTTTGTTGCTTTATTGGATTTGTTGTTTTCTTCTTAATTAGGCTATTCTCTTTCTTAGCTTATTTGACTTACTCCAATTACTTAAATTTATTTTCCAAATAAGCTTTTCTGTTTTTAACTCAAACAACATGATACACAGCTACTACCAAGGGCCAAGAATCATAAGACTATTTCTCTAAAGAAAAGTCCAACCACCAGCTCTCAACGCTTACTTTCCCTTCCACTACCTAGTAGTCACTACTGGTCCTTGCTGTGTATTACTAGCCTATACTTTATCTCTATTTCTCAAGCAACAAACCTAGGTTTCTCAATGTTTATGCAATCTACAGGAATTTTCTATTAGTTTAATAATAGCTAATCTTTGACCAGAAATTGGTAAGAGAATAATTCCCTTAGCATCAATCCCGAAGACCGAAATCAACATCAGATTGATACTCAAAGAATCACTCAACTCTACTAATCTCCAGTTAAGTTCTAGTTCTTTAATTCATAGCCTTAATTTAATTTTATCTCGTTCTTTCTAGGCCTTAATCCTTACCTACCCCATTCTTTTAAAAGTATGGTTTGGCCTCTTTCTTTGCATTGCATATTTCTTCCAAAAATTAAAAGTGGTAAATCTTTTATCTTTTTTCTCAAAAACTTGCCTTTGCCAAACCATAAAAAACATGTTACTAGATAAAAATGCAAATTTTTTTTTTTTTCAAATCACAAAATTGGAATAGACAAGGACAACTAATGGGTTACACTGTTTATACGTACGATGTTAATCTAACTACGTGCTACAAGGTGCAAACATATTCTTAATTCCTACAACTTATTTCATTTACCCAACAAAATTCTTTTCTAAAATAATAAATAAAATTTTATTGTCAACTGAATAGAGATTTTAAAACTTTCTTTTACAAAATGCAACACTTTGTATGCTTTACTTTTTAATCCTTTCATATATTATAGTATGAAAACTAATGAGCTATACATGCTCTATAACGTACACTTTTTCATGAGAGAATTCTTTTAAAACAAGAAACCATTACTTTACAAAATATACCCCACTTTACTTTAAAACCCAATATGAAGTTTTCAAATATGATTCCATCATATCTCAACATCAAAATACTTTTAAGATTAAAACTTGAAAACACCACAAATTCTCTTTTGCCAAAACTTTTATAATTTCAAGTTCTTAAAAGTTAATCATTAGGCTAAACTCAAAGTAGGTCTCCAACTTAATTAGGCTTTCCTAAACATTTTCCCAAAGCCAATTCTCTCAACTATATACATTCCTAATCCATCCTCCACTTTTTAATCTTTTACCAATTTATAAGGTTTCACTTTTAAACCCACTAATCTGAAATACTAACATTTCAGTTTCTATTATATGGGATACATCTTTCTCTAATACCAATCATATTGTACACTTTCCAACCAAACCACCTAAAGGTCTCAAAATTTCTATGTTCATATCTTTAGTGTACAAAAGAGATATTCCAACTCTTTCCATACTTCACTCTTTCTACTTAGTGGGCTCCTTTACGGATCTAGGTTTATATAATATATTTATATTTTTGAAAATACAAATGCGCTCACTCATTATTTATATAGGAATCGTAAATCTATGCTCTGATACCAAATGTAACAACCCGTGTTCCGAAGGATCAAATTTTTTTCAAAAACCCAATCCATCGAAACCCGTGTTGTTTTGCTATGGCATCCTGTAGAAAAGACAGAGACATAAAACATGTCAGAGTTCAGAAAACATCTCACAGCGGAAGGAACAAAATATAATATAATTAAAAGATAGCTTTGCCTTAATAACAATACTGCTAATCCAAAATCCAAAGCTATACAGTCTCTGTCATGAACCTAACCTGCGAATGTTATGAGGAGGGGGTCAGAACATAAGTTCTGTGTGAATGAATTTAAACTACACCTCTTGAATAATCCTACATATACCATTCAATTACATTTTCTCATTTATTAGGTTATCTGTTTTATTAGAACTCAAGGCTTTCACACACACGTCGCACCCATCTACCCCTTAGTAGTTTAACCTAATATAATGTATATGTGGCTACCCCCAAACTGAGGTACACCCCATGGTACCCCACTTGCACGGTCTCCTCCGTATCACCACAGTAATATGCGCAGTCCCTCATCCTATGCCATAGTAACGTACAACGCTACATCCGCATAAAACCACTATCGCTGCGCTACGTAAGCGTACTGACTGTTATCCTCGAACTATTCGATCGAATTTGGTTCCATCATCGAATAATGCTCTCTAGTCTATGATACACCACACAGAGCAGACATGGTTGTACCTAGTCTTTCCCATGTATGTATCATCAATCGTACTCGATGTTTCTACTGCACACAACCTCTACTTGTGCACCCGAGTTCCGTGGCAGGGCTACACCAAAAAAAAGGAACTCGGTCGAGAGCTTTTCTATATCTGTGAGGCCCGCCTCTAAGAGTGTCCAATGTACAGATATCCCTCGGGTCTAGTTTTTCTATGGTGGCTATGGCCCAACCTCAGCCCCTCCCTCAACTAGTAAAGACCACACGAGCTAAGCGACCACCCCTAACAAGCAAAAAATCTAAACATCCATGTGGGGTCTCCCTACACCCGTCCCTTGATAGCAAAGGTTAACGATCTCTAGGGGTTAGCTCTTGTCTTTTTGCATTCCTTAGGCTGCTGGTGACAGGTGTCTGACGATCTTACTATCGTTTGGTATTGACCCTCCACCTCCGCCTGAGGCAACCGCCGAACCTCCCTTAATGCCACCGCGTACAACATTCTGACTGCCCCCTACTTATGCAGTCAAGGCCCACCCACCTGGTAGTTCCGCGCAGACCCAACCTCTGTAATCCTAGCCCGAAGCTAAACCATCACAGAGGGATACCGGGAGGACCTTTAATGTCTCTGGAAGTCGCCTGCCTCCCCTTCCAGTCTGTTGGAGCCACCAAAATAATGAACATGCGCTCCCCTCGTGCCTTATGACACCGTGATGATCTATCTCGTTGGGCTATTCATCCTATAATGTACGAACTGCTTCAAGTGCCTTAGTTTTATCTGTCATTAGACCCTAGTCTAATCATTAATTACGCGCTTGCGCCACCTCATCAATTTTCTCATTTAACTTGGTTATTCACATTAGCTTCCTTTTTCGTATTTACCAAGTTACCCTTGCTTATTAACTCAATTTATACTTAACCCACTTAAGTCCATTAATAAGCCCACAACATGTTATCTTCTAATTTCATAAATTATTCCCTTTTAGGGTTACAAACACATGTTATACTTAATTCATAGTTAAGTATGCCTTATCCCACATATATACTGATTAGGAGAATAACCCCCTAAACACCAGCCCCGAAGACCGAAATCAACATCAGACTGGCACCCAGAGAATTACTCAACCCGACCAACATATATGATTCTAATTTACTTCTTTTCCATTCATATAACTTATATCATTTTTAATTTCACATTTCTCCTTTCCCAAACCACTTAACTTAAGTATATCTTTACATATAAGTCATCTCATCTTCCTTATCGTTTCCTATAACTTATCTTGTCCCATAAGTTATAATTTCCACCTATTATCCTTTCTTGCCTTATTCAAGTTTATTCATAATAGGTAATTTATCATTCCCCATTTCTTGTCACTAATTTTAGATTTGACTTAACCCTTCCATTTACTTAACCCATTACTTAAACTTTACCCAATTCAATTAATTTATGATACTGTTACGGGTCCCGTTTGGTTAAGCATATCTAAATTTTAGTTTCACATGTCACCCATGTCCCACTTAACCCCCTTTATTATAGTTTCCATGTCTTGCACATGTTTTACTACGGTTAAGTCTACCTTAGTCATGTTTTACATCACATGTCTTACAACGGTTAAGTCCACATTAGTCATGCTTTACATGTCATTTATATCACACACTTAACCCTCTAACCACACCCATGTCACCCACATGTCTTATTACGGTTTGTATTTCTTAATTTATTTATTATGCCATAACGATGTATGACCCCTCACATTAGACGTCTGTTCGTGGCTGCTGGATTTGCCGAGCGGTTCCAGGAAGACTTATACCATAATGCGCCTAACCTCGTATCATAAACCGTTATATATCTAGTTCTTGTCGTTGACCTCTCACATTAGATGTCCACTTAAGGTTGCTGGATTTGCCGGGCGGTTCTGGGCAGTCTTACACCACAAACGCGCCTAACCTCGTGTCATAAGCGTTCATTAACAATCGTCTTTCACCCAAACCCCAAATTTATGTCATGTGTTCCTAATTTAGCTTAATTACAATTCATTTTTTTATGCCTATTTCCAATTTGTCATTAACTACACCAATTACATAATAGTTAGCCAAATTTCATATTACCCAAACTATCCAATTGTAGCCAAATTCACCAATTCCATGTTATTCATACCCAAACATGCCAATTTCCAATATCCAATTATGCCCAATTTCATATAATCAATATTTTCCCAATATATATACAACGACATTCCCACGTGTATACATATAATCAAATTCATCCTCTAGGCTTATTTTTCGAGTCACAAATAAATTTCACCAATCCATGTTATCCAATTACAAGTTGTTAATATTAAATTATACCAATTCCATATCCAATTACAATTATGTCATACTTACATAAATTCAACATTACAGTATCATTATGTCCATAATTTTATACAAAAACTTCCAATCCCCGTATTATGCCCAAACCAAACCTTTTTCCCTTTTTTAATTTCCCGTTTTCATTAAAACGCATAAATCCATCATAGACATAGGCTCGAGATAACCTAGCTATAAAAATAAAAAAGGGAATAGGAGAGAACTCAAACGTAGGCATAAATAAAATAACTGATCTTATTAAATTATCATCATATTCATTATGTGGAATGGTAAATGATAGAAGCAATATTATACAACAAATATAGTTCAAATCCACTCACATTGACTGGATTGGAGAAATAAACAATTTGTTGTTGATGCAGAACATTGATTTAATCTTCTTTTTTAATTATTGGTGAAGGGCTTGAATTGTTGATGAAGAAATTCTAACTTGATTTAGGTTTTAGAGGCGGCGCCTAAGAAAATTGAGAGTTCAGCAGCACGGAGGCGTCTTGAGGAATTGTTATGAATTAGGGTTAGGTCTTGCTATGTATTTATAGGCGTAGAGAGTGTTTTAGAGCCCTTAGATTGACCTAGAAGCCATCAGATTCATACAACACATCAAAACACGTCATAAGAACGAAACTGCCCAGATCGGGGGGTGGGGGGGTGGGGGGGAGGGTAGGTCGGCCCCCTGGTCGACCTGACCCCCTTGATGGCGGGAAATTTTCCGCCCAGCTGCCTAGGTCGAATTTCGAACTATTTTGAATTTTAGTTGAATCTTCTAAAGCCTATAACTCATTCATACGGAGTCCGATTTACGCAAACTTGGACTCTATTCCAAGCAGAATTCCGAGACGAACGCAATGTTGATGTCCGTTTTACTTAATTTCTGAAATTTAAATTAAGTATCCTTATTTTATTATCTTTTCCGTTACACACGCTATTATTGAATTAATTTTTTCCTTCTCTTCCATGTATTAGTTAATTCTCATTGTACATCACCATTATTTACCTATCTATGCATATGTGTATATATATATATACACACATTTTTAATTATATTAAAAATGCAGGGTGTTACACAACACTTTCTAAAGAAGTTTCTTCTTCTTCTTTGACTTCCACTGACTCTTGTTTTTGTTGCATTTGAGCTTGTTTGGCTTCGAATGTCTCATATGGCTTGAAAATGAGAGGAATTTGCATGAGATGTATGTTTAATGAGTCAAACAATTTTCTATACACAAACTCTTCTCCATGAAGATCGACTCCAAAGTATTTTAGAATACGAGTGAGATAAACACCATAGTAGAGTGTTTTTTCTTGAGGACAATTCTATGGGCTTAATTTAAATTAAAATCATGATGGCCCAATTTATAGTATAACCACCCATAATAGAAAAGAGAACCTTTTGGACTTTGGAAGTTGGATTGTTGAAATTTCTTAATGGAGAGTGATGGTATGTTGGAGGAGAAGGTTTATAATTCTTGTTTTTGGATGAAAGAAGCGATTTTTGAACTCTATTGGAGAATCACCTTCAAATATGCCGTGGTAGGTCTTTAGATCGGGTTCATCAATTTTAAAATCCAAAAAATCCGAGCCCGTGCTTCTACAATTTAGAATAATGCCTAAGAGTTCGGCATTGAGAACAATTTGAGTGCCTTTGAAACTACTCCAAATTTGGTCTTCGTTGCCTTCGTAAAATCCATGATTGAGATTTGCGTAGAACATCTTGACGAGTTTGGGATAACACACTTCGTTGTTATCACGAGTGTCAATGAGACTCAAGACTTCGTTGTGTTCGAAGAGAGTGACCAGATCATAAGGAGAAAAATCGCTAAAGACGACGAAAGTGCCTGTGTTAACTTTAGCACTTGCTAAATAGTTACCATAGGTTTTGATAGCCTATTTGTCATTATGAAGATAACCATTGATGGTTATGGTTTTTTTTAGTTTTTGAGATGAACTTGAGGAAGCCATCAAATTGATAATTTTAAAGAGAATAGATATTAAGAATATGGTTTTGAGTTGTGAATGAAAGGTAGAAACAATATGTGCATATATAGAAATTGAATGGAAATGAATTGAATAGACACAACTTTTTAGACTTAAATGACACCTTTTCAGACCTTTGGAGTTGGTGAAAATTTGGAGGTAAGTTTGAAAGTTTAAACCTTTGAAATTCAAAATTTGAATTTCAAATTATTGGTTATATACGTTGACATATATATTCAATTGCAAGGGAATTTTGATATTAGTGAAATGTAATTTACATTATCGATTTATATTTCATGTTTGACGATTTCCTGAAATATTTCTAATCCTATCAAACATACAAACAATTTATTTTATTATTTTATTTGTTATTTATTATATTATTATTATTTTGAATTTCAAAATTCAAAATTCAAATTTGAATTTCAAATTTCAAGTTTAAAATTTTCAAATTTTCAAAATTCAAATCAAAGCAAACAAACAAAGTAACTACTAAACCAAATAAAATTACAAATTAATTAAGGCGTACCTAGTTTTTAGATCATTTTCTTCGAAATTTTCTAAATTCTTAATTGCCATAAAGCACATATTTGTTTTTCCAATTTCTAGGTCTTCATCACTTGATGATGAATCCGAATCATCTATCGTTACTACGTATGCTTTCTTTCTCTTTCTTGATGAATTGTTGTTGTCTATTTGTTGAGTCGATTTATCTGGATATGGACACATTTTCTTTATATGGTCTGGTTTGTTTGAGTTATAGCATCGACCATCATTACTTCTTAAACTTCCTTGGTTACAACTTTTCCTTCTATATCTCAGAAATTTTCTAAAATGACTTGTCATAAGAGCTGTTTCTTCATCATCTTCACTACTCGAGACAAAATCATTTGCAGTCGCTTTTAATACAATAGATTTCTTCTCTATTGGCCTATTTTCCTTTCTTTTCTATAATTGAACTTCTTAAGACATCAGATTTCCGATTAACTCCTCAATCTTCATTTCATTGACATCATTAGTTTCTTCAATTGTCAAAGTTTTCTGATCCCATTCTGGAGTCAATGAACTTAATATTTTTCTGACTCGATCTATTTCGGAATAACTATTCCAAGTGTTGTTAATGAATGCACTATCTCTTGAAATCTGCAATACATATCTGAAATGGACTCGTTCTCGTTCATTTTGAGTAATTCAAACTGATTAACTAACATTGTTATTTTAGTTTGTTTAACTTTACTAGTTCCTTCATGAGTAACTTGTAAAGTTCTCCAAATTTCATAAGCAGATTTACATACTGACACTCTATTAAAATCATTCCTATCAAATGAACAAAATAACATATTCATGGCTTTAGAACTGTTTTATGCAGCAGTCTTTTGTTCATTTGTCCATTGTGCAAAAGCAGTTGTGGGTTCAACAAATTCATTTTGTGTACTGTTCTATGTGTCTAATCCTACTGACTGTAAATATATTTTCATTCTACATGCCCAATATGAATAATTAGTACCATTAAACAATGGTGGTCTGATAGTGGACTGACTCTCCACAAAAGAACTATTATTGCTACCAGTGTTGGTTGCCATTATCACTATTTTTCAGAAATCAGATTATGAACTTTTTGAAAGACCCTAATCTGATACCAATTGTTAGGGATTGCAGAATGGATCGTTAACGAAAAACAAACACTAAAGGTGGGTGAATTGTGTTTTTGATAATTTAAACAAAATCTAAAACTTATGTGATAAACTATATGAATCAAGAACCACAAAAACAATCATAGACACATAATCAAACAAAAAAGCAAAGATAAACAAAAGTAAAGTGCAGATAAGGAAAGAACACACCGGATTTTACTCTGGTTCGAAAGTGCTCCTACATCTTGTCCCACGCAACGCTGGATTACGCAGAGTTTTATTACTGTATCAATATCCAATTATAATCCTCCTTGATTTCACGGCTACAAGGGGTACCACCGATTCCACCCACACACTTGATCAAGTATACCTTCCATGATTTCACGGCTATAAGGGATACCACCGATTACTCGTCCTTAATTTCACAGCTACAAGGAATACCACCGATTACTTTACTCAACCCAAATAATCACAAACAGCCCTATAACTCTTTAATAGCACTTGACTCAAAGAGTAATGAGTAGAGTGTATAGAGAAGAAGATTAGTGAAAATAGAATTGAATTTGGCAGAGTATAGGTGTAGAAATTATAAAAATGATAAGAAATAATGGTGTAATGAAAAAGAGTGAAAGTGGGGAAGAAGAAGTGATTAAAAATTCGAAATTAACCCCTTCTTATAGTGTGTGAAAGGTTGCAACGCTTCAGAACCATCACAAATAGTGAAAAGACACTTCCTTTCAAATTTGAAAATATGACAGTTATACGTTGACATAGGGGTAATTGTATGTCGACATACTCTCCTTTCAAATTTGAAAATATGACAGTTATATGTTGACATAGCGGTAACTGTATATCGACATACTCTAGTACAAAATTAATTTTTGAGCATTTTTCAAGTGCTTTGAAATATATATATATATATAATTATTCAAATTCTTGAATTAAAATATAGTGTTATAAATGTATATTAAAATGTAGGAAATCATATGAAAACATAAATATAAACTATATAAACATATTTATAAAATTATGGAGTTTAAAACTATATAAATATAAATATACGAAACTTATAAAGTATAAATCTATAAAACTTAAGTTTAAAATCAAATAAAAATAGAAAGTAAAATTGAGAAGAAAGAGATTGAAGATAGAATTTGAAAACAGAATTTGAAAAATAGAATTTGAAATAAATTTGAATTTGAACCTGGAGTGCTATTCAGAGTCTTACACAATTTAGACTCTATAACTATATTTATCTTGAAATCTTGAATACTCATGAGTCTTGAAATATCTCTGAATTCTGAATCTCTAACATCTTTAAAAGGTACCTTCAGTAATATTTCCTATATATAAATCTTGTTATGTGTGTGTATATATATATATTCTAGATAGAGGTGTTAGTATATATTTTATAATCAATTAATATTGAAATAAGGTTATTGTCATCAAAACTCCATTCTCCAACAGTTTTCAAATTACATTTACTTGCGTTAAAATGAATGTTGTGTAAAACATCGTTACAACAACCCAAAATACTACATTCAATTAAATATATTTAACCCTGGCCTTCAAAACTGAATCTTTCTACTTACCAGTTAATAATGAAATCAATCAAGCTGGGGTGTAATTACCTCTCAGACCTTAACTGAAAAACATCCTTAACTTCAAAACAGAGAAGACCACTTATCTCGAATAATCAGCATCATATATAGTCAAATATCCATTTTTAAACGTGTATACGTTTCTCTATCTGTTCTTACTACGATTAAATTTAAAGATTTCCCTTTTGTTTATAATATTCTATTTTAAGTTCGTTTCCTTATCGAATTATATATATATATATATATATATATATTGATTTCTTGTTATCAAATTTTCTTAAAAATATTCTAACTCCTTAAATTTTCGGAAAATTTCGCCAGTGTCTCCTTTGCATGGCTCAATTGGTACAACTATAACTTGCCTCTCTGGGCCCTTTCCATTTAAAAAGAAAATCAAAAAGCCAAGCGGCTTGCGCAATGGCTCATAAAATCTCATATGGAATTCAAACATGTACCTTTTTTGTCGGGCACTATTATAATCTTCATTCTCTTCATTCCATACATGTTTAACATATATATATATATATATATATATATATGTGTGTGTGTGTGTGTGTGTGTGTGTGTGTCCATTCCCAATTTATTGCAATCAATCCAACAAAATCCGCTGACCACTTCTTTAATTAGCTCTTTTGCCCAATACACTTTTGATTTGAATATTGTTAAGGAATACGGAATGGATCGTTAAGGCAAAACAAACACTAGAAGGGGGGTGAATAGTGTTCGTGAGAATTTAAACAAAATCTAAAATTTATGTGAACTATGGGATGAATCAAACACCACAAACACAATAATAGACACAAATTCAAACACATATACAGAAATAAAAATTCAGAAAAGGAAAGAACAAACCAGATTTTATACTGGTTCGGATTACCCCTACGTCCAGTACCGTACAACGCTAGATTGCGCAGAGTTTTATTACTATATCAACCGTTAAGTACACCCTCCTTGATGTCATGGCTACAAGGTGTACCACCGATTACTACTTTCCTGATTTCTCGGCTACATGGAAACACCGTTTCCTACTTCCTTGTTTTCTCGGCTACAAGGATACCACTGATTCCTCTTTTACTCAACCCAAACAATTACAAGCAGCCCTAGAACTCTTCAATAGCACTTGATTCAGAGAGAGATGAGAAGAGAGTGTAGAGAGAAGAAGTTTGATCAAAACGGAATTGAATTCGGTAGAGTATAAGTGTAGAAATTATGTAAATAATTAAGAATGATTATATAATGAAAGAGGATGAAAGTAGAGAAGAAAATATGCATAAAAATTTGGTTTTAACCCTTTTTTATAGTGTGTGAAACGTTGCAACGTTTCTGAATCATTTCAAATAGTGAAAAGACACTTCCTTTCAAAATTGAAAAAGTGACAGTTATGTGTCGACATAATGTTTTTGTTATGTCGACATACCCTAGTATATTTTTGAATTTTAAAACATTTTTTCAAGTGTTTTGATATAAATATAATTCTGGAAATTCTTGAATCAAAATATAGTATTGTAAATTAATATTATAAAGTAGAAAATCATATGAAAACATAAATTTAAACTATATAAACATATTTATAAAATTTTAAGGTTTTAAACTATATAAGTATAAAGTATAAGGATATAAATATATAAAATTTAAGTTTGAAAATCAAAGAAGAATAAGAAAGGAAAAATATAGAAAAGATAGAAAATAAAATAGAGAGGATTGAGGATAGAATTAAAAATCAAAATTTGAAAATTTGAATTTGAATTTGAAACTAGAGTGCTATTTAGAGTCTTATATATACTACGCTCTATAACTATATTAATCTTTAACTCTTGAATTCTTGAAATCTTGAATACTCATGAGTCTTGAAATTTGTCTGAATTCTGAATCTCTATCATCTTTAAAACTGTACAGTCTTTAGTAATATTTCCTGTATATAATTCCTGCATATGTGTGTGTATATATATATATATATATATTCTATTAGTATATATTTTATAATCAATGATAATTGAAATAAGGTTGTTGTCATTAAAACTCCATTCTCCAACAATCTCCCCCTTTCTGATGATGACAACCTTAGTTTATAAAATATCATACATGTTGACGATGGTCCTTCTAATACTCCCCCTTTCTATGTGAATCCTATAAACTATGTCTATATTTTATAATTTCTCCCCCTTTGGTATTATCGAAAAGAAATTCTAAAAGTACCCCTAAATCCTATAACTACCTAAATAATAAAGTACTCCCCCTGAATCCTAAATCCTATATCTATATATCCTAATTCTGTATATAACTCCCCCTAAATATATAACTCTCCCTTAATCTATAATTCTCCTTTTATCTACAAATTTCTATAGCTTCCCCTAAATTATGACTATACAAGTCTATATAGTAGGATAATAAACTAAGCAATCCGATCAATATTTATAATCAATCAATCAATCCAAACGAGCAATTTAAACAAGTAATTCAAGCAATCAATTCAAGCAATCAATATTTACAATCAATTATTATGGGTCATCAACAACTAGTGGCCTAGCCTGCCACCATGGCCTCACAATGATACCTCAGAACTAATTTCGCGATTAGCCTCGCGACTTAACTAATTAAATAATATATGTTAATAAACACTTCCTGTACCTTCAACTAATCCTAGAAACTATAAAACTCCCCTTTAATCTAATACTAGGCTAGACCTAGCCTATACTCTTAAAACTATAATAAGATTTTAATTTTAGACTAAGAAACAATTCTATGATATAAGTTAAGTCAACCAAGTCAAATAAGTCAATCAAGTTATTTATGCCAAGAAAATCAGACAAGTTAATTAAGTCAAACAATTCAACTAAGTCAACCAAATCAAAAAAATCAATCAAGCAAAACAGGTCAATTAAATCAAAGTAAATATGTTATGTTTTTAATTAATAATCCTATATTTTTCTAAGATAATTAATTCCCAATATAGTATACTTGTTATAAGGAGTTTAAACGTTAATATGTAATGCAGTGTGTGAAGTATGTTGATTATAATGTAGTATGAAATGTAGGTCATATGCAAAACAATATGAAATGCAATTGTAATTTATAATGATGAATGATATGAAATAAGATGTGTAATGATAGTATGAAAAATGATTTGGTAATTATATCTATTTAGGTAAAATATATTCAAAGTACTATCGAACTATTATGCATATATATGTGTATATATATATATATTATAAATTATTTGAATTAAACAAGGATAATATATATTGATTTCTAGACTTAGGATAATGATACTTATGAAATAGGTTGAAAGGATCGTAAAGATAAAAAAAAATTGTATTCATAATAAATAATAAAAAAATTAAAATAATTCTATGAGATATTTGGTTTTAAATAATCTTAGTAGAATGCTTCTTTAATAAAGTAAACATTGAAGATCTTTTTAAAGAGAATATAGAATTGTATCATATAAAATAAACATATAGTCATAATTATGTATATAAAAACTTATTTTTTAAAAAGACTTAAAATTTAATTTATTATGAAATATAAATCAATCTTTTGATACAAATCAATTTAAAATTTAAACTTTTAGAAATCCAAACCTATTAATTTACTAAAGAACCATTTATGTTAAAATTTTAAAAGGAATCTACAGTTTAAACAATATTATATTGAAGAAATCTGGTAATATAAAGTAAAATATAAAACTATAACCTCTTACATTTAGATTACATATTTAAGACATAAAAATCATCTATATATAATATTAAGTTAAATATACAAGTTTATAAATCTTAATAAAATAAGGAATCAAAATTAGTATTAAGTTACAAATGTAAATCAAAATTGTTATGAAATCATATGAATAATATATAAGTTAAACTATGTATGTTTAAACTATATAAAAGATGAATAAATTTATATTTTATAACAATATAAAAAAGTCATATATTAACATGTGTGTGTGTGTATATATATATATAATTCTAGAAATAAGATATAAGAAAATAAGTAGACAAACAAAGTTAAAACCAGAGTTTGAACTGGTGTTTTCTTGTTGAAAAGATGGAGGGAAGTTTGAAAGTTTATATCTTTGAAATTCAAAATTTTAAATTCCGTTATGTCGACATGACCATTTATGTATGTCGACATTCATGTAGAAAATAAAATAAAAAAACATATTGTTTTGACCTTTTGGTTTATTATATTATCGATTTATATTTCAGGTTTAACTATTTCCTAAAATAATATTAATCCTAATAAACATCAAAATTTATTTTATTATTTTATTAATATTTTGAAATTCAAAATTCAAAAGTAAAATTTGAATTTTATATTTCAAATTTGAATTTTAAATTTCAAATTTGAGTTTTAAAGCAAAGGAAACAAGAAAGACAATCAAAGCATTCATTTAACCAAAAAAATTAAAAATTAATTAAGGCGTACCCGGTTATTAGATCCATTTCTTCGATGTTCTCTGAATTCTAAATTGATCTTCTGGAATTTGATGATGAGATCTGCTCTTGATCAGGATAGTATACTTATTTGCTGAATTTGAACACCGTATGAGAAAGATATTGAAGATTTAGTAGTTCAACCAACTTGCGCCAAAATTTGAATTTGAATAATCTTGAATTTTGAATGAATGTACACTTCAACTACTATATAAAGGCCCAAAAGTCATGTCTCTTCACAATTTCTTCTCTTCTTCTTCTTCTTCTTCTCGTTTTTCATTTTCAATCTAACTTTCAAGGGGCATAACTTCTTCCTTTCTTAACGGAATTGGACGAAATCAGTGGAAAATCGAAGAGGAATTCAAGGATAGTGAAAGTTTTGGGGATGAATTCAGATGGTATTGGGGTGCAGAAAGTAGAAACAGTAAGAGATATGTATGAAATCCCGTAATAGTTTTTCAGTTTTGCATAGCCAACTTCAAATAGTCATATCTCACTCAATTTTGATTGGAATTTGATGATCTACCCATCAAATCGACCGCGAGAACGAGAACTACAATATGCAAAAGGATTTGAGACAAAATAGTCTAACCCGTGGATGCAATTTGAAGATAATTGTCGATAGTTTTGGTTTCCTTGTCTCTTTATTCACCAAAACTTCGTTTGATCATTACTTGATCAATTCTTGACGGATTTACATGAAACCAATAGATTGCGAAGCAAATGAAGAGAAGTACATTATGAAGATAAGTTACAGATGAAAATCCAAAGTTATAAGGTGATTTGGTACCCATTTCTTTGCTGATTTTTATTATATATATATCCATTTCTTCTTGATGTCTCTTCACCAACAGTCGTTACTCTTCTCCTCTTTCTAATTTCTTTTCAAAATTTGAATTTTCAATAGCCACATTTTAGAATTTGAATTTCAAATAGCCACATCAACCATCTTTTCAGATTCGATTGTAACGACCCGGAATTTCTTAACCAATTTAAAATTTTTATTTTAGCTATTTTATGGATTTTGAATATTTAAAATGATTTATTTTAAATAATAACAATTTAAAATTTATTTAAATCGAAATTAGAATGTATAAATGTATTTTAATTGTAAAACGAGCCTGAAATGGCGCGGTAGTTTGAAAATTCAATTTTTAAATTTCAAATGATTGTATAAAATTCAAAATAAATCGAATTTCAGTAAAACAAGATACGTTAGATTCTTTTTAATTATATCTTTCTAATGAATGTGAAAAATTCAGATTTCATAATATAAATTGAAAGTTATGCCCATTTTAAAATTTAAAATAGTAAGTGTGGAATTTATACATATTTTAATATAATATATTACCCATAAAAATAGTCATTTTGCAAACGACCTCCGTTTTCGATGAAACCACTTATATTGGATCCAGAATATCAAATTATTGTTATGTTTCAAAATTCATAATTTTTGGAATTAATATGGGAGCAAAATAAATTTAAATGCATTTGGTAATTTTTGTTAAATTTAATCGACCGGAAAAGGCCATTTTTCAAACGGTGTCCAAATTCAACGAAATTAGTTTTGTTAGGACCGTATCATCAAAACATACCTAGATTTATTTTTCTGTAATTTTTGGAGTCAGTATATGGCCCAGGTAAATTAAAATATATGTTTAAAATTCAATATATTAATTTATATTTTAATTTAAAGAAAAACTGATTGAAACAGTTGAATTGGCTTACGAAACATATCCCATTGTGTCCGGAATGGGGGTATTTAGTTGGGGCTAATAGTCGTTAGGTTTAATTTGGAGTTCGTATCAATAAACGGGTATTTTTGGAATTTAAAATAATTAAAAATAATATATATATTTTGCAAAACCTTTTTCTTCACTCAGAAAAAGAATCTGCCGGCCCTAGAATTTTATAGTTAAAATCGCTTCCCCAAAGATCATCAACCATCACCACCATCCCACAATATTTCGACCTACTCCCGAAAGAAAAAAATCTTCGTCTTGGTGAGATCTATAAACTCAACGGGTATGAGTGGGATTGATGGTGAATGGGGCTCGAATTTCGAGCATGAACGGTCACCGCTTGGTAGGATTTTTCCGCCACTTGGGCCCACCGGAGTCGTCACAACCGCCAACATGGGGGAAGGGGCTCCGACGCATCTCGAGGTTGCGGCTGATCGTTGATACGGCGCACAGTGGAGGCGCGTCAATCAATGAAGGAAGGGGAACAATGGGTTTATCGTGAAACAGAAGAACGATGGGGTAAAAGAGGGAGAAAGTGTAAATTATTTTAATTAATTATGTTAATTTAATTTATATTGTAACTAACGCAAATAATATAATATCTTTTGCATACGAGGTCTGATTCCAATAATTTCAGTTGCGTTGCAATTGCGGCGACAAACTCTATAACATGGAACTGACCAAAACGGAAATGGAGGCAATTCTTGATAAAATTAAATGTTTGCTTAATTTTGTTAAAAACATAAATTCAGAAATAAAAGTATGGCGGAGTGGAACCTAAAGCGAGAATTCTCTCACTAAAATTTTGTACAGTTATTTAATTTATTTTATAACTGTAAATATATAGAAATTGCTAGTACTGATTTTAATCTGTTATATGGAGTTCAACACACGAATTCGCACAAATCACATTATTTGGAAGCGATATATGGATATTACTGACACTCGATTTCATACTCAGCGAATAACCACTTATGGCACCGTAAATGGCATCGGGTAGTTGAGTATTTATTTATAAGGATGATTTGATGATTTGTGTGGTGATTGTGATGATTAACATATTAAAACAATGTTAACATTAAAGTGGTAGTTGAAAATAAAATTATAAACATCCATTTACAATTTAAACAGTAAAATTGGTTAATTAGATAAATGATTCAAACCAAATTAGAATTGGTTAAATTTATTAACCAATGATTTATTTAAATAGACTGTTGTTGTTTGAAAACCCCACACAAGTATTGGGATGATATGTGACGTACACTAATCCCAATATTTAGTTGTTTGTCAATCGATGGGTTGACAGACTGTGATGAGCGTTATTTATTTATTTTAATGCTTATACCGTTGTAAATTGCACTCTGGATGATGTTTGAATGTGTAATGATTACTTATCATTATTATTGAATACATGCGATGTATGAAATCCATATAACAGAAATTATATGGTAACTGATTGAGCCGCATTCCGATTCAGAATATGAATGAATATTTTAAAATAATATTAAATAAAGAATTAAAAATAAGATTTTGATGTTCGATTTTGGATGGACATGAAAATATCGGAAAATATGAAGCCGGGTTAAGTATAGAAACGCCATTTTAACCCAAACGGGTTTATGGATCGATTTTATTCATTTTAAAATAATATCGAAGAGAATTGATTTCAAAATATGATATTTTGAAAATATTATCACTTTAATATTGTAACGATATGGAATATTCAGTTTTGATTTAAAGTTGAAATAGAAGTTGAAATCGTTTTAAAACGAATTTATAAACGATTTTAGAAAATATGTTTTAAATATAAATCGACGATATATATATATTATATATTTAAATGGCCTGAATAGAACGCGCCACCCAGCGACCGTTCACGAATTTCGACCATTAACTTCTAATGGACGTAACGGGTGATCCGACCGCCGGATTGTCCTAAAACCAAAACCGTTGGGTTCGTATCAAAAAGAGTTTTCCAATGAATATAATAGATTTGAAATCTAATGGTTGGATTTGGAGTTATGTCCAAATCATTTTCAGAAAAGGTCGCTATGAATGCAGTTCGGTGGTCAATATTGGAAACCGGCTATAAGGGTCTTAATAAAATTATTAAAAATATGGGAAAATTGTGTAAAATCATAGTAAATGATTTGGAAAGATTTTGGATGAAAAATTCCATATTTGAAAGGATAAAATATATTTTTATCAAAATGAACTAGTTAATAACTAGAATAATAATCCAATTATTTTTAGAAAAAATAAATTGGAATGAAAATGGGTTAAAATAACCGGAATTTTCCAACGTATGAGTTGAAAAGGATTTAAATGGAAGTAATCTTCAGAATATTTCGATATTTGGTTCCGTGATTATATGGATATTGTTGAGGAATTTGGAAGATAAATATATCGTTATTCCCAATACGATATTTGTTGGTTTCAAAATTGGATATTGAATATAAGCAAATATAATTTCTATTTAGAGCCTTGTATTTAATATCAAATTGGATTTGGGTTTGTCATGAATGGTGTCTTTAATAACATTATTCTTAAGCCCAGTTGAGAAAAGAATAAATCTTTTAATTAAGATTAATGAAGTTTACCAATTAATTAATAATTAATTGGAATTGAATTGAAATTGGATTTTTGGGTTATCGTGAACAGTGTTTTAAATAACACTTGTTCTTTAACCCAATTAACAATGAAGATCTAATTTGGAATTTATAAATCTTTTTATTAAGATTTAATGGAAAATTTCCAAATTAAAGTTTTCCAATTTAATATGTTAAATTAGAATTGAGTGGAATTCGACTTTGTAATAATCGAGATGAGCTTCTGTGAATGAAGACCGTTACTATATACGGAATTTAAAAGGCTTTGCTGCTATTCCATTTATATTATTAGTCTGATACAGAAATTTATATCGATTATACACTGTTATGATCCCTGTGCAGATTCAATTTCGATGGAAGATGATTGGGCTTATAGTGAACTTTGTTTTAATTAACATTGGTTTTTTAACCCAGTTAAAGACAAGATTAATTTCTTAAAAGTTGAAAAATCATAAAGTAACGATTTATGATATTAAAACCAAATTGGAGTTTTAATGAATCTTTAATTAGATTGGAATGAGAATGGAATAATTAAATTTATCGAATTCATGAATTGATCGGGAATGGAGTGCCACCAGTTTTACTCCAGGCGATAGTTAAATCTTTAATTAGATTTGAACGTGAAATGGTAATTAAATTTACCGATAACACCATGGATGTTAGATATGGGGTACAACTAGTTCTACCCCATGGGATGAGTAGGTTGGGATTGGGATGAATAAATAAGTGATTACTTCGGTATGGCTCGATAATCCCGACTAGTTTTATGAACCTTAATTTGATTTAGAATTGTGGAAAGATAAAATAAAATCTTTTGAAATTGAAATCTGAAGGTAGATTAAAGAATAAATTTAAAAGAATTTATCTTTGATAAAATTAATGGGAACCTTTCCCTAAAGATGTGAATATTTAAATAAAAGAATATTTTGAATTGGAATGAGGCATATGATGTGTTTTTATAGCACTTGATTATTGATTATAAAATACGCGAGTTATTCAGAAAGACTGGGAACCCATTCTGAATAATTAATACGATGACTAAAAGTCGACGATGAAGACGGTGGTTGAAGACTGGAGATCTTCACATCGTTTGGATGATTAATGATGTCTTAATTAGGTTGTACACCCAAGACAAGGTAATGAGTGGTAATCGTCCAAACGAACTTGGAGATAGACCGGATATGCGAGGACCTCTCTCCTGCGTTGGACATATGGGACAAGGAATAAGGTGCCTCCGGTTTCGTTCAGACCCAGAACGGACTTGTATATGGATGTGTGTCTGACATTGGATTTCATTCTGTGTTGATTGATTTCTATTAAATATATATCTGTTTGGTGGCAGAGAATTTATTCTCTTGCTTAACACCCTTCTCTGAGACGTACGAGTTTAGAGGTTATATATTGATATACATCAGTTGTATAGCGTGAATTGTCAGTGTGGCATGCTAGGATGCAAATGATCAAGCCTTTTGTCGAAAAGAAGAGTCTTGTGGATGTTGATCAAAGCACAGCTCTAATTAGTATAACTTTGTGTATAGCGTTAATTCACGAGCCTCACACTCAGTATGAGTCAAAAGCGGGATAGTGACTGCAGGAATTGCATGCGTTTCTTTTCTAGCAAGAAGTGGTGTCGTGGTATGGAGCCCACACATTTTTACTTATGTAGATGATGGATTGCGAGGCGCCTTGGATATGATTGGTTGACATAATGACCATATTAGTGGTTCGACTGGGAAACGTGTGTTCAGGAATAACCAATCCACTAAAGTAAGTGTGGACTGGCCCTGAAGATCCATGGGCTCGCCAGCGTCCGAGTCCTGGGTCATTTCGCTAGAGATGGACCGAGTTGGTGAGGAGACATCCCTTGCCTTGACTCATAGATGGAATCCAACTTCCAATACGTGACTTTCAGATTTAGTTGTACCGATATGGCGATATAGTAGGTTGGGGTACTATGCCGTCTGTGATTGATATATTTATGTTTGAAATTTTTTTGACATTATACATTGATAGTTATATCAAAATGATTTGTTTTTTACCGTACCAAGCATGTTTGGCAATTATAAGGGAAAACTCTGTCCTTTAGCTTGCATATCATTATGTGATGGGACCTGAGTCTTATAATAGCTTCATTTTTTCAAAAAAGCATTGCATTGTTTTATTTTATACTGAGATTCATGTGGAGTAAACCCATTTCGTGTTATGCGGCACGGTCCCATAATTTCCCAACTTTTAAAGTAATGATTTAATAACCGTTTTAATTCTCACACCAGTCCCATGACTGATTCGAAGTTTATTGTTTCTACCTAAACTCTGGGTGCCCATATTTTCCACACGAGCAGCTAGTAGTTTTTGTTTTCGCAGATATTTCTTTTTACAGGATCCTGGATTACAACTGGAGCTATATTTGAAAAGCTTTGTATCCAAGTATTTCCTTCAGTTGTGGTAGTTGATATTTTCCGCTGCACATTATACTTATGTATTATTTTTCCATTGCTTTGTAATTTAAAACTCTGATATTTTTCTGCTGTATATTATTTGAACTCTGATATTCTTGTACTCTGATGTAAATTGTTGTAATAGCAATGAAATGTTCTATTGTTTGTGTTCTGATGTGTCGTGTTCTCGAAACAATCCAGGCTCCTCCATCTGTTAGAGGATCGGGAAAGTCAAGGTCGTTTCATTTTGGTATCAGAGTTTTGGTTTACAAGGCTCGAAAACAAGACACATTAGAACCAAACGAAAAAATTCATCAAAGATAGGATTAGTAGTATCATATGAGAATAACTCGTTAGAGATAGGGTTAGTAATACCCTAGAATGAGTCAGAAGGGTATTATTTATAAAAGCAAATTTAGTTTTAAAATTTATATCTTATTGTACATATTTGAGTATTTTAATTTATATTTAATTTGGACTATCTAGGATATGAAGATTTTGCATATACGCGTCATGAACGTATATACGAAGTCTCAAATATACTGGATGGATATAGAATCACCCTCTAGTCGCCCGGAGATGATTCCGGTGATAGGTCGACTATCATTGGTATCAATGTTTGTAACGACCCGGCTTTGTGACCGGTTCTCGCTGGTAATGAAACCAACTTAAACCGTTCATAAAGACAGATAGTTATGGGTACTTACATAATTGCACAAAAATAACAGAAATTTTCATTTCATTACCATAATATAACATTAGAGTTACAAGGAACATTAGAGTACAACATAAGCTCAGCGGAAATATACTCTTCAGCGGACTAAGAAAATCCAAAATATAACTCTAGCTCCAAACCTGAATCCAACTCTTGAAAGCTAAACCTACAAACTAAACTACTGACTGCCTATGCAAAATTATGGGCAAACATAGTTTAGGTGTGGGAACATTAAAATCCAGGTCAGTCATGGGACTAGTGTGAGAACTCAAAAACAGTAGTTATTTAAGATTCATTTTAAAGTTGGGTAATTCAACGGACCACGCCACTAACGCGGAATGGGTTTACTCCATATGAATTCCGTGCATAGAAATTCGCTATGACTTTTGAAAAATGAACTACCATATGGTCTCGCGGCACACACACACAATGCAAACGCACACATGGGTGAGGTTTCTCCTTATGATAGTAAAAAATGCTTAATACGTGAAAATCCTCTTTCAATACTATAATATAGTGTGAAAAATCCTTTCGAAAGTAAATGTATCAATCTTAGCCAGCATAGGTACCATATACTATATTGACGTATGGTATACAACTAAAATCGTACTGGCTCGTAGCAGAGACTGGGTTTCCAACAATGACCAGGCAAAGGAACTTCCTTCCGAAATGAATTTTGAACACCTCTAGAGGGATGTCCGAGGATCAAATGATGCTCCTCATACCAACACAAGTCCACGTTACCTGTTAACAGGGTAACTTAGAGTACGCCCGAGTATGCCATCTCCCGGTCGTTACCGACCTTTCCGAGTGCACGCCAATAACAACCACAAAAGTAGATGCTTTTACCACATAGGTTAATACCTGGGCTCCATACCATAGTACACCTTTTATCTAGAAGGAGACAACACCCCATAACCTTGCCGCATTTCTTCCTATATTGGCCATTTACCGAGGAGTGAGGCTTATCGAGGTTACGATATACACAAAGCTACGCTTAAATAAGCCATGCTTTGTTCATCCATAGCTCATCAGATAACTTAAGTATGCTACATTGTCCATGCACAACGCATCAATAATTTCTATCAATATATAACCTCTAAGCTCATACGTCTTAGAGAAGGGTGTTAAGCAAGAGAATAAATTGTCTTCCACCAAGCAGATATATATTTCACAGAGATCGATGCTATGCAGTCAATTACAATGTCAGACACACAATCCATATAAGTCCATTCTTGGTCTGAACGAAACAGCAATCTGAAATTTCCAAATATATTCAAATCTCATGCCACTTATAACCTCGTATCGAGGGATCAGTCCAACCGAGACATCAGCAATCAATTCAAACAATTCAAAGAATCCCGGTCTTCATTCGTCGTTTTCCAAGTCTTGAATTGCTTCTTAACGTCATATTATTACTTGGAATAGTTTTCTAACATATATACGATACCGGTCTTTCCAAATAATAAGCGCAATTAAAAAAATACAATTAAGGAACACACAGGCTTTCAACCAAATCTCCTTCCATGTTGAGTTTTGTTAAACTTCTTTAAATCCATTCTCAAATTATAATAAAATTCATATTTAACCTTTCTCCTTTAAAACACACCTTTTAAATCAAAAATAATTTGGCTTCAAACCTTAATTAATTTTTCATTTGATAACTCGTTAACAAAAACCCAGTTTCCCTTGAAAACCCTTACCCCACATTTCAACCCTGGATTCCAATTAAATTGATTTTCCAACATTCAATTCTTCAATCTTAACTAAAAGATTATACTTCCTTCACAATTCCTTATTTTTATTTTTCTCAAATCAAAGATTTGATTCAATCCTAAAATTACGATATGAATTTACATAACTCAATCTCATTGGGTTTCAATAATGATATTATTAAAGATATGATTCATGACAAAACCCAAATCGATCGATATTGAACATAAGTTACATAGAAATTGTATCAACTTATATTCGATATCAATTCTAATAATCAACGAATACTATAATTGGAATAACAATATAATAATAATATCTTTCAAATTCCTCAAATAGTGTACGTTTTCACGATAGAATTTCATAACAAATATCTGAAGATTATTTCTATCCAACTTATCTCAATCAAATTGGGAAACCCATATCTTAATTTAAAGATTTATCCAACTCTTTGACATTAGATATGAATAGAAATATCGTCCACTGATACTTAATATTAATCTCTGTATCCAACTCACACTATAAACGGAATAACGGTGAACTACTTTTAAATTCCTCAAATAGTAAGACTCATCATCTACCGGATTAGTATCACACATCCGAAGATTTATCTCCAACCATATCCAATTATTTAAATTGAAAACCACGTTTTAGTATTCAAATAAATCAATTTAATTTCCCTATAAGACATTTTCAATACTTTTTAATCTTTGAAAACATTCCACCAATCATTTACAAATGATTACTTATAGTTTAGAAAACAGCTCGCGGTTTACAACTTCAAAATAGATTATTTTCAAATAAAGAGTTATCATAGTGTTTCAAAAGCGTTACAAAACAACTATATTAACTACTTTGATCAAAATATCGTATATCTTAGCCAAAACTTAAATTTTACAATTCAAAACACTTTCACATAATTTATAATGATTTTACAAATTTTTCCCATATTTTTAAAAACATTTAAAGTAGTGGTTTATAGTTATGGTCGACAACTGCTCTTACAGCGACCTTTTCCAAAACGGTTTTAAACATAACTTGAAAATTATAACCCGAAATAAAAATTCGCTTTCACTCATTTAAAAGCTCTTGTCAATATAAATCAATTGTTTTCATTTCCTGGAAATTTGATTTAGATTGCAAAAGTTATAAGCGTTTAAAGTTTGTAACTAAGATACGCAAATTACCATTGTGCGACAAGCTCTATTTTGACCGAAACAAAAATTATTCTTCAATACTTCAAAATACCTTAGAAAACTATTATATACTCATGTAAATCATTTAAAACCATTTAAAGTAATTTACATTGACTTTCCAAATTTATTTTGGGTCAAATTCAACTTTTGTTTTTTTACTTAATAAATCAAATTCCAATTCATTTCTGAATTCAAATAATTTCAAATTAACCATCCCATTCGTCGGATCAGTTAGAGATAGTCAGGGAGAGCAGTAAACTATATTTTCCAAACCTAAGCCTAGACACTATCCTCCCTGTCATCCTAGAACATTATGGTATTTTTTTTATTCATTTAAATAACTTTATCGATATATATATGAATTCATACATATGGTCTTTCCCAATTGTTAACCTTCAATTTCAATAATGATACTGCTTCTAATTACGAAGAAGATTTGTCAATCACCAATGTGATACCATACTTATGTCATAGCGTGTGCAAAACAACATCAACAACCGTTATAAACATCTACAGCAACCATCATCAACATAATTAAATTAATCATAACTGTGCACATGCGTTATAACACTAACGCTTAATAGTGTGTGTATATGTGTGTTTCTAAACTACGCATCCATCATCCATTACAACAAACATCAATCATCATTAACCACTAATCATTCATTACTATATTTAAATTATTCTAACTACTAATCAAATATAGAAACCATGGTTAAAGAGTTCTCACCAAACAGCTTTCCAAATCTTCACAGTAGGCGAGCCTAGCTGAGCGAACCGTCGGACCGTATTTCAACACAACGTCTTCTTCACCAAAAAATATGTACTAATATCTCTCACTCTATCATAAGACGAGGTGGTGGTGGAAAAGAGGAAGACTTATGCCATGGAAACCATGGCCATAATCTTTAAGAAGAAGATGAAAAGGAGAAAATGGAGTGGAATGGTAAAAAAGTGGAGAAAAGGCCTCCTTGTATAGGAATGGAGGGTTAAGGATATAACGACACATAAGGAGGCAAGTGTAAGGCATGCATGAAAGTAGGCATGCAAAAACACAAGTGTCCTTACACTTGTCTTAAGGAGGGAAAGTGATCTTTTGGTAGAATTTCCTTTCCAATGCTACGAAAACCAAGGACAATACTTAATTTTAATGCTACTAATTCATGTTATGGTTTGACAAATCCAATCGAACGACGAATAGTATCAATAAATCCAAACTTATTAACAATCATTCTCATTTATAATTCAAATAAAATCTATCATCTAACTTATCAAAATTATTAAATATTACTAACCATATATAATTATGTCAAATTTAAATTCAAATTAAGTAATAGAAATTCCAATTTTAAATTGGTTAAAAATTCTGGATCGTTACATTCACCCCCCCTTAAAAAAATTCGTCCTCGAAAAGGAAGACGAGTAAATTTAAACTCCTTTACCAGTTTTAAATTCTCATTTCTCTCTTAACATATCGGAAATGTAATGGTGAAACGAACCGGGATTTTCGACTCCGAAAATCAACATCAAACTACCATGTTGATCATTCAGACATCGAACATTCCAGATCATTAATAGAAAGAAGTTAGAGGGTGAGAATAGATAAGATAGAAATATTAGAATAGAAGAAGAAGAAACGCAACACAGAGTCTCACATCGCAGCGGAACAACATATAATACAGAAATAAATCTTTGTTGAAAGCTTTTGAAATACTTACAATATCAGAGTACACATCTGGACAGTGATACTAATCTGTCCTCCTATAACACACAGCGGGATAGTAATATCATACGTCTGGACTCTTCCAGCTCGTCTCTTCACAGCAGTCGATAACCTGAACCTGTACAACCCGGCCTAACCCGAGCATTTACAAAACACCGGGTCAGTCTGGTGAACCAGAGTGAGATAAACTCGCACAGTAATAAGGGTGAACCATCCAATCATGATTTTAAAGTTCAAAATCTTTTCAAAAGGAAAGGATAATCGTAAGACCAAATCCACACATAAATACGGACGGTTTTTACCTTACGATAACCCAAAACAGTTTGAAACCAATATCTTGTCTGATATTATAATAATGTCTAAACACAAGTAAATAGAAATCTAGTAGAACGCTTGCATCTCACGCTCTACATATATAGTATACAATCAAAACCGCAGGCGCTTATTGGAAATTGGATTCCAACTTGACAAGGTATGGGTCCACCTTCCGATAGTGTATCTCTAGAGACGAATACACTGGGTTCAACAAGAACTTCTTGCAACCCGGCCCTCACATGACCGACCACTCATTTCGCTTGAGTGTATCGAATGTATATCACCGACGGTTGGGATCAGCAACCGTCTCCCGAAAAGGGACAGCATCGAAACATATACAAGAAACAATAGGATTTTCTCTAGATAGGTGATCATACACCCTAATGGGAGCGACCCACATAGCCATGCTGCCTGCCCGATTTTTGTCATTTCCCGGTTGATGAGGCTTGAGGCCAGAATTTACTTCTGAACATCTGGTCATCACTCACTTTGAATGCCACATCGTCAGATCCGTCAGATATCACTAATTGACGTCCACAAAAATACTCTAGCAGTAAGCTAAGACAACGGCGATTCCCCGCAAACAATAATCGTACGTTTGAAGAAATCAACGTACGTGACCCTTTGGAAATACTCTGTCAGACATTCGTCCATACACGTCATCCAGGAACAGGATGAACCGAAGGCACTCTCCTACCGCATCCAATATAGGAATCACCCCATGGATCAGTAGCGAGTAGTCCTTGCAACCCGTAGATTCCAACCACGACAGAATCACAGCTTTCCTCTGCTTGCCAGGCAGAGAATATTAGTGGTTCTTCCATTTATGAAAACCCACGGTCTTCACAGCACCATCTCGATCATCTTCTGATATTTCCACGTATTTGTTGGTCGGAATGGTTTTCGAATATAAATTCGATCCCGGTCTTTCCATACCAACAATCGTATTGGTCAGATTTGATAGTCGGTGTTTTAACTATCAAAATACTCAGTGTTTCAATCATGACACTCCAATGAGTTCACTGGTTCAGTATTCAGCATCACTTGGCCTTTATCTAACTGATTTACTTTTGTTAAATTAAAACTTCTAACTTCTTCAAATATTCAAAAATACGATATTTGAATACTTCTAATTCGATTTAACTCTAATCGATTAACTCTAATTGATTAACTAATACTCGACTTAAACCCATTCGCTTGACTCTAGATCACAGCGATCACAATGGTTACGCCTGATTCCCTCAGGAAACATCCGACCGCCGTAGGCTATCTGCAGCCCTGCGAATTTCGCTAGCAGTCGTACGAAATGGCAATTCAGCCAAATAATTATGTCTGGCTAATTCTATCTCGAATAGCTATATTTCATTACCCACTTAAATCTTCATCCAAATCATCTTTTGAATTCGGAAATCCATTAGTTTTAACAAAGAAATTTATAGCACATATGTTATAACAATAGCGTTATAATTGCTATTTAGATTTACAAAACAACAGCGCTATAATCGCTGTTTAGGTTTACAACCCATTTACTATAGCAAAAGTGCTACAATCGCTATATTAGATTTTCAAACATATATTATAACAACAGCGCTAAAATCGCTGTTTAGATTTTCAAAACATATTTACTAACGTCTCTTACGATTACCAACTAATATTATCTGCAGATAATCCCGACGTTGTTCAAGTTGGGGTATTTTAATTACCTCTCAAACCTTGATCAAACAACGGTCTTATCCTCAGATAAATATCAGTTATAATCAATGCCAAAATTCCATTTATAACTCTGGTTTATAATAAACCCTTTTATCTTAATCTCCTTTCACTTAATTCGTATAATTGAGTACGTTTATTTCCTTTCACCATTCAATTGGCTTACATCCCACATTCGGTAACTTTTTAAATGAATTCCCATTTAAAAATATATTCCTAAATTTATCATTAATTACAATAATAACTTATTTCAAACATTAACTACTTTAGTAGTTAATCCCTTTATTTACTAAATTAAATATCAAATCCCTTTTAAATCCTTATTCAAACAATATTCATTTAACTATTTTAGTCAAAACACATTAACTTGATAAACAATTCTAATTCCAAACGGTCGATTTAATTAACTCAAAAACTTGATTATCTCATTAACCGATTTCAACAATCCTCGCTTTAAATTAATTAAAAATATAATTAATTTAGATAGATTCTCATTATTTGTTTTCTTTACAAAACAAATTTTCAAGGTTTAACCATTTAATTCATTTCTTATTCTTCAACTGGTAGATCCGATTAACATCAGCATTTGCTTTGCAAAATAATTTTTCATAACAAATCAAAGTCTTAAACAAATAAAATATTTATTTATTTCTCTTAAATAACTTTTATTCAAATAATATAATTCAAATCTAACTCTGGTTATAAAATAAATTTTATAACCTCAACTCTATCGATTCACCTGTCGGTGAATCAATATCTATAACTCGATTGGTTTTAAAGGCCATACTCTGCCAAACACTTAACCAATATCGCCCATTGGTTTAAACCAAACAGATGTTGAATATCCAGTCAATAATCAACCATCAAATCAATCACACAAACAGATCAGTTCATATATGGTCATATGAAAATAAATAATACATTTGAGGAATCCGGTTGGATCCCTCCAACCTGTTCTCCCCTGTATTCAAATGGTTACCTCAAATCAGACGGTTCAGTTTTGTTTAACTGATAAATTAAATAACGACCATTTAACATCAACCATAAGCAATTCAAACAATGCAACCATTTAAACACGTTTATAGATAAACGTGACCAACCAAGGTGAGTCACCTTTATTGGAATCAATCATTAAAAAAATAACGATTTGGTATTTTACTGAAATTAAACACAGTTTACTTTCATCAGTTTAAATCCACAGTTAAATAGATAACTAGCAAAGCAGTCAACCATTAGCAAGCAAAGCACACAAAATAAAAATACCCAATTTATATAAAATATAAAAAGGGTAACTGAGTGAGTTTAACTCACACTGATTAGTTTGCCGCTGAAACAGTTCGGTCTGATTAAATTAAACCGATGTTTAATTTAATTGGAAACTCCAGTAGCTGTCTACTCTGTCAAACCAGTTTCATCTGCCGTACTTGCCGATACGGATCTGACGCCACTTGATTTGTCCAGTACTGTTGCTGTATAACAGAGTTATAATTTAATACTGTGTTCATCATTAAATTAATATTATTAAAACTTAAGCAAATATTTTATTTATTAAAAACTTCATTAGGCTTATTTAAACATTAGTTTATGTAAATCATGTTGTAAAGGACAAGTGTCGGACCTGCTACTTTAAATAACGTCTATGTTTAAGTATTTAGACAGATTTTAATTCGATTAGGCAAAAATAAAGTATTAGTTAAAAATATATCACGTTGTTAACTTGAGTTTGGACATGCTTACTATAACTAAATTTAATTATGTAGTAACCGTATGGTCACAACAGTTTAGTTTTCAATGATGTAATCGGTACCCTCCTCCACCTCGTACGTTATAAAACCAGGGCCGTATTTGTATACATTAACGTTTTGAACTAAACATAATTAGTTCCTTCCAAATGTGATTAGGCGTATATAGTGACTTACTGTTTATTCTCATCTGCTTCTTTGTTTCCACTATTTTCTTTGATTCCCGTCCACTCTTTCCTTTCAAGCTGCGAACCCACCCTAAACACCACGCATGTGCCACACCACCACGCAGTAGCTTCCCCACTCATAATTCTTCTCACGTTTATTCTTATTCGAAGGCTCCAGGTACCCTATCCTTCTCGCAGAAACACCCATCACCATGGTCGCCCGTTGGCCCAACAGAAACCGATAATCAGCTCGCCTCCTCGCCCTTAACTTCCGCCTGAAACAGCCCGCAAGTCGAGGCGGCCACCCTTCCAGAAAACGTTGCCAAACCCGCTCCCTTTCAGACCAAATTCCGGTCTCTACAAAGCTTCAGACAAGGTCATGACCGGTCAACTAGAAGAGCTCCTCAAGCTCAACGCTTTTGTGGTTAAATGATTTGTAAATTGAAGTGTTGATTCGAATCTTCAGAGGAGAAGTTTTGGGAGTTTTCGTCAGTGTCTGGAGGATAATAAAATGGCGAGAAAGATGTTGATATATATAATGGGGAGGACGTGGTGGGCAAGGTTCTGAGGTGTCACATCATTCGAACCCCTTTGTCGGCACGGTTTCATATTTTCATGCATGTCATTTTCATTTGCATTACTTTGTCGGCAAGGTTCAAAAAGGTGATAAGAAAACACATATGGTAGACTAGTTAGGTTTGTACGCACCCTTTTAATTTTCAAAGCATGTGCATGGATTATTTAGGATAGACAACCCTATGAGTAGCGTACAGGGGAGCAAAGAAGCTAAAGTAGAAAAGGGTATGGATTTATTAGTATAAAATTATATGAAAACTTCGTCACGGAGAAATCGTATTAAAAATCACTATATATGATTTCTGTCTTCTGATAAAAAAACTATTCTTGATGTAAAAAGATATTCTGGATCCAATGGGACAAGTTTCGTCGAAAACCGAGGTCGTATGGAAAAATTTCCTTTATGAAACCGGAAATGAACACGCATTTAATTTTTCCACGGTCACCAGATAAATCAAATCCACTTGAAACTGCGAACATCGACAATAACTTTTCGATACGAACCCAACGGCACTAATTTCGTCGCATTCTGAGACTGTTTGCCCGATAGGCTGTTTTTACCCCGAACCGCCCTACCCTTTTTAACGCCAAATTTCTCGATCTCTAAAACTAACAAACTATATATTTATCCTGACTCTAATCGACGATACGAATTCAACGGAACTAGTTTCGTGGCCTGATTCGATCGTCTGCTCAAGTTACACTCAAATATCCTTTTATTTATTTAAATACACGCTATAGAAATTGAACGGGCATTTATAGCTACCGTGGTCACATACGACATCGGTTTGTCACGCCATTTAACACCGTATAATAATTTAATGATACGGTTCCAATGAAACTGATTTCGTCGAAAACAGAGTTTGTTTGCAAATTGGCCATTTTAGAGGTTGATAGCGAATTCCACAGCGTTTTTCCCAAAATTTGTTTTAGCCGTAACTTGCACCCAATAACACGGAATCTGGATTTTCCTCTTTCATATGAAAATTATTGTCAACACGGTTCCAACGTTTCTTATTTCACAGAAATCCGACTTATATCGAACCCTGTATTCTCAGTTGAAGTTCAAAACTCCAATTTACGAACTGCACGCCATTTTCAAGCTCGAATTTATATTATATATAAATTATAACGTTCAACTTCGTTTTTAATAACGAATTAAATATTAAATTCCATTAATATTCCCAACATAATATTTAAAACTAATTTAAATATTCATATTCAAATGGTCGAAAAACACGGGTCGTTACATTCTTCCCCCCTTAAAATAATTTCGTCCTCGAAATTGCTAAGGTAAGAAAAAACGTTATAAATTCATTAACTTCGAAATTCAATTTATTTTAAATCAAAATCAATTTAATACAATTAATATATATTTTCAAAAATAATGAAAATTTTCTAATACCTTAAATTTCCGAAAAATTTCGCCAGCACCTCCTCTGTACGGCTCAATCGGTACAACTCCAACTCGCCTTTCTAGGCCTTCTCTACTTCAAAAGAAAATAAAACAGCCAAGTGGCTTACCAAAAAGGCTCGTAAATCAGCAAACCCATATAAAAGTAAACGTGTACCTTTTGTCGGGCATATCATTATACCATTTCCGTCTACTGCCCTTTCAGCATATACAAATGTCTTCCCAACAAAATTCCAATTTTATTCTCAAAACTAAATCCTTTACGCTTCCGAGCCAAATCCCATTCTTAACTCAATTTTCATCCATCATCAATTCCAACTCTTAACTTACCAGTCCAACACCATTTCAGATTCCTGTCTCCCAATCCAAAATCTGATTCGACTAGATATATTATATCTCGATTAAATTTCCAGTTGATTGGTTTCAATTCAATTCATATTTGCTTTCACAAATTTCTATTTAATTTAGTTTTTATTCGAACAAATTTCCTGGGAGTTTTTAAATAGTTTAGTTTTTTTTCAAAAAAAATCAAATATTCCTTTTTACAGGATTCAAAACAACTTGTTTTTCTCAAAGCAATTCAAAACAAGATTTTTGGTAGTAATCCATCACTTAGAACTCGAAAATGAACACTGATGATGTGGCCAGCATCCTCAGAGTTATTTCCCAGCTATCGAAGTGAGTTCAATACTATAGCACTTGTCAAAACTGTATTTAAACACTTTCATTTTGAAATCCCTTTCAAAATATCCTTCACGATATTTGTAAACAATTTAAAATCTCCCAGGATCTTAAAATTTCCTTATATTAAATTCAATTTCGTTTGCAAATTCATTTCCCACTTTTGGGAATTTTAATTCCAATTCTGATTTAGATTTCAGATTTAATAAATCTTGCTCTTATATTATACGAATTCTAATTGGTTATTTATATAACCACTTCACTTATAATCAAGCAACACATCCAATATACTATAATACTTCAAATATATAGATTTTCTTTATATCAAAATATAATTTGGGTAAATTATTTCATTTACCCTCTTTCAAAACATACTGTGTCGGTTTATCGTACTTGAGCTTTTAGAAACCCCTATCGATACAGTGGATCAAACTGATCGATCAGAACTCATAAAAAACTCAACCAATAAATCACCACAATATAAAATAATTTTTATAAAATCTACAAATACGTTCACTCGTATATATATACTCAACTCAATCTAGGGTATTGCTAACCCCATCTCTACTGAGTCACGCCACAGAGCCAAGGTAATTACTTAAACTTCAGCTCTGATACCACTGAAACGAACCGGGATTTTCGACTCCGAAAATCAACATCAAACTACCATGTTGATCATTCAGACATCGAACATTCCAGATCATTAATAGAAAGAAGTTAGAGGGTGAGAATAGATAAGATAGAAATATTAGAATAGAAGAAGAAGAAACGCAACACAGAGTCTCACATCGCAGCGGAACAACATATAATACAGAAATAAATCTTTGTTGAAAGCTTTTGAAATACTTACAATATCAGAGTACACATCTGGACAGTGATACTAATCTGTCCTCCTATAACACACAGCGGGATAGTAATATCATACGTCTGGACTCTTCCAGCTCGTCTCTTCACAGCAGTCGATAACCTGAACCTGTACAACCCGGCCTAACCCGAGCATTTACAAAACACCGGGTCAGTCTGGTGAACCAGAGTGAGATAAACTCGCACAGTAATAAGGGTGAACCATCCAATCATGATTTTAAAGTTCAAAATCTTTTCAAAAGGAAAGGATAATCGTAAGACCAAATCCACACATAAGTACGGACGGTTTTTACCTTACGATAACCCAAAACAGTTTGAAACCAATATCTTGTCTGATATTATAATAATGTCTAAACACAAGTAAATAGAAATCTAGTAGAACGCTTGCATCTCACGCTCTACATATATAGTATACAATCAAAACCGCAGGCGCTTATTGGAAATTGGATTCCAACTTGACAAGGTATGGGTCCACCTTCCGATAGTGTATCTCTAGAGACGAATACACTGGGTTCAACAAGAACTTCTTGCAACCCGGCCCTCACATGACCGACCACTCATTTCGCTTGAGTGTATCGAATGTATATCACTGACGGTTGGGATCAGCAACCGTCTCCCGAAAAGGGACAGCATCGAAACATAGATACAAGAAACAATAGGATTTTCTCTAGATAGGTGATCATACACCCTAATGGGAGTGACCCACATAGCCATGCTGCCTGCCCGATTTTTGTCATTTCCCGGTTGATGAGGCTTGAGGCCAGAATTTACTTCTGAACATCTGGTCATCACTCACTTTGAATGCCACATCGTCAGATCCGTCAGATATCACTAATTGACGTCCACAAAAATACTCTAGCAGTAAGCTAAGAGAACGGCGATTCCCCGCCAACAATAATCGTAAGTTTGAAGAAATCAACGTACGTGACCCTTTGGAAATACTCTGTCAGACATTCGTCCATACACGTCATCCAGGAACAGGATGAACCGAAGGCACTCTCCTACCGCATCCAATATAGGAATCACCCCATGGATCAGTAGCGAGTAGTCCTTGCAACCCGTAGATTCCAACCACGACAGAATCACAGCTTTCCTCTGCTTGCCAGGCAGAGAATATTAGTGGTTCTTCCGTTTATGAAAACCCACGGTCTTCACAGCACCATCTCGATCATCTTCTGATATTTCCACGTATTTGTTGGTCGGAATGGTTTTCGAATATAAATTCGATCCCGGTCTTTCCATACCAACAATCGTATTGGTCAGATTTGATAGTCGGTGTTTTAACTATCAAAATACTCAGTGTTTCAATCATGACACTCCAATGAGTTCACTGGTTCAGTATTCAGCATCACTTGGCCTTTATCTAACTGATTTACTTTTGTTAAATTAAAACTTCTAACTTCTTCAAATATTCAAAAATACGATATTTGAATACTTCTAATTCGATTTAACTCTAATCGATTAACTCTAATTGATTAACTAATACTCGACTTAAACCCATTCGCTTGACTCTAGATCACAGCGATCACAATGGTTACGCCTGATTCCCTTAGGAAACATCCGACCGCCGTAGGCTATCTGCAGCCCTGCGAATTTCGCTAGCAGTCGTACGAAATGGCAATTCAGCCAAATAATTATGTCTGGCTAATTCTATCTCGAATAGCTATATTTCATTACCCACTTAAATCTTCATCCAAATCATCTTTTGAATTCGGAAATCCATTAGTTTTAACAAAGAAATTTATAGCACATATGTTATAACAATAGCGTTATAATTGCTATTTAGATTTACAAAACAACAGCGCTATAATCGCTGTTTAGGTTTACAACCCATTTACTATAGCAAAAGTGCTACAATCGCTATATTAGATTTTCAAACATATATTATAACAACAGCGCTAAAATCGCTGTTTAGATTTTCAAAACATATTTACTAACGTCTCTTACGATTACCAACTAATATTATCTGCAGATAATCCCGACGTTGTTCAAGTTGGGGTATTTTAATTACCTCTCAAACCTTGATCAAACAACGGTCTTATCCTCAGATAAATATCAGTTATAATCAATGCCAAAATTCCATTTATAACTCTGGTTTATAATAAACCCTTTTATCGTAATCTCCTTTCACTTAATTCATATAATTGAGTACGTTTATTTCCTTTCACCATTCAATTGGCTTACATCTCACATTCGGTAACTTTTTAAATGAATTCCCATTTAAAAATATATTCCTAAATTTATCATTAATTACAATAATAACTTATTTCAAACATTAACTACTTTAGTAGTTAATCCCTTTATTTACTAAATTAAATATCAAATCCCTTTTAAATCCTTATTCAAACAATATTCATTTAACTATTTTAGTCAAAACACATTAACTTGATAAACAATTCTAATTCCAAACGGTCGATTTAATTAACTCAAAAACTTGATTATCTCATTAACCGATTTCAACAATCCTCGCTTTAAATTAATTAAAAATATAATTAATTTAGATAGATTCTCATTATTTGTTTTCTTTACAAAACAAATTTTCAAGGTTTAACCATTTAATTCATTTCTTATTCTTCAACTGGTAGATCCGATTAACATCAGCATTTGCTTTGCAAAATAATTTTTCATAACAAATCAAAGTCTTAAACAAATAAAATATTTATTTATTTCTCTTAAATAACTTTTATTCAAATAATATAATTCAAATCTAACTCTGGTTATAAAATAAATTTTATAACCTCAACTCTATCGATTCACCTGTCGGTGAATCAATATCTATAACTCGATTGGTTTTAAAGGCCATACTCTGCCCAACACTTAACCAATATCGCCCATTGGTTTAAACCAAACAGATGTTGAATATCCAGTCAATAATCAACCATCAAATCAATCACACAAACAGATCAGTTCATATATGGTCATATGAAAATAAATAATACATTTGAGGAATCCGATTGGATCCCTCCAACCTGTTCTTCCCTGTATTCAAATGGTTACCTCAAATCAGACGGTTCAGTTTTGTTTAACTGATAAATTAAATAACGACCATTTAACATCAACCATAAGCAATTCAAACAATGCAACCATTTAAACACGTTTATAGATAAACGTGACCAACCAAGGTGAGTCACCTTTATTGGAATCAATCGTTAAAAAAATAACGATTTGGTATTTTACTGAAATTAAACACAGTTTAATTTCATCAGTTTAAATCCACAGTTAAATAGATAACTAGCAAAGCAGTCAACCATTAGCAAGCAAAGCACACAAAATAAAAATACCCAATTTATATAAAATATAAAAAGGGTAACTGAGTGAGTTTAACTCACACTGATTAGTTTGCCGCTGAAACAGTTCGGTCTGATTAAATTAAACCGATGTTTAATTTAATTGGAAACTCCAGTAGCTGTCTACTCTGTCAAACCAGTTTCATCTGCCGTACTTGCCGATACGGATCTGACGCCACTTGATTTGTCCAGTACTGTTGCTGTATAACAGAGTTATAATTTAATACTGTGTTCATCATTAAATTAATATTATTAAAACTTAAGCAAATATTTTATTTATTAAAAACTTCATTAGGCTTATTTAAACATTAGTTTATGTAAATCATGTTGTAAAGGACAAGTGTCGGACCTGCTACTTTAAATAACGTCTATGTTTAAGTATTTAGACAGATTTTAATTCGATTAGGCAAAAATAAAGTATTAGTTAAAAATATATCACGTTGTTAACTTGAGTTTGGACATGCTTACTATAACTAAATTTAATTATGTAGTAACCGTATGGTCACAACAGTTTAGTTTTCAATGATGTAATCGGTACCCTCCTCCACCTCGTACGTTATAAAACCAGGGCCGTATTTGTATACATTAACGTTTTGAACTAAACATAATTAGTTCCTTCCAAATGTGATTAGGCGTATATAGTGACTTACTGTTTATTCTCATCTGCTTCTTTGTTTCCACTGTTTTCTTTGATTCCCGTCCACTCCTTCCTTTCAAGCTGCGAACCCACCCTAAACACCACGCATGTGCCACACCACCACGCAGTAGCTTCCCCACTCATAATTCTTCTCACGTTTATTCTTATTCGAAGGCTCCAGGTACCCTATCCTTCTCGCTGAAACACCCATCACCATGGTCGCCCGTTGGCCCAACAGAAACCGCTAATCAGCTCGCCTCCTCGCCCTTAACTTCCGCCTGAAACAGCCCGCAACTCGAGGCGGCCACCCTTCCAGAAAACGTTGCCAAACCCGCTCCCTTTCAGACCAAATTCCGGTCTCTACAAAGCTTCAGACAAGGTCATGACCGGTCAACTAGAAGAGCTCCTCAAGCTCAACGCTTTTGTGGTTAAATGATTTGTAAATTGAAGTGTTGATTCGAATCTTCAGAGGAGAAGTTTTGGGAGTTTTCGTCAGTGTCTGGAGGATAATAAAATGGCGAGAAAGATGTTGATATATATAATGGGGAGGACGTGGTGGGCAAGGTTCTGAGGTGTCACATCATTCGAACCCCTTTGTCGGCACGGTTTCATATTTTCATGCATGTCATTTTCATTTGCATTACTTTGTCGGCAAGGTTCAAAAAGGTGATAAGAAAACACATATGGTAGACTAGTTAGGTTTGTATGTACCCTTTTAATTTTCAAAGCATGTGCATGGATTATTTAGGATAGACAACCCTATGAGTAGCGTACAGGGGAGCAAAGAAGCTAAAGTAGAAAAGGGGATGGATTTATTAATATAAAATTATATGAAAACTTCGTCACGGAGAAATCGTATTAAAAATCACTATATATGATTTCTGTCTTCTGATAAAAAAACTATTCTTGATGTAAAAAGATATTCTGGATCCAATGGGACAAGTTTCGTCGAAAACCGAGGTCGTATGGAAAAATTTCCTTTATGAAACCGGAAATGAACACGCATTTAATTTTTCCACGGTCACCAGATAAATCAAATCCACTTGAAACTGCGAACATCGACAATAACTTTTCGATACGAACCCAATGGCACTAATTTCGTCGCATTCTGAGACTGTTTGCCCGATAGGCTGTTTTTACCCCGAACCGCCCTACCCTTTTTAACGCCAAATTTCTCGATCTCTAAAACTAACAAACTATATATCTATCCTGACTCTAATCGACGATACGAATTCAACGGAACTGGTTTCGTGGCCTGATTCGATCGTCTGCTCAAGTTACACTCAAATATCCTTTTATTTATTTAAATACACGCTATAGAAATTGAACGGGCATTTATAGCTACCGTGGTCACATACGACATCGGTTTGTCACGCCATTTAACACCGTATAATAATTTAATGATACGGTTCCAATGAAACTGATTTCGTCGAAAACAGAGTTTGTTTGCAAATTGGCCATTTTAGAGGTTGATAGCGAATTCCACAGCGTTTTTCCCAAAATTTGTTTTAGCCGTAACTTGCACCCAATAACACGGAATCTGGATTTTCCTCTTTCATATGAAAATTATTGTCAACACGGTTCCAACGTTTCTTATTTCACAGAAATCCGACTTATATCGAACCCTGTATTCTCAGTTGAAGTTCAAAACTCCAATTTACGAACTGCACGCCATTTTCAAGCTCGAATTTATATTATATATAAATTATAACGTTCAACTTCGTTTTTAATAACGAATTAAATATTAAATTCCATTAATATTCCCAACATAATATTTAAAACTAATTTAAATATTCATATTCAAATGGTCGAAAAACACGGGTCGTTACAAATGGTCAAAACCAAAGCCCATATCATTCTCAAGATACTTTATCTGATTCTCATTAAAGGTAGATGTTTATATAATTTTGTAACTACTAGAGTCGTCACTGGTCATGTTTATAATCAAATTATCTGAGTTAGACCCAAAGATACTACCACCACCACAAAGGAGAAACTAGGATAGATACTGTCTTGTACTTAGACGTCTATGACCCTAAAAATTTAAAGTTCAGAAATTGTCTTTCTAACTTACTGCTAAAGTTATGGAATCCATGGTTTACTTAACAATTAGTGTTTATACCTCAAATTTGTTAGATTTCAACAAAAATTTGAATCCAAACTCTCAAATGAACATTCCTTTTCCCAAATCATCCAACTATCTAGCCAAAAATAACATTTTGGATCATTTCCAATATTTTGAAATTCCTTTGCACTTAGTACAAATTCAAGTTCAAATTAATAGATAATTCAATGTACTCGTTTCAAATTCAAAACCATGTCACTAATCTACCTGTCCATGGTTTGGTCAAAGCAGGGCAAAAAGAAAGATTCAGAAATAAAGTTGGCCAAAAATCCAAGCATGACAGTCGGGGAGATATTGATTATCAAAAGATGATAACAAGTCAAGATAAACCCAGCGACAAGCGAAGAATTATATTTTGAGAACATTCATTCTATTTCAATTTCAATTCAAATTGTTTCCAATCCCGTGCTAATCCATTTACAAGTTAAATTTTTACAAATTTAGCATCCATACTTTGAATTCCCTCATCAAAGTATTCTAACATCTAATTAAAATAATCAAGGGAGTTAATCATAACCTGGGTCATTCTTGTTCTTACTTATCAACCCAAATGAATTTTTATTTAAGTTCTGGTGCAACCTAACATTCCCTTAATCTCTCCCTTTTAACGGTTTTACTCACTTAAGTTTTTTATTCTCATATAAAATTATAAATGCCTACCAATTTATGAGTTAAGGAAATTTTCTAATATTTCCATAAGTTAATTTCGATTCATAAATTTTACTCTAATTCAAAACATATTGACTTTATGGTAAAGGAAACTCCCTCAAGCGTAATATTCCCAAATCTCATTCTAGGGTATTTCTAACCCTATCTCTAATGAGGTTCATAACACTGATGAGTCCTTATTTTTGTTCAAATATGTCGTACCCATTGCTTTGTATAAACCAAAGCTCTGATACCAATTCTGTAACGACCCAGCTTTGTGACCGGTTCTCGCCGGTAATTAAACCAACTTAAACTATTAATAAAGACGAATAGTTATGGGTATTTACATATTTGCACAAAAATATCAGAACTTTCCATTTCATTACCATAATATAATATCAGTGTTACAAGGAACATCAGAGTACAACATAAGCTCCGCGGAAATAAACTCTTCAGCGGACTAAGAAAGTCCAAAATATACCTCTAGCCCCAAACCTGAATCCAATCTTGAAAGCTAAACCTACAAGCTAAACTACTGACTGGACATGCAAAATTATGGGCACCCAGAGTTTAGATGTGGTAACAATAAACTCCAGGTTAGTCGTGGGACTGGTGTGAGAACTCAAAAACAGTAGTTATTTAGGATTCATTTTAAAGTTGGGTAATTCAACGGACCACGCCGCTAACGCGGAACGGGTTTACTCCATATGAATTCCCATGCATAGAAATTCGCTATGACTTTTGAAAAATGAAACTACTATAAGGTCTCGCGGCACACACACAATGCAAACGCACATATGGGCAAGGTTTCTCCTTAATCCTTATGATAGTCAAAAATGCTTGATTCGTGAAAATACTCTTTCAATACCATAATATAGTGTGAAAAAAACCTTTCGAAAGTAATGTATTAGTCTTAGCTAGCATAGGTACCATATACTATACTGACGTATGGTATACAAATAAAATCGTACGGGCTCATAGCGGAGATTGGGTTTCCAACAATGACCAGGCAAAGGAACTTACCTCCGAACTAAATTTCGAACACCTCTAGAGGGATGTCTGAGGATCAACTGATGCTCCTCATGCCAACACAAGGCCGGGTTACCCCTTAACTGGGTAACTTAGAATATGCCTGAGTATGCCATCTCTCGGTCGTTACCAACCTTTCCGAGTGCGCGCCAACAACAACAACAAAAGTAGACGCTTTTACCACCTAGGTTAACACCTGGGCTCCATGCCATAGTACACCTTTTATCTAGAAGGAGACAACACCCCCAAAACCTTGCCGTATTTCTTCCTGTTTTAGCCATTTACCGGGAGTGAGACTTGTCGAGGTCATGATATACACAAAGCTACGCTTAAATAAGCCATGCTTTGATCATCTATAGCTCGTCACATAACTTAAGTATGCCACATTGTCCATTCACAACGCATCAATAATTTATATCAATATATAACCTCTAAGATCATACGTCTTAGAGAAGGGTGTTAAGCAAGAGAATAAATTCTCTGCCACCAAGCAGAAATATATTTAATAGAGATCAATGCTACGCAGTCAATTACAATGTTAGACACACAATCCATATAAGTCCGTTCTGGGTATGAACGAAGCACCAATCCGAAAATCTCCAAATACATTCAAACCTCATGCCACTTATAACCTCCTATCGGGGGATTAGCCCAACCGAGACATCAGCAATCAATTCAAAGAATCCTGGTCTTCATTCATCGTTTTCCAAGTCTTGAATTGCTTCTTAACGTCATATTATTACTTGGAATGGTGTTCGAACATATATTTGATCTCTGTCTTTCCAAATAATAAGCGCAATTTAAAATTTACAATTATGGAACACACAGGCTTTCAACCAAATCTCCTTACATTTTGAGTTTCGTTAAACTTCTTTAAATCCATTCTCAAACTATGATAAAGTTCATACTTAACCTTTATCATTTAAAACACACATTTTAAATCAAAAATAATTTGGCCTCAAAGCCTTAATTAATTTTCCATTTGATAACTCTTTATCCAAAACCTAGTTTCCCTTGAAAACCCTTAAACCACATTTCAACCTTGGTTTCCAATTAAATTGATTTCCCAATATTCAATTCTTCAATCTTAACTAAAAGATTATACTTCCTTCCCAATTCATTATTTTTTATTTTCTCAAATCAAAGATTTGATTAAATCCCGAAATTATGATATGAATTTCCATAACTCAATCTCATTGGGTTTCAAGAATGATATTATTAAAGATATGATTCACAATAAAACCCAAATCGATTGATATTGAACATAAGCTACATAGAAATTGTATCAACTTATATTCGATATCAATTCTCATAATCAACGAATACCATAAGTGGAATAACAATATAATAATAATATCTTCCAAATTCCTCAAATAGTATACGGTTTCACCACAGAATTTCATATCAAATATCTGAAGATTATTTCTATCCAACTTATCTCAATCAAATTGGGAAACTCATATCTTAATTTAAAGATTTACCCAACTCTTTGACATAAGATCTGGATAGAAATATCATCCACTTATACTTAATATTAATCATTGTATCCAACTCACTCTATAAATGGAATAACGGTGAACTACATTTTAAATTCCTCAAATAGTAAGAGTCATCATCTACCAGATTAATGTCAAACATTCGAAGATTTTTCTCCAACTGTAGGATCTAAATTAACCCTAGATGGGGGGGGGGGGTTGAATAGGGTTTATCGTAGATTTTTGCTGAGTAATAAATAATAACAACCACAGATAATAACCAGAGTAAATACAGAAAATAAATAACACAGATATGCCCAGCTGCGGCAAAACCCTACCTGCTGCTGCATTCCCTAAGGTTTCTACTAGGAGTTAAAACAATCTTTATGCTTACAATCCCCTGTAAACTCGTGACACTCGCTCCCAACTGTTCTTAACCCTACACTCAAAACCCTGCACTGGTTTCTATCCCCGAAACCAGATTTCCCCCGAATTACAAACCCTGTAATTGGTCTCCCTAGTTTTACAGACAAACTATAAATTCGATTACAAATTGAAAAGCAAAAAAAAAAAAGAATTTAAAACACGACCACTTAATAAATCAAAACCCTAGTTTTATAAATTAATAAAAACTAAGCCTTTCTCCCTTTTGAAAACATGGTCGGCCCATTTTCTTGTTGCTTCACCCTCTTCCTTCTTGCCCGATCTCTTCTTTATCTCTAGGAAAAAAATGGCTACGACGATTGACTTTAGGGTTTCGATTCTCTTTTAATCTAAAGGCCGCCACTCTATCGTGTGATGATCTCAAATTTCTAGTAATAGTCTCTTCTTCAATTGAACGTAGAATTGGATCCAAGCTTGCCCTTTTTCGGGTATGAATTTGCTATTCGATTTTATGCTTTGATTTTGTTTGAAACTGGATGGTTTTCTGCCAATGAGGATAGGTCTTTAAATAGGATTAAAAATATGATATTTTCTCTAATTTCGATTAGTGATTTATTCTTCAGTTGTTGTGTATATTTTGGTGTTGAAATCTTTTGAAATTCTGGAGAATTCTTCGATTTTAAACCTGAATGTACATTGCTTAAATTTTGGTCGTTGACTTTGAATTTCTGAACTTTGAAAACTTCAAACTTGCGTGATTTCCTTGATTGAATTCTGAAAGAAATACCTTGCCAATAAAAATTGTTGCCCTTTTTTTGTGATTGAATGTTCCCTTTGAATGAATCATTTCTGAAAATAAAAAAGAAATCTCTCCCTTTATGTCAAACTGAATTCCTGGAAGAATTTCTAAATCAAATGTTGCCAAAATCTTAGCTATTGTTGAAAATCATTTGTCTAAAACTAGAGAGTGTTTTTCCCTTCTTGAAACAATCCTGACTCTCTGATTTAATGTTTGGCATTTGTTCTTTCTTGAAATATCTTTTAGAATTATGCCCAAAAAAAAGTATTTTCAGGAATCATAAAATTGGAAACAATTTATAATTTAAATTGTGGCCATTTTTGAGATTGCTCAGTGATTTTCATTTCCCAATATACACACTGTGATATTAATATTCCCATATGATTTCTGATTCATGCAAGTTGGGATTTGTTGATTCATTTTTGCTCCATTGATTCATGTAAATGCTGACTTGAGTTGAGTTGAACTATGTAGACTTGAGTCATCTGTGTTGTTGCTTGTACATGATATTGCTGATCCACTTGCATTTGCGAATATTTATTGATGTTTATGTTGTTGTGTTATCATTTTTCTGTGTATAACCACAGTCAATTGATTATATGATGTAGCTCCTATCATGTTGTGTGTGAACCCACACACACAACTGCTTGTATATCCATTCTAACATATTGTGTTAGTGTGTAACTTAATTATGATACCCATGTTTGAATAGTGTTGTGTACACACATGTACTGCTGAAATGAAATCTATACCATCTTGCTAATCTGCCTCGACCCATTTGTGTTAATTTTGTTCGACCATTGATGTTAAGCTGCACCATTTCATTGACTTGTCATTTTCTTTGAGGCTGAATGAACTTAGATGCTTGTTGCTGCTTAATCAGTCTTATTGTTGCATGCTCTATCACCATTCATGCTTCATGTTTAAACTGCTTGGCTCATATTATTTGCTCGACCATTTGTTATGACCTTACGTTTGTAAACATGCCTGATATTGAACTGCTTCATAAAAATGATGTGAACAGATACTGCTCTTAAAAAGAACTTTCTGCACCATGATTTGTGCGTGTCCATATTTGTGTTCAACTTGCTTTTTGCATTGTGCTCGGCCACTTGTATTCGCTGTATCCATTGAACATTTTGCATGTGCACATTTTTTAGATGTCATACTCGGCCAAATGATGTTGTGTTGACTTGTTTTCATGTGCACTGGGTCGAGTTGGTCCTCGTGACTACTCCTCAGTTGCACACTGGATTGGCGAGGTAGTGCACACGTGTATATATATACACGTGTGTATATGCAGCCATTCAGAAAATTTTCTTGTACCTACACTGAATTTTTTTGTATATACACTGACTGTCTTGTGGTATTTACAGTGTATCACTGTGAATATCACAAGCTGTCTAGACACAGTCAAATAGATTAATAAATCAGATCGAGCCATGAAAAATGATGAGAAACACACCAAAAACATAAGGCAAATAAAATTTTAAAATTAAAATATATATTCGCACGTATTCAGTTTTATTTCTATTACAGTCTGTGTGTGTTTTCTTATATGTGACAAGTATGAAGAGACTGGACTGGTTTGGAGCACGTGAAGCTTCAGTGTATCAGTGTCAATGTCTGTGAATATGTAAATGAGTGAATGAGTGAATATGTACTTAGTGATGAGTGATGTAGTGAGGAACAAATGTACTATATGAGAAGATTGTACTAATATTTGTAATAAACAAATTTGACTGAAATAAAATATTATTTTATTGTGCTCAAATCAATTTGTCTATCGTATTAAATTAATTCAGTAGTACAATTCCATGTAAAATATTACAACTGTGAATATGCAATAGCGGAGTTTGAATGTTGTACTATTTCAGATCTTGAAATAAAATATTTAATTGAATAAATATACTGTGAATTGTGTATAATAGTATATTATTCAAAAAATATTTATTTCTATGAAATGAAATATAAAATAGTACAGTTACAAAGACATTTAAATAATATTATATGTTTGTTATCATCAAACAAAAATCATATAACACATTGTTGTACCGAACAATCTCCCCTTTTTGATGATGACAAACATATACAAGATTTTGAATTTGTTAAATGTGTTTGAAAGTGAAATATATAACTCCCCCTATTTATTTTCTCCCCCACAATTGAACTCCCCCTATATATGCGGAAAATATAAATAATGAAATTCAATTGACCATTCTCCCTCTAGATATTTAATTTCCAATCTTAAAATATTCTTGAATTATATACTCATCAATCAAAATCTTGACTATTCTCCCCCTTTTGTTATCTTCAAAAGAATAATAGAGATCGAAATAATGATGAATATAGGCCATAAATATAAATTCAAATTAAGAGAGAGAATATATATCATAAATCACATTGAATCAAACTAAAATCATAATAATCTTTAAATCAGAAGCAAATTTCACTTTCAGAATGAATGGATTTACGATGGATTTTATAGAATGAGGAGAGTTCCATAAAAATTGAATATTTGAATATGAATTTTGAAGATTTTAAATATGCTAAAAATGTGTTAAGCACTTGCTAATGACACATAGCCCAAAGGTCTTTTAAATGGGGTTAGTAGTAACTTAAGTTTATCCTCTCTAACGAGTTCCATCCATGCACAGCCCAAAGGTCTTTTAAGTGAGAATGGAAGCACATAGAGATTAAGGTAATTCACCCATGAATAACCGCGAGGACTTTTAAATGGGAGTGAATACCAAGGATAAATTATATATATATTTTTATTTTTCTTTATTTTTATTTCCAAGATATTTTTCTTTCCAAAAATAATTTAAACTCTCCAAATTAAATAAAACCATGATGAATGATAGAAATATGATAGATATGGAAGATGGTCGCGAAATAAGTTCTAATTCAAAGATATTACAAAATCTGTCCAATCATCATGAGATTTTGAAATAACATCTCCTCTAGTTATGAATTATACCATAGTCATAACTCATCACAAGTTCATAAATCTATTAATTTTTTTGATGAGTTCCAAAACGGTTCAAATTTGTCAATAATTTCAATTTTTGAATAAATAATCAAAAATAATTTTAAAAATTGAGAATATCAATTTCATGAGGGGTTTTGAAAATATCAATGCAAGTTGAAAATCAATTTCACAAATCAATCAGTAGAATGTGAGATTATCCAATATTTCTAATGCTGATTGCTCCTAGATAATTTTAAAACATTTGTGTATTTAATTCAAATTGCTTATGAAATTTAAAGAAATTCGGTCACTGATTTTCCAACACATCGTCCAATCACCAATGTATTCAAACGAATCAAATCAGTTTCCTTATCAGAGCAGCACAAGAACATTTTCAAAGCAAGAATCACAAGTGAATTTTTCAGAGAATTTTTAAACAAGAGCAAGAAACTGTCACTGATTCAAATCTAAGGGGAATTATTTGAAATCACTTAAAAAATCAAATTTTGTAATCCAAGAAATTCAACAATCAATAACGAATGATTTCAAAAGTGAGCTAAGTAAAAAAATGAAATTTTTTCAACTAATCAATCATGGCTTTCAAGTAGTCCGCTGTATTGAGTTCAATTTTTCAATATTTACAAAAATGAATAAGAAGAAACTCATAACAACAAAAATGTGTGAAATTTCATTAGCATTTGAGAACATCCTAAATTTAAAATTCCGATTTACAGTGTTCAAGATGTGCTCAAAATGTTATGACCCTGTCAATATAAAACAACATAAAATAAAATAAAAAAGGAAATAAAATTAAAAGGAAATAAAATAAAAACAAGAATTTAGAGATCATGTCAGTCTTACCATAATCATTGTGAATCAATGAATCTCCAACTCAGAAATTTATGGCTAAGGAACTCCAAATAATTTGAATTTTATCTCTCTTAAGCACAGTTGTTCCTTAGCCTCCCTCGGTACCTAAATGTTTATAGGATCGAGTGGTCTAACAAAAGTTGTTTTACCACTCTTATCTTCGTTTACATGTTTTGGTACCCAAACCTGTTTATATAAAAATCCATTGTTATCTATTAAAGCACCCTTTGGAATCCAAATTCGTTTAGACTTATTCAAATTCATTTTCTTATTTTTTGAAATCCAAACATTTTAAATGAATTGTTTTTAAACGAGTTATTATTTCATTTATGATTTAAAAAACCTTTGAAATTATTAAATTTCAATTCGATCGTATTCAAAATCATTTAAAGGATTTTTGAAATCATTAGGATTTTGTTTTTCAACTTGATCAAATCCAAAACCAAGTCCCTTTTTATTTTAAACAAAAAGTTGGCTTTTTAACAATATATTCAACGATTTCTCTCCTTTAGAAAATTTAGTCAAAGTTGACTCAAGTCGTTGAATTTTAAATTTAAGATCGCTATTTTCTTTCATTAAATTTGAACAATGATTAATATCGATTTTCCTCTTTTCTGCATTAGTTTTTCTTAAAACCCAATTTTCGTTTTCAAGTGCTTTGATTTTGGCATTGGACTTAGAAATTTCAATTTCAAATTGTTTTCACTTTCCAAAATCAAGTTTTTCAGATTCTCTAAGCTTTTCAATCTCCTTCTCAAAATCACGATTTTCGTTCTTCAAATTCACATTTTCACTTTTAAGTAAGTCAAAATCAGTTTTGAATTTCAAAAGATCATTACTCAAAAATTGACATTGTTCGCATTCTGAAAACGGTGAATTCTTAACTTTTCAAGTTTTCTTTCTAGTCTGTTATTTTCTTGAACTAGGTTTGACCTATCAGATTTCAATTTCTTAACTTTTAGTTCAAGAGAATCAATGGTTTTTATGAGATCGTGATATATTAAAATTAAATCTTTATAAGTAAAATTCGATACCTCACTTGAATCCTCTTCACTACTTTCTGAATCAGATTGAGCCACAAGACACAAATTAGCTTCCTTCTCATCACTTCAAGAGACTTCTCCTTCCTCGCCATCCCATGTAGCAGAAAAAGCCTTCTTCTTTCTTCTATACTTCTTCTTCTTTTCATTCTTAAGCTGTGGGCAATCTGGTTTGATATGTCCAGGTTTCTTGCAATTGTAGCAATACACTTCATCATCTGAACTATTTGAACTTTCGGACTTGTTGGTTTTTGAATTCTTCTTTCGTGGCTTGTAATTTTTATTGACCCACTTCCTAAAAACCATGGCGAGCTCGTCAGCGGGATCTTCGTCGTCACTTTCAATAATATTATTTAGAGCAATTGTCTTTTTCTTTGACTCAGAATTCTTTCGTTCCTCTCTTGCTTTTAACTCCATCTCGTAAGTAATCGGACTTCCGATCAACTCTTTCAAGCTTATTTTATTCAGATCTTTTGATTCTTGAATCGCCTTCACCTTAGCTTCAAAATTCATCCGTAGAACTCTCAATATTTTTCTGATCAATTCCACTTCGGTATAAGTTTTGATAAGAGCTTTTGCATTGCAGACTAGTGATGAGAAGCGTCCATACATCTCTTTTATATCTTCATCTTTTCGCATAGAGAAATTTTCATATTCATTGCTGAGTAGAGGAGACGAGATTCCTTAACTTGAGATGTGCCTTCTGTGTGACCTCCAACGTATACCATATTTCCTGTGCAGTCTCACAATGAGAGATTCGATTAAATTCAGTTTTATCAAGAGCACAGATAAAAGCATTCATTGCTTTGGCATTAGTTGAAAATAATTCTTTATCATTAGCATCCCACCTGTCTTTTGATTTCGGAACTTCAATACCATTAACAATAATAGTGGGAGTCCTATAACCCATTTCGATAATATCCCACACATTATAATCGACTGAACTCAAATAAATTTTCATCCTAGCTTTCCAATAAGAATAATCAGTTCCATTAAACATGGGTGGCCTAACTATAAACTGACCCTCAGAAAAAGCGTTCTTAGATAGATTCATGACTCTAGAGTTAAAATAAAATAAAAAATACCTGCTCTGATACCACTTGTAGGTTCTAAATTAACCATAGGGTTTATCGCAGATTTTTGTTGAGTTATTAAATAACAACAACCACATATAATAATCAGAGTAAATGCGAAAAATAAATAACTCATAGATATACTCATCTTCGGCAAAACCTGCTTAGGTTTCTACTAAGAGTAAAACAATCTCTACGCTTACAATCCCCTGTAAACTCGCGACACTCGCTCCCAATTGTTCTTAACCCTATGCTCAAAATCCTGCACTGGGTTCTATCCCCAAAACTAGATTTCCCCGAATTACAAAGCCCACAATTCGTCTCCCTAGTTTTACATACAAACTAGAAAACTATAAACCTAATTACAAGTTGAAAAAGAAAAAAAAATTAAAACACAACCACTTAATAAATCAAAACCCTAGTTTTATAAATTAATAAAAACTAAGCCTTTGTCCCTTTTAAAAACATGGCCGGCCCATTTTTTTTTGTTGCTTTACCCTTTTCCTTCTTGCCCGATCTCTTCTTTATCTCTGGGAAAAAAATGGCTACGATGATCGACTTTAGGGTTTCGACTCTCTTTTAATCTGAAGATTGCCACTCTTTCGTGTGATGATCTCGAATTTCTAGTAACAATCTCTTCTTCAATTGAACGTAGAATTGGATCCAAGCTTGCCCTTTTTTGTGGTATGAATTTTCTATTCGATTTTATGCTTCGATTTTGTTTGAATTTGGATGGTTTTCTACCGATGAGGATAGGTGTTTGAATAGGATTAAAAATCCGATATTTTCTCTGATTTCGATCAGTGATTTGGTCTTCAATTGTTGCATATATTTTAGTGTTGAAATCTTCTAAAATTCTAGAGAATTCTTCGATATTAAACTTGAATGTACATTGCTTAAATTTTGGTCCTTGACTTTGAATTTGTGAACTTTGAAAACTTCAAACTTGCATGATTTCCTTGATTGAATTCTGAAAGAAATACCTTGCCAATAAAAAACGTTGCCCTTTTTTTGTGATTAAATGTTCCTTTTGAATGAATCATTTCTGGAAATAAAAAAGAAGTCATTCCCTTTATGTCGAACTGAATTCTTGGAAGAATTTTGAAATCAAATGTTGCCAAAAACTTAGCTATTGCTGAAAATCATTTGTCCAAAACTGGAAAGTGTTTTTCCCTTCTTGAAACAGTCCCGACCCTCTGATTTAATGCTTTGCATTTGGTCTTTCTTGAAATATCTTTTAGAATCTTGCCCAAAAAAAGTATTTTCAGGAATCATTAAACTGGAAACAATCTGTGATTTAAATTATGGCTACTTTTGAGATTGCTCGGTGGTTTTCATTTCCCAATATACATAATGTGATATTAATATTCCCATATGATTTCTGACTCATGCAAGTTGGAATTTGCTGATTCATTGTTGCTCCCTGATTCATGTAAATGCTTACTTGAGTTGAATCGAACTATGCTGACTTGAGTCATCTGTGTTGTTGTTTGTACATGATATTGCTGATCCACTTGCATTTGTGAACATGTATTGATGTATATGTTAACGTGTTATCATTTTGCTGTGTATAACCACAGTCAATTGATCATATGTTGTACCTCCTATCATGTTGTTAGTGTGTAACTTGATTGTGCTACCCATGTTTGAATAGTGCTGTGTACACACATGTACTGCTGAAATGAAATCTGTACCATCTTGCTAATTTTCCTCGACCCACTTGTATTGATTTTGTTCGACCATTGATGTTAAGTTGCTCCATTTTTTTGACTTGTCCATTTGCTTTGAGACGGATAGAACTTAGATGCTTGTTGCTGCTTAATCAGTCTTGCTGTTGCATGCTCTATCACCATGCATGCTTTATGTTTAAACTGCTTGGCTCATATTATTTGCTCGACCACTTTGTTATGACCATACATTTGTAAACATGCTTAATATTGAACTGCTTCATAAAAATGATGTGAACAGATACTGCTCTTAAAAAAAACTTTCTGCACCATGATTTGTGCATGTCCATATTTGTGTTCAACTTTCTTTTTGAATTGTGCTCAACCACTTGTATTTGCTATATCCATTGAGCATCTTGCATGCGCACACTTTTTAGATGTCATACTCGACCAAATGATGTTGTGTTGACTTGTTTTCATATGCACTGGGTCGAGTTGGTCCTTGTGGCTACTCCTCAGTTGCACACTGGATTGGTGAAGCGGTGCACATGTGTATATACACGTGTATATGCAGCCATTCATAAAATTTTCTTGTCCCTACACTGAAATTTTGTGTATATACACTGACTGTCTTGTTGTATTTACAGTGTATCACCGTGAATATCACAAGATGTCTAGACATAGTCTAATAGATTAATAAATCTGATCGAGTCATGAAAAATGATGAGAAGCACACCAGAAATCCGAGGCAAATAAAATTTTAAAATTAAAATTTATATTCGCACGTATTCAGTTTTATTTCTATTGCAGTCTATTGTGTGTGTTTTCTTATATGTGACAGGTATGAAGAGACTGGACTGGTTTGGAGCACGTAAAGCTTCAGTGTATCAGTGTCAATGTCTGTGAATATGTAAATGATTGAACGAGTGAATATGTACTGAGTGATGAGTGATGTGGTGAGGAACAAATGCACTGTATGAGAAGATTGTTCTAGTATTTGTAACAAACAAATTTGACTGAAATAAAATATTATTTTATTGTGTTCAAATCAATTTGTCTATCGTATTAAATTAATTCAGTAGTACAATTCCGTGTAAAATATTATAACTGTGAATATACAATAGTGGAGTTTGAATGTTGTACTATTTCAGATTTTGAAATAAAATATTTAATTGAATAAATATACTGTGAACTGTGTATAATAGTATATTATTCAAAAAATGTTTATTTCTATGAGATGAAATATAAAAAAGTACAGTTACAAACACATTTAAATAATATTATATGTTTGTTATCATCAAATAAAAATCATACAACATATTGTTGTACCCAACACAAACTATATCCAATTATTTAAAATTGAAAACCACGTTTTAGTATCAAATAAATCAATTTAATTTCCATATAAAACATTTTCAATACTTTTAAATCTTTGAAAACATTCCACCAATCATTTAAAAATGATTACTTATAGTTCAGGAAACAGCTCGCGGTTTACAACTTCAAAAAATATTGTTTTCAAAGAAAGAGTTATCATAGTTATTCAAAAGCGTTACAAAACAGCTATATTAACTACTTTGATCAAAATATCATTTATCTTAGCCAAAACTTAAACTTTACGATTCAAAACACTTTCACATAATTTATAATGATTTTTCAAAAAAAATCCATATTTTTAAACACATTTAAAGTAGTTGTTTATAGTTATGGTCGACAAATGCTCTTACAGCGACATTTTCCAAAACGATTTTAAACATAACTTAAAAATTATAACCTGAAATTAAAATCCGCTTTCACTCATTTAAAAGCTCTTGTCAATATAAATCAATTGTTTTTCATTTCCTGGAAATCCGATTTAGATTGCAATAGTTATAAGCATTTAAAGTTTGTAACTAAAATACGCAAATTACCATAGTGCGACAAGCTCTACTTTTTGACCGAAATAAAAATTATTCTTCAGTACTCCAAAATACCTTAGAAAACCATTGTATACTCATGTAAATCATTTAAAACCATTTAAAGTAATTTACATTGACTTTCCAAATTTATTTTGGGTTCAAAATTCAACTTTTTTTTTACTTAATAAATCAAAGTCCAATTCATTTCTAAATTCAAATAATTTCAAATTAACCATCCCATTCGTCGGATCAGTTAGGGATAGCCAGGGAGAGCAGGAAACTATATTTTCCAAATCCAAGACTAGATAGACACTATCCTCTCTGTCATCCTAGAATGTTCAGGTATTTATTTTTTCATTTAAATAAATTTATCGATTTATATGAATTCATACATATGATCTTTCTTAGTTATTAACCTTCAATTTCAATAATGATAATGCTTCTAATTACGAAGGAGATTTGTCGATCACCAATGTGATACCATACTTGTGTCATAGCGTGTGCAAAACAACATCAACAACCATTATAAACATCCATAGCAACCATCACCAACATAATTAAATAAATCATAACTGTGCACAAGCGTTATAACACTAATGCATAATTGTGTGTGAGTGTGTGTGTTTCTAAACTACGCATCCATCATCCATCACAACAAGCATCAATCATCATTAACCACTTATCATTCATTACTATATTTAAATTAGTCTAAGTACTAATCAAATATAGAAACCGTGGTTAAAGAGTTCTCACCAGACATCTTTCCAAATCTTCACTGTAGGCAAGCCTAACTGAGCGAACTGTCGGACAGTATTTCGGCACAACGTCTTCTTCACCAAAATATATATACTAATCTCTCTCTCTATCATAAGAGGAAGAAGATGACGACAAACTTTGGCAAGGTGGTGGTGGAAAAGAGGAATATTTATGCCATGGAAACCATGGCCTTAAGCTTTAAGAAGAAGATGAAAAGGAGAAAATGGAGTGGAATGGTAAAAAAAGTGGAGAAAAGGCCTCCTTATATAGGAAAGGAGGGTTAAGGCGATAACGACTCATAAGGGGGTAAGTGTAAGGCATGCATGAAAGTAGACATGCAAAAATACAAGTGTCCTTACACTTGTCTTAAGGAGGGAAAGTAATCTTTTGGTAGCATTTCCTTTAAAATGCTATGAAAACTAAGGACAACACTTAATTCTAGTGCTACTAATTCATGTTATGGTTTGACGAATCCGATCGAACAACAAATAGTATCAATAAATCCAAACTTATTAATAATCATTCTCATTTATAATTCAAACAAAATCTATCATCTAACTTATCAAAATAATTAAATATTCCTAACCATATATATTTATGTCAAATTCAAATTTAAATTCAAATTAAGTAATAGAAATTCCAATTTTAAATTGGTTAAAAATTCTAGATCGTTACAATGTTCGAGTTTCGAAAGTGGAATATCTATATATTTCCAATTGATTGGTGTGAGAACCAAAACTTAGTTAGAGTTTATTGCTGTGATTTGCACTAAAAATATGATTTTGACTATATATAAAAGTTATATATATTTGAAAAGTTAATCGACTAATTGATTGTTGGTTGTGATGTTTGATTATTAGTTTAACTAATAAAAAGATTGGAACGAAAATTAATTCAACCAATATGAGAATGAATGATAAATAAAGCCAAACCAAATAAAATATTAAGCTGAATTGTAATTTTAGTTCGAATTGGATTTATAAATAGATAAATATGCATATATATGTGTTTTAAGCAGGTTATGGATTTACTATTGAGTAGAGAATTAATTTGCGCGCCTGACAAATAAGTACACCTTAATGAATTGGATGCGCAATTTATTATTATATAAGCTCTTGTGAATGAAATTGGATGCGTTGTGATGGTTGTTCTATGTGAGATTATAAACCACGCCATAGGATAGCAACAAATAAATTATGAACTACATCGCATGACATACTGCATTAAGACAACATATCATATCATATTCCATATAAGCATTTGGCGCTTATATGACGAGGTTTGGATTTCCATACGGGCGAGATGATTTTATGGCGATGACTGATTTATGGGTTGAATAGAAGACTGATTATGGACTTAATTAAGGAATACATGTAACGATGCTCGGGACAAGATTTAATAAAAACCCCACATGGGTTTGGAGATGACAAAATTCACATCTCTCTGGATTTTAGATACGACAAATAGATTATTTTATTTCCAACACTGGGGCAAGGTCTGAGATTTCGACTTTTATACCTTCTCACCTGAACACAAATAGGTCAATAAACATGTGTGTGACGACCGCCCATAACCCCCGCACTATACAAAAGTAATAATGCGCTGAAAGGTGTGCAAGGCATTCATGGACGATCATCAGAGTAGGTAAACACAAGCAGAATCTGTCGTAAACTCACAGCGCAAGGACAAAATATAATAGAACATATACAACAGGTAGTAATAGTGAAGCAGAAACACAAGAATTTCATACAACCAGAAAGTAATATCCACAAACTTGGAAATAGTGTTTATACAAAGTTGCCTCACTACATTATTCAGAAAAGCAAACAGCGGAAACCCAATTATTAGATAGTAGTAAAACTGGTACGTAAGCCTCCTGCTCGCCACCGATCAGCACCATCGTCCTCACTAAAGCATCACCTGTCGCTTGCTACTTAGTCTGCCCATCCACAACCGGATGAACAGCCTAGGATACTAGGAGGAAACATAAAACCTTGAGTCAAACAACAGTCTTAGTGAGCGATAAAACAGCTAACAAACTTCAACAATAAAGTGTATGAGAAAGGATAGATAAACATACTAATCTACCCACGACACCAGAGAAGAACTCAACCTTATCTTCCCCACATCGGACAGTGATAGCCTTTACTATAAACAATTCAACCATTCATCCATAGAAACCAGAACACTCATTCAATCATGGAAAACACTCATAACATCGAGATTATATAAGTCTCACATAGACAACCCTAATCGAGTTTAACATTTCCCAAGTACTCTCCCCAGAGGCCTAAACCTTTATCAGTTAAGCACTCAGAGAACATCTCCCTCGACTTTGGATAATCTATGTGAGATAGTACAAACAGAACAACCAATCATCCATGACTGACTCTAGCTATCACCGCCAATCCTGCTTTAATACCACCGTTAATCGTATGACGACCAACGTTGCCATATGTCAAGGGCTAATGGTAACCCCAGTTCTAGCATAAACTCCATATGTCCAACCTTGACAACTAGGCCTTTCAACGGTACCCAAGGTACTTGACCAGCAACCTTCCGGTCTATTGGGAGCCCCCATCGTACCCCTGCTTTGAGCCTGCTATAACTTACGACAACGATAATCTCTCGGCCTTCAATATCTCTAGCCGTCCAAACTTTACGGCTATTTAATGCTCAAGCGACCTTCAAGAGCAACCATTATCCACCAACCCACAACTTTTGAGTTGTTACTTCATTTGATGCTCTACTACGATCAATGAACACCTCTCAACACTTCGAATCTTCCTACTTGAACTTACTTCGAAGTCACACCATTACCAAGCTAATTACATTACTGCGCTGCGGCTAGGGTTTGGGGGGTTGACCTAGAAAAATATTTTTTTCAGAACTTTTTCTCCAAATCTGAGTCGTACCCAAAAAACGTACTTTTTAAGAAAATGATCCTGTTGGAAACCAACCATAGCATCATCACTATCAACCATAGCGTTTAAAAGCTCTGCTAAAAACATGACCGATCCGCCCCCTTTCGGACCGACCCGACTCAAACTAGGCCGATTCGATCCAAGATGACCGATCTGAACCAAGATAACCAATTCGATTCCCCTAAATGACCAATCCGAACCAAGATGACCGATCCAATTTGACTTGTTCTCTGTGACAGGACATGAGACCGAACCGATCCACTTATGGACCGATCCGATCTACTCCTATCCGATCTAACTTCGTTTCAATCCAACTTCTGGCCGATTCAACCTATGGCCGAGTCAACTCCTGGGCGATTCAACCTATGGCCGAACCAATTCCTGACCGAGCCAATTTCTGGCCGATTCAATCTATGCCGAGCCAATTCCTACATATTGCAATTCAACTCCGATTTCGACCAAAACTTCTCCAAACAACGAATCCGACGAAACTGACACTACCAAAATCATCAATCACAATCATAAACATATCATAACATTACTAACCACATGAATAGGACAATTACAACAAAAATGATGTAAATCTCACCAAAAACCATTAAAATGAACATATGATCAAAATGAGAGATCTAACCAACACTAACATGTAATATGACATGAAATTCACGAGTAAAACTTGTTAGATTAGATCATAGGGTGATGCATATGGAAATGAACTTGTAATGGTGTAAATCTATGATAAAACATCCCAATTTGATGAGAAACATGCACAAACACTCATATACTTCCTTGCATTCATGTGAGAGATGTAAATCACTCACCAATTTGCCGAAACAATCTAAAACGATGGAAATAAGAATTTGGACAGCGAGCACTCCAAATCAAACCCCTCGATCCGATGAATTCGCCTTTGAAATGATGTAGATCTTGCCTTGGATGGTATATATCTTCGATTTCCTCCCTTAGATTTGGATTTTTAATGGTGGAAAGGTGTAGGAGGAAGAAGGAGATCAAATGCCTTCAAATGAGAGAATGAGAAAGAGTAAACCTTTTCCCTCCACTCTCACCCCCTATTTATAGGATTCCACTAAGGCTCCCAAACCTAAATAATCAACTGAAAAACCTTAAAACAACAATTTCTCCCAAACAGCTGAGTCAGATCCTTAATGTAACCAATCTACGGAAAGGCAATCATCAATTTCTTTCCAATGGCACAGGTCTCACCATCTGATTCGAACTGAGTCAAAAGTTATGCCCTCTACAAGGCTGACATGGGCAAAATGTTCATAAACAAAATCGGTAAAAATTATGGACATGTCTCACATCCCCATAAACAACATTTTAAAGATGAGAATGATTCAACCCTCATAGAATAAAATAAATATATTTTAGATCTTCCGATACGTAAAATGCGGGCTATTACATTCTTCCCTCCTTAAGAATTTCTCCCTTGAAATTCCAAACAAACCCAAGTGATCACAATGATTCTGCATGCCTATCATCCATTAAAAGCCAGTTCTATCATCCAAACTAGCATCCATCAAGCCATGCATCCATAGCCTTATCCTAGCACGCGGAATTCTAATAATCAACAGCAAGATACAACGATATAACGAAGATACGATATCAAAGGGTCCTACCGATGAAGAGTTCTGGATGAGTCGCTCTCATGCTCTCTTAAGTCTCCCATGTACAATTGTCTCCATCCTCACTCCATTTCACCTTGACTAGCTTAACCGTCTTCCTCCTAAGCTGTTTCGTGTCATTCCCCATAACACGAAGTGGCTTACGAGGTCTCGAAACTACGGTCTCTAAGTCTTTGTACTACTCTGGAGATACCACTATATTCGAATCATGCATGAATTTTCGTAAAAACGACACATGGAACACATTATGCACACTCGACATCTTCTCGGCTAACTCCAATCTATATGCGAGCTTTCCAATTCGCTCGACTATCGGAAATGGTCCAACAAACCTTAGAGCTAACTTTCCTTTCTTACCAAATCTAACCATGTGCTTCAATGGCGAAGCTTTCCAAAAACCCATATCGCCCACGTCGAATTTCAAGTCCTTATGACGCTTGTCGGTGTAACTTTTCTGATGGTCCTGGGTTGCCTTCATTCGTTGCCGAACTATCTCGATACAATCCGAGGTTTCTCTAATCATATCGGGCCCAAGTACCAACTTATCTCCAGTTTCTAACCAACATGCTGGAGAATTACACGGCCTTCCATACAATGCTTCATATGGTGCCATCCAAATGCTAGATTGGTAGCTATTATTATACGCAAACTCAACTAGATGTAGATGGTCTTCCCATGATCCTCCGAAGTCTAACACACAAGCCCTCAGGAGATCTTCCATAACTCGATTGACTCTCTCGGTTTGACCATCAGTTCGGGGATGATATGTCGTACTTAAGCACAACTCGGTTCCCAAAGCTTCTTGCAAACTTTTCCAAAATCCACTCGTGAATAATGGATCTCGGTCACTCACTATACTCTTTGGGACACCATGGAATCGAACTATCCATTTCACATAAAGTTCAGCCAATTTCGATGCCGTCCTAGTTGACTTGACATGAATGAATCTCGCACTTTTGGTCAAACGATCCACGATGACCCAAATCCCTTCATTTCTTGCACTGGTTCTTGGTAGTCCATCGATATCTGCTCCCACTTCCACGTAGGAACTTCCAATAGCTGAAGTAAACCGCTCGGCTTCTTCTGTTCAGCTTTCACCAACTGACAGTTCATACACTTGGAAATGAGATTTCCAATATCTCGCTTCATCCCTTCCCAGTAATAGACTCTCTTCATGTCCTGATACATCTTATTTCCACTGGGATGAATCGCCAGCTTCGAGTGATGACATTCTCTCAGAACTTCATCCCTCAGTCCGTCAATATCAGGAACAACTAATCGCCTTTGCTTTCGAAGCCAACCTTCTCAATCGACCTCGAACTCTTTATCTTCTGGTTCCAGTTTCTGAATGAACTCAACAAGCTTTGTATCCTTTTTTTGGCTTTTGCCAATCCTTTCTATAAGAATAGATCTTATCAACAAGCTTGCCAAAATTTCAGGTTCCAACTCACACCTTGGCCTGAAATCGAACCTTGCCAAGTACTCGAGGCTCTTCCATTCCAATAACATCGCTCCCAAACTTGCGTGTCTTCGACTTAACGTATCTGCGACTGCGTTACCCTTGCCCGGAGTATAGGCTATGCCAAAATCATATGACGCTAGAAACTCTAACCATCTTTGCTGCTGAAGATTCAAATCCTTGTGTGAGAAAAGTTACTTCAACGACTTGTGATCCGTAAACAACTCGAATCGAACTCCCAACAGGTAATGTCTCCACATCTTTAGAGCAAATACAATCGCCAACTCCAAATCATAAGTTGGGTAATTCTTCTTATGCGGCTTCAGCTGTCGACTTGCATAGGCCACAACATTATCTTTCTGCATTAGCACTGCTCCTAGTTCAGTACCACATGCATCGGTATATACCACCATCTCTTCATTCCCACTTGGAATGGTCAGCACGGGTGCACTCGTTAATCTCTCCTTCAGAATTCCGAACGCTTGTTCACACTTTGCATCCGATGTGAATACTTGGTTCTTCTTCGTCAATCCTGCCAACGGTGCAGCTATTTTGGAGAAATCCTTGATAAATCGTCAGTAATATCCTGCCAACCCAAGGAAACTCCAAACATCCGTCGCATTCTTAGGTTGATCCCAGTCCTGGATTGCTGCAACTTTAGCGGGGTCAACTACTATCCCTTTTCCAGAAACTACATGACCTAAGAACCTCACTTCATCCTTCTAGAAGTGACACTTTGAGAACTTAGCCTTAAGCTGATGCTTCCGCAAGATCTCTAACACAACTCTCAAGTGCGTTTTATGTTCTTCCTCATTTCTGGAGTAAACCAGAATATCATCCACGAACACAGGGACAAACTTGTTCAACTGATCTCTGAATACTCCATTCATTAGATCCACAAAATATGTTGGTGCGTCAGTCAACCCGAATGGCATCACAAACCATTCGAAGAAACTAGATGGTGTCCTAAAAGTAGTCTTTGGCATAATATCCTTAGCCACCCTCAACTGGTGAAATCCCGTTGCTAAATCCACCTAAGAAAACACTTTGGCTTCGTGAAGCTGATTGAACAAGTCATCTATCCTTGGTGACGGATACTTGTTTTTCTTAGTCACCTTGTTCAGCTCATGATAGTCCACACACAATCTTAATGAGCTATCCGCCTTGGTTGCAAATACGACCAGTGCACCCCATTCGGATACACTCCTCCGAATGAGTCCTTTTCCCAAAAGGTATCTAACTTGCACCTCTAACTCTCGCTGTTCCCTAGGCGCCATCCACCTAAGTGGCATAATGATTGGTCTAGCACCTTCGATCAAATCGATCCTAAACTCAATCTCACGATGCGGCGGCAACCCTTTGACCTCGTCAAAGACATCTACATACTCGTTTACGTTCAGCACTGATGATAGGTCTTCTTGTGGAATCCCAAGCGAATACAGATAACTTACGAAGACCCCGTCTTTGTGCTTACATCTAATCAACACCTATCGCCCTTCCACATCCCCGACCCTCACCTCTAGCTTCTCGCAATTCACCCTTGCCGCATACCTCTTGAGCCAATCCATGCCCAAGATGATCCTAAATCCAGCGAAGTTAAGAACAAAGCAATCACACACAAAAGAGCAACCATGACTCGACAACACTAGACCTCAACATATCATGCAAAGATTTGATGAACCCCCAATTGGATTAGTCACTACAAAGGGTCTATCACAAATCTCAGGTTCCAAACCCAAGAGACACACAAGCTCATTGCAAATGAAGGAATGCGATGACCCAGTAGCGAAAAGAACATGAAATGAAACACCATTAACAGAAAGAGTACCTTGCACCACGACACCCTTTCCCTTCTCCTCTGCAGTAGGAGCTCTCGAAGAAGATGACATAGCTTCCAAAGCATATGCCTTCACAATCTGCTTGCCCATAGCTGATTCCGGACAATCTTTCTTCTCATGCCCAGGCTTTCCACATTTGAAGCACTTCTTCTTAGCTTTGGGATTCTTGCACTCATTAGCAAAATGGCCTTTCTGTTGGTAGTTAAAGCAAACCACCTCACTCTTGGGCTTCTTTTGACCATCTTTTCCTTTTTGCTATTGTTGCTTCCTCTTCTTATTATTACCACCCTGCTGTGGTTTCCGAGCCTGTTTGGTCGCAGCGACAACATTTGCTTCCTTAGGAAACAAGCTCTCATGACGAATAGCTTTTTCCACAATCTTCTCAAACGAATCATCAAGATGGTCTACTAGCGGCTTTCCAATATGAGCATCCAAACTCAAGACAAACTTCTCGTTCTTCTGATATGGTGTATCAATGTATGAACGAGCATATAGAGACAAAGCTTCGAAATCAGAAATATAGTCAAGCACAAAATGACCATTCTGTTTCATCTCTACGAACTTCTTGAATAGAGCAGATTTCTGAGCTATGGAGATAAACTTTAGTTCAAACTTAGCTTGGAATAGCTCCCATGAAATTTCTTCCTCTGGAGTCTCGAGTGTAAGAGAATTCCACCATTCCATGACCCTACTTTGCAGTTGCCTTGATGCAAGTTTTCTCTTTATTGCATCCTCGATACCCAAGTCTCCAAAGATTCGAACACAAGAATCCATCCACCTCTGAACCTCTTCAGCTGGTTCAGTTCCCTTGAATGGTTTCCCCCCTAGAAATGTAAAACCCTTGCACAACTTTGCAAAATCTACTACTCTAGGAACTCGCGCACCAACATCTACCGTTGCCGCCACTGGAGCGGGTACCCTTCGCATAATTGCTTCTGCCATGGCTTCAAACATGGCCGGGTAATTAGGTTCACCACCATTTCCCCCTCCAGTATTGGCTCCCCTAGGAGTGCATCTTGTTTCTCGTCTACTCATTCTAAATCTGCAATTTAGAATAATTAGTCACCTTCAAGAAATCTGCTAAAGGTAAACAACCGTTACTACTATATATGCTAATATATATAGTAAGCATCCAACTGAAATCTACAATATTTCTCTCATACACGATTACGTCCTTGAACTTTGGCCAAAAATGGTTGACCAGAGCTCTGATACCAAATGTGACGACCGCCCATAACCCCCGCACTATACAAAAGAAATAATGCACTGAAAGGTGTGCAAGGAAGTCATGGACGATCATCAGAGTAGGTAAACATAAGCGGAATCTGTCGTAAACTCACAGCGCAAGGATAAAATATAACAGAACATATACAACAGGTAGTAATAGTGAAGCAGAAACATAAGACTTCCATACAACCAGAAAGTAATATCCAAAAACTTGTAAATAGTGTTTATACAAAGTTGCCTCGCTACATTATTCAGAAAAGAAAATAGCGGAAACCCAATTATTAGATAGTAGTAAAACTGGTACGTGAGCCTCTTTCTCGCCACCGATCAGCACCGTCGTCCTCACTAAAGCATCACCTATCACCTGCTACTTAGTCTGCCCATCCACAACCGGATGAACAGCCTAAGGTAATAAGAGGAAACATAAAACCTTGAGTCAAACAACAGTCTTAGTGAGCGATAAAACAACTAACAAACTTCAACAATAAAGTGTATGAGAAAGGATAGATAAACATACTAATCTACCCACGACACCAGAGAAGAACTCAACCTTATCTTCCCCACATCGGACATTGATAGCCTTTACTATAAACAATTCAACCATTCATCCATAGAAACCAGAAAACTCATTCAATCATCGAAAACACTCATAACATCCAAATTATATAAGTCTCACACAGACAACCCTAATCGAGTTTAACATTCCCCAAATACTATCCCCAGAGGCCTAAACTAATATCAGTTAAGCACTCAGAGAACATCTCCCTCGACTTTGGATAATCTACGTGAGATAATACAAACAGAACAACCAATCATCCATGACTGACTCTAGCTATCACCACCAATCTAGCTTTGAAACCACCGTTAATCGTATGACGGCCAACCTTGCCATATGTCAAGGGCTAATGGTAACCCCAGTTCTAGCATAAACTCCATATGTCCAATGTTGACAATGTCCAACCTTGACAACTTGGCCTTTCAACGATACCCAAGGTATTCGACCAGCAACCTTCCGGTCTATTGGGTGCCCCCATCGTAACCCTGTTTTGAGCCTGCTAGAACTTACGACAACGATAATCTCTCAGCCTTTAATATCTCTAGTCGTCCAACCTTGACGGCTATTTACTGCTCAAGCGACCTTCTCGAGCAACCATTATCCACCAACCCACGACCTTTGATTTGTTACTTCATTCGATGTTCTACTCCGATCAACGAACACCTCTCAACACTTCGAATCTTCCTACTTGAACTTACTTCAAAGTTACACCATCACCGAGCTAATTACATCACTGCGATGCGGCTAGGGTTCGGGGGGTTGCCCCCGAAAAATATTTTTTTCAGACCTTTTTCTCCAAATCTGAGTCGTACCTGAAAAACGTACTTTCTCAGAAAATGACCCTGTTGGAAACCAACCATAGCATCATCGCTATCAACCACAATGTTTAAAAGCGCTGCTAAAAACATGACCGATCCGCCCCCTTTCAGACCGACCCGACTCAAACTATGCCGATCCGATCCAAGATGACCGATCCGAACCAAGATAACCAATTCAATTCCCCTAAATGACCGATCCGAACCAAGATGACCAATCCAATCTGACCTGTTCTCTGTGACAGGACATGAGACCGACCCGATCCACTTATGGCCCGATCCGATCCACTTCTGTCCGATCCAACTGCGTTTCAATCCAACTTCTGGCCGATTCAACCTATGGCCGAGTCAAATCCTGGCTGATTCAACCTATGGCCGAGCCAATTCCTGACCGAGCCAATTTCTGGCCGATTTAATCTATGGCCGAGCCAATTCCTGCATATTGCAATTCAACTCCGATTTCAACCAAAACTTCGCAAAACGACGAATCCGACGAAATCGACACTACCAAAATCATCAATCACAATCATAAACATGTCATAACATTACTAACCACATGAATTTGACGATTACTACAAAAATGATGTAAATCTCACTAAAACCGTTAAAATGAACATATGATCAAAATGAGAGATCTAACTAACACAAACATGTAATATGACATGAAATTCACGAGCAAAACTTGTTAGATTAGATCATAGGGTGATACATATGGAAATGAACTTGTAATGGTGTAAATCTATGATAAAACATCCTAATTTGATGAGAAACATGCACAAACACTCATATACTTCATTGCATTCTTGTGAGAGATGTAAATCACTCACCGATTTGCTGAAACAATCTAAACTAACAGAAATAAGAATCCGGACAGCGAGCACTCCAAAACAAACCCCTCGATCTGATGAATTCGCCTTTGAAATGATGTAGATCTGGCCTTGGATGGTGTAGATCTTCGATTTCATCCCTTAGATTTGGATTTTTAATTATGGAAAGGTGTAGGAGGAAGAAGGAGATCAAATGCCTTCAAATGAGAGAATGGGAAAAAGTAAACCTTTTCCCTCCACTCTCACCCCCTATTTATAGGATTCCACTAAGGCTCCAAAATCTGAGTAGCCAACTGAAAAACCTTAAACAACGATTTCTCCCAAACCGCTGAGCCAAATCCTTAATGTAACCACTCTATGGAAAGGCAATCATAAATTCCTTTCCAATGGCACAGGTCTTACCCTCTGATTTAACTAAGTCAAAAGTTATGCCCTGTACAAGGCTGATAGGGAAAAATCGTCATAAACAAAATCGGTAAAAATTATGGGTATGTCTCACATCCCCATAAACAACATATAAAAAGGTGAGAATGATCCAACCCTCATAGAATAAAATAAATATATTTTACGATCTTCGTATACGTAAAATGCGAGCTGTTACAATGTGTATGCTTTTTCTTGATTTATTGGGTTCCTAATATGGCCCAATAAAATTTTCAATCTGTTTCTGTACAAAAGAGGTTATGGCGAAAAAAATTCGAAAATTTAGAGTATTAGCCAAATTTTTGAAAAATTTGAAAATTCTTAGAAACTGAAAAGTTGAGGAATGAAAGCCAGAATGAAAGTTGAGTTGGTTGGTTAAACAAATTTTAGCTTCGTTCCTTTTCGAGGACGAAAAGATTTTATGTGGGGGAGATCGTAACAACCCGGAATTTCTGAACCAATTTAAAATTTTTATTTTCGCTATTTAATGGATTTTGAATATTTAAAATGATTTATTTTAAATAATAACAATTTAAAATTTATTTAAATCAAAGTTAGAACGTATAAATTTATTTTAATTATAAAACAAGCCTGAAATGGTGCGATAGTTTGGAAATTCGGTTTTAAAATTTCAAATGAAAGTATAGAATTCAAAATAAATCGGATTTCAATAAAACAAGAAATGTTAGAATCTGTTTAATTATATCTTTTTAATGAATATGAAAATTTCAGATTTCATAATATAAACTGAAAGTTATGCCCAGTTTAAAATTAAAAATAGTCACTATGGAATTTACATATATTTTAATATAATATATAGCCTTTAAAAATAGCCATTTTGCAAACAACAACCATTTTCGACGAAACCACTTTTGTTGGATCCGAAATGTCAAATTATTGTTAGGATTCAAAATTCATAATTTTTGGAATTAATATGTGAGCATAGTAAATTTAAACACGTTTCGTAATTTCAGTTAAAATTAATTGACCAAAAAAGGCCATTTTTCAAACGGCCTCCAAATTCGACAAAATTAGTTTTGTTAGGACTGTTTGTCAAAATATAGCTAGATTTATTTTTTTGTAATTTTTTAAGTCAGTATGTGGCCCCGCTAAATTAAAATGTATGTTTAAAATTCAATATATTGATTTATATTTTAATTTAAAGAAAAACTAATTGAAACAGTCGAACTGGCTTATGATAACATATCCTATTGTATCCGGAATGGGGGGATTTAGCTAGGGGTGACAGTCGTTGGATTTAATTTGGATTTCGTATTAATAAACAGGTATTTTTGGAATTTAAAATAATTAAAAATAATATATATATTTTGCAAAACTCTTTTCTTCACTCAGAAAAAGAATCCGCCGGCCCTAGAATTTTATGGCCTAAATCGCTTCTCCAAAGATGACCACCGATCTCCACCATCCCACAATATTTCGACCTGCTCCTGAAAGAAAATATCTTCATCTCGGTGAGATCTATAAACTCAACAGGTATGATTGGGATTGTTGGTGAATGGAGCTCGAATTTTGAGCATGAACGATCGCCGCTTGGTAGGGTTTTTCTGCCACTTGGGCCCACAGGACTCGTCGTCGCTGCTGACATGGGGGAAGGGGACTCCAGCGCATCTCTAGGTGGCGGCTGATCGTTGATACGGCGCACAGTGGAGGTGCATCAATCAATGAAGGATGGGGAACGATGAGTTTATCGTGAAACAGAAGAATGACGGGGTAAAAGAGGGAGAAAGTGTTAACTATTTTAATTAATTATGTTAATTTAATTTAAATTGTAACTAATGCAAATAATATCATATCTTTCGTATATGAGGTCCGATTCCAACGATCCCAGTTGCGTTGCTATCATGGCGACGAACTCTACAACATGGAACTGACCAGAACGGAAACAGAGTCAGTTGGAATTTTTAACAAAATTAAATGTCTACTTAATTTTGTTAAAAACAGAAAATCAAAAATAAAAGAATGGCGGAGTGGAACCCAAAGTGAGAATTCTCTCACTATAATTTTGTACAGTTATTTAATTTAATTTATAGCTGTAAATGTATAGAAATTGCCAGTATTGATTTTTATCTGTTGTATGGAGTTCAACACATGAATTCGCACAAATCACATAAATTGGAAGCGATGCATGGATATTACCGACGCCCGGATTTCGTACTCCGCGAATGGCCACTTATGGCGCCGTAAATGGCATTGGGTAGTTGAGTATTCATTTATATGGATGGTTTGATGATTTGTGTGGTGAATGCGATGATTAACATACTAAAATAATGTTAACATTAAAGTGGTAGTTGAAATTAAAATTATAAATATCCATTTATAATTTAAATTGTAAAATTGGTGAATTAGATAAATGATTCAGACCGAATTAGAATGGGTTAAATTTATTAACCAATGATTTATTTAAATAGCTTGTTCTTGTTTGAAATTGGGATGATATTTAACATACACTAATCCCAATATTTAGTTTTATGTCAATTGATGGGTTGACAGGTTGTGATGAGCATTATTTATTTATTTTAATGCTTATACAGTTGTAAATTGCACTTTGGATGATGTATGAATGTGTAATGATTATTTATCATTATTGTTGAATACATGTAATGTATGAAATCCACATAATAGAAATTATATGGTAATTGATTGAGTTGCATTCCAATTCAGAATATGAACGAATATTTTAAAATAATATTCAATAAAGAATCAAAATAAGATTTTGATGTACGATTTTGGATGGACACAAAATTATTGGGAAATATGAAATCGGGTTAAGTATAGAAACGCCCTTTTAACCCGAATGGGTTTATCAATCGATTTTATTTATTTTGAAATAATATCGAAGAGAATTGATTTCAAAATCTGATATTTTGAAAATATTATCATTTTAATATTATAATGATATGGAATATTCAATTTTGATTTAAAACTGAAATAAATGTTGAAATCATTTTAAAACGAATTTATAAACGATTTTATAAAATATGTTTTGAATAAAAATCGGCGATACATATATTATATATTTAAATGGCCTGAATAGAACACGTCGTGTAGCGATCGTTCGCGAATTTCGACCATTAACTTCAAATTGACGTAACGGGAGAACTGACCGTCGGATTCTCCTAAAACCAGAACCATTGGGTTCGTATCAAAAAGATGTTTCCAATGACTAAAAGAGATTTGAAATCTAACGGTTCTATTTGGAATTATGTCCAAATCAATTTCAAAAAAGGTCGTTATGAATGCAGTTCGATGGTCGATATTGGAAACCGACTGTAAGGGCCTTAATAAAATTATTAAAAATATGGGAAAATTGTGTAAAATCATAATAAATGATTTGGAAATATTTTGGATGAAAAATTCCATATTTTAAAGGGTAAAATATATTTTTATCAAAATGAACTGTTTAATAACTAGAATAATAATCCAATTATTTTTAGAAATAATAAACTGGATTGAAAATGGGTTAAAATAACCAGAAATTTCCAACGTATGAATTGAAAAGGATTTAAATGGAAATAATCTTTGGAATATTTCGATATTGGATTCCGTGATTATAAGGATATTGTTGAGGAATTTGGAAGATATATATCGTTATTCCCAATAAAATATTTTTTGGTTTCCGAATTTGATATTGAATATAAGCCGATTTAATTTCTATTTAGAGCCTTGTATTTAATATCAAATTGGATTTTGGGTTTGTCATGAATGGTGCCTTTAATAACACGGTTCTTAAACCCAGTTGAGGAAAGAATAAATCTTTTAATTAATATTAATGAAGTTTACCAATTAATTAATATTTAATTTGAATTGAATTGAAATTGGATTTTTGGGTTTATCGTGAATGGTGTTTTAAATAACACTTGTTCATTAACCAGATTAACAGTGAAGATATGATTTGGAATTTATAATTCTTTTTACTAAGATTTAACGGAAATTTTCCAAAGTAAAGTTTTCAATTTAATATATTAAATTTGAATTGAATGGAATTCGATTTGGAAATAATCGAGATGAGCTTCTGTGAATGAAGACCATTACTATATATGGAATTTAAAAGGTTTTTCCGCTATTCCATTTATATTATTAGTATGATACGGGAATTTATATCGGTTATACACTGTTGTGATCTCCGTGTAGATTCCATTTTGATGGAAGATGATTGGGTTTATAGTGAACTGTGTTTTAAATGACATTTATTCTTTAACCCAGTTAAAGAAAAGATTAATTTCTTAAAAGTTGTAAAATCATAGAGTAATGATTTATGATATTAAAACCAAGTTGGAATTTTAATGAATCTTTAATTAGATTGGAATGAGAATGGAATAATTAAATTTATCGAATTCATGAAATGATCGGTAATGGAGTGCCACCATTTTTACTCCAAGCGATAGTTAAATCTTTAATTAGATTTGAATGTGAAATGGTAATTAATTTTACTGATAACACCATGGGTGTTAGATACGGGGTACTACCGGTTTTGCTCCATGCGATGAGTAGGCTGGGATTGGGATTAATAAATAATTGATTACTTCGGTATGGCTCGATAATCCCAACTAGTTTTATGAACCTTAATTTGGTTTAGAATTATGGAAAGATAAAATAAAATCTTTTGAAATTTAAATCAAAAGGAAGATTAAAGAATAAATTTAAAAGAATTTATCTTTGATAAAATTAATGGGAATCTTTCCCTAAAGATGTGAATATTTAAATAAAAGAATATTCTAAATTGGAATGAGGCGTATGATGTGTTTTTATAGCACTTGATTATTGATTATAAAATACGCAAGTTATTCGGAACGACCGGGTTTAACCCATTCTGGATAATTAATACGACGACTAAAAGTCGACGATGAAGACGGTGGTTGAAGACCGGAGATCTTCACGTCGTTTGGATGATTACTGATGTCTTGATTAGGTTGTACACCCAAGACAAGGTAATAAGTGGTCATCGTCCAAACGTACTTGGAGATCGACCGGATATGTGAGGACCTCTCTCCTGTATTGGACATATGGGATGAGGAATAAGGTGCCTCCGGTTTCGTTCAGACCCAGAACGGACTGGTAAATGGATGTGTGTCTGACATTGGATTTCATTCTATATTGATAGATTTCTATTAAATATATATCTATTTGGTGGTGGAGAATTTATTCTCTTGCTCAACACCCTTCTCTGAGACGTACGAGCTTAGAGGTTATATATTGATAGGCATCAGTTTTCTGGCGTGAATTGTCAGTGTGGCATACTAAGATGCAAATGATCAAGGCTTTGTTGTAAAGAAGAGTCTTGTGGATGATGATCAAAGCATAGCATTAATTAACATAGCTTTGTTTATAGCGTTAATTTGCGAGCCTCACACCCAGTATGAGTCAAAAGCGGGATAGTGACTGCAGGGAGTGCATGTGTTTCATTCTAGCTAGAAGTGGTGTCATGGTATGAAGCCCACGTATTTTTACTTATGTGGATGATGGATTGAGAGGCGCCTCAGATATGATTGGTCGACATACTGACCATTTTAGAGGTTCGATAGGACCCCAAAAAGTGTGTCAGGAATAACCAATCCACTAAAGTAAGTGTGGACCGGCCCTGCAGATCCAAGGCTCGCCAGCGTCTAAGTCCTGGGTCACTCCGCTAGAGGTGGCCCAAATCGGTGAGGATACATACCTTGCCACGACTCATAGGTGGAATCCAATTTCCAATACGTGACTTTCGGTCTTAGTTGTAAACCTATATGGCGACATAGTAGGATGGGGTACTATGCCGTCTTTGATTGATACATTTATGTTTGAAGTTGTTTTTACACTATACACTTATAGTAATATCAAAATGATTTGTTTTTAATTGTACCAAGCATGTTTGGCCATTATAAGGGAAAACTCTATCCTACGGCTTGCGTTGCATTGTGTGCTGGGACCTGAATCTTATAATAGTTTCATTTTTCAAAAAGCATTGCGCGTTTTTATTCTAAACTGAGATTCATGTGGAGTAAACCCATTCTGTGTTATACGGCGTGGTCCCATGATTTACCAACTTTTAAAGTAAAGATTTTATAACTATTTTAGTTCTCACACCAGTCCCATGACCGACTCGGAGTTTATTGTTTCTACCTAAACTCTGGGTGCCCATTTTTTCCACACAGGCAGCTAGTAGTTTTGGTTTTCGCAGATATTTCTTTTCCTAGGATCCTAGTTTACTGTTAGAGCTATATTCGGAAAGCTTTGTATCCATTTATTTTCTTCAGTTGTGGTAGTTGATATTTTCCGCTGCACATTATACTTACGTATTATTTTTCCACTGCTTTGTAATTTAAAACTCTGATATTTTTCTGTTGTTTATTATTTGAAGTCTGATATTCTTGTACTCTGATTTTAATTGTTGTAATAGCAATAAAATATTCTATTGTTTGTGTTCTGATGCGTCGTGTTCTCAAAACAATCTAGGCTCCTTCGTCTTTTCGGGGATCGGGAAAGTCTGGGTCGTTTCGTTTTGATATCAGAGCTTTGGTTTACAAGGCTCGAAAACAAGACACAGTAGAACCAAATGAAAGAATTCATCAGAGATAGGATTAGTAGCATCTTATGAGAATAACTTGTTAGAGATTGGGTTAGTAATAACCTAGAATGAGTTAGAAGGGTATTATTTATAAAAAAAAAATTAGTTTTAAAAATTATATCTTATTGTACATGTTTGAGTATTTTAATTTATATTTAATTTGGACTATCTAGTATATGAAGATTTTGCATATGCGCGTCATGTACGTATATACCAAATCTCAAATATACTGGATGGATATAGAACCGCACTCTAGTCACCCGGAGATGATTTTGGTGATATGTCGACTATCAACAGTATCTATGTTTGAGTTTCGAAAGTGGGATATCTATATATTTCCAATTGACTTGTGTGAGAACCAAAATTTATTTAGAGATTATTGGTGTGATTTGCTCTAAAAAGATGATTTTGACCATATATAAAAGTTATAAATAATTGAAAAGTTAATCGACTAATTGATTGCTGGTTGTAATGTTGATTAGTAGTTTAACTAATAAAAAGATTGGAATGATAATTAATTTAACCAACATGAGAATGAATGAGAAATAAAGCCAAACCAAATAAAATGTTAGTCTGAATTGAAATTTTAGTTCGAATTGGATTTATAAATAGATAAATAAGCATATATATGTGTTTTAAGCAGGTTATGAATTTACTGTTGAGTAGATAATTAATTTGCATGCCCGACAAATAGGTACACCTTAATGAGTTGGATGTGCAATTTTATTATTATGTAAACTCCTGTGAATGAAATTGCATGCGTTGTGATGGTTGTTCTGTGTGAGATTATAAACCACGCCATAGGATAGCAACAAATAAATTATGAACTACACCGCATGGCATACTGCATTAAGACAACATATCATATCATATTCCATATAAGCATTTGGCACTTATATGACGAGGTTTGGATTTCCATATGGGCGAGATGCTTGTATAGCGATGACTGATTTACGGGTTGAACAGAAGACTGATTATGGACTTAATTAAGGAATACATGTAACAGTGCTCGGGGAAGGATTTAATAAAAACCCCACACGGGTTTGGAGATGACAAAATTCACGTCTCTCTTGATTTTAGATACGACATATGGATTATTTTATTTCCAACGCTAGGGAAAAGTCTGACCTTTCGACCATTACACGTTCCCCTTTGTAAACAAATAGGTAATAAAACATGTGTATGATTTTTATTGATTTATTGGGTTCCTAATACGGCCCAATAAAATTTTCAAACCCTCTCTGTACAAAGGAGGTAATGGTGAAATTTTTCGAAAATTTAGGGTGTTCGCCAAATTTTTGATAAATCTGAAAATTCCTAGAAATTGAAAAGTTGAAGAATAAAAGCCAAAATGAAAGTTGAGTTGGTTGGTTAAACAACTTTTAGCTTCGTTCCTTTTTTAGGACGAAAAGATTTTAAGTGGGGGAGATTGTAACAACCGGGAATTTCTGAACCAATTTAAATTTTTTATTTAGCTATTTTAATGGATTTTGAATATTTAAAATGATTTATTTTAAATAATAAAAATTTAAATTTATTTAAATCGAAGTTAGAACGTATAAATTTATTTTAATTATAAAACGAGCCTGAAATAGCGCGGTAGATTGAAATTTTGATTTTTAAATTTCAAATGAATGTATAGAATTCAAAATAAATTGGATTTCAGTAAAACAAGAAACGTTAGAATCTGTTTAATTATATCTTTTTAATGAATGTGAGAATTTTATATTTCATAATATAAATTGAAAGTTATGCCCAGTTTAAAATTTTGAATAGTAGATATGTAATTTATATATATTTTAATATAATATATAGCCCTTAAAAATAACCATTTTGCAAACAACCTCCATTTTTGACAAAATCACTTTTGTAGGATCCGGAATGTCAAATAATTGTTAGGTTTCAAAATTCATAATTTTTGGAATTAATATGTGAGCACAGTAAATTTAAACGCGTTTGGTAATTTTAGTTAAATTTAATCGACCGAAAAAGGCCATTTTTCAAACGGCCTCCAAATTCAACGATATTTGTTTTGTTAGGACCGTATCGTCAAAACATAGCTAGATTTATTTTTTTGTAATTTTTGGAGTCAGTATGTGGCCCCAGTAAATTAAAATGTACGTTTAAAATTCAATATATTGATTTATATTTTTATTTAAAGAAAAACTAATCGAAACAGTAGAATTGGCTTATGAAACTCATCTCATTATGTCCGGAATGGCAGTATTTAGCTGGGAGCGACAGTCGTTGGGTTTAATTTTGAGTTCATATAGGGTATTTTTGGAATTTAAAATAATTAAAAATTATATATATACATATAAATATATATACTGCAAACCCCTTTTCTTCACTCAGAAAAAGAATCCGCCGGCCCTAGAATTTTATGGCCAAAATCGCTTCCCTAAAGATCACCACCGATCTCCACCATCCCACAATATTTCGACCTGCTCCTGAAAGAAAAAATCTTCGTCTTGGTGTGATCTATAAACTCAACAGGTATGATTGGGATTGGTGGTGAATGGAGCTCTAATTTCGAGCACGAACAATCACTGCTTGGTAGGGTTTTCCCACCACTTGGGCCCACTGGACTCATCGCCACCGCCAACATGGGGGAAGGGGGCTCTAGCGCATCTCAGGTGGCGGCTGATCGTTGATATGGCACACGGTGGAGGCACGTCAATCAATGAAAGGGAACGATGGGCTTATCGTGAAATAGAAGAACGACGGGGTAAAAGAGGGAGAAAGTGTTGATTATTTTAATTAATTATGTTAATTTAAATTTAAATTGTAACTAACGCAAATAATATCATGTCTTTTGCAAACGAGGTCCGATTCCAACGAATTTAGTTGCGTTACGATCGTGGCGACGAACTCTACAACATGGAACTGACCAGAATGGAAACAGAGGCAATTGGAATTTTTGACAAAATTAAATGTCTGTTTAATTTTGTTAAAAACAGAAATTTAGAAATAAAAGAGTGACGGAGTGGAACCGAAAATGAGAATTCACTCACTAAAATTTTGTACATTTATTTAATTTATTTTATAACTGTAAATGTATATAAAATGCCAGTATTGAGTTTTATCTATTGTATGGAGTTTAGCAAACGAATTCGCACAAATCACATAAACTGGAAGTGACATATGGATACTACCGACACTCCAATTTCATACTCCGCGAATGGCCACTTATGGCGCCGCAAATGGAATTGGGTAGTTTAGTATTTATTTATATGGATGATTTGATGATTTGTGTAATGATTGTGATGATTAACATATTAAATAATGTTAACATTAAAGTAGTAGTTGAAATTAAAATTATAAATATCCATTTATAATTTAAACAGTGAAATTGGTTAATTAGATAAACGATTCTGGCCGAATTAGAATTGGTTAAATTTATTAACCAATGATTTATTTAAATAGACTATTGTTGTTTTAAATTGGGATGATATTTGACATGCACTAATTCCAATATTTTGTGCATGTCAATCGATGGGTTGACAGGCTGTAATGAGTGTTATTTATTTATTTTAATGCTTATACAGTTGTAAATTGCACTCTGGATGATGTTTGAATGTGTAATGATTATTTATCATTATTGTTGAATACATGCGATGTATGAAGTCCGTATAACAGAAATTATATGGTAATTGATTGTGTCACATTTCAATTCAGAATATGAACGAATATTTTAAAATAATATTCAATAAAGAATCAAAATAAGATTTTGATGTCCGATTTTGGATGAACACGAAAATATTGGGAAATATGAAGCTGGGATAAGTACAGAAACGCCATTTTAACCTGAACGGGTTAACCGATCGATTTTATTCATTTTAAAATAATATCGAGGAGAATTAATTTTAAAATTTGATATTTTGAAAATATTATCATTTTAATATTATAATGATATGGAATATTCAATTTTGGTTTAAAATTGAAAGTTGAAATTGTTTTAAAACGAATTTATAAAATACGTTTTAAAAAAAAAAATCAATGACATACATATTATATATGTAAATGGCTTGAATAGAACGCGTCGCGCAGCGACCGTTCGCGAATTTCGACCATTAACTTCAAATGGACGTAACAGGAGATTCGAGCGTCGGATTCTCCTAAAATCGGAACCTTGAGTTCGCATCAAAAAAATCTTTCCAATGATTATAATAGATTTGAAATCCAACGGCTGGATTTGGAATTATGTCCTAATCGATTTCAGAAAAGGTCGCTATGAATGCAGCTCAGTGGCCGATATTGGAAACCGACTGTAAGGGCCTTAATAAAATTATTAAAAATATGGGAAAATTGTGTAAAATAATAATAAATGATTTGGAAAGATTTTGGATGAAAAATATTTGAAAGGATAAAATATATTTTTATCAGAATGAACTAATTAATAACTAGAATAATAACCCAATTATTTTTAGAAATAAAAAATTTGGATTGAAAATGGGTTAAAATAACCAGAATTTTCCAACGTATGAATTGAAAAGGATTTAAATGGAAATAATTTTCGGAATATTTCGATATTGGATTCTGTGATTATATGGATATTTTTGAGGAATTTGGAAGATATATATATTGTTATTCCCAATACGTTATTTGTTGGTTTCAGAAATTGATATTGAATATAAGCCAATATAATTTCTATTTAGAGCCTTGTATTTAATATCAAATTGGATTTTGGGTTTGTTGTGAATGGTGTCTTTAATAACACTATTCCTAAATCTAGTTGAGAAAAGAATAAATCTTTTAATTAAAATTAATGAAGTTTACCAATTAATTAATATTTAATGGGAATTGAATTGATATTGGATGTTTGGGTTTATCGTGAACAGTGTTTTAAATAACACTTGTTCTTTTACCCAATTAACAGTGAAGATATGACTTGGAATTTGTAAACCATTTTATTAAGATTTAATGGAAATTTTCCAAAGTAAAGTTTTCCAATTTAATATATTAAATTGGAAAAGAATGGAATTCGATTTCGTAATAATCGAGATGAGCTTTTGTGAATGAAGACCGTTACTATATATGGAATTTAAAAGGCTTTGCCGCTATTCCATTTATATTATTAGTATGATACGGGAATTTATATCAATTATACACTGTTATGATCTACATGTAGATTCCATTTCGATGGAAGATGACTGGGTTTATAGTGAACTGTCTTTTAAATGACATTGGTTCTTTAACCCAGTTAAAACAAGATTAATTTCTTAAAAGTTGGAAAATCATAAAGTAATGATTTATGATATTAAAATCAAGTTGGAGTTTTAATGAATCTTTAATTAGATTGGAATGAGAATGGAATAATTAAATTTATCGAATTCATGAATTGATCGGGAATGGTGTGCCGCCAGTTTTACTCCAAGCGATAGTTAAATCTTTAATTAGATTTGAACGTGAAATGGTAATTAATTTTACGAATAACACCAGTTTTGCTACATGGAATGAGTAGGTTGGGATTGGGATTAATAAATAAGTGATTGTTGGATCTAGATTAACCCTAGAGGGGGGTGAATAGGGTTTATCACAGTTTTTAACTGAATTAACATTCTAACGAGATATATATTAATTAACAGATCACAGAATATAGCAGAAATAGAAATGTAGAAAATAAATCACACACAGATATACCCAGCTTCGGCAAAACCCTGCCTACTGCTGCATTTCTAAGGTTTCTACTAGGTGATAGAACAGTTCCCGCATACAAGACCATGTACACTCGCAAACCCTGCTCCTATTCTAACCCTACTCTCAAAATCCTAGACTGACCGATATACACTCGATCAGATTTCCCCAAATTACAACCCCGTAATTAGTAACCCAAATTTTACAGACTCTGAAATTGACAGTCAACACCCTGACTGATTCATCTCTAGATTTTTACAGAATCTATAAACTGTTCGGTTACAAAGAAATTTAAAATACAACAGAAATTAAAAACAAAAGAACTAGAAACCCTAGTAAAAAAAATAGCCTCCCTTTATATAAAACTTGGCTTAACCAAGTCAATGTAAACCGGCCACACCACTTTGCTTTTGTCCGATCCTTTTTACTTGAAAATGGCGGCTGGAAATAAACTAGGGTTTCTGATTGCTTTCCCCAAATCGATCGATTGATGTTGATTAACTGAGGATGCGATTTCTATGATTGTTCTTCTGCTTCGAGTTGCTCTCTCTCTGTTGATTTGGATGCTCGTCCGATTTGGGTTTTCTCTTTGGCTCGATCGAAACATTCGTGGAAAAAATTGTGAGTTCTATGGATTTTTCTTTGAATTCCTTGAATTTATTTTGTGGGTTTTCGATAGTTTGCCAGTGTTGATTCGGTGTAGAATAGGATTATAGAATCCTTTTGAACTCTTTGATTTCGTGAGTGACTTGTTCTGATTTTGCCTCTGATTCGTGAGGTTTCCACTTTTGAAATGGTTTGATTGAATTTGAATTTTCGCCTTGTTTTTTTTTTTGAATCAATCGGCTTTGAATATTGCTTTTATGATTTTGAACAAATCTAGAAATATATTATCTGTGGCCCCTTGAATTTATGCTGTGAATTTGCTTGATAAAATTCTTGCCATGTGACTTGAATCTTTTAACCTGTTGCCAAAAACAGATTGAGTTTCTTGAAATAAATTGTCCCAAAAAGAAATGATTTTCTTGCTAAATGCGAATTGCTGATTTTAGTAAATATGGAAATGTTCATTCCCTGTCCCTTGATTGAATATGCCACATATGTGCTGCCCATTCTTGTTTAACTTGAGCCACGCTGGAAATCATCACCATGTTCCATACATGCATTGAACCTTGCCAAACAAATGCTGTGCCCATTAAAAACAGATTTTACAAAATGAAATCTTTCCCAAAAAAATGCTGCATGAATCTCTTGCCAATAACATGACACTGATTGGTATAAATCTGGAAATAATTTGTCATTTTGAAAACTGATTTCTTGCACTTTCTTGCTTACTTGCAATACTTCCCATATATGAACATGAAATCTTTTCCATGCATATTTGAGTCCATTTGCTATACATAGATCTTTGTTGTGGATTTCTGGAAAGTATTTTGAAACCTATTTTGCACTTTGAATGTTTTGCTTGACCTTGTATAATTGATACTACACTTGAAATGATTTGGGTTAACTGTGTACACAAAATTCCCCACTATAATGCTATGCACCCTGTCTTTGCATGTGCATTGGAAATACTTGACAATCTTGACCATTGGCTTGTACAGCTGCTCTCACTTAGCTCATTGCTTGTGCATCATACATGTTGTGCCACCTGTCATGCTATACACCACTATGCTCACTCAATATATGTTGTGTCCATACATGCTGTAGTAAACTGATTTTGTGCTCGACCCATTTGTGTACCTGTTGTCTATGTTTGCACAGCTGCATGTATATATGTATGAACTATGCTCCATCACTGTTTCATGCTTTATCACCTTGGCCATGTCCATGAATATAAATGTTGCAGCTTGCATATAAGTTTATCCCTTATAATATGTTGTAGACATGAACATGCAATTGTATAGCCTTGTATATGTTGCTCCATTTTGACTTTGTCATGCATTGCTGTTTGTGATCAATTCTTGAACTTTAATATGACATGTATTTGAGCTCGGCCATTTGTTGCTGCCATGCACGATTGAGCTGAACCATATGCTTGATCATTTACCATACTGCTCGGCCCCTTGCACTTGAATCTGCACCATTTTGTCTTGAGTTCACATGCTGTTTTGATTTTGTTGATCGACTCTTGAACTTTTGTGTACTGATTTTCATTTTGCACTGAGTCGAGACGGTCCACGTGACTACTCCTCAGTTGCACACTGATCGGCGAGGCAGTGCATACATGTATATGCATGCACGTGTGTACATGCAGCCATCAGATTATTTTTCTGTCCTTGTACTATATATTGTAACGACCCAGAAAATCTGAACCAATTTAAAAAAATTTAAATTGGCTAAAATAATGGATTTTAAATATTTAAAATAAATATTTTAAATAATGGCAATGGAAAGTGAGTTTGAATCGACAATTGAAAATGAATATAATTAATTATAATTATAAACAAGGCTTGAAAAGGCGCTGTAGTCTCAAAAATTGAATTCAAACTTTGTCGAACTGTACCGGGTGCAAAACAAAACGGATTTTAGCGAAACCAAAAATATTTAAAAACTGTTAGTTAATACCTTTCTAACGAATCTGAAAAATTGAATTTTCATAGCGGAAAGCAAAAGTTATGGCCGAATGAATTTTCAGAGAGGTCGCTATGGAATTCATATAGCCCGTGAAATTGGCCATTTTGCATACGATCTCGGAATTCGACGAAACCACTTTTGTTGGATCCGGGATGTGAAGTTATTGCTAGGTTTCAAATTTCATAATTTTTGAAGCTAATATATGAGCGTGACAAAAGAAAATGTGTTTTGGTCAATTACAATTAAATTGGATCGACAAGAAATGGTCCTTTTTGCAAACGGTCTCAGAATTCGACGAAACTTGTTTTGTTGGGACCGTATCGTCAAAACATAGCTAGATTTATTTTTCTGGAATTTTTCGAATTAGTTTGTGGCCCTGGCAAATTGAAATGTACGTTCAAATTAAATATTGAATGTTTTATATTTTAATTTGAAGAAAACTGACTGAAACATTCGAATGGGCCTTCGAAACATATCCCATTGTGTTCGGAATGGGGGTAAAACACTAGGGGCGACAGTCGTTGGGTTTGGATTGGGGTTCGCAGGAGGCAAGGGGTATTTTCGGATTTTAAAACTTTATAAATAAAAAAAACTATTTGTCCACGTCAGCCCCCCCTCCGCGTCTTCTCTCTCTTCCCCCCCCCCCCCCCCCGGGATCGTGATTAACGGCGATAAAGCCTTCACCATTTCCCAGCCATTTTCGGACCAAACCACGCTCCAACACACCCTGCTCCAGTTCAACTTTTTGAAGCTCTCCATCTCCTCTACACATCCATATAAACTTCTCTAATGATCGTGCAGTATTTCTCAGGAATCGAAGCCCCAAAGCCACTACCTTTTAAGCTCCGCCAAGGCCAGAGGAGACCACCGAGGTGGACCCCACTTCAGGCGCACGTGCGCCCCTCCAAGGCCGTCAGTGTGGCATAGGCCGATCCCCCCAAGCCCCACCGTTTGCGCGCAAATCCATGACCTAGTTTCGAACAGTTTTGAAAGGTATCGGCTGTTTTAATTTCAAACTGATTTTAACAGTTTAAAACCATTGCAAACTTCAAAAAATTATATCTTTTTGTTGTGTTAACGAAATTCGATGAAACAGGAAACATCGTGACCGTGTGGACGCCTTCTACATTTTAGAAGAGACCGCATATTTTTCTAAGCCTTCTGCTATTTTTGGTGGAGTGGAACCCAATGTTAGATTTATAATTTATAAACGATATGGAAAACGACGATGTATAAATTATATAGTCGATGTATGAGTTATATGAGCGTTGTACACCTCTTGTATAAGCGTTGTATAAGTTGTACGTTCGATGTATAAGTTATATATGCGTTGTAAAAATTATATATGTGTTGAAATAAAATTGAATTGCTATATATATATATATATATATATATATATATATATATATATATACGCCCCTCGTCCACAAACCATGGACGATATTTATTGATTGAGATTGGTGTGAAAATTGATTGATAGCGAATGGTTGTTTGGGATTGTTTGTGGTTGATATTGATTGATTGTGGTTGAAAAATACCCATTTGTGGTTGAGAAATATTTGGTTGAAACCACATAGGATTAGTTTGTGGAAATGAAATAAATATATACATGCCGCCTGCGTGCGAACTAGATGCATGATCCCCATTGTCAAAAACCGCGAGGTTTTAAGGTAGAGCGAGGAGCCGTACTAGCGACGGTCCCGGTTTTAACTACCCTGTCGTTATGCTGCCGAAATTTTGAATAATATTCATGTGTTTGAATTATTTTCATTTGTTGAAACTATATCTATTCATTGAATAGAAAACCATCTTGTGTTGAATCGATATTCATTCGTTGATTAGAAATTCATGTGTTGAATGGTATTCACGTTTTAAATATAAAAATCACATTTTTATCTATATATAGAAACTATAGAAAACCTTCATGTGTTGAATCGATATTCATTCGTTGATTAGAAATTCATGTGTTGAATGGTATTCATATTTTGAAATAAATTGTTTAATAACAAAAATCACCCTTTATCAACTATATGGAATATGAAAAATAATCTCGTTTTTAAAAGAAATTGTTTTGTAAGAAGAATCCTATTTTTATCACCTATATAAACTATATAGAATAATAGTGTTTTGAAATGAATTGTTTTACAATAAAAATCACATTTTTATTACATATATGAATTGTTGAAATGTGAAGTGTTAAAAGTAGCAACTCATTCAAATAAATATATATGAGTTGAAATATTCATTAATTAGCTAACGATATGATTTTTGCCTATACATGCAACATTAGAATGAATGGTGTTTTTAAACCAAATGGAATCAAATATGAAGTTGAATAGAAAATGATAAGTGATAAGAACTATATATATGTACATGCATAATTATTGAACAGGTTATAGCGAAGGGGCTAGAGAAGAGGAATAAAATTTTGTGCCCGACAAATAGGTACACATTTACTGTTTTGTTTGGGTGATGATTTTATGAGCCTGTTGGTTAGCCGCTTGGATTTTTCTTTTTCTTTTCGACATGAGACGCCCATGTGGCAATTTGGGAATTTTCCCAGCCCCTCCCGTACAAAGGAGGTTATGGCGAATTTTTCTGAAATTTAAAGGCGTTAGTGAAATATTTGAAGTGAAAGCGATATAGGAATTTTTGAATGAACTATATTTATATAAATATATAAATATAAATAAAATTAAAACGAAACGTGGCCGTGCAGTTCGCATTTTGAAACCGTGATTTCAAACGATTATACCAGGAGATCCGATCATCGGATTTTCCTGAAATCGCAACCGTTGGGTTCGCCTTGGAAATATCTTTCCAACGGCACCAACCTTGTAAAAATCCAACGGTTGGATTGTCTGGAATGTTTAATTCAAATCTGAAGAAAAACAGCGCCAGAAACGATCATATTTATATATATATATATATAATTATATTTAATCGAATAACGACGCTACAGTTCGTATTTTGAAGTCGAAACTTCAAACGATTGTACCGGGAGATCCTACCGTCGAATTTTCCCGAAATGGAACCGTTGGATTCGTTTCGAAAAGACCTTTCTAATGATGTAAATTTTGTGAAGATCCAACGGTTAGATTTTCAGATACGTGTAAATCAAATCTGAAGAAAAACAGCGCCACGGTCGCGTTATGGCCCGAAGCGTCATTTTAAATAAATTGGCTATTTTAAAATAAATAAAAATAGGGATAAATCGTTATAAAATACCATAAACAATATGGAATGGAAATAAACTGAGTTTGCTCGATTTAAGTGGTATTTGAGGGTTGAATGTGTTTGGTGTGAAAATTACATTAAAGAACAAAATTGGTGTTGTCGAATAATTTAACCATTGAAATAAATTGATTTGAAATTCTAAATATACGTGAATTATTTGAAAAGGCCGAATTAATTCTCATTTCAAATAATTGACCAACGATAAGAAGTCGAAGATGAAGACGGTGGTCGAAGACCGGAGATCTTCACCTCATTTGGATGGTAACCGAGGTCCTGATTGGGAGGCATCCCGAAATATGGATAATGAGTGGTGATCGTCCAGACGTACGTGGTGATTGATGGGTTTGCGAGGTATTTAGTGCCTCCGGTTTCGTTCAGACCCAGAACGGACTTGTAAATGGACTGTGTGTCTGACATTGGATTTTATTCTGTGTTGATTGATCTCTATTAAATATACATCTGTTTGGCGGCGGAGAATTTATTCTTTTGCTTAACGCCCTTCTCTGAAATGCACGAGCTCAGAGGTTGTATATCGATGGACATCAGTCGCATGGCATGAATTGCCTGTGTGGCATGCAAAGATGCAGTGATCAGGGCTTCTGTTGAAAAGCAAAGTCTTGTGGTGATGATCAAAGCACCGCCTGTGTGGCGTAGCTTTGTGTATAACGTGAAATCGCGAGCCTCACACCCATGTATGAACCAGAAACGGGTGAAAGGACCTCAGGGAGGGCCTGCGTTTCCTCCTAGCTAGGGTGGTGTCAGTGACCTACCAGCCCTGACTTTTATATACTTTTCACCTATGTGGTTGTTGCTGTTGCGAGGCGCCTCGGTTAGATCGGACGATTCGGGTCCGATGGAGTCACTTGTTGTCTCGCTTACGCCCCAAAGGGCGGCGAAACGTAGTGCTCAGGCATTTTAATCCACTTCGTGTGGACCGGCCCTGACGATCCAAGGGTCGATGCGTTCTGATCCTGAGACTCGGGCTAGGCAGTCTCGAATTCGGTAAAGACTATCTTTTGCCTTGGTTCATGATGGAAATCCAATTTCCAATTACGTGACTGTGCGGTTTTGATTGTATACCTATATATGGCGAGATAGTGGTATGGGGCATTAATGTCGTCTATGATTGATAGTTATGATTTGAAATTGTTTTCAAAATATATAAACACTAGCAATAATATCAAATGCCTTTGTTTTATCCGTATCAGGCATATTTTGGCCGTTATAAGGTAAAAACTCTATCCTCCGGTTTGCGTTGCATTGTGTGATGGGAACTGAGTCTTATAACGGCTTCATTTTTATAAAAAGCATAGCGATGTTTAAAAGAAAGATTTGTTTTGAAGCACTGACAATCAAATGGAGTAAACCCATTCCACGAAAGTGGCGTGGTCCTGTGATTAGCCAAATTATATATGTATTGAGTAGATTTCTCATACCAGTCCCATGACTGACTCGTAGTTTGTTTCACTTTCAAACTCGGGTGCCCCTTTTTCTACACGGGAAGCCTTGTATTCAGGTTTAGCTGGTTCTTTCTGGATAGCTGGAGCTGAAGATGGATTCTATCATTTATCTCTTTTTATGCTGTTCAGCTCCTATTGTACATATTATGTTTGTTTCCGCTGTAGACATTTATGTATAGCTGAACTGTATTTTTACTAAGTATGATCCTATATACTGTGTAACTCGGATGATTACTTTTATCCAGTATATTCTACTATTCATTATCTGATGTATTTATTTAATTCTGTTCTGCTATTATCTGTTTCTGTGTTATATTCCAAAGATAACCCTTGCCACCGTCAGTACGGGATTTGGGGTCGTCTCAACGTGGTATCAGAGCTTTGGTTAAGCTTAGTTCTAGAATATAACATTTGAACGAACTCGCCAGAAATAGAACCAGTAGTGTTCTAGGACGGGTAACTCTATACAGATAGGATCAGTAATATCCTAGTATGAGTAAAGCAGAATGAAATTACACCCCGATAGACACATTTACATTTGAAGTACGTGTCTCTATATTTTAAAAAATACCTTTTTCATTGACCTGACACTTGATCTGCTATTTGCAGAAGAAGTAGAAAATGAGTGCCAGAAACAGAAGAAGTAATACTGACCCGGATATTGAAGCCCTATATATGAAATATAGAAATCTGGGTGGAAAACCCTTCTCGGGCGAAGAATCTATTATGAGAATACAAGCTTGGATTCGTTCGGCTGAGAAAATCTCCGAAGCATTAAAGCTAAGGGATGACCAGAAAAGATTACTGGCCTCCTGGGCACTCGAAGACGAAGCTTTGTTCTGGTGGGATTCGGTTATTAAGGATAATCCAGAAGGTGATATCACCTGGGATAGATTCAAAGTGATTTTCCTAGAAAGATTTACTCCTCCCGAAGCGAGCGAGCGACTATGTGATGAATTTTCTTATCTAATACAAGGTGATATGACCATCCCAGATTATCATAAGAAATTCAGTGAACTTTCTCACTTTGCTCCTCATCTGATTAAAGACCCAAAAAGGAAGAATCTGAGATTTCACGGCCTGCAAAGAAAATATCAGAATAGTGTGATGAGGAATGTGAAGCTTCCTTTCTCAGAAATGATTTATATGGCTTATCAGTATGAGGATCTCCATAGGAAAGGCATGTTGCGAGATGAAGAAGAAATCAGTTCTAGAAGCAAAAGAAAATTTGAAGCTGATAGCCCAGAGGCAAGTATGCAGCCTGAGGCCAGTACAAAGGCTGAAGTCATAAAGAGGCCAAAGATCAATCAGAAAAAGGTAAAGACAATCGTATGCCTAAAGTGTGATCAACAAGGGCATTCGATGAGAAACTGCAGATCTTCGAACAGACAAAATGATAGCGGGTCTAAGTCCGGGATGAATTTCCTAGAGAATAGGAAGTGCAGTCAATGCCATCAGTCCGGTCATCTTTCAAAGGCCTGCCCGCTATTCAAAAAACCTAAAGCAGTACATGTAAATGAAGTGGTAGAAGTACCTGCATCCTCGTCTGCTCAGGAAAGGTCTGATGTTTTAGAAGGCATGCTCAATGTCAAAAACATTCCAGTTAAAGTACTGTTTGACACAGGCGCGTCACGAAGCTTTATTGCAAAGGGTGCAGTCAAGAAACTGGATTTGAATTTGAAGAAGCTCAAAGAGCCAATGACCGTCCAAAATCCAGTTAGGGGTTCCATCAATCTCAGTTGGATTTGTGCAGTACCTGTCTCTTTTTCTTGCTATAAATTCCCTATTATCTCTATCGTCATGAATTTTAATGAATTCGATCTTATTCTGAGATTGGATTGGCTAACTAAATATGAAGCAGAGGTTAGATGCGCCGAGGTAAATGCAAAGGCACAATCAGGGAATTATATAAACATACCTTGTGAAGGCCCAACATCAAATAGAAAGGATTTCTGGGCAGCTTTGGATGTTTCTCCAGCCCAAATAGAAAATGTCCCTGAAATCACAGAGAATATTCCCGACCTCATCAAAGATATTCCTGTCGTCAAGAACTATGCGGATGTGTTCAAAGAAGTTGTTCGCCCACCTCCGTAGAGAGAAATAGATTTCAAGATTGCTTTGATTCCGAATGCAAGGCCGGTAGTTCACGCTATTCGAAGAATGTCCTTGAAAGAGAAAGAGGAATTAGACAATCAAACACGACAGCTCGTATGGAAGGGTCTGATCAGGCCTAGTTTCTCTGATTGGGGAGTAGCAGTGGTGTTTGTCCCAAAATCTGACGGTACTCTATGTCTATGTGTGGATTATCATGATTTGAACAAACAGACAATAAAGAACAAATATCCATTGCCGCGGATTGATGATTTGTTGGATCGATTAAATGGCGCATAAGTATTCTCAAGGATGGACCTAGCTACAGGCTTCCATCAACTTCGAATTGCCGAAGAGTGTGTTCCAATGACAGCATTCAAAGGTCCCGACTTATTCTACGAGTGGTTAGTAATGCCGTTCGGCTTATGTAACGCTCCAGCTTACTTCGTCGATCTGATGAATAGAGTGTTCAGAGGGGTTTTGAATAAATTTGTTTTGGTTTTCATTGACGATATTCTAATCTTCTCTAAATCAAGGCCGAACATGAAAAGCATCTGGAACAGGTTCTAGAAATTCTAAGACGGTATGTATTAAAAGCCAAATTTTCCAAATGTATCTTCTGGCAAGATGAAGTAAAATTTCTACGCCATGTTGTATCGAAAGAAGGAATTGATGTGGATCCAAGTAAAATCACAGCTATTCAGAACTGGAAGCAGCCCAGTACCCCTACTGAAGTCCGCAGTTTTCTTGGATTGGCTAGCTATTACCGGAAGTTCGTCAAAAACTTTTCGAAGATATCTGGTCATTTAACGAAGGTTACAAAGAAGCACTCTAAATTCAAATGGACTCCAGAAACTGAGGAGAGCATTTAGAAAGCTTATCCTATATGCCGAGTGGATATCTCTGATTGACTCCGGTGCAAGGTACATTTGCCATACTTTGCATTACCATTTAATTCTCTATTCTGTTGTTATTTTCTTCCCATGGATGTGCACTATTAATTCTATAGTCTGAATGATTTTAAAAAGAGTATAGAAGTTGATCAGTATATTTTTGAAAGGATAAAACGATTTGATTGTTGGTTGTGTTGTATGATTATAGATTTATCAAACCACTTTCGACTTTGTTCCTTTTCGGGGACGAAAAGTTTTAAGTGGGGGAGAATGTAACGACCCAGAAAATCTGAACCAATTTAAAAAAAATTAAATTGGCTAAAATAATGGATTTTAAATATTTAAAATAAATATTTTAAATAACGGCAATGGAAAGTGAGTTTGAATCGACAATTGAAAACGAATATAATTAATTATAATTATAAACAAGGCTTGAAAAGGCGCTGCAGTTTCAAAAATTGAATTCAAACTTTGTCGAACTGTACCGGGTGCAAAACAAAATGGATTTTAGCGAAACCAAAAATATTTAAATCTGTTAGTGAATACCTTTCTAACGAATCTGAAAAATCGAATTTTCATAGCGGAAAGCAAATGCCATGGCCGAATGAATTTTCAGAGAGGCCGCTATGGAATTCATATAGCCCGTGAAATCGGCCATTTTGCAAACGACCTCGAAATTCGATGAAACCACTTTTGTTGGATCCGGGATGTGAAGTTATTGCTAGGTTTCAAATTTCAAAATTTTTGAAGCTAATATGTGAGCGTGGCAAAAGAAAATGTGTTTTGGTCAATTACGGTTAAATTGGATCGACCAGAAATGGGCCTTTTTGCAAACGGTCTCAGAATTCGATGAAACTTGTTTTGTTGGGACCGTATCGTCAAAACATAGCTAGATTTATTTTTTTGGAATTTTTCGAATTAGTTTGTGGCCCTGGCAAATTGAAATGTACGTTCAAAATAAAAATTGAATGTTTTATATTTTAATTTGAAGGAAAACTGACTAAAACATTCGAATGGGCCTTCGAAACATATCCCATTGTGTTCGAAATGAGGGTAAAATGATAGAGGCGACAGTCGTTGGGTTTGGATTGGGGTTCGCAGGAGGCAAGGGGTATTTTCGGATTTTAAAACTTTATAAATTAAAAAAAAAACCTATTTGTCCACGTCAGCCCCCCCTCCCCCCTCCCCCCCCCCCCCCCCGCGCGTCTTCTCTCTCTTTCTCCCTCCCCCCGATCGCGATAAAGCCTTCGCCATTTCCCAGCCATTTTCCGACCAAACCACGCTCCAACACACCCTGCTCCAGTTCAACTTTTTGAAGCTCTCCATCTCCTCTACACATCCATATAAACTTCTCCAATTATCGTGCAGTATTTCTCATGAATCGAAGCCCCAAAGTCGCTACCTTTTAAGCTCCGCCGAGGCCAGAGGAGACCACCGAGGTGGACCCCACTTCAGGCACACGTAAGCCCCTCCAAGGCCGTCAGCGTGGCATAGGCCGATTGCCCCCAAGCCCACCATTTGCATGCAAATCCATGACCTAGTTTCGAACAGTTTTGAAAGGTATCGGCTTTTAATTTCAAACTGATTTTAACAGTTTACAACCGTTGCAAACTTCGAAAAATCATAACTTTTTGTTGTGTTAACGAAATTCGATGAAACAGGAAACATCGTGACCGTGTGGACGCCTTCTACATTTTAGAAGAGACCGCATATTTTTCTGAGCCTTCTGCTATTTTTGGTGGAGTGGAACCCAATGTGAGATTTCTAATTTATAAACGATATGGAAAACGACGATGTATAAATTATATAGTCGATGTACGAGTTATATAAGCGTTGTACATCTCTTGTATAAGCGTTGTATAAGTTGTACGTTCGATGTATAAGTTATATATGCATTGTAAAAATTATATATGTGTTGAAATAAAATTGAATTGCTATATATAAATATATATATATATATACGCCCCTCGTCCACAAACCATGGACGATATTTATTGATAGAGATTGGTGTGAAAATTGATTGATAGCGAATGGTTGTTTGGGATTGTTTTTGGTTGATATTGATTGATTGTGGTTGAAAAATACCCATTTGTGGTTGAGAAATATTTGGTTGAAACCACATAGGATTAGTTTGTGGAAATGAAATAAATATATACATGCCGCCCGCGTTCGAACTAGATGCATGATCCCCATTGTCAAAAACCGCGAGGTTTTAAGGTAGAGCGAGGAGCCGTACTAGGGACAGTCCCGGTTTTAACTACCCTGCCGTTATGCTGCCGAAATTTTGAATAATATTCATGTGTTTGAATTATTTTCATTTGTTGAAACTATATCTATTCATTGAATAGAAAACCTTCATGTGTTGAATCGATATTCATTCGTTGATTAGAAATTCATGTGTTGAATGGTATTCGCGTTTTAAATATAAAAACCACATTTTTATCTATATATAGAAACTATAGAAAACCTTCATGTGTTGAATCGATATTCATTCGTTGATTAGAAATTCATGTGTTGAATGGTATTCATATTTTGAAATAAATTGTTTAATAACAAAAATCACCCTTTATCAACTATATGGAGTATGAAAAATAATCTCGTTTTTAAAAGAAATTTTTTTGTAAGAAGAATCCTATTTTTATCACCTATATAAACTATATAGAATAATAGTGTTTTGAAATGAATTGTTTTACAATAAAAATCACATTTTTATTACATACATGAATTGTTGAAATGTGACGTGTTAAAAGTAGCAACTCATTCAAATAAATATATATGAGTTGAAATATTCATTAATTAGCTAATGATATGATTTTTGCCTATACATGCAACATTAGAATGAATGGTGTTTTTAAACCAAATGGAATCAAATATGAAGTTGAATAGAAAATGATAAGTGATAAGAACTATATATATGTACATGCATATTTATTGAACAGGTTATAGCGAAGGGGATAGAGAAGAGGAATAAAATTTGTGCCCGACAAATAGGTACACATTTACTATTTTGTTTGGGTGATGATTTTATGAGCCTGTTGGCTAGCCGCTTGGCTTTTCTTTTTTCTTTTCGACATGAGACGCCCGTGTGGCTATTTAGGAATTTTCCCAGCCCCTCCCGTACAAAGGAGGTTATGGCGAATTTTTCCGAAATTTAAAGGCGTTAGTGAAATATTTGAAGTGAAAGCGATATAGGAATTTTTGAATGAACTATATTTATATAAATATATAAATATAAATAAAATTAAAACGAAACGTGGCCGTGCAGTTCACATTTTGAAACTGTGATTTCAAACGATTATACCAGGAGATCCGACCATCGGATTTTCCTGAAATCGCAACCGTTGGGTTCGCCTTGGAAATATCTTTCCAACGGCACCAACCTTGTAAAAATCCAACGGTTGGATTGTCTGGAATGTTTAATTCAAATCTGAAGAAAAACAGCGCCAGAAACGATTATATTTATATATATATATATATAATTATATTTAATCGAATAACGACGCTGCAGTTCGTATTTTGAAGTCGAAACTTCAAACGATTGTATCGGGAGATCCGACCGTCGGATTTTCCCAAAACTGGAACCGTTGGATTCGTTTTGAAAAGACCTTTCTAATGATGTAAATTTTGTGAAGATCCAACGGTTAGATTTTTAGATATGTGTAAATCAAATCTGAAGAAAAACAGCGCCACGGTCGCGTTATGGCCTGAAGCGTGATTTTAAATAAATTGGCTATTTTAAAATAAATAAAAATAGCGATAAATCGTTATAAAATACCATAAACAATATGGAATGGAAATAAACTGAATTTTCTCGATTTAAGTGGTATTTGATGGTTGAATGTGTTTCATGTGAAAATTACATTAAAGAACAAAATTGGTGTTGTCGAATAATTTAACCATTGAAATAAATTGATTTGAAATTCTAAATATACGTGAATTATTTGAAAAGGCCGAATTAATTCTCATTTCAAATAATAGACCGACGATAAGAAATCGAAGATGAAGACGATGGTCGAAGACCGGAGATCTTTACCTCGTTTGGATGGTAACCGAGGTCCTGATTGGGAGGCATCCCGAAATATGGATAATGAGTGGTGATCGTCCAGACGTACGTGGTGATCGATGGGTTTGCGAGGTATTTAGTGCCTCTGGTTTCGTTCAGACCCAGAATGGACTTGTAAATGGACTGTGTGTCTGACATTGGATTTTATTCTATGTTGATTGATCTCTATTAAATATACATCTGTTTGGCGGCGGAGAATTTATTCTTTTGCATAACGCCCTTCTCTAAAACGCACGAGCTCAGAGGTTGTATATCGATGGACATCAGTCGCATGGCATGAATTGTCTGTGTGGCATGCTAAGATGCAGTGATCAGGGCTTTTGTTGAACAGCAAAGTCTTGTGGTGATGATCAAAGCACCGCCTGTGTGGCGTAGCTTTGTGTATAACGTGAAATCGCGAGCCTCACACTCCGGTATGAACCAGAAACGGGAGAAAGGACCTCAGGGAGGGCCTGCGTTTCCTCCTAACTAGGGTGGTGTCAGTGACCTACCAGCCCTGACATTTATATACTTTTCACCTATGTAATTGTTGCTGTTGCGAGGCGCCTCGGTTAGATCGGACGATCCGGGTCCGATGGAGTCACTTGTTGGCTCGCTTACGCCCCAAAGGGCATCGAAACGTTGTGCTCAGGCATTTTAATCCACTACGTGTGGACCGGCCCTGACGATCCAAGGGTCGATGCGTTCTGATCCTGAGACTCGGGCTAGGCTATCTCGAATTCGGTAAGGACTATCTTTTGCCTTGGTTCATGATGGAAATCCAATTTCCAATTACGTGACTGTGCGGTTTTGATTGTATACCTATATATGGCGACATAGTGGTATGGGAAATTAATGCCGTCTATGATTGATAGTTATGATTTGAAATTGTTTTCAAAATATATAAACACTAGCAATAATATCGAATGCCTTTGTTTTATCCGTATCAAGCATATTTTGGCCGTTATAAGGTAAAAACTCTATCCTCCGGTTTGCGTTGCATTGTGTGATGGGAACTGAGTCTTATAACATATTCATTTTTATAAAAAGCATAGCGATGTTTAAAAGAAAGATTTGTTTTAAAGCACTGGCAATCAAATGGAGTAAACCTGTTCCATGAAAGTGGCGTGGTCCTATGATTAGCCAAATTATATATGTGTTGAGTAGATTTCTCATACCAGTCCCATGACTGACTCGTAGTTTGTTTCACTTTCAAACTCTGGTGCCCCTTTTTCTACACGGGCAGCCTTGTATTCAGGTTTAGCTGGTTCTTTCTGGATAGCTGGAGCTGAAGATGGATTCTATCATTTATCTCGTTTTATGCTGTCCAGCTCCTATTGTACATATTATGTTTGTTTCCGCTGTAGACATTTATGTATAGCTGAACTGTATTTTTACTAAATATGATCCTGTATAATGTGTAACTCTTATGATTACTTTTATCCAGTATATTCTATTGTTCATTATCTGATGTATTTATTTAATTATGTTCTGCTATTATCTATTTCTGTGTTATATTCCAAAGATAACCCTTGCCACCGTCAGTACGGGATTTGGGGTCGTCTCATATATAAACTGTCTAGACACGGTCGGATTAACAAATCAGATCAAGTCAGAAAAATGATGAGAAACACACCAGAAAACTGAAGCAAATAAAATTTCAAAAATAAAATTCAAATCTGCATGTATTCAGTTTTTATTTCTATTGCAGTGTACTCTGTGTGTGTTTCTGTATATGGCAGGTATGAAGACTGGACTGAATGCAGAAAGCTGTGAAGACAAAAGATAAAAGACAGAAGACAGTGAAAATAAGAATAATTTCAGTGTGTCTGTGTAAATATATATGAATCTGTGTAAATGAAATTGTATATATGAAATGCAAACTGAGTGAATGTATGAGTGTTATAGTGAGGAGCTAATGTATATGAAAAAAGTGATTGTACTGATTATTTGTAATAAACAAAATATGTTTGAAATAAAAATATTATTTCATTGTTGCCAAACAGACATGTCTATTCTGTTCTGTTTATTTATAAGTACAAATATGTGAAGTGAATAAATAGTGGAGTTAAAATAGATGTACTGTTTGAATGTTAGAAATATAATATTTATATTTTAAATAAAATACAGTAAATATTTGATTTTCTGTACAGATGTATTTTTATCTAAATATAAATATTACATTCATGTCTATGATGTAAATATAGAAAAGTACATTAACAAACACATTTATAAAATATATTTGGTTGTTATCATCAAACAAAAATCGTATAATTGTGTATACAACACCGTTATATACAACAGCGATTACTTCGGTATGGCTCAATAATCCCAACTAGTTTTATCAACCTTAATTTGGTTTAGAATTGTGGAAAGATAAAATAAATTCTTTTGAAATTGAAATCCAAAGGAAGATTAAAGAATAAATTTGAAAGAATTTATTTTTGATAAGTTAATGTGAACCTTTCCCTAAAAATGTGAATATTTAAATAGAAGAATATTCTAAATTGGAATGAGGCATATGATGTGTTTTTATAGCACTTGATTATTGATTATAAAATACGCGAGTTATTCGGAAAGACCAGGTTTAACCCATTCTGAATAATTAATATGACGACTAAATGAAACACCCCACCTCCGTTAAGGTCACTCACAAAGGGAATGCCGTATCTTTGGTGGAGTACTTTAGGTAAAAGATGCAGATAAATTACAAGACAGACAAATAAGCAGCGGAAAAAAAAGTCATTTTATAAACAAGATGGTTCAATCAAGATTTTACAACAGTTGTCTCAATCATACTTAAAAGTAATACATAGAACTTCTGTCTTGATCTAAAAACTTCCAAATATAAAAGAAGCATAAAAATAACAATGATATTCCCCCAATAAAGCGTGAACCGACCATAGTAGTGGAAGAGAGAGTCCAAAGCAAAACATCGACCATCTTCGAGCTTAAAAGAAAACTGAGCTAAGTGGTAACATTTCCTCCCTGTGAACCGGGGGGGGAACGGAAGAAAAGAAGATGAAAGAAAATGGGTCAGACATTAGTCTGGTAAGTCCAGTGACTATTTAGCATGTAAACAAGAAAAGGTTTATGACATGAATAAACTGAATCTAGGACATCACCCTAGAAATATGATAATAAGGCTAAATATGCTATCGCACCCATTTTACTTCTCTGCACCACCTAACTAGTGTCCCAACTAGTAATCTGTATAAAATGATAACGTGTTCCCAATTCCTGTAATTGTGGTAGCCTTCAGGTGTACATCTATCGTGAGGATTCCACCTCAATCAACCTAATTGCCATGAACATGTTAGATGTACCCTTACTACCCTATCGATCGGCTCCTTACTTGCATTAATGGTCCATGTGTCTGTGTCAATCGGCCCTCTCTTGCATGTAGATACCGTGTGCTCGTCCCATCATAAGGTGTATCAATCCTTATGATAGCGACCCGACACGATTCAAGATGCACAGTGTATAACTACTGGTACTCAGTGCCTGCTTTTTCCCACTTCGGAGTACGTGCACGCCCGTAAACCATCGGAACCTACACTGACGTACACCCTGCCGCTGTTTTGACCACTTATAATCAGCCCAGTAATCGTGCCCCACTCTGCCTAGTTCAGGGTACTGTGATACATCTATGTTGGTTACTACTGAAATGAGTCCCTGTTACTAGGGTTTCCTTATTGGTTAAGTTTGTGCGCCTATATTTATTAATATTACCCACCAACCCGATATGTACTTAACCCTCCCACTGATTCAAGCATGTTTATTTAACGGTTAAGTTTGTGGGCATATATGTACTAATATTACCGACCTACACGAGATGTACTTAACCCTCTCTTCGATTCAAGCATGCTTATTAAACGGTTAAGTTTTGTGGGCCTATATTTACTAATATTACCCACCAACACGAGATGTAATTAACCCTCCCATCGATTCAAGCATGTTTATTAAATGGTTAAGTCTGTGGGGCTATATTTACTAATATTACCCACCTACACGAGATGTACTTAACCCTCCCATCGATTCAAGCATATCTATTAAACGGTTAAGTTTTGTAGGCCTATATTTACTAATATTACCCACCAACACGAGATGTACTTAACCCTCCCATAGATTCAAGCATGTTTATTAAACGGTTATGTTTAGTGGGCCTATATTAACTAATATTACCCACCAACCAGATATGTACTTAACCCTCCCATTCATCGTGTCATGTTGGTTAAGTGTTCCTTATTTACTTAACCCCTTCCGTTCATCAAGTTATATTGGTTAAGTGTTTTCTTGTTAACTTAACCCCATGTGTTCATCATGTTGTATTGGTTAAGTGTCATCAATCAATTCAAGTTAACTTAACCCCACGTGTTCATCATGTTGTATTGGTTAAGTGTCATCAATCAATTCAAGTTAACTTAACCCACCTACTTGTCATGTTACTTTTGTTAAGTGTTGCCTTCTAGTGTTAACTTAACTCTACCACAAATCAAGTTATATTGGTTAAGTGTTGCCCTCTTGTTTTAACTTAACCTTACCACAAATCAAGTTATATTGGTTAAGTGTTGCCCTATTGTTTTAAGTTAACCTTACCACAAATCAAGTTATATTGGTTAAGTGTTGCCTTCTTACTTTAACTTAACCTTACCACAAATCAAGTTATATTGGTTAAGTGTTGCCCACTTGTTTTAACTTAACCTTACCACAAATCAAGTTATATTGGTTAAGTGTTTCTTATTACTTAACCTTACCCGTTCATCATGCTATACTGGTTAAGTGTTTCCTATTAACTTAACCCTAGTCATTCATCTTGTTATATTGGTTAAGTGTTACCTTAATTACCTTAATCCTACCATTCTGTCTTAGCTTTTATTCATTCATTAAAGCACCAACCACTCGCATTAGATAGGTATTGTTGCGGTTATTTGATGTGTCGGGCGGTTCCGGGCAGTTTTACACCTCAACTCAGTCTAACATCGGGTTCTTTTGGGCTTGATGCACTAACCTCTCACATTAGATATATATTGTTACGGTTGCTGGATGTGTCGGGCGGTTCCGGGCAGTCTTACACCGTAACTCATTCTAACCTCAGGTTAGGCATATTTGTCTTTTCTAAATTTACATATTTACCTTCTATATTTATATGTAAATTATTGTCATTCAAGTCATGCCCAATTTCTCTCTAAATCATGTTCATAATTTTAGGTATATAAATTATACCATTTCACTGCCACTAATCATTTAAAATATGCCAATAACATGTAACTTCATGTTTTTTCCAACGTTACCCCCGCTAAACGTTCGCATAAATTTCATAGAATGTTAAGCTTCGCAATTTAGCCTAACTCAAAATCAAGAGGGGAAAAGGAAGAGACACGTAGCATTCAAGACAAGCGTAATATGGATCCAACATATGTCACATAAATTTGGCATAGAATAAATATATGTTTAATTATGACCTTGCAATTTTGAACCTAATCAACATGAACCATAAGCATATGGATGGGAGTTTACATAGAACTACACGATTCCAATTAATCATATAAAGGTGAACTTGCATTTTTGGACCTAATTAACATGGGTCTTAAACATACGAAATTACCCAAATCCAACTAGGCATATAAATGCAAACTTTTATTTTGGGTCTAATGAACTTAAACCTTAAGCATATAGAATTGTACAAGTTCAACTAGACATGTGAATGTAAACTTTAATTTGGATCCAATAATCATGAATCATAAACATATGGAATTACACAAGTTTAACAAGGCATGTAAATATGAACTTTTATCTTGGATCCAACAAACATGAATCTTAAGCATATGGTTTTACACTAGTTTAACAATGCATGTAAATATGAGCTTTAATTTTGGATCCAATCTTCATAGATTTAAATGTGAATCTAATCATAATACATGTCTTAGCCTAACAACTTGCATGATTCAATAAGCATAGATCTAAATGTAGATCTAAACAACTTGCATGATTCAATAAACATAGATCTAAATGTAGATCTAAACAACTTGCGTATTGCATAACATGAAAAAGTCACCATATTTACATAATATATGATTTGTTTAACATCAACATATAACTACAATAATCTCACAAGCATATACGATAGAATCATTACAAGAATAGACATAAATCATCATCGTCATTATCTTACAACTAGGAATTACTCTAGTTTTCATTTTATTACAAATCACAACTTTTAATTGTTCACATCTAAATAATAACAGGACTTACAAAGAAAAGAAAGTCTTGTTTTTCTGGGATCTATTTTCTGAAATTGAATAGCTCTCCTTTGTTGTAGATGTTGAATACTCTTAGTTGAATTAGATTTTGATTTATAATTCCTAACTTGCTTTCTAGTTAAAGGAGAATGGCAGCTACTCTAGGCTAAGTACTGACAGCATGACGGTCTTAGGAATATTTTTGTGTAGCTTAGGGTTTAGATTTAGGTTGCTTATATAGAAGTTAGATTTAATAGGAGCCGTCAGATTAACCTAGAGCAAATCAAAGCCATTCAAATCTAAGTGGACCAACCAAAACTTGCCACACAAGCCCTAATGACACAGCAGATCGTCATACAAAGATAAAGGTCAGATTTTAGATCTGACCCGAGGGGGAGGTCGACCCCCAGGTCGACCCGCCTTGGTATTTAATTTTCTGAATTGTATTATATAAATTACTGAAAGTTTCGGGGGCCATAACTTCTTCATACGAAGTCTGATTTTTGAAAACTTATACTCTATTCCAAGCAGAATTTCGAGACGACGCAATGGAACAACCCGTTTCACCTATTTCTCATATTTGTAATTAATTATTCCTTAATTCATTTCTTTAATATTCTTAGAAAATACGGGGTGTTACATTCTCCCCTCCTTAAAGGATTTCGTCGCCGAAATCTCTAAGTTAATAAGAATGCACATCCTAACATCCAAAATCCATCTACTCAATCATTCAATCATAAGCGTCCATTGACCTTAAAAAGATTTCTAATGCTTTCATGATCATATGCATAGTGTGTGTACGTGTCCTTATCTAATGCAAAATCAGGCGGTCTACTAATTCAGTTGACCTCCTCAATGTGAATTATGTCAGTGCCATGAGTCCATCATGTATGCAATTATTGCTTATCGTACTTTATAACTTCTACATGGGTGCACAATCATTCATACAAATGCAACATCCATATGATAACACATCAAGTTTCAATCCATATATATAAAAGTTCACTCATGCATATGTAATATGAATGTGACTGAGCCGATCTAGTGCCTAATGTGTGTATATGCATCCACGAGCAACCACTAGCAACCACTTGCAACCACCAATCATAACATGTTTCAAACACATGTTTACATCCATTGGCTTCTACTTAAGGATTGAAGATATGACCTTGAGGATATTCCTAAAAAGATAAAAATAAACATGCATAGAATTCCTAGAAAAAGAGATCAAGGATATACCCTCAATAAAAAGGGTATGATGCGCGTATCTTATCTTCAGTCTTCCACGTCGCGTCTTCTTGAGCTTCAATGCACTTAACTAATTTAACTTCACAGTTGTGAAGCTTCTTGACCTCCGTTTCTAAAACCCACTAGTAAAGATAGGACCTCGATTACTTACTATGCTAGAGGGTATCCTATGTAGTTGAACTATCTTTCCAAGATAAACAGATATTAACCGTGATACCAAGTGTATATACTAAGATGATGAGAGGTCTACTTAGCTTATCCGTCATGTCACAAATCTGAGGGTCGATATCTCTCACGCAAAACCATCCTAGTCGAACTTGACATCCCTCAAGTACAAGCCCCAAGTCCTAAACCAGTATCAGACAAGCACCCAAGGAATACGTCCTCCGAATTTGGATGATTTATGTGAGATGATACTAGCAAAACAACCAAACAATTAAGCACTTAACCGACTCTGGCTATACTTGCCAATCTTGCTCCAAAACTATCATTGATCGCATAACTGGCTTTGCATTGTCAACTAGATATATGCGGAATTCTATCTCGAGTTTTAGGGGGAAATCCCCTACCCTAATCAAAACATCTTGCGTACTCATGGATTACTCCAATAGATCGAAAATCGTCGGTAGATACATAAAGTGATTCTAGGTAGCTAAGACAAACTGATCCTTAGGATCGCATGAAATCTCGAGGGTATTCCCGAGGCAAATCAAAGGTCTAACTACCCTCCTTTCACAATTACTAGTAACCAATCCAATTCCTAGAGTAAAAACATAGCCCATGAAACCAAAGACATAAGTATCTCAAATCCTTACAAACCAAAGATAAATGAGCCGAACCACAAATTGGATTTGAGGCAATAATGGGATCTTCTACTATACAAGCTCTAGGGTGCAGAGACTCAACTATGGAAGCAGAGATAAATGAATGTGAAGCGCTAAAATCAAAAGAGTACTAACAGGATGATCAAAAAGTAAAAACTAAACTCTTTCAACAGAAACCTTACTACCTCTCTCTCAGGTACACTGGCGGTGAGAGCATGCATTTGCCCACTTGAAAATCCTGTCATTAGTTCTTGCCTTGTCCTTAATTATACGACTCGTTATACCATAATAATAAAGATACTTCCTCTTGTTTTAGGTTTTACTATTCTTTGCTCCCCTCCTTTGTGAACCAAGTCCATATCCATGAGTTCCTCATCCTTGGGTTGTGCTCCTTAGCAAAACTCCCTCAGTCTTTACTATCCTCGTGTAACACGTTGACAAGTCTCTCAAAAGCTGCCTCCATAGCATGGAAAATCCTATAAAGCTCGAAAGAAAATTAGCCGCAGGTGAAGCTACATCGGCTATAGATGGAAGTTGGGCACTTCTTCTCCCTTTGACAGGTGTCGTAGTCCCATCAAGCCTACGGAACCATGCCACGATGAGGTTACCTCCCAGAAAGCCAGGAGCCCCGAGACTCAGGAAAGAAGGAAACAAGGATTCAAACAGAGGATCAAAAGATAATGCATATGGCTTTGGGGAATATGCCTTTAAAACAAAACTTTTCTTTTGGAAATGCTTCTTTTAAAACTTTTTTGAAAATAAATTTTCAAATCTTTTATCTGATCCGGTAACCTTCAGCTCTGATACCAAGTGAAACACCCCACCTCCGTTAAGGTCACTCACAAAGGGAATGCCTTAACTTTGGTGGAGTATTTTAGGTAAAAGATACAGATAAATTACAAGACAGACAAATAAGCAACGGAAAATAAAGTCATTTTATAAACAAGATGCTTCAGTCAAGCTTTTACAATAGTTGTCTCAATCATACTTAAAAGTAATACATAGAACTTTTGTCTTGATCTAAAAACTTCCAAATATAAAAGAAGCATAAAAATAACAATGATATTCCCCAATAAAGCGTGAACCAGCCATAGCAGTGGAAGAGAGAGTCCAAAACAAAACATCGACCATCTTCGAGCTTGAAAAGAAAACTGAGCTAAGTGGTAACATTTCCTCCCTGTGAACCTTGGGGGGGAACGGAAGAAAAGAAGATGAAAGAAAATGGGTCAGACATGAGTCTGGTAAGACCAGTGACTATTTAGCATGTAAACAAGAAAAGGGTTATGACATGAATAAACTGAATCTAGGACATCACCCTAGAAATAAGATAATAAGGCTGAATATGCTATCGCACCCAATTTACTTCTCTGCACCACCTAACTAGTGTCCCAACTAGTAATTTATATAAAATGATAACGTGATCCCAATCCCCGTAATTGTGGTAGCCTTCAGGTGTACATCTATCATGAGGATTCCACCTCAATCAACCTAATTGCCATGAACATGTTTGATGTACCCTTACTACCATATCGATCAGCTCCTTACTTGCATTAATGTTCCATGTGTCTGTGTCAATCGGCCCTCTCTTACGTGTAGATACCCGGTGTTGGTCCCACCATAAGGTGTATCAATCCTTATGATAGCGACCCGACACGATTCAAGAAGCACAATGTATAACTACTGGTACTCAGTGCCTGCTTTTTCCCACTCCGGAGCACGTGCACGCCTGTAAACCGTCGGAACCTACACTGACGTACCCGCTGCCGTTGTTTTGACTGCTTATAATCATCACAGTAATCGTTCCCCACCCTGCCTAGTTCAGGGTACCGTGATACATCTATATGGGTTACTGCTGAAATGGGTCCCCGTTACTAGGGTTCTCTTATTGGTTAAGTCTGTGGGCCTATATTTAATAATATTACCCACCAACCCGATATGTACTTAACTCTCCCACTGATTAAAGCATGTTTATTTAACAGTTAAGTTTGTGGGCCTATATGTACTAATATTACCCACCTCACGAGATGTACTTAACCCTCCCATTGATTCAAGCATGTTTATTAAACAATTAAGTTTTATGGGCCTATATTTACTAATATTACACACCAACACGAGATGTACTTAACCCTCCCATCAATTCAAGCATGCTTATTGAACGGTTAAGTTTCATGGGGCTATATTTACTAATATTACCCACCAACCCGATATGTACTTAACCCTCCCATTCATCATGTCATGTTGGTTAAGTGTTCCTTATTTACTTAACCCCTTCCGTTCATCAAGTTATATTGGTTAAGTGTTTTCTTGTTAACTTAACCTCATGTGTTCATCATGTTGTATTGGTTAAGTGTCATAATTCAAGTTAACTTAACCCCACGTGTTCATCATGTTGTATTTGTTAAGTGTCATCAATCAATTCAAGTTAACTTAACCCACCTACTTGTCATGTTACTTTGGTTAAGTGTTGCCTTCTTGTGTTAACTTAACCTTACCACAAATCAAGTTATATTGGTTAAGTGTTGCGCTCTTGTTTTAACTTAACCTTACCACAAATCAAGTTATATTTGCTAAGTGTTGCCTACTTGTTTTAACTTAACCTTACCACAAATCAAGTTATATTGTTTTAGTGTTGCCCTCTTGTTTTAACTTAACCTTACCACAAATCAAGTTATATTGGTTAAGTGTTTCTTATTACTTAACCTTACCCATTCATCATGCTATACTGGTTAAGTATTTCCTATTAACTTAACCCTAGTCATTCATCTTGTTATATTGGTTAAGTGTTACCTTAATTAACTTAACCATACCATTCCTGTCTTAGCTTTAATTCATTCATTAAAGCACCAACCACTCACATTAGACAGGTATTGTTGCGGTTACTAGATGTGCTGAGCGGTTCTGGGAAGTTTTACACCGCAACTCAGTGTAACCTCGGGTTCTTTTGGAATTGATGCACTAACCTCTCACATTAGATATATATTGTTACGATTGCTGGATATGTCGGGCGGTTCCGGGCAGTCTTACACCGTAACTCAATCTAACATCAGGTTAGGCATATTTGTCTTTTCTAAATTTATATATTTACCTTCTATATTTATATGTAAATTATTATCATTCAAGTCATGCCCAATTTCTCTCTAAATCATGTTCATAATTTTAGGTATCTAAATTATACCATTTCAATGCCACTAATCATTTAAAATATGCCAATAACATGTAACTTCATGTTTTTTCCAACATTACCCCCTCTAAACGTTCGCATAAATTTCATAGAATGTTAGGCTTCGTAATTTAGCCTAACTCAAAATCAAGAGGGGAAAAGGAAAAGACACGTCGCATTGAAGACAACCGTAATATGGATCCAACATATGTCACATTAATTTGGCATATAATAAATATATGTTTAAGTATGAACTTGCAATTTTGAACCTAATCAACATGAACCATAAGCATACGGATAGGAGTTTACATAGAACTACACAATTCCAATTAGTCATATAAAGGTGAACTTGCATTTTTGGATCTAATTAACATGGGTCTTAAACATACAAAATTACCCAAATCCAACTAGGCATGCAAATGCAAACTTTTATTTTGGGTCCAGTGAACATAAACCTTAAGCATATAGAATTGCATAAGTTCAACTAGACATATGAATGTAAACTTTAATTTGGATCCAATAATCATGAATCTTAAACATATGGAATTACAAAGGTTTAACAAGGCATGTAAATATAAACTTTTATCTTTGATCCAACCAACATGAATCTTAAGCATATGGTTTTACACACGTTTAACAAGGCATGTAAATATGAGCTTTAATTTTGGATCCACTTTTCATAGATCTAAATGTGAATCTAATCATAATACATGTCTTAGCCTAACAACTTGCATGATTCAATAAGCATAGATCTAAATGTAGATCTAAACAACTTGCATGATTCAATAGACATAGATCTAAATGTAGATCTAAACAACTTGCATGTAACATAACATGAAAAGACACCATATTTTCATCATATACAATTTGTTTGACACCAACATATAACCCCAATAATCTCACAAGCATATATGATAGAATTGTTACAATAATAGGCATAAATCAACGTCGTCATTATCTTACAACTAGGAATTACTCTAGTTTTCATTTTATTACAAATCACAACTTTTAATCGTTCACATCTAAATAATAACAGGACTTACAAAGAAAAGAAAGTCTTGTTTTTCTGGGATCTGTTTTCTGAAATTGAATAGCTCTCATTTGTTGTAGATGTTGAATTCTCTTAGTTGAACTTGATTTTGATTTATATTTCCGAACTTGCTTTCTAGTTAAAGGAGAATGGTGGCTACTCTCGGCTAAGTACTGACAGGATGACAGTCTTAGGAATATTTTTGTGTGGCTTAGGATTTAGATTTAGGTTGCTTATATAGAAGTTTGATTTAATAGGAGCCGTCAGATTAACCTAGAGCAAATCAAAGCCATTCAAACCTAAGAGAACCAACCAGAACTTGCCACACAAGCCCTAATGACACAACAGATCGTCACATAAAGAAAAACGTCGAATTTCAGATCTGACCCCAGGGGGAGGTTGTAACACCCTGAATTTTCTGAGAATATTAAAATTAACAAGAACACTTAATTTTTAAAAGAAGAATTAAGTGAAATGGGTTGCGCTATTACGTTCGTCTCAAAATTTTGGTCAAGATAGAATTTTTGGTTTACATAAAACGGGTACCTTATGAAGAAGTTATCAAGCCTTGAAGTTTGTATGCATATGAGAAATATATATATAAATTAAATAAATAAATATGCAAAAAAATTCAAAACAACGAATCGGGAGGGGGAATAACCAAACCAGCCCATTTTTGAGGTTAACCCGAGCCCCACTGGGTCGACTAGGGGTTGAATTAGGGTGTTTGGCTGTCAACCCGTGGGCCGATTCGCTCTAAGGCAGATGTGGCATCTGATTGGTTCTGATGGACTCCTTGCTGAGTCATTAGGGCTGATGTGGCTATTCTATCTTGTCTGAATGGCTTTGATTTGCTCTAGGTTAATTTGACGGTTCCTATTAAATCAAACTTCTATATAAGCAACCTAATACCTCAACCCTAAATCATATTAAAAATCAAACCAAGAGATGTCATGCTGCCATTGGACAACCTCGAGTAGCCGCCGTTCAACTTGATGCAAATTAAAAGAGACAAACCAAATCAAATCAAAATTAAACTAAAACAACGATTGTCTACATCAAAGGCAAGCATTTCAACTTTAGAATACAGATTCCAGAAATCAAAATTGCCTTTTGTAAGTTTAGTTATCTTTTAGATGTGAATAAATTTAAGACGTGATTTGATATAAAGTGAAAAATAGAATTATACCATGTTGTATAATATTGACGATGCGAATTCATGTTTGTTTCTTGTGATGATTTTATCATGAATTGTCTTGGAATGTTTGTGGCTTATTGGACTTGGTGTTGGATCTATTAAAGATTTAGAATGAAACTATCAATATCATATGCAAGTTATATGTTTCATGTTAAGATCTACATATATATGTTTATATGATTAATGCAAGTTGTATGTATTATGTTAGATCCAAGTCAAGATCTACATATATATATATATATATATATATATATATATATTCATATGCTTTATGTTAGATCCATATGCCTATACATATGTTCATATGCAAGTTACAAGTTTTATGTTGGATCCAGGTCAAGATCTATCTACGTTCATTTAATTAATGCAAGTTATATGTTTTATGATAGATCCAAGTCACGATCTAATTACATATATGTTCATATGCAAGTTACATGTTAGATCCAAAACTAGATCTATATCTATATGCTTGTTTGTAAAGTGGACTTATGCAAGTTCACCTTGTTAGATCTAGTTCACACCTATATGTTAATGTTAAAATTATACATGCCTTGGGATTGGACATGTCATGATTATGTCATATGCTTGTTTATAATTGAGGTTATGTTCACACATGCCTAGATCTACATATTAACATGTTTTAGGCTTATGATTATCGAAGTCTAAATTATATGCAAGTTCATGTGACATGTTAAATTATATGAATAAAGTTTTATGCAAAATTTACATGTTTGGTTGAATCTATATTATGCATGTTCCCTTCTTTACCTCTTGTTTATAAATTGGACTAATATGCAGGCCCAGTGACTTTATGTAATTGATACAAATGAAGAAATGGAGGTAACGTTGGGATAGTTATTAAATCAAAACATGTTAATAATGTAGGTGGGCCCAAAACCATGTAAATGGTTAAGGCCATGAATGGTATAATTTATACCATTAGTCTTGAACATAATTAAAATATGTGACATGAAACACTTGTAGAAAATTCACATATATAAAATGTAAAAGATGAATATGCCTAACCCGAGGTTAGACTGAATTGTGGTGTAAACCTGCCCGAAACCGACCGGTACATCCAGTAACCACAACAATACTTGTCTAATGTGAGAGGATAGTGCATCAAGCCCATAAAGACCCGAGGTTAGACTGAGTTGTGGTGTAAAACTGCCCGGAACTGACCGGCACATCCAGTAACCACCACAATACCTGTCTAATGTGAGTGGTTGGTGATTTAATTAATTAATTAATTAAAGCTCATGAACAATCAAGCTAGAAATGGTGAGGTTAAGTAATTAAGGGAACACTTAACCAACTTAACATGTTAACAAGACAAGATTCGTAGGGTTAAGTAATTGAGGAAACACTTAACCAACTTAACATGTCAACTAGACAAGATTGATAGGGGTTAAGTCAAACCAAGGACACTTAACCAATTTAGCATGTTGACTAGAAAAACCCTAGTAACGGGGACTTGTTTCAACAGTAACCCACATAGATGTATCAAGGTACCCTGAACTAGGCAGGGTGGGGCTCGATTACTGGGCTGAATATAAGCGGTCAAAAGGGCGGCAGTTAGGTGCGTCAGTGTAGGTTCCGACGAAGTACGGGCGTGCTCGGGCTCTAGAATGGAAAAAGCAGGCACTGGGCACCAAGCGTACACTTGTGCATCTTTGAATCATGTCAGGGTTTCCATTATAGGACTTGATACACCCTATACTGGAACCAGCACAAGTACTTAAAAATCACGTGGGGCCACATGACACCGGGAATACATGATGCGAGTAGGAGCCGATCAATACATGAATGGGATCTTTTTATCATGAACATACATTGCTAGTTAAATAGTTCTTAGTGGTTGCAGAGAAGTAAAAGTGGGTGCGATAGCCAAATCTAGTTAAATCTTACTTTACCTCGTTTTAGGACTACCCTATCCTTGTGGTATCATTCTAAGTTCAGTTTATTCATGTCATAGTCTTTTACTTGTTTACATGCTATTAAATAACTGGGCTTACCAGACTTATGTCTGACCCATTTTCCTTTCGCTTCTATTCTTCAGCCCCCCCCCCCCAGGTCTGCAGGGAGGAAACACTTCTGCTTAGTTCAGGTTAGCCAAAGCTTGAAGACCGTAGATGTAAGGCTTGGACTTTCCTTTTTGAGCTATGGCTATGGTCAAGCACATATTGGGGATTTATGTCATTTTATTTTTAGTATTGCTTCTTTATGTTTTCAAGTCAGATGAAAAGTTGTAATAATTTGGAAGGTTGAAACGGTAGTTGAATTGTTGTGTTGAACAAGTTCTTATGAAATAATATTGATCTTTTTCCGCTGCATAAATTTTCTGTCTTGTAATTTATTAGTATCTTGTACCTTAAAACGCTCCATCGAAGTTAAGGCATTCCCTTTGAGAGTGACCTTAACGGAGGTGCGGTGTTACACTTGGTGTCAGAGCTAAAGGTTACCAGATCGGATAAAATTTTTGAAACTATTTTTCATAAAGAAGTCATAAAGAAGCATTTTCAAGAAAAAGTGTTAATTTAAAAAGGCATAATCCCCAAAGCCATATGCACTATCTTTCTATCCTTCGTTTTGAATCTTTCCTTTTTGTTTCAGAATGTCTGGGAATCTTAACCTTCCAGAGGGTGTACCGATACCTGGCTGGTACAGGAGATACCTGGAAGCTAGAGCCAATGACGCGGGCCCAGCAGACATTACTCCTCCCCCAGCTGCTACTCCTTCTCCTCCTCCTTTGAGAGGAAAAGCTTTCTCAAATATCTGTAGAGACTTTAGATCCATGGGTGGAAAAGACTTTAAGGGGAGCGAATCATTCGTGGAAGCCAGAAACTGGGTCAAGGAGACTGAGGACTTATTCGTTATCTTTGAAGTAGATGAGAGGCAGAAACTACAGTTGGTGGTGTGGTTTCTCAAAGACGAGACCTCCTTCTGGTGAGAAGTCACTAATGCTGAAAGACCGATAGAGACTTGGGAGGACTTCAGGGCGAGATTTGAAATGAAGTTCCTCTCACAAGCTGAGCAGAGTCTGCAAATGGAGAAGTTCCAATCACTTAAACAGGGCAGCTTGTCGGTTAAAGAATACGTCAATAAATTCAACCAGCTTGCTCGATTTGGACTGGAGTTAGTAAACACTCCACACAAGAAGGCTTTCCGCTTTGCCAAAGGACTGAATGAGCCACTGCAAGGTTTGGAAATGTCTCATATACTTATGGGAGCGACTTACGAGAGACTGGTGGACATGGCTATGTTGCAAGAGGAGAACAAAGATGGCAAGAAGGAGGTGAAGAAGGAAGAGCCTCAAAACAAGAAAGGAGATGGATCTCAGAACAAGAAAACGGACCCCAAAAAAGGCGGGAAGGATAATAAATCCCGTAAGAAGATGAAGTGCAATTTCTATGGGATACCTGGACACTTAGCTAGGGACTGTAGCAAGAAAAAGAGGAAATTGGGCGCTTTTTTCCAGTGCGGGGATATTGGACACTTGTCTAAGGACTGCCCAAAAAGGCAAGGGCAGGGACAGAGGACTGGGTCATCTTCTAGAGGGCAGGTTCATGCTCTCGTAGCACCTCTGCAGGAACGAGGTAGACATATTTCTATTGAGAGTTTAGTTTATCTGTTTGATAATCTTGTTCATACTCTCTTTGATTCTGGCGCATCACACTCTTTTATATCTACTGCTTTAGTTGAATCTCTACACCTAGACACCCATATAGTAGAGGACCCCTTGGTTGTTTCAAATCCAATTAGGGGCTCAGTTTATTTGTCAATGATTTTTTTTGGATTTGGAAATCTCTATTTTAAGCATTGGGTTTAAATGTAATGCTTATGTTTTGGGCTTCACGGCCTATGGGCTGATTCTAGGCATGGACTGGCTATCCAGTAATGGTGCCGTCCTCGATTGTGAAAAGAGAGTGGTTAGAGTCATGACTCGCCTTGGTAACACTCTCGAAATCTCTTGTAATCCCATGAATTATGTTATGCTAAGTTATCTAGAATCTCTTGATGCGTCTGTTGAGAATTTTCAGTCGGTTAGAGTGGTCCGTGAATACACGGATGTGTTTGAAGAGGTAAAGGGCCTACCTCCGAAGCGGGAGATAGACCTCCGCATATACCTCATTGACAATGCAAAATCCGTTGCTTTACCCGTTAGATACATGGCTCCAAGGGAGAGAAAAGAACTCAGCAAGCAAGAAAAGGGGTTCATAAGACGGAGTATTTCTGAATGGGGTGCTCCAGTAGTGTTCGCGACCAAAGCCAATGGTTCACTCCGCCTATGTGTGGATTATAGGGAGCTAAACAAGATGACCAAGAAGAATAGGCACTCACTCCCAAAAATTGACGATCTGCTTGATCAGCTCGTAGGTGCATTCGTTTTCTCCCAACTAGATCTGGCTACCGGGTTTCATCAGCTAAGAGTGGCTGAGGATAGCATTGACAAGACCACATTTAGGACCCCGGATGGTTTCTTTGAGTGACTTGTCATGCCTTTCGGCTTGACAAACTCACTTGCCTATTTCGTTGACTTGATGAGTAGGGTGTTCCGGGAATTCCTCAATAAGTTTGTGGTGGTCTTCGTGGACGATATTTATATCTTCTCGAAGAGTGAGGAAGAGCATGCTCAGCACTTAAGGGAAGTCATGGATACTCTCCGTGCATATCAATTGAAAGCCAAATTCTCCAAATGCCATTTCTGGAGAGAAGAAGTTAGATTTCTTGGACATGTGGTGTCCAAAGAGGGGTTAGCCGTGGACCTCGCAAAAGTGGTTGCTATGCAAGATTGGAAGATTCCACGAAACGCAACTGAAGTCCGAAGCTTTCTCGGGCTAGTAGGCTTTTACCGGAAGTTCATCAAAGACTATGCAGAAATCTTAGCTCCACTTACAAGGTTGACGAAGAAGAACCTATTTTTTGCTTGGGATTTGGATTGCGATATTCCTTTCCAACGCTTGAAAAAGGCTCTAACAATAGCCCCAGTTCTGACATTGCCTGATGGGAGAAAGATGTTTACTGTATACACGGATGCATGCGGTACAGGATTAGGCGCTGTCTTGATGCAAGAAGGGAAGGTAGTAGCTTATGGTGGAAGGCATTTGAAAGTACATGAGAAAACTACCCAACCCACGACCTAGAATTGGCGGCCATCGTTTTCGCTCTTAAGTCTTGGCGCCATTATCTCCTAGGTGAGAAGTTTGAATTGTTTACTGACCATAAATCGTTGAAGTACTTTTTCTCGCAGAAACATCTCAACTTGAGGCAGCAAAGATGGATGGAGTTTCTTGCCTCATTTGATTTTGAGATTTCCTATACTCCTGGCAAGGGCAATGTGGTAGCAGACGCTCTGAGTAAAAATAAGCTGACCTTAAGCCCTCTCTTTGTAGAAAGGCAAAGCCTGGAGTACATAGCCAACTTTGACTTTAGGCCCTCCTCTGAATTTGTACCTGGTTTGTTAGCAACACTGGAAGTGCGACCTACACTTTTTGACTCAATAGGAACCGCACAACGTGAAGACCCTCAGCTAGTAGATGTGATAGATAAGCTGATTAGGGGTGAGACTTCGAATCACCTCAATAGATACTCCATCGATGATAAGGGATGGTTGAGACGAGATGGAAGGCTATGCGTCCCACAAGTAAGAGATTTAGTGAAAATAGTTATCGAAGAAGCACACCATTCAAAGCTGACCATACACCCATGCGGAGACAAAAATGTATAAAGACATCAAAAGAGTTTTCTTTTGGAAAGGCATGAAGAGGGACGTAGCTGAATTCGTTTCTAAGTGCATGATATGCCAGTAGGTCAAGGCGGAGCAGAAGAAGCCCGGTGGTTTGCTTCATCCTCTAGAGGTCCCATAGTGGAAATGGGATAGCATTTCGATGGACTTTATTGATGGGTTGCCCAGGTCAAGAAGGGGCAATACCATTATTTGGGTAACAGTGGACTGGCTCACAAAAAGCGCTCACTTTATACCTGTCAAAAGTAGAAGGACTGCCTCATCTCTAGCATCTCTATATCTTAAAGAGATAGTTCGAATGCATGGGATACCTTCCAACATAGTAAGCGATCGAGACCCTATCTTTACAAGCGAGTTCAGGAAGAGTTTGCAAGAGGTTGTAGGAACATAACTATGTTTAAGCATGACCTACCACCCCCAAACCAATGGACAGACGGAAAGGGTGAACAAAGTCTTAGAAGACCTCTTGAGATTGTGTGTTGTTGACTTTGGAGGGACATGGGAAGATCATCTTCCTCTGGTGGAGTTCGCCTACAATAATAGCTATCAAGCTACAATAGGCATGGCACCCTTCGAAGCCTTATATGAGAGACTGTGTCGATCACCAACCTGTTGGTGGGAATCCACAGATAAGCTTATACTTAGGCCAGACATGATTAGGGAAACCTCAGAAAAGGTGGACCTAATAAGAAGACGAATGAAGACTGCTCAAGATAGACAGAAGTCCTATGCAGATAAAAGAAGGACCGACCTTGAGTTTGAGGTTGGAGACAGAGTGTTCCTTAAAGTATCTCCTTTGAGGAATGTTGTTCGCTTTGGATCCAAAGGGAAATTGGCACCTATATTCATAGGACCATTTCCTATCATTGAAAGAATTGGGACGATGGCCTACAGATTATAGCTACCTGAAAAGTTGGCTAGAGTTCACAATGTCTTTCATGTTTCTCACCTATGGAAGTGCTTACATGAGTCTGCGGAAGTGGTGGAACCAAAGATACTAGAAGAGGTAGAAGTGGAACAAGAAGCAACAGTGAGAAGTATCACAACTCGTATCTTGGGAATGGAAGTCAAAAAGCTACGCAACCGTGAAGTCAAGCTTGTTAAAGTACAATGGAGTGACAATGAAGAAGACGCGACTTGGGAGACCGAAAGCAAGATACACGCAGCCTACCCTTATCTTTTTGAGGGTACATCTTTGATCTCTCCTTTATCATAAGTTTATTCATGCTTAGTTATCTTATCGGTCCTATTTCTTGATCCTTAGTAGAAATCAATGGATGTAAACATGTATTTGAAACATGTTATGGTTGATGGTTGCAAAGTGGTAGCAAGTGGTTGCTAGTGATTGCTCGTGGATGCATATGCACATACACATTAGTTTCTAGATCGGCTCAATCACTTTCATATTGCATTTGCATATGAACGCATGATGTAACACCCCGAAAATTCTATAACTGTGAAATTAACAAATTAAAGCATAATTAATCTGAAATCAAAGAACCAAGGGAAACGGGATACGCCATTGCGTTCGTCTCGGAAAAATACCCAAAATAGAGTCCGAGTTTTCGAAAAACGGAGTCCGTATGAAGAAGATATGGCCTTCGGAAGTTTTGAATTAAATTTAAAATTCAAACAGAATAAAATAATTTAAAAATCGGGCCCAGTGGGCCAGGGCGGATAAACACCCGCCTAGGCCACCCAGGTCGACTGGGCTGTCGACCTGGGCTACCCATGTCGACAGGGCTGTCGACAGCCCTGTCGACAGGGGTGTCGACCTGGTCGAGCCCAGTCAACCTGGCTGGCCAGGTCTGTGTTTGGTCGAATTTCTATGGTCTGCTTTGTCATTAGGGCTAGGTGGCGGGTTCTAATTGGTCTCTCTATCTAATGAATGGCTACGATCTAACCTAGCAACATCAATGGTCCTAATCAATTCCTAACCTCTATATAAACAACCCTAGACTAAACCCTAATCTATTCATTCAAATTAAGAACATAGCCGCCATGTTGCTGAGGAACGACTAAGAGTAGCCGCCAACTAGAGAGAGGATTAGGGAGAAAGTTCTAAAGCCTAAAGCAATTCAAGCAACCTAAGCCAATCAATTCAACAAAGAAATCATATCTCTTAATTAGAGAATTCGCCGCAACCATTGTAAGTAGAGTATTACTTTGGTATGAACAAATGATTGTGTAGATATGTATGCTTGAATTGTGGCAATAAAATTCATATTTGTGCGTTCTTATCAATTTATATACGTTTGGATATTCTGAATTATGTCATTTAATTATAAAGAACTACATGCGGTAGTTCTATGCAAATATACGTTTGGAATATTCGCAAATTATGTGACCAATGTTGAAGCTACATGTATGTAGTTGATTGGAATTTCATGCAAGTTTGGGGCTTTGTTATTATGCCATCATGATGACTATTTTTGTGCATAAATCATTTTGCAAGTAATTGAGACAAGTTTGGTTGTTATAGTTCATATGAAACTATGTTGGAATTTTGACACCATAATCCATGTATTAAGTCATGCTTTTGCAAAACTTATGAATATGGCTAGGCTATGAATGATATTGGGCATAATTGAAATTCATGATTAAGTCTATCTTGTTTAAAAGAATTATATGATGACATATGTGAGACATGGCTAAGTTAGACACAAAAATCCCTTTTTTGCAAGTTAAAAGCAAACACCATGATTAGGAATATTTATGCATAAGTATACCATTGTTATGTGATTAAATTTAATTAAGTTGAACTATGCTTTTGTGTTAGTAACAAAGTATCCTCTTTGTAAACATGTAGAAACCTTATGAACATGACTTGTTTATATTTATGCCATGAACAAATTTAACTATACCTATGCCATGCTTATGTTTGATATTATGCCATGCTTATGTTTGACATCATGCCATGCTTATGCTAAAAATATTTATGCCATGCTTATGTTTGACATTATGCATAAATAAGGATATAGGTTCATGATGCAGTTAAACCTATGCAAGTTCACATGCTTTGATTCATGTCACCTATGTTACCACTATGCAAGTACACCAGTTTCTAGTATGTATTTCCAATGTCATATGCAAGTTCATGCACTCACCTTCCCCCTCTTTGTGTATGTAATTACGCCATAAGCCTCCCCTTTCGCATGGCTAAATTGGGCTTTAAAAGGCTAAGCCCAATATACATAAACGGACGTGTAAAAAAACGGGGGTAAATAACGTTGGGCTAAATTAATTTAATGAATGAAAACTAAAGTATAAGGGCCCAAATTCAAGTATGGGTTGGGCCCATGATTGGTGTAACCTTTACACCATTAACTTAATAATGGGCCGCAAATATTTACATATCAATAAAGAAGAAAGACAAAATATGTAAATGTAGAACATACGATGTGTTTAACCCGAGGTTGGATTGAGTTGTGATGTAAACCTGCCCGGAACCGCCCGGCTGTCCAGTAGTCACAACAATACCTATCCAATGTGGGAGGTTAAACATGGAGCCCAATAAGGACCCGAGGTTAGACTGAGTTGTGGCGTAAGACTGCCCGGAACCAACCGGCAACAGGCAGCCACAACAATACCTGTCTAATGTGAGAGGTCAGGGCCTTAATAAGACAATTAAGGCTGAGTCAGGATTGTTAGGATTAAATGGACTAAGACTTAATCAAAATAGAACATGCTAAACTAAACGAACTGGTGGGGGTTAGGTTAGCAAAACACTTAACCAACTTAGCATGTTGGCTAGAGATAGAAAATCTAGTAACGGGGGACCCTTTTCAGCAGTAACCCTACACGGTGTATCATGATACCCTGAAACTAGGCAGGGTGGGGCACGATTACTGGGCTGATTGTAAGAGGTCAAAACGACGGCGGTGGTGTAGCAGTGTAGGTTCTAACGGGGTGCGGGCGTGCACACACTCCGGCGCAGAAAAATAAAGCACTGGGCACCAGTAGCATACCTGTGCATTCTAAGGTTGTGTCGGGCCGCTGCCATGGGACTTGATACACCCCATGGTGGGACCAGCATAGGTAACTACGACATCGGGGGCCGTAAGACACATGTAACTATGCGAGTAGGAGCCGATCATCATTGAGTGGATCACATCACCCTGATTTTGGGGTGCCAGTTGGGAACTAGTTTATATGGGTTCAGAGATTAACATGGGGTACGATAGTATATTCGACCCTAGACAACTTAACCAAGTTTATAGTGCTTGCCCACTTCTTGATTATACTTATCATACCCAGTTCTTTATTCATAGACAAAATAGTACTAGACTTACTCAGGCTTTATGTCTGACTCTACTTTTCTTTCGTCTTCTTTCTTCCGTTCCCCCCCCCCCCCCCAGGTCCACAGGGAGGGAACACAGCAGCTTGATCAGCCTTAACATCCAGCTTGAAGAAGAGAAATGTATTGCTTGGACTTTTTCTCTTTGAACTATGGCTTTGGACAATCCACCATGGGGCTTTGCAGTTTATCTATGTTTTATTTATGCTTCTTTAAATAATGTACTCAAGACAGATTATTAAAATGTTATGTTATGTTTTTGGAAAGGATGTAAGACAATCATGGTGATGTTTTGTAACACGTATTTGACTTTATGAAATAAAAGTTGTTGTTCTTCCGCTGTTTACAAATATGTGTTCTTATATCTGTCTTGTACATCTGTGACTTGTACTTATAAACCTCCACCAAAATTAGGGCATTCCCTTTGAGAGTGACCCTAACGGAGGTGGGGTGTTTCACTTGGTATCAGAGCATAGGTTTACCAGATAAGATAAAAAGTTTTGAAAAATTATTTTCAAAAGGGAAATTTAAAGAAGCATTTTTAAAAAGAAAAATATTATTTTATTTTAAAAGGCAAAGTCCACTCCCCAAAGCCATAGGTACTATCTCTTATCCTTCGTTTTGAATCTATCCTTTTTGTTTCAGCATGTCCCAAGAACTTAACTTGCCGGAAGGGGTGCCCATACCTGGTTGGTTTAGACGGTTCTTAGAAGCAAGGGCCACTCAGCCAGGTCCTACCATTCCTCCTCCCCCAGCAGAAGGAAATCATCCAGCCGCAGCGGCACCTTTTCCTCCACCTCCTCCTCGGGGAAACGCTTTTGCTAAGATATGTAAAGATTTTAAAGCTATGGGAGGAAGGGATTTCCATGGAACTGAGTCCTTTGTGGAAGCTAGAAATTGGCTGAAAGAAACGGAGGACCTATTTATCATCTTTGAGGTAGAAGATAGACAGAAAGTACAATTGGCGGTGTGGCTATTGAAGGGCGAGGCTTCCTACTGGTGGGAAGTCACTAATGCTGAAAGACCAGTGGAGACATGGGAGGAATTTAGGGCAAGGTTTGAGACTAAATTTCTCTCAGATGCGGAAAGAAGTTTGCAGTTGGAAAAATTCTTATTTCTTAAGCAAGGGGACAAGACTGTTAGAGAGTATGTGAATCAGTTTGATGAGCTGGCTAGGTTTGGGCTTGACCTAGTCAACACCCCGCACAAGAAGGCTCTCCGTTTCGTCAAGGGGTTAAATGAGCCATTACATAGTTTGGCCATGACCCATATACCCATGGGAGCCACGTATGAAAGATTGGTGCAAATGGCATTGCTGAATGAAGAGGATAAGGGCAAGAAGGAGACAAAGGCAGAAAGCTCTCAAGAGAAGAAAGAGGGTTTGCAGCCTAAGAAGACAGACTTTAAGAAAGGCGGGAAAGGCAACAAAGAGAAGAGGAAGTGCAATTTCTGTGGCAAAGTGGGGCACTTAGTAAAGGACTGCCGGAAAAAGAAGGCCAAGGAGAATGGTGGGTGCTTTTCTTGCGGTCAGACAGGCCACAGAGCTAAGGACTGCCCAAAGAAACGAGGGCAGGGGCAGGGGTCTGGATCCACTCCAGGGGCACAGGTTCATGTGCTGGAAGCGCCACCTTTGCAACAGCGAGGTACAAACACTTCTGTAGAAAGTGTAGTTTATCTTTATGATCACCCCGTTCGCACTTTATTTGATTCTGGCGCATCACACTCCTTTATCTCGTCTGCTTTAGTAGAATCTCTGCACCTAAAAACTAGTATGGTAGAGGACCCCTTAATTGTTTCAAACCCAATTGGGGGCCCAGCTCATTTGTCTATGATCTGTTTGGATTTGAAAATTTCTATTCTAAGTGTAGAATTTGAATGTAGTGCCTTTGTTTTGGGCTTTTCGGGGTATGGTTTGATTTTGGGTATGGATTGGCTATCCAGTAATGGGGCCATCCTTGATTGTGAGAAAAGGGTTGTTAGGCTCCTAACCCAGCTCGGTAATACTTTGGAAATTTCTTGTAATCCCTCGTATGCGGTTATGCTTAGTTATCTTGAATCGCTAGATGCCTCTGTTGAAAATTTGAAATCAGTTAGAGTGGTCCGGGAATATCCGGATGTCTTTGAAGAGGTGAAGGGCTTGCCTCCGAAGCGGGAAATAGACTTCCGCATATATCTTGTAGATAATGCAAAGCCCGTTGCGTTGCCCGTTAGACATATGGCTCCACGAGAAAGGAAAGAGCTCAGTAAACAGATTAAAGAGCTTCTAGAGAAGGGGTTCATTAGGAGGAGCATTTCAGAATGGGGCGCTCCAGTGGTGTTCGCTACAAAGGCGGATGGTTCACTCCGTCTATGTGTTGACTATAGGGAGCTCAACAAGCTAACGAAAAAGAATAGGCATCCTCTCCCTAGAATTGACGATTTATTTGACCAGCTTGTAGGAGCGTCTGTTTTCTCCCAACTCGATTTAGCAACCGGTTTTCATTAGCTAAGGGTGGCTGAAGATAGCATCGATAAAACGGCGTTCAGAACCCCAGACGGCTTCTTTGAATGGCTTGTCATGCCTTTCGGCTTGACAAATGCACCTGCTTACTTCGTGGACCTGATGAGTAGGGTATTTAGGGATTTCCTCAACAAATTCGTAGTGGTCTTCGTAGATGATATCCTTATCTTCTCAAAGAGTGAAGAGGAACATGCTCAGCACTTAAGGGCAATCATGGAAACTTTGCGAGTCCATCAACTAAAAGCCAAGTTCTCCAAATGCCACTTTTGGAGAGAAGAGGTGAGGTTCCTTGGGCACATAGTATCCAAACAAGGGTTAGCGGTGGACCCTGCTAAGGTAGTGGCGGTACAGGATTGGAAGACACCAAGGAATGCAACTGAGGTCCGAAGCTTTCTAGGACTAGCGGGTTTCTATCGAAAATTCATAAGGGATTTTGCGAAAATTTCAGCTCCGCTCACGAAATTGACCAAGAAGAATCTGGTGTTTAATTGGGACTTGGATTGCGAGTTTGCTTTCCAACGACTGAAAAGGGCTCTCACAACAGCCCCAGTTTTGACGCTGCCAGATGGGAGCAAGATGTTCACTGTTTATACGGATGCATGTGGGACAGGGCTAGGCGCCGTCTTAATGCAAGAAGGAAGGGTAGTAGCTTATGGCGGGAGGCAGTTGAAGATGCACGAAAAGAACTACCCAACCCACGATCTTGAGTTAGCAGCCATCGTCTTTGCACTCAAGTCTTGGCGACACTATCTCCTAGGTGAGAAGTTCGAACTTTACACTGACCATAAATCGTTGAAATATCTTTTCTCGCAGAAGGATCTTAACTTGAGGCAACAAAGGTGGATGGAGTTTCTTGCCTCGTACGATTTCGAAATCTCCTACACTCCGGGCAAAGGCAACGTAGTTGCAGACGCGTTGAGCCGAAAGAAATTGACCCTAAGCCCGTTGTTTGTTGAAAGACAAAGCCTAGAGTTTATAGCCAGCTTCGACTTTAGGCCTTCCTCCGATTTCGTACCGGGCTTGCTAGCATCTCTCGAAGTGCGCCCAACTTTAGTGGATTCAGTAGGGACAGCACAACGTGAAGACCCTCAGCTTGTAGAAATAATTGATAGGCTAATTAGGGGTGAGACTTCAAGTCACCTCAACAGATACTCCATTGACGATAAAGGTTTACTAAGGCGAGACGGAAGACTATGCGTCCCACAGACAAAAGATTTAGTAAGGAAGGTTCTCGAGGAAGCGCATCATTCCAAGATGACGATACATCCAGGCGGAGACAAAATGTACAAAGACATAAAAAGGACTTTCTTCTGGAACGGCATGAAAAAGGACGTGGCAGAATTCGTTTCTAAGTGTATGGTGTGCCAACAGGTTAAAGCGGAACAGAAAAAGCCTGGCGGACTACTACATCCTCTGGAGGTCCCGCAGTGGAAGTGGGATAGCATCTCAATGGACTTCATCGATGGGCTGCCTAGGTCTAGGAGAGGCAACACTAGCATTTGGGTAATAGTGGATAGGCTTACTAAAAGTGCCCACTTTTTACCGGTCAAAAGTAAAAGAAATGCCTCATCCCTAGCATCACATTACCTCAAGGAAATCATTCGACTTCACGGAATACCATCTAGCATTGTTAGCGACCGAGACCCCATCTTCACCAGCGAGTTTTGGCGGAGTCTGCAAGAAGCAGTAGGAACGCAGTTATGCTTGAGCACGGCCTATCATCCCCAAACCGACGGCCAAACGGAGAGAGTGAACAGAGTTTTGGAAGACCTTTTAAGGTTATGCGTCCTCGACTTCGGAGGGACATGGGAGGACCACCTTCCTTTGGTGGAATTTGCCTACAACAACAGCTATCAAGCAACCATCGGAATGGCGCCCTTCGAAGCTCTATATGGAAGACCATGCCGATCGCCCACTTGTTGGTGGGAGTCTACTGATAAGCTCATACTAGGACCAGATATGATCCGAGAGACTTCAGAGAAAGTAGACTTAATACGAAGAAGGATGAAGACAGCCTAAGACAGACAAAAGTCCTATGCCGACAAGAGGAGGACCGACCTTGAATTTGAGGTTGGAGACAGAGTTTTTCTCAAGGTATCTCCGTTAAGAAGCGTTGTTCGTTTTGGAACCACAGGAAAACTGGCACCAAGGTTCGTAGGGCCATTCCCTATTATCGAGAAAATTGGAAAAATGGCCTATAGATTAGAGCTACCCGAGAAGTTGGCCGGAGTCCACAACGTTTTTCACGTTTCACATCTCCGAAAATGTCTACATGAGTCTGCTGAAGTGGTAGAGCCAAATATACTCGAAGAGGCCGAAGTGGAACGCGAAGCAACCATAAGAAAAGTTCCAACCCGCATCTTAGGAACGGAAGTGAAGAAGCTACGCAACCGCGAAGTCAAACTCGTCAAAATTCAGTGGAGCGACGCCGAGGAAGACGCGACTTGGGAAACTGAAGCTAGAATCCGTACAGCCTACCCTTTTCTGTTCGAGGGTACATCCTTGATCTTTCCTTTTCCTTAAGTTGCGCTTTTATCTATCTTTTTAGGTATATTTCCTCGACCGTATCTTTTAGATAGAATCTTTTTGGATGGAAACATGTAGTTGAAACATGTTATGGATGATGGTTGCAAGTGGTTGCAAGTGATTGCTAGTGGTTGCTCGTGGTTGCATATACACACACAATCTAGGTTTTAGATCGGCTCAGTCACTTCATATTGCATATGCATATATGTTTGCATTCGTATATGGTTGAATTCTTATGTGTTGTCATATGGATGTTGCATTTGTAATGAATGGTTGTGCACTCATGTAGAATCAAGAATAGGAAAATTTGCATACATAATGGATGCATGGCACTTACATAATTCGCATTAAGGAGGTCAACTGAATCAGTAGACCGCCTGATTTTGCATTAGATAAGTACATGTACACACACACTTCGCATATGATCATGAAGCATTAGAAGTCTTTTAAGGACAATGGATGCTCGTGTTTGATGGATGAGTAGATGGATGATTGAATGTTAGGATTTACATTCCTCCTAACTTGAAGATTTCGGGGACGAAATCCTTTTAAGTGGGGGAGAATGTAACACCCCGAAAATTCTATAACTGTGAAATTAACAAATTAAAGCATAATTAATCTGAAATCAAAGAACCAAGGGAAACGGGATACGCCATTGCGTTCGTCTCGGAAAAATACCCAAAATAGAGTCCGAGTTTTCGAAAAACGGAGTCCGTATGAAGAAGATATGGCCTTCGGAAGTTTTGAATTAAATTTAAAATTCAAACAGAATAAAATAATTTAAAAATCGGGCCCAGTGGGCCAGGGCGGATAAACACCCGCCTAGGCCACCCAGGTCGACTGGGCTGTCGACCTGGGCTACCCATGTCGACAGGGCTGTCGACAGCCCTGTCGACAGGGGTGTCGACCTGGTCGAGCCCAGTCAACCTGGCTGGCCAGGTCTGTGTTTGGTCGAATTTCTATGGTCTGCTTTGTCATTAGGGCTAGGTGGCGGGTTCTAATTGGTCTCTCTATCTAATGAATGGCTACGATCTAACCTAGCAACATCAATGGTCCTAATCAATTCCTAACCTCTATATAAACAACCCTAGACTAAACCCTAATCTATTCATTCAAATTAAGAACATAGCCGCCATGTTGCTGAGGAACGACTAAGAGTAGCCGCCAACTAGAGAGAGGATTAGGGAGAAAGTTCTAAAGCCTAAAGCAATTCAAGCAACCTAAGCCAATCAATTCAACAAAGAAATCATATCTCTTAATTAGAGAATTCGCCGCAACCATTGTAAGTAGAGTATTACTTTGGTATGAACAAATGATTGTGTAGATATGTATGCTTGAATTGTGGCAATAAAATTCATATTTGTGCGTTCTTATCAATTTATATACGTTTGGATATTCTGAATTATGTCATTTAATTATAAAGAACTACATGCGGTAGTTCTATGCAAATATACGTTTGGAATATTCGCAAATTATGTGACCAATGTTGAAGCTACATGTATGTAGTTGATTGGAATTTCATGCAAGTTTGGGGCTTTGTTATTATGCCATCATGATGACTATTTTTGTGCATAAATCATTTTGCAAGTAATTGAGACAAGTTTGGTTGTTATAGTTCATATGAAACTATGTTGGAATTTTGACACCATAATCCATGTATTAAGTCATGCTTTTGCAAAACTTATGAATATGGCTAGGCTATGAATGATATTGGGCATAATTGAAATTCATGATTAAGTCTATCTTGTTTAAAAGAATTATATGATGACATATGTGAGACATGGCTAAGTTAGACACAAAAATCCCTTTTTTGCAAGTTAAAAGCAAACACCATGATTAGGAATATTTATGCATAAGTATACCATCGTTATGTGATTAAATTTAATTAAGTTGAACTATGCTTTTGTGTTAGTAACAAAGTATCCTCTTTGTAAACATGTAGAAACCTTATGAACATGACTTGTTTATATTTATGCCATGAACAAATTTAACTATACCTATGCCATGCTTATGTTTGATATTATGCCATGCTTATGTTTGACATCATGCCATGCTTATGCTAAAAATATTTATGCCATGCTTATGTTTGACATTATGCATAAATAAGGATATAGGTTCATGATGCAGTTAAACCTATGCAAGTTCACATGCTTTGATTCATGTCACCTATGTTACCACTATGCAAGTACACCAGTTTCTAGTATGTATTTCCAACGTCATATGCAAGTTCATGCGCTCACCTTCCCCCTCTTTGTGTATGTAATTACGCCATAAGCCTCCCCTTTCGCATGGCTAAATTGGGCTTTAAAAGGCTAAGCCCAATATACATAAACGGACGTGTAAAAAAACGGGGTAAATAACGTTGGGCTAAATTAATTTAATGAATGAAAACTAAAGTATAAGGGCCCAAATTCAAGTATGGGTTGGGCCCATGATTGGTGTAACCTTTACACCATTAACTTAATAATGGGCCGCAAATATTTACATATCAATAAAGAAGAAAGACAAAATATGTAAATGTAGAACATACGATGTGTTTAACCCGAGGTTGGATTGAGTTGTGATGTAAACCTGCCCGGAACCGCCCGGCTGTCCAGTAGTCACAACAATACCTATCCAATGTGGGAGGTTAAACATGGAGCCCAATAAGGACCCGAGGTTAGACTGAGTTGTGGCGTAAGACTGCCCGGAACCAACCGGCAACAGGCAGCCACAACAATACCTGTCTAATGTGAGAGGTCAGGGCCTTAATAAGACAATTAAGGCTGAGTCAGGATTGTTAGGATTAAGTGGACTAAGACTTAATCAAAACATGCTAAACTAAACGAACTGGTGGGGGTTAGGTTAGCAAAACACTTAACCAACTTAGCATGTTGGCTAGAGATAGAAAACCTAGTAACGGGGGACCCTTTTCAGCAGTAACCCTACACGGTGTATCATGATACCCTGAAACTAGGCAGGGTGGGGCACGATTACTGGGCTGATTGTAAGAGGTCAAAACGACGGCGGTGGTGTAGCAGTGTAGGTTCTAACGGGGTGCGGGCGTGCACACACTCCGGCGCAGAAAAATAAAGCACTGGGCACCAGTAGCATACCTGTGCATTCTAAGGTTGTGTCGGGCCGCTGCCATGGGACTTGATACACCCCATGGTGGGACCAGCATAGGTAACTACGACATCGGGGGCCGTAAGACACATGTAACTATGCGAGTAGGAGCCGATCATCATTGAATGGATCACATCACCCTGATTTTGGGGTGCCAGTTGGGAACTAGTTTATATGGGTTCAGAGATTAACATGGGGTACGATAGTATATTCGACCCTAGACAACTTAACCAAGTTTATAGTGCTTGCCCACTTCTTGATTATACTTATCATACCCAGTTCTTTATTCATAGACAAAATAGTACTAGACTTACTCAGGCTTTATGTCTGACTCTACTTTTCTTTCGTCTTCTTTCTTCCGTTTCCCCCCCCCCCCCAGGTCCACAGGGAGGGAACACAGCAGCTTGATCAGCCTTAACTCCAGCTTGAAGAAGAGAAATGTATTGCTTGTACTTTTTCGCTTTGAACTATGGCTTTGGACAATCCACCATGGGGCTTTGCAGTTTATCTATGTTTTATTTATGCTTCTTTAAATAATGTACTCAAGACAGATTATGAAAATGTTATGTTATGTTTTTGGAAAGGATGTAAGACAATCATGGTGATGTTTTGTAACACGTATTTGACTTTATGAAATAAAAGTTGTTGTTCTTCCGCTGTTTACAAATATGTGTTCTTATATCTGTCTTGTACATCTGTGACTTGTACTTATAAACCTCCACCAAAATTAGGGCATTCCCTTTGAGAGTGACCCTAACGGAGGTGGGGTGTTTCACATGAAATTGTATGTGAATTAAAACTTGATGTGTTATCATATGGACGTTGCATTTGTATGAATGATTGTGCACTCATGTAGAATTATGAATAGGAAAACTGCACACATAATGGACTCATGGCAAACTCATGATTCGCATTAAGGAGGTCATCTGGATCAGTAGACCGCCAGATTTTGCACTAGATAAGAGACATATACACACACTCTGCATATGTTCATATGGCATTAGAAGTCTTTTACGGACAATGGATGTTTGTGGATGATGGATGAGTAGAAGGATGATTGGATGTTAAGATGCATTCTTCTTAACTTGAAGATTTCGGGGATGAAATCCTTTAAGGAGGGGAGAGTGTAACACCCCGAATTTTCTGAGAATATTAAAATTAACAAATTCAAGAACACTTAATTTTTAGAAGAAGAATCAAGTGAAATGGGTTGCGCTATTACATTCGTCTCAAAATTTTGGTTAAGACAGACATTTGGTTTGCATAAAACGGATAACTTACAAAGAAGTTATTAAGCCTTGAAGTTTGTATGCATATGAGAAATATATATATATATATATTAAATAAATAAATATGCAAAAAAGTTCAAAACAGTGAATCGGGAGGGGAAATAACCAAACCGGCCCATTTTTGAGGTTGACGCGAGCCCCGCTAGGTCGACTAGGGGTTGATTCAGGGTGTTCGGCTGTCAACCCATGGGCCGATTCGCTCTAAGGCAGATGTGGCATCTGATTGGTTCTGATTGACTCCTTGCTGAGTCATTAGGGCTGATGTGGCTATTCTATCTTGTTTAAATGGCTTTGATTTGCTCTAGGTTAATTTGACGGTTCCTATTAAATCAAACTTCTATATAAGCAACCTAATACCTCAACCCTAAATCATATTAAAAATCAAACCAAGTGTCGTCATGCTGTCATTGGACAACCTCGAGTAGCCGCCATTCAACTTGAAGCAAATTAAAAGAGACAAACCAAATCAAATAAAAATTAAACTAAAACAACGATTGTCTACATCAAAGGCAAGCATTTCAAATTCAGAATACAGATTCCAGCAATCAAGATTGTCTTTTGTAAGTGTAGTTATCTTTTAGATGTAATTAAATTTAAGACGTGATTTGATATAAAGTGAAAAATAGAATTATACCATGTTGTATAATATTGACGATGCTAATTCATGTTTGTTTCTTGTGATGATTTTATCACGAATTGTCTTGGAATGTTTGTGGCTTATTGGACTTGGTGTTGGATCTATTATATATTGAGAATGAAACTATCAATATCATATGCAAGTTATATGTTTCATGTTAAGATCTACATATATACGTTTATATGATTAATGCAAGTTGTACGTATTATGTTAGATCCAAGTCAAGATCTACATATATGTATTCAAATGCTTTATGTTAGATCCATATGTCTATATATATGTTCATATGCAAGTTACAAGTTTTATGTTGGATCCATGTCAAGATCTATCTAGGTTCATATGATTAATGCAAGTTATATGTTTTATGATAGATCCAAGTCACGATCTAATTATACATATGTTCATATGCAAGTTACATGTTAGATCCAAAACTAGATCTATATTTATATGCATGTTTGTAAAGTGGACTTATGCAAGTTCACCTTGTTAGATCTAGTTCACACCTATATGTTAATGTTAAAATTATACATGCTTTGGGATTGGACATGTCATGATTATGTCATATGCTAGTTTATAATTGAGGTTATGTTCACACATGCCTATATCTACATATTAACATGTTTTAGGCTTATGATTATCTAAGTCTAAATTATATGCAAGTTCATGTGACATGTTAAATTATATGAATAAATTTTTATGCAAAATTTACATGTTTGGTTGAATCTATATTATGCATGTTCCCTTCTTTATCTCTTGTTTATAAATTGGGCTAATATGTGGGCCCAATGACTTTATGTGATTAATACGAACGAAGAAATGGGGGTAACGTTGGGATAGTTATTAAATCAAAACATGTTAACAATGTAGGTGGGCCCAAAACCATGTAAATGGTTAAGTCCATGAATGGTATAATTTATACCATTAGTCTTGAACATAATTAAAATATGTGACATGAAACACTTGTAGAAAATTCACATATATAAAATGTAAAAGATGAATATGCCTAACCCGAGGTTAGACTGAGTTATGGTTTAAACCTGCCCGGAACCGACCGGCACATCCAGTAACCACAACAATACCTGTATAATGTGATAGGTTAGTGCATCAAGCCCAGAAAGACCCGAGGTTAGACTGAGTTGTGGTGCAAAACTGCCCGGAACCGACCGACACATCCAGTAACCACAACGATACCTGTCTATTGTGAGTGGTTGGTGCTTTAATTAATTAATTAATTAATTGAAGCTCGTGATCAATCAAGCTAGAAATGGTGAGGTTAAGTAATTAAGGGAACACTTAACCAACTTAACATGTTAACAAGACAAGATTGGTGGGGTTAAGTAATTGAGGAAACACTTAACCAACTTAACTTGTTAACTAGATAAGATTGATAGGGGTTAAGTCAAACCAATGACACTTAACCAATTTAGCATGTTGACTGGAAAAACCCTAGTAATAGGGACCCATTTCAGTAGTAACCCACATGGATGTATCAAGGTATCCTTAACTAGGCAGGGTGGGGCACGATTACTGGGCTGAAAATAAGCGGTCAAAAGGGCGGCGGTTAGGTGCGTCAGTGTAGGTTCCGACGGAGTACAGGCGTGTACGGGCTCCGGAGTGGAAAAAGCAGGCACTGGGCACCAGGCATACACTTGTGCATCTTTGAATCCTGTCAGGGTTGCCATTATAAGACTTGATACACCCTATACTGGAACCAGCACAAGTACTTAAAAATCACGTGGGGCCGCATGACACCGGGAATACATGAATGCGAGTAGGAGCCGATCAATACATGAATGGGATCACTTTATCATGAACATACATTGCTAGTTAAACAGCTCTTAATGGGTGCAGAGAAGTAAAAGTGGGTACGATAGCCAAATCTAGTTAAATCTTACTTTACCTCATTTTAGGACTACCCTATCCTTATGGTATCATTCTAAGTTCATTTTATTCATGTCATAGTCTTTTACTTGTTTACATGCTATTAAATAACTGGGCTTACCAGACTTATGTCTGAACCATTTTCCTTTCGCTTCTTTTCTTCCGTCCCCCCCAGGTCCGCAGGGAGGAAACACTTCTGCTTAGTCCAGGTTAGCCAAAGCTTGAAGACCATAGATGTAAGGCTTGGACTTTCCTTTTTGAGCTATGTCTATGGTCAAGCACTTATTGGGGATTTATGTCATTTTATTTTCAGTATTGCTTCTTTATGTTTTCAAGACAGATGAAAAGTTGTAATAATTTGGAAGGTTGAAACAGTTGTTGAATTGTTGTGTTGAACAAGTATTTATGAAATAATATTGATCTTTTTCCGCTGCATAAATTTCCTGTCTTGTAATTTATTAGTATCTTCTACCTTAAAACGCTCCATCGAAGTTAAGGCATTCCCTTTGAGAGTGACCTTAACGGAGGTGGGGTGTTATAGAGGTCGACCCCCAAGTCGACCTGCCTTGGTATTTAATTTTCAGAATTGTTTTATATAAATTTCTGAAAGTTCCGAGGCCCATAACTTCTTCATACGAAGTCCAATTTTCGAAAACCTGGACTCTATTCCAAGCAGAATTTCGAGATGAACGCAATGGCATAACCCGTTTCCCCTATTTCTCAAATTTTAATTAATTATTCTTTAATTCGTTACTTTAATATTCTCAGAAAATACAGGGTGTTACACTAAAAGTCAACGATGAAGACGGTGGTTGAAGACCAGAGATCTTCACATCGTTTGGATGATTACTGATGTCTTGATTGGATTGTACACCCAAGACAAGGTAATAAGTGGTGATCGTCCGGACGTACTTGGAGATCGTCCGGATATGCGAGGACCTCTCTCCTGTATTGGACATATGGGGCAAAGAATAAGGTGCCTCCGGTTTCGTTCAGACCCAGAACGGACTTGTAAATGGATGCGTGTCTGAAATTGGATTTCATTCTGTATTGATTGATTTCTATTAAATATATATCTATTTGGTGGAAAAGAATTTATTCTCTTGCTTAACACACTTTTCTGAGACGTATGAGCTTAGAGGTTATATATTGATAGGCATCAGTTGTATGGCGTGAATTATCAGTGTGGCATGATAAGATGCAAATGATCAAGGCTTTTGTTGAAAAGCAGAGTTTTATGGATGATGATCAAAGAACAGCTTTAATTAGCATAACATTGTGTATACCATTAATTCGCGAGCCTCATACCCGGTATGAGTCAAAAACGGGATAGTGACTACAGGAAGTGCATGCGTTTCTTTCTAACTAGAAGTGGTGTCATGGTATAGAGCCCAAACATTTTTACTTATGTGGATGATGGATTGCAAGGCGCCTTAGATATGATTGGTCGACATACTGACCATTTTAGAGGTTCGATAGGACCGGGAAACGTGTGTTTAGGAATAACCAATCCACTAAAGTAAGTGTGGACCAGCCCTGAAGATCCAAGGGCTCGCCAGCGTCCGAGTCCTGGGTCATTCCGCTAGAGATGGCCCAAATTGGTAAGGAGACATCCCATGCATTGACTCATTGATGGAATCCAATTTCCAATACATGACTTTCGGTTTTAGTTGTAAACCTATATGGCGAAATAGTAGGATGGGGTACTATGCCATCTATGATTGATACATTTATGTTTGAAGTTGTATTGACACTATACACTTATAGTAATTTCAAAATGATTTGTTTTTAAATGTACCAAGCATGTTTGGCTATTATAAGGGAAATTTCTATCCTCCGGCTTGCGTTGCATTGTGTGATGGGACCTGAGTCTTATGATATCTTCATTTTTCAAAAAGCATTGCATTGTTTTATTTTAAACTGAGATTCGTATGGAGTAAACCCGTTCCGTGTTATACGGGTGGTCCTATGATTTACCAACTTTTAAAGTAAAGATTTAATAACTGTTTTGGTTCTCACACCAGTCCCATGACTGATTCGGGGTTTATTGTTTCTACCTAAACTATGGGTGCCCATATTTTCCACACGGGCAGCTAGTAGTTTTGGTTTTCATAGATATTTCTTTTCCTGGAATCCAGGATTACAACTGGAGCTAAATTTGGAAAGCTTTGTATTTGTGTATTTCCTTCAGTTGTGGTAGTTGATATTTCCATTGCGCATTATACTTATGTATTATTTTTCCGTTGCTTTGTAATTTAAAACTCTGATATTTTTCTACTGTATATTATTTCAACTCTGATTTTCTTGTACTCTGATGTAAATTGTTGTAATAGCAATGAAGTGCTCTATTATTTGTATTCTGATGCGTCGTGTTCTCAACACAATCCGGGTTCCTCCGTTTCTTCGGGGATCAGGAAAGTCTGGGTCGTTTCATTGATTATCCAATAGCCATATAACACATCTTTTCCTGTAAAACAACACAACTTTTCAAATAATCAAATAACTTTTCAATTAATTCAAATGCCTTTTCAAATATTCAAATGACTTTTCAAATAATTAAAAGACTTTCCAAAATAACTAACTACAACTATATCATGATGGTTTTGTAACATATCTAAGATTTCTAATTTTCAAATCCCAAATTCCAAATTTCAAAAATCAAGTTGTAATTTGATTTTTCAATAAAAATGAATGTAGACTTATCTAGTACTAATGCAATACATAAATTTAAACTATTGTTATAAATTATTTCAAAATTTTCAAAAATCAGATTATGAACTTCTTGAAAGACCAGGCTCTGATACCAATTGTTAAGAAATGCGGAATGGATCATTAAGGCAAAACAAACACTAGAGGAGGGGTGAATAGTGTTTGTGGGAATTTAAACAAAATCTAAAACTTATGTGAACTATGGGATGAATCAAACACCAAAAGCACAATAATAGACACAGATACCGAAATAAAAATGAAGAAAAGGAAAGAACACACCAGATTTTATACTGGTTCGGATTATTCCTACATCCAGTCCCGCACAACGCTGGATTACAGAGAGTTTATTGCTATGTCAATAGTCAAATACACCCTCCTTGATTTCACGGCTACAAGAAATACCACCGATTACTATTTCCCTGATTTCTCGACTACAAGGAAACACCTGTTCCTATTTCCTTGATTTCTCGGCTACAAGGATACCACTGATTCCTCTTTTACTCAACCCAAACAATTACAAACAGCTCTAAAACTCTTCAATATCACTTGATTCAGAGAGAGATGAGAAGAGAGTGTAGAGAGAAGAAGTTTGATCAAAACGGAATTGAATTCGGCAGAGTATAAGCGTAGAAATCATAAAAATGGTTAAGAATGATTATATAATGAAAGAGGATGAAAGTGAAGTAGAAGATATGTTTAAAAATTTGGTTGTAACCCCTTTTTATAGTGTGTGAAAGGTTGCAACATTTCTGAATCGTTTCAAATAGTGAAAAGACACTTCCTTTCAAAATTGAAAAAGTGGCAGTTATATGTCGACATGGTGTATTTGTTATGTCGACATACCCTAGTGTATTTTTGATTTTTAAAACATTTTTTCAAGTGTTTTGATATAAATATAATTCTGGAAATTCTTGAATCAAAATATAGTATTGTAAATTAATATTATAAAATAGAAAACCATATGAAAACATAAAGTTAAACTATATAAAAATATTTATAAAATTATAAGGTTTTAAAATATATAAATATAAAGTATAAGGATACAAATATATAAAATTTATGTTTGAAAAACAAAGAAGAATAAGAAAGGGAAAAAATAGAAAAGATAGAAAATAAAATAGAGAGGATTAAGGATAGAATTAAAAATCAAAATTTGAAAATTAGAATTAGAATTTGAACCTGGAGTGCTGTTTAGAGTCTTACATATTCTAAACTCTATAACTATATTAATCTTGAACTCTTGAATTCTTGAAATCTTGAATACTCATGAGTCTTGAAATTTGTCTGAATTCTAAATCTATATCATCTTTAAAACTGTATAGTCTTCAGTAATATTTCCTGTATATAATTCCTGCAAATGTATATATATATTCTATACAAAATGTGTTGGTATATATTTAATAATCAATGATAATTGAAATAAGGTTATTCTCATAAAAACTCTATTCTCCAACTATCTCCCCGTTTTTGATGATGACAACCTTAGTTTGTAAAATATCATACTTGTACATGCCTATTGATGATGATCCTTCTAATACTCCCTCATTCTATATGAATCCTATAAACTATGTCTATATTTTTGAATTTCTCACCCTTTGGCATTATCAAAAAGAAATTCTAAAAGTACTCATCCTAAAATCCTATAACCACCTAAATAATAAAGTACTCCCCCTGAATCCTAAATCCTATATCTACATATCCTATTTCTGTATATAACTCCCCCTAAATATATAACTCCCCCTTAATATATAATTCTCCTTTTATTTATTTATTTCTATAGCTTCCCCTAAATTATGACTATAGTAGTCTAAATAGAAGGATACTAAACTAAGCAGTCCAATCAATATTTATAATCAATCAATCAATCCAAACAAGCAATTTAAACAAGTAATTCAAGAAATCAATTCAAGCAATCAATATTTACAATCAATTGTTAGGGGTTATCAATAACCAGTGGCCTAGCCTTCCATCATGGCGTCACGACGATACCTCAGAACTGATTTCACGGTTAGCCGCGCGACTCAAACAAGTTTCTATTTCAAATTCCATTTGAAATCCAATTTCCTCTTTGAAAAATAAATTTTCCTTTTTAATTTCATTCTTAAATTTGAAATATAGTATCATCAAATGATAATTTTTCTTTTCATTTATAAATGTCGTTTATAAATTCAGTTACTTGTTTTTGTTACTGAAACCATCAATTTAATTCAACCCATCACACATATATAATTATGTAAACAACAGTAAAACAATTTGGAGGAATCCAGTTGGATCTCTTTAACCTGTTTCCCTGCATCCGCAGGTGTTAGTCAACATAAATAATACCAATCCTGCTTCATGGCAGGATATCGCGGTATAAGGGTCATCTTCTATATATACTGTAAGGAGCAAAGGGAAATCATCTTCTAATGGTACTGCGGAATATATCCAATCACCAATTATATATATATATATATATGTATGTATTCTCAACCACCATGCCTAAATATAACTAATATATATAATAGCCACAATAATATTTCAATGCATCCAAACAACCAACAAACAACGTATAACATTATGTTAAACGAATATTCGTTTATAATAAATTATAATTGAATCCAGAGAGTGATTTTACACACCTTGATTTTCATATTTGTTGAATATCCAATTAAAATTTCCAAGTCTCGTGGCTACGAATCGTCTCGTATAATCTATATCGCACGTAAGATTTATATGATTTTGTTAATCAATTAATTTAAATTAACTTACTAAAATAAATAGCTTTTCTATGTATATTTAAATTTTGTAAAAGGTTATACCTTATTGCCTTAACCAATAATGAAGCAACTCAACAATTTTCGATCTACTATGTGGCAATCAACACTATTTCAATTAGCTTCAAAATCACTTTGCCATTTAACCTTTTTAAACACCCATAGCCAATCCATGCCGTTGCACCACCCGCAATGATTTAATCGTCACTATAAACCCTACCACAAACACTTCGACTTCCTCCTCACCTGTATTACCTCGGACCAACATCTTCAATTTGATAAGACCACTTCATTGCTTTTAAAACCATCACCTTTCACTGTTTAGGCAGGCTCCTCCAATAAAGTGGTCCATTCCCTTCATGCAAGAGCTTCCACAGTCACCGACCGAACCCTCCAATTACTCCACTGCCTTACTGTCGAACCTCTACTCATCATCATAAATTTCAACTACTCCAGTTCCTCCCATCGACATCGCACATTCCCACTGCCAACCTCTGGAATACCCCAAATTCACACCATTCGATCCCCAGTGACAACACACCTCTGTAAATACAGCTCCTCTAATACCCTTTCGAACTCGAAATCAAATATCAACCTCTACAGAGTGTGACCGCACATCTTAACAACACCTTCATTCGAACCCATTTTCGCACCCATCATCGTCGAAGTTGCCATAGCAAACCCTAGAACACCCCATCGATAGTCATTATACTTCCTCCTTAAATCGCTAGCGTTGCTTCTAGGTCTCGAGCTTCTGGGGACATCGCGGTTTCGAATTGCGATTCCATTCCCTCTCTGTTTCTTTTTTTTTATAAGATCGATCAACTTCAAATTGGGAAAGAATAAAGCGTTGAACGAAAAAAAATCATGAATGAAGAAAGAGGGAAAAAGTGGATAGCAGCCATTTTCTTTTCGAGTTGAAGCTTTTGATTTCTCTGTTGTATGAAAGAAAGGGGATCACGATGTTTATATAAAAGAGGAACGAGGGACAATTTGTACACAATCCATTAAATCGTTGTTTTGCTTTGCTAAAAAGGGAGGGAACAAATTGTACTGCTCAAAGAAATAGGCTGCGATGTTTTATTTTAAGGTAGCGTTATTTAAAGGCATAGGTCGGCTGAATGTAATTTGATTTAAAGTTGATTTGATTTTGAACCAACTTATTTAATTTTAAAATCAAAATATCTCATGGTTCCATACTCCCATTTGAGTGTAACAACCGGTGTTACTTAGGTTACACCACTATTCTTAACACAATGGATCAAGTTCTGGAGCATAATTTGATTATATGGAGAAGATATCAATTTAAACCGACGATTTAAATTAAATCCGATTTAATTATTTCAGGGCATTCTCTAACCGTGCGATCAAGCTATAAATCCAAATGTTATGAAATTTGAAATCCAATAATAATACACTGTTACAGATCCAATGGAACTGGATTCATCAAATTTTAAGGTCGTTTGAAAATTGACTATTCTTAAGTAGCATATTAATCAATATAACATAATTTAAATTCAAACCATTCAAATTCATTGATAATAAATTATTATTTTTGTTTATATTCAAATAAAATTTATATTAGTCGATAAAATCGTTTCAATTCAGTTTCAACTCTGAATTCAATTATTATCGTTTCGTATTACGATAATTCAATATTTTTGAAACTGAATCGTATATCGATTATTGAATCAATAAATTCCAAATTAAAATTTCATTTATATTTCTAACTCAACATTTAAAAATAATTTAATTGTTCAAAATAAATTAACTAAAAATCTGAGACGTTACATTCCTTCCTCCTTAAAAAAATTTCGTCCCCGAAACTTCTAAGCCAGAAAGATGATATAACTCTTCCACTTGGTTGAGATCATACAGTTCATATCTCCATAACTCTATTCTCACACAGAACCACTAAATCTCATGTCTATACTCAATTCCCATCATTTATCTCAATTGATTTGTCCAGTTGTCACATTCTTATCTTAAATACATATGGTCTCCTACATATCCACATCTACACAAACATATTTATCAAATTCCTTATTTACTATATTCAATTCATTTTATTCCAATTCATTCAAATTGATTCAAATCAGTTTGTTTATTCCATTTATGACAAAGAAATTTTTTACGCAAATTTAGTGTTATATGGTAAATAAATAACCACTTATATTTCTAGCCAATTCAAATTGGTTCCAAATCAATTTATCCATTTCAATCCATTTAACTTGCTTGAGTAAAATTTAGAATCCCAGAATTCAAATACCTGGTTTTTATTTCAAATTCGTTTGAAATCTTATAAATATATACACATATATTTATTTCCATCTCAAATTCAAAACATTTGAATTTTCCAAAACAACACTTTTTCTCAAATAAATCCCTATTGGAAATTTTATTATGGTAGCAATCCATCACTAAGAAACTCGAAAATGAACGCCGATGATGGCGCGCTTCATCATCGAAATTATTTTCTAGTGATAGAAGTGAATTCAGTGCTTTATCATTTTCAAAAATCTATTCAATATGATTTTTATTCAAAACCCTTCTAAACAAAACTAATTTACTTTATATACTTTAGGAAAATACTTTTCCAAACATCCAGGATTCAAATTTCAAATTGTGGTTTCAATCCAATTTTAATTTATCTCATTTGTATATATTATTCATATACAAGTTCTATTTAGTTATTCATAATCATTTAAAATTTTATAATCTGAATCTCAACCAACACATCTATATATTGGAATAATTTTGAAAAATTATTCTTTTATATCAAAATATAATTTTGGGTAAAATAATTTCATTTCCCCAGCTTTAATACATACTGTGTCGGCTCATCGTATTCAAGTGTTTAGAAACCCCTATCAACACCGTGGTTCCCCACCGTCAACCAGAATTCATAAGCCACTTAACCAATAAATCTCCACAATATAAAACCATTTTCCTATACAAACTACAAATACGCTCTCTCATATATATACACTCAAACTTATTCTAGGGTGGTACTGACCTTTCTCTAATGAGTAACCCCAATAAAGCCTAGGTATTCGCTTAACCCAAGCTCTAATACCAAATGTAAAGGCACACAAATCTGCTCTATTTAATTTGACTAAAACAACACACGTCCAACTCAAATTGTACGGAAATACGTGTCATTAGGGTTAAAGAAATAGAAATCGATAAAAGATAGAACTGAAAGAAACATCAAAATCTCACAACGGAACTGAACAAAATATAATATCATGTATCACAACCTTGAAATACAATCTTTATTGTATATACATACCATATCAGAGTACAATACATATACATCACAATGCAAATAACATTAAAAATAACTAATGGTGAAGCATCCTGCTTCAAGCTCCTCCAAATGTACCTGTAAAAGACTAAAAAACTTGAATGCCTACACAAATTTGATTATCCAAGAATTTATGGTAAAACAAACAAAAAAAAACTCTGGGTCAGTCATGGAACTGTTGTGAGTAAACTCCAACCATTTTGTTTAACTTTTAAAAACCCTTTTAAGGAAAGGATAATCGTATCCACACATGAATATGGATGGTTTTTAACTTACAATAACGAAAAACATTTTTTGATATCAAAATACGGTGATATTATAATAATGTATAATCAAGTAAATAACTATCTAGCAGAACACCTGCATCTCACGCTCCACATGCATAGTATAAAATCAAAAACCACAGGCGCTTATTGGAGATTGGATTCCGACTATGACAAGGTATGGAACCACTTTCCGATCAGTGTACTCTATAGGGGATACACTGCGGTTCAACAAGAACATCCTGCAACTCGACCATACATGACCGGTCACTCATTTAGCTTGAGAGGACCGAATGTACTATTAGCCATGGTTGTCGGTCATCCAACCGTATCTGCAAGATACATAAATGAAAGAAGAACTCTGAATTTTCTCTAGATTGGTGATAATACACCCTGCTGGGGTGCGACCCAACTAGCTATGTTGCCTGCCCGATTTTTGTCATTTCCCGGTTGTGAGGCATGAGGTCATGATTAACTTTTTAGAACAGTACGCCACCATTTTCTCTAGATTGGTGATAATACACCCTGCTGGGGTGCGACCCAACTAGCTATGTTGCCTGCCCGATTTTTGTCATTTCCCGGTTGTGAGGCATGAGGTCATGATTAACTTTTTAGAACAGTACGCCACCATTTACTTTGAATGCCACATCTTCAAACCTATCAAATTACTAGTTGATTTCTCCAAAAATATTATGGGTAAAAAAGCTAAGAGAAATGAATTTGTATACCACTAGACATAATACCTAAAAGAGATCGTCTTATGTGATCCTTTAGGCATACTTTACTAGATATTCGTCCGTACAAGTTGTCCTAGGACAAAACAAACCAAAGATACTATCCTGTAAACAGAACAGACCTTGCATTTTACTTCATCTTCAATTATCTTCAGCATAATCTAATACGCAACGTCTATGCCTATACGGAGTGGTTTTTGGATAATAAATCCAACTGGTCTCACCATATTGACAACGATGGGGAAAAACTTTGATAGTCAATTATTTAACTATAGAAAAAAAACATCCATCCCAATTTCCAACTGGAAATATTACTGACTAAGCATCAAACAATCAATGGCCTTTTTAATTAATATTTCATTAATTAAATCACTTCCCGAATTCCTTTCGATATTCTTGTCTGAATATTTTATAACGCTTTGGCCTCTTACACTATATGGAAAGATTTCCATTTTTTGACTTCTTTATTTTCTATACTTAGGAAATATCTTTTATTTATAATCGGAAAACATTTCCAATTACTTGTCCCTTCCACAAAACCCTTCATTTTTATACTTAGGAAAATATTCTTCATTTTATTTTGAAACGTTTCCAAATTACATTTACTTGGGTTAAAACAAATGTTGCGTAAAACATTGTTACAGCAACCCAAAATACTACATTCAATTAAATATATTTACCTTTATCTTCGAGACCGGATCTTTTTGTTTATCGGTTAATAATGAAATCAATCAAGTTCGGGTATAATTACCTCTCAGACCTTGACTGAATAACATCCTTAACTTCAAAACATACAAGACTACTTATCTCGAATAATCAACATCATATATAGTCAATTATCCATTTGTAAACGTGTATATGTTTCTCTTTCTATTCTTACCGAGTTCAAGTTTATAGATTTCCCTTTTGCTCATAATATTCTATATTAAGTTCGTTTCCTTATCGAATTCTATATATATATCGGTATATTGATTTCTAGTTATCAAAATTTATTAAAATTATTCTAACTCCTTAAATTTTCATAAAATTTCGCCAGCGTCTCCTTTGCACGGCTCAATCTGTACAATTACAACTCACCACATTTGGTCCTTTCCATTAAAAAACAAAAAGCCAAGCGGCTTGCCCAATAATCTCATAAAGTCTCATACAAAATTTAAACATGTACTTTTTTGTCGAGCACTCAAATTATAATATTCATTCTCTTCATTCCATACCTGTTTAACATATATACGTCCATCCCCAATTTATTTCAATCAACCCAACAAAATTCGCTAACCACTTCATTAATTAGCACTTTTTCTAAATACACTTTTGATTTGAAAATATCCTAAATAAACATATTTTTTTTCGCTTATACATAAGTCAAAATCAAATTCTATTTTCAATCTCAAGTTTTATATTCAAATTTCCAATTCCATTTTACAAATTCAGTTTCCTTAACAAAAGTTGAATTCAATCCAGTCTTTCTTTAACTAATTTCCTTTCACATTAGTCAACTTCATTTCGTAATGAAAGATATGATTTTTATATCAAAAATCAATTCATTCACTCCACTTGAGTTCGTATTTATTTTATAACTTAAATTGGGATTTTCACATTGAAATTCAGATTTTATTCACTCAAAATACTTTTATTTTATTTAATAAATCGTTATGTTTATAAATGATTTTATAACGACTTTTCTAAAATTTGATTTGATATAACTTAAAACCTATAAGCAAAATCCAGATTTTTCTCTTCCATTAGAAAACTATCATTCAATAAGTCTGGGCGTTTCATGTTTCATCGAATTTCGACTTATATTGTGTTCTATAAACTCAATTGAGGTTCGAATCATCAAATTACGAACTACTGCGTTGTTTCAAGTTCGTTTTTAATTAGATTAAATTATAAACATTCAAACTTTGTTATTAATAGATTTCAACTCTACTTCTTCACAATTTTAATATAATAACCCAATTTTCCAAAGCTAACTTAAAAACTCCGACTTTCTACAATTGTCTATTTTTCAATCAAAATTCATAACTGATTATGAATGCATTTTTAGAACCCACTTTACTGCATTAAATTCCCATTTTTCTTTGGAATAAACTATTTGATGATATTCGACAAAATCAAACTCTAATTATAAATCCATATGGATTTATTTCAGTTCAGTTTATATTCCGAACATTGGAATAAATTTCATTGTTTCCTTTGAAAATGATTTCCAATTCCCTTTTTAAATTCATACTTCAAATTAAATTTATAAATTATTCAGTGATAGTTTCTCTCTTCTATTTAAAAACGTTGTTTATAAATTTCACTTCTCATTTTAAATTTGAAAACAAGTTTCTATTTCAAATTCCATTTGAAATCCAATTTCCGGTGTGGAAAATAAATTTTCCTTTTTAGCTTCATACATGAATTTGAAATTTAATATTATCAAATGATAACTCTTCTTTCCATTTATAAACGTCGTTTATACATTCAATTACTTGTTTTTATTACTGAAAACAAGTAAATATTTTTTTAACTCATTCAAAATTCAATTTCTATTTTGACAACACAATTTTTTTCCTTTCTAATTCTAAATATCTTTTTATGATATTTTTAAATATCAATATCTAGGGCCAGTGATATTCAAAAAACCAAATACACAAACCATCAATTCAACACATTATACATACATAAATATGTAAACAATAATAAATAAATTTTGAGAAATCTAGTTGGATCCCTCCAATCTATTTCCTTACATCCACAGATGTTAGTCAACATAAATAATACCAATCCTGCTTCATGGCAAGATATCGCGGTATAAGGGTCATCCACTATATATATTGTGAGGCACATTGGGAAATTATCCACTAATGGTACTACGAGGAATATCCAATCACCAATTATATATATATATATATATATATTCTCAACAACCAACCTAAATATAACTAATATATATAGTAGCCACAACAATATTTCAATGCATCCAAACAACAAACAAACAACATATAACATTATGTTAAATAAATATTCGTTTACAATAAATTATAAACGAATCCAGAGAGTGAGTTTACTCACCTTGATTTTCATTTGTTGAATATCCAATTAATATTTCCATGTCTCGTTGCTACAAATCATCTCGAATAATCTGTCTCGCACTTATGATTTATATGATTTTGTTTATCGACTAATTTAAATTAACTTACTAAAATAAATAGCTTTTCTAGATATATTTAAATTTCTGATCTACTATGTGCCAATCAGCCCCACTTCAATTAGCTTCAAAACCACTTTGCCATTTCACCAATCAACTTGCAGGTAATCGATTTACATTTCCTATTTAAACACTCATAGCCAATCCATGTTGTTGCACCACCCAAAATGATTTTTTCATCACTGTAAACCCTACCACAATCACTTCGACTTCCTCCTCACCTGTTCTACCTCGGACCAACATCTTCAATTCTATAAGACTACTGCATTGCCCTTAAAACCATCAACTTTTACTGTTTAGGCAAGCTCCTCCATTATAGTTGTCGATTCCCATTATGCTAGAGCTTCCACGGTCACCGACCGAACCCTTCAGTCACTTCGCTACCTTACTGTTGAACCTCTACTCACACCATTCGATCCCCACTGCCAGCCTCTAGAATAACCCAAATTCATACCATTCGATCCCCAGTGACAACACACCTCTGAAAATGTAGCTCCTCCAATACCCTTTCAAGCTTTAAATCAAATATCAACTCTACAGAAATCGCAGTGAAATCACACCTCAACAAAACCTTCGTTTGAACCCATTTTTGCCCCCATCAACGTCGAAATTGCCATAGCAAAACCTAGAACAAACCATCGATAGTCACCCGACTTCCTTAAATCACGAGCGTTGCTGCTAGGTCTCGAACTTTTTGGAACATCGCGGTTTCAAATCGCGATTCCATTCCCTTTCTGTTTCTTTTTTTATAAGATTGGTCGAATTCGAATTGGGAAAGAACAGAGCGTTGAACAAAAAAAATCATGAATGAAGAAAGAGGGGAAAGGGATTAACGACCATTTTCTTTTCAAGTTGAATCTTTTGATTTCTCCATTGAATAAAATAAAGGGGATCGCAATGTTTATATAGAAGATAAATGAGGGACAATTTGTTCACAAGCCACTAAATCGTTATTTTGCTTTACTGGAAAGGAAGAAAACAAATTGAACTGCTTGAAGAAATAGGATGCGAAGTTTTATTTTAGAGTAACGTTATTTAAAGGCATAGGTCTTTTGAATATAATTTGATTTGATTTTGAACCGACTTATTTAATTTTAAAATCAAAATATCTCACGGTTCTGAGCTCCTATTCGAGTGTCGCAGCCGGCGTTACTAGGGTTATATCACTATTCTGACACAATGGAACAAGTTTTGGAGCCTAATTAGATCGTATGGAGAAGATATCTACTTAAACTGATGATTTAAATTAAATTCGATTTAACTATTTCTAGGCATTCTCTAACCATACGGTCAAACTATAAATCCAAATGTTACGAAATTTGAAATCCAATAATAATACACTATTACGGATCCATTGGAACCGGTTACATCAAATTCTGAGGATGTTTGAAAATTGACTATTATTAAGTACCATATTAATCAATATAACATAACTTAAATTCAAACCATTCAAATTCATCGAAAATAAATTATTATTATTGTTTATATTCAAATAAAATTTATATTAATCGGTAGAATCGTTTCGATTCAGTTTTAACGCGGAATTCGATTATTATCGTTTCGTATTATGATATTTCAACATCTTTGAAATTAAAATGTGTATCGGTTATTAAATCGATAAATTTCAAATTAAAAATTCATTCATATTTCTAACTTAACATTTAAAACTAATTTGAATGTTCAAAATAAATTGCCAAAAAATTCAGGATGCTACATATGTACATGTTTATATGCATGTGCAAAGTATAAAATATGCAGGTAGCAAACCAACCAACTCACAAACCAATATTATAAAAATACAAGTTGACAGAGACAACAATATCAAAGTCAAAGCATATACAAAATCAATAAACCAAAATGGAAACCAAATTTAGGCCACACACTACAAGATAGTGCACACACTGCTTTGTTCATGGCAGTGCAAACACCGCCTTGTTTATGGTGAAAATGCAACTCAAAATGGTTCAGAAAATGGTTTAAGCTCAAGTGATTAAAAATGGTTCATCTCAAAACAATTCAAGGCAGTGCACATTCCCCCGTTCAAGACTAAAACATGGCAAGCTTTTGGGAGTTAATCAAAGCAATTCAACAGTTGTTTCAAACCCATGGAAACTCAAGCATGGAAATTCACACACTAAATTAGCAAATTGAAAGTGTAACACTTACATATATATATACATACATACATATGTATGCATGGACATAGTGGAATCAAAAGAACATTCACACATATATACATACATATGTATGTATATTCATGGAAGATATTTCACAAAATAAAACAATGCAATAAGATCAACAATCCAATAAGGAACATGGGTAAAGATACATAAACACAAGTGCAAGTGTGCACTGCCCTACAAGGAAGAGCATCAATGAAAATGATCAAGTCGAGTACAACAATAGTGAATATGTACATATATATAAATATATATGTAATGACCCATATTTTAAGGTATAATAGTTAATTTATTTAATTATTTAAAATAGTGATTTAGGGAATTAAATTGTTGTTGAATTAAATAAAGTGAATTATTTAATTAATTTTAATAATAAAATAATATTATTAAGTTAAAAATAATCAAAAATAGTGGAATTCACAATATAGTGTGAATTGGATTATTTAAAATATATAGTTCAGCTTAGAGTTGAATTATATGAACAAATATATTCAATCAACGACAGTTGAACATATAAATTATAATATAATTATAATTGAGCTAGAAATGGCGCGGCAGTTCGCTATTTGGCGATTTGAACTTCAATTGAAAATACATAAGTCGTTTTAAATCGGATTTCTGTGAAATAAGAAACGTTGGGAGCTGGTGAAGTATATCTTTCTAGTGGAAGAGAAAAATCGGGATTTTGTCCTGTAGATATTGATTTATGTCCAAATCAAATTTTAGAAAAGTTGCTGTGGAATTCCTTTATAATTTATAAAGGAACTATTTATATTTTAAAAAGGAATTTCAATATAAATCGAATATCGGGTTGACCCAGAATTGAAATATCGAGTTAGAAATTTATATAGGAATATTCTGAAGCCGTATGGTATTCCACTGTGAATATAGACGATAATATTTATTTTTAAATATTAAAATTATTTTTTATTTAAATATATTTATATATTTAAATAGGCTATTTAAAGCTTTAAAAATAGCGACTTTTGTAAACGAAGTCGGAATTCGACGAAACTAATTTTGTTGGATCCGCAACATCAAATTATTGCTAGATTCCAAATTCTGTGATTTTTTTGAGTCACTGTGTGGCCGTACGGATTTATAGAGTGAGAAACAGTCGATATTCTGACGGTTAAAAATACGTTGTGTGAGCATACGGAGTTGGAATTCGACGAAACCAGTTTCGTTGGATCCGTAATGTCAAACTGAATCTGCATGTCAATTTTCATGATTTTTGGATATCATGTGTTATCACAGGAATTTTAAAGGACATATGTAAATAGCGTATGCTTAAAAATAAATAAAATAATTAATATAAAAATATTTAAATCCTCTATAAATACCCTCTCTAAGTTTTCCTAAACCTAAAACACTTCATTTCAAAAGTCAACAAAGCAAGAAAATGCGCCGCTGATTTTTTTTCCTCTTTCAATAAAAATGTCGATCTTCAACAAATTCAAACAAATCCAAATGAAATCATAAAATCGTAAAACATATATATTTGCACTGCTGAATGGATTCTCTTGATCTAGTATAATATTTGGGGAGTGCGACGCAAATCTGGGAGGGTCAAAACTCAATAGTATTGGCTAGGGTTCAAATTCATGAGTTGTTGAGAGAGTATTGGGCGGAATGGAGGGTGTGTTGGTGATCGTGGTGAGTAGAGGTTTGTGTAGGCGGATTTTCGTGTATTCCGCATCCAATTTCGTTCGATCCTGTACTGGTTGTCTCGAATGCTTGCTGAAGCTCGACGGTGGAAAGGGCCATGCGAGTATGACTTGTTGGAGATGGTATTGATGAGGTCGGAACAAGGAGTAGGATGGGGGTCTCCGTTGGTTGAACGGTTGATTGAAGGAGGAGCTAGGAGGAGAGGGGGTGGCGTTGTAATGGGTTTGAGGAAGGCTTCAGGAATCGGATACAGGAATTAGATGGGAAGAAGAAATACACGAGTGAGGGTGAATCATTTGGGCCGGTGAAAAGTGGGTAAAGCCCAATGACTTGAGTATTTAATTTAAAAACTATTTAAAAAGTTATTTAAGCTTGTAAAATCTATATCTTCTCCATACGTAATCAAAATTTGACGAAATAAGATCCTCGGGATCGTATGGACGAGGGCAACACCATGGCACTAACTGGGAGTGAATCTGAGCTCGCTACAATTTATTGTAAAATAAATTGTCCGTCTGAAACAAAGATGGTTAATCGTTATTTAATGATAACTGTCCAATCACCAACTCTGAACAGTTATATTTTTATAACGTATTGTTAGAACTGTTAATCATCTGTTAATTGCTGTGTGTTAACTGTTTGGTTGAATTGCTTGTGTATTGGCTGAAATTATAGATAACGATATATATATAAATCATTAATCAAATGTTGATTCTGTTTAGTAGAATATTTCATATTGAAATGAAATCGATGTTAATTATATTGTTTAACATCTGTGATGCAAGGAAATAGGTTGGAGGAATCCAACTGGATTCCTCAACATTTATTTTACTGTTTTCATATATTGTAATATATGATGTGATATAAAATATATTGACGATGATGTGTGTTTAAATGATATCGATCATTGTGATTTGGTATTTTAAATACCGTAAGGAATACTGACATGTAGAAAGAGGATTTTCAAAGTATATTTTGAAAATAAATTAGTTATGTAAAATCAATGGGTTTTATATATAAAAAAAGGGATTTTATAAAAGGAAACAGTTATAAAATCAAATGGGTTTTGAAAAGAAAATATTTATTAGAAATAAATATGATAAAGATAAAAAGTGAATTATTTATAAAATCAAAGGATTTTGTAAAGAGGAATATTTATTGGGATAATAAATAGAAGTATAAAGGTATTATTTAATTGGGAAATAAATAAGAGGTATAACGGAAATATATTTGTAAAACAAATACAAAGGAAGTTATTTGCAAAACAAATAGAAAGAGAAATATTTGTAGAACATTTACAAATAAAATAGAAAAAAGGAATATTTGTAAAATATTTACAAATAGAATTTAAAAGGAAATATTTGTAAAACATTTACAAATAGATTTAATGGAAATATTTATTTATAGGAAATAAATAGAATGTTATAAATGATATATTTATTTGTTAAATAAATAGAAAGATGAAAAGGAAATATTTATTTGTTAAATAAATAGAAAAGATAAAAGAAATATTTATTTGTTAAATAAATAGAATTGAAAAGGGAATATTTATTTGTTAAGTAAACAAATAGAAAAGGAAAATTCAAAGGAGATAATTCAAAAGGAATGATTCAAAGGAATAAATCAAAGGAGTTAATGCAAAAGAGTAAATCGAAATGAGTTAATCGAATATTAGTTATTCGATTAGAGTTAATCGAATAGAGCAAATAAGTAGAGTTAACCAGTTAAAGTTAATCAATTAGGGTTGACCAATTAGAGTTAACTAGTTAGAGTTAATCCGTTAGAATTAGAATTAACCAGTTAGAGTTAATCCGTTAGAATTAGGGTTAACCAGTTAGAGTTAATCAGTTAGGATTAAAGTTAACCAGTTAGATTTATTCATATGGAGAAATCGAATAAAGTTAAAAGGAGTAAGTCGAATATGGTTTATTCGAATAGAGTTAAAGGAGTTATCGAATATAGTTTATTCAAATAGAATTAAAGGGGTAAATCGTATATGGTTTATTCGAATAGAGTTAAAGGAGTTATCGAATATAGTTTATTCGAAAGGAGTTAAGTGAAAAGAGCTGATCGAATAGAGTAAATCATACAGAGTTAATCAAACAGAGTTAATCGATAGAGTTAAATCGAATAGGAGTAAATAAATTAGTTGTCGTTATATTATTCGAGTTAGGAAAAGTCATATTAAAGATAATGTATTTTGGATGCAGGAGATTATAACACCATTGTTATAATCACGTAAACTTGTAAAAGAAGGGGGTTCGTAAATAGAATCCGAGCGTTTGTACGGAAGTGTTAAAGGGTTAAAAGATGAACTTACCCTATTTCGAGATTTGAATGTTGTTCAATTAAGGTCTGAGAGGTAGTTATACCCCAACTTGATTGACTTCGTTTTTAATTTAGAAATGGTCAAGGTTAGAGAGTGAAAGTGGTTAAGTGATTTAGTAAATAAGTATAGTGGTTTGAGTTGTCGTCGCGATGTTGATTTAAACATCTGTTTAAATCCAAGTAAAGAAGATTTGGAAATGTTTTCCAAATAGAATCAGAAACGTAATCAAATGTTGAAATTGGAAATATGGATTAGAAATGGAAATGTTTTCCAGTGTTAACGTATATTTTCTAAACATAGAAAATAAGGAAATATGTATATATATATATAGATATACATATGATTGATGATTGATTTGATAGAATTTCCATCTAGAAATAATATTTTTATTTGCACACGTATTTTTCTTTGATAGTTAACTCACCGACTATCGAAATTTTTAACAATTTTAATGTTGTTAATATGGAGAGACTGGTTGGATTATTATCTAAAGAACCACTCTGTATTGGCATAAGGGTTGCGAATCATATATGCCAAAGATAATTGAAGACGGAGTAAAGTGCAAGGGCTATTGTATAAGTCTTAGATAACAGTGCCTAAGATGGACGTACTGAATAGTGCCTTCGGTTCATCCTGTTCCTGGATGACTTGTATGGATGAATGTCTGATAGAGTATTTCCAGAAAGGTCACGTACATTGATTTCTTCAACCGTACCAAGAGTGGAAGCAGAGAAGGAAACTTCTTTAGCTAACACGTAATGTACTATTGTAGACGTCAATTAGTGATTTTCGATGGATCTGACAATGTGGCATTCAAAGTGAATCTGATGTGATAATAAAGCGTAGCTTCTAGCCTCACATCCGGTAAATGACAAAAATCGAGCAGGCAGCATGGCTATGTAGGTCGCATCTATTAGGCTGTATAATCACCTGATCTAGAGTTTCATTTACTTCTAAAAATCTATTGTTGATACTGTCCCATTCGGGAAACGGTTGTTGATCCCGACCGTTGGTGATATACATTCGATACACTCAAGCGAAATGAGTGGTCGGTCATGTGTGGCCGGGTTGCAAGATGTTCTTGTTGAACCCAGTGTATTCCTTTCTAGAGGTACACTAGCGAAAGGTGGTTCCATACCTTGTCATAGTTGGAAATCCATTAACCAATACGTGCTTGCGGTTTTGATTGTATACCATATATGTAGAATGTGAGATGAAAGCATTTCTGCTAGATGATTAATATAATTGTGGTTGATAGACAATATTATAATATCAAAAGTGTTTTGATATAAAGATATTTTGGATTCTCATAAGGGAAAAACCCGTTCCATTATACGGCGTGGTCTTATGAGATATCGTTTACCTGTTCGAACTGTTTTAAACTGTTTTACTCATACCAGTCCCATGACTGACCCAGAGTTTATTTTGTTTTGTTTCCCAAAACTCTTGGGTGTCCAATTTTATATGGGCAGTCAAGTAGTCAGAAATTTACAGATACTTGAAGAGCTGGAGCAGGAGGCTTCAAGATCATATAGCTATAGTTTATTTCCGCTGTGTTGTAAGTGTTGTACTCTGATAATGTTATTGTATACATATACTGATTTTATTTCAAGGATATGTTTTCTATTATATGTTATTCGTTCCGCTGTGAGGTTCGTGTTACTCTGATGTTGTGATCTTCTTCTTCTTCTATTCTAAGTGTCTATCTTATCTTTCCTCACCCTCTAATTTCTTTCATTAACTTTTCGGTATTTTTCGATGTTTGGTTAGTCATCATTGAGTTTATGGCGATAACCAAAGTCGACAAAATCCGGGTCATTACAATTGGTATCAGAGCTTAAGTTAAGTGATTTACCTTGGCTCTATGGCGTGACTCGGTAGAGATGGGGTTAGCAATACCCTAGATTTAGTTTGAGTGTATATATACGAGTGACCGTATTTGTTATTTGATATAAAAATGGTTTTATATTGTGGAGATTTATTGGTTGAGTTGTTTTTGAGTTCGGGTCGATCAGTTTGATCCACTGTATCGGTAGGGATTTTGTAAATACTTGAATACGATGGACAGACATAGTATGTTTTGAAAAGAGGGTAAGTGAAATAATTTTACCCAAATTATATTTTGATATAAAGGATTTATATTGGAATGATTATAATATATTAGATATATTGGTTGTGATTATAATCAAGTAAGATTATAAGTAAAATGGTTATGTGAATAACCAATCAGAATTCGTATAAGTGTTACGAAATGAATTGAATCTAAAATTCAAATCAGAATTTGAAATTAAAACCCTGGAAATTGGAAAGGTATTGGTAAATGGATTTGAATTAAATATATGAAAATTTTAAAATCCTGGAAGATTTTAAATTGGTTTACAAACATTGGGAATAGTATTTTGAAAATGATTTCAAAATGGAAGTGTTTAGAAATGGTTTTGAAGTTGTTATAGTACTGAACTCACTTCGATAGCTGGGAAATAACCCTGATGATGAATCGCGACATCATTAGTGTTCATTTTCGAGTTCTAAGTGACGGATTACTACCAAAGGAATTTTGTTTTTGAATTGTTTTGAGAGAAACAAGTTGTTTGAAATCCAAAAAGGGATATTTGGTTTTAGAAAAGCAAAGCTGTTTAAAACTCCCAGGGAAATACCGTTTGAATTAAAACCAAATTGAATTTGAGAATAAAGATAACTGATTAGTGGAATTAACCAGTTAATGAAACATGGGATGGAACTTAACTTGGTTAACTATATGGATTGATGAGTTAAGAATTTGGAATTGAGAATGGATCTTTGATTTGAATTTGAATTCGGCTTGGATAAGCGAATGGTTGTGTTGGAGGTAAAAATGATTTGAGATTGATTGGGATGCCCTTGGTATATGCAGAATTAATAGCAGAGGGAAAGGATATATTGATATGCCCGACAAAAAGGTAGAAGTTTATATTTGATATAAGCATGAGATTTATGGGCCAAATTGGCAAGCCGCTAGGCTGTTTGATTTTCTTTTGGGTTGGAGAAGGCCCAAAGAGGCGAGTTGGAGTTTGACCTATTGACCAGTAAAAAGGAGGTGCTGGCGAAATTTTTCGAAAAGTTAAGGCGTTAGAAAATTTTCAGGATTTTTGAAAATTTTCGTTAATAAGGATTAATTAATATTTTAATAAAAATAAAATTAGTCCAGTGGAAACTGAAGTTGAGAAGTGAACAAATAAGTCTGGCCAGTCGATAGGGTTTGATCTCTACCTTAGCAATTTCGAGAACGAAATTATTTGAAGTAGGGAAGAATGTAATGACCCGTATTTTTAGGTATAATAGTTAATTTATTTAATTATTTAAAATAGTGATTTAGGGGATTAATACATTGTTGAATTAAATAAAGTGAATTATTTAATTAATTTTAATAATAGAATAATATATTTAATTCAGAAATAATAAAAAATAGTGGAATTCACAATATAGTGTGAATTGGATTATTTAAAATATATAGTTCAGCTTAGAGTTTGATTATATGAACAAATATATTCAATCGACGACAGTTGAACGTATAAATTATAATATAATTATAATCGAGCTGGAAATGGCGCGGTAGTTCGCTATTTAGCGATTTGAACTTCAACTGAAAATACAAAAGTCGTTTTAAATCAGATTTTTGTAAATAAGAAACGTTGGGAGCTGGTGAAGTATATCTTTCTAGTGGAAGAGAAAAATCGGGATTTCGTCATGTACATTTTGATTTATTTCCAAATTAAATTTTAGAAAAGTCGCTGTGGAATTCCTTTATAATTTATAAAGGAACTATATATATTTTGAAAAGGAATTTCAATATAAATCGAATATCGGGTTGACCCAGATTTGAAATATCGAGTTAGAAATTTATATAGGAATATTCTGAAGCCGTATGGTATACCACTGTTAATATAGACGATAATATTTATTTTTAAATATTAAATTTAATTTTTATTTAAATATATTTATATATTTAAATAGGCTATTTAAAGCTTTAAAAATAGCCACTTTTGCAAAAGAAGTCAGAATTCGACGAAACTAATTTTGTTGGATCCGCAACATCAAATTATTGCTAGATTCCAAGTTCTGTGATTTTTTGAGTCACTCTGTGGCCGTACGGATTATTAGAGTAAGAAATAGTCGATATTCTGACAGTTAAAAATACGCTGTGTGAGCATATGGAGTCAGAATTCGACGAAACCAGTTTTGTTGGGTCCGTAATGTCGAACTGAATCTGCATGTCAATTTTCATGATTTTTGGGTATCATGTGTGATCACAGGAATTTTAAAGGACATATGTAAACAGTGTATGCTTAAAAATAAATAAAATAATTAATATACAAATATTTAAATCCTCTATAAATACCCTCTCTAAGTTTTCCTAAACCTAAAACACTTCATTTCAGAAGTCAACAAAGCAAGAAAATGCGCCGCTGATTTTTTTCCTCTTTCAATAAAAATGTCAATCTTCAACAAATTCAAACAAATCCAAATGAAATCATAAAATCGTAAAACATATATATTTGCACTGCTGAATGGATTCTCTTCGATCTAGTATAATCTTTGGGGAGTGCGACGCAAGTCTGGGAGGGTCAAAACTCAACAGTATTGGCTAGGGTTCGAATTCATGAGTTGTTGAGAGAGTATTGGGCGGAATGGAGGGTGTGTTGGTGATCGTGGTGAGTAGAGGTTTGTGTAGGCGGATTTTCGTGGATTCCGCATCCAATTTCGTTCGATCCTGTACTGGTTGTCTCGAATGCTTGTTGAAGCTCGATGGTGGAAAGGGCCATGCGAGTATGACTTGTTGGAGATGGTATTGATGAGGTCGGAACAAGGAGTAGGATGGGGGTCTCCGTTGGTTGAACGGTTGATTGAAGGAGGGTTAGGAGGAGAGAGGGAGGCGCTGTAATGGGTTTGAGGAAGGCTTCAGGAATCAGATACAGGAATTAGATGGGAAAAAGAAATACACGGGTGAGGGTGAATCATTTGGGCCGGTGTAAATTGGGTAAAGCCCAATGACTTGAGTATTTAATTTAAAAACTATTTAAATAGTTATTTAAGCTTGTAAAATCTATATCTTCTCCATACGTAATCAGAATCTGATGAAACAAGATCTGTCGGGTTCGTATGGACGAAGGCAACACCATGGCACTAACTGGGAGTGAATCTGCGCTTGCTACAATTTATTGTAAAATAAATTGTCCGTCTGAATCAAAGATGGTTAATCATTATTTAACGATAACTATCCAATGTGAGTAAAACTCACCAACTCTGAACAGTTATATTTATAACGTATTGTTATAATTGTTAATCATCTGTTGATTGTTGTGTATTAACTGTTTGGTTGAATTGCATGTGTATTGGTTGAAATTATAGATACCGATATATATATAAATCGTTAATCAAATGTCGATTATGTTTAGCAGAATATTTCATATTGAAATGAAATCGATGTTAATTATATTGTTTAACATCTGTGATGCAGGGAATCCAACTGGATTCCTCAACAATTATTTTACTGTTTTCATATATTGTAATATATGATGCGATATAAAATCTGTTGATGATGATGTATGTTTAAATGATATCGATCATTGTGATTTGGTATTTTAAATACCGTAAGGAATACTGACATGTAGAAAGGGGATTTTCAAAGTATATTTTGCAAATAAATTAGTTATATAAAATCAATGGGTTTTATATAGAAAAGGAAAAAAAAGGGATTTTATAAAAGGAAATAGTTATAAAATCAAAGGGTTTTGAAAAGAAAATATTTATTAGAAATAAATATGATAAAGATAAAAAGGGAATTATTTATAAAATCAAAGGATTTTATAAAGAGGAATATTTATTGGGATAATAAATAGACGTATAAAGGGATTATTTAATTGGGAAATAAATAAGAGATATAAAGGAAATATATTTGTAAAAAAAATACAAAGGAAGTTATTTGCAAAACAAATAGAAAGAGAAATATTTGTAGAACATTTACAAATAAAATAGAAAAAAAGGAATATTTGTAAAATATTTACAAATAGAATTTAAAAGGAAATATTTGTAAAACATTTACAAATAGATTTAATGGAAATATTTATTTATAGGAAATAAATAGAATGTTATAAATGAGATATTTATTTGTTAAATAAATAGGAAGATGAAAAGGAAATATTTATTTGTTAAATAAATAGAAAAGAAAAAAGAAATATTTATTTGTTAAATAAATAGAATAGAAAAGGGAATAGTTATTTGTTAAGTAAACAAACAGAAAAGGAAAATTCAAAGGAGATAATTCAAAAGGAATGATTCAAAGGAATAAATCAAAGGAGTTAATGCAAAAGAGTAAATCGAAACGAGTTAATCGAATATTAGTTATTCTGTTAGAGTTAATCGAATAGAGTAAATAAGTGGAGTTTACCAGTTAAAGTTAATCAATTAGGGTTGACCAATTAGAGTTAACCAGTTAGAGTTAATCCGTTAAAATTACAGTCAACTAGTTAGAGTTAATCCGTTAGAATTAGAGTTAACCAGTTAGAGTTAATTAGTTAGAATTAAAGTTAACCAGTTAGAGTTATTCATATGGAGAAATCGAATAAAGTTAAAAGGAGTAAGTCGAATATGGTTTATTCGAATAGAGTTAAAGGAGTTATCGAATATAGTTTATTCAAATAGAATTAAAGTGGTAAATCGTATATGGTTTATTCGAATAGAGTTAAAGGAGTTATCGAATATAGTTTATTCGAAAGGAGTTAAGTGAAAAAAGTTGATCGATTAGAGTAAATCATACAGAATTAATCAAACAGAGTTAATCGATAGAGTTAAATCGAATAGGATTAAATAAATTAGTTGTCGTTATATTATTCGAGTTAGGAAATAAAAGTCATATTAAAGATAATGTATTTCGGATGCAGGAGATTATAACACCATTGTTATAATCACGTAAACTTGTAAAAGAAGGGGGTTCCTAAATAGAATCCGAGGGTTTGTAAGGAAGTGTTAAAGGGTTAAAATTTGAACTTACCCTATTTCGAGATTTGAAATGTTGTTCAGTTAAGGTCTGAGAGGTAGTTATACCCCAACTTGATTGACTTCGTTTTTAATTTAGAAATGGTTAAGGTTCGAGAGTGAAAGTGGTTAAGTGATTTAGTAAATAAGTATAGTGGTTTGAGTTGTTGTCGTGATGTTGATTTAAACATCTGTTTAAATCCAAGTAAAGAAGATTTGGAAGTGTTTTCCAAATAGAATCCGAAACGTAATCAAATATTGAAATTGGAAATATGGATTACAAATGGAAATGTTTTCCAGTGTTAACATATATTTTCTAAACGTAGAAAATAAGGAAATATGTATATATATATATATATATATATGATTGATGATTGATTTGATAGAATTTCCATCTGGAAATAATATTGTTGTTTGCACACGTATTTTTCTTTAATAGTTAACTCACCGACTATCGAAGTTTTTAACAATTTTAATGTTGTTAATATGGAGAGACCGGTTGGATTATTATCCAAAGAACCACTCTGTATTGGCATAAGCGTCGCGAATCATATATGCCAAAGATAATTGAAGACGGAGTAAAGTGCAAGGGCTATTGTATAAGTCTTAGATAACAGTGCCTAAGATGGATGTACTGAATAGTGCCTTCGGTTCATCATGTTCCTGGATGACTTGTATGGATGAATGTCTGATAGAGTATTTCCAGAAAGGTCACGTACATTGATTTCTTCAACCGTACCAAGAGTGGAAGTGGAGAAGGAAACTTATTTAGCTAACACGTAATGTACTGCTATAGACGTCATTTAGTGATTTTCGATGGATCTGACAATGTGGCATTCGAATTGAATCTGATGTGATGATAAAGCGTAGCTTCTAGCCTCACATCCGGTAAATGACGGAAATCGGGCAGGCAGCATGGCTATGTAGGTCGCACCTATTAGGGTGTATAATCACCTGATCTAGAGTTTCATTTACTTCTAAAAATCTATTGTTGATACTGTCCCATTCGGGAAACGGTTGCTGATCCTGACTGTTGGTGATATACATTTGATACACTCAAGCGAAATGAGTGGTCGGTCATGTATGGCCGGGTTGCAAGATGTTCTTGTTGAACCCTGTGTATTCCTTTCTAGAGGTACACTAGCGAAAGGTGGTTCCATACCTTTTCATAGTTGGAAATCCATTACCCAATACGTGCTTGCAGTTTTGATTTTATACCATAAATGTAGAACGTGAGATGAAAGCATTTCTGCTAGATGATTAATATAATTGTGGTTGATAGACATTATTATAATATCAAAAGGTTTTTGATATAAAGATATTTTGGATTCTCATAAGGGAAAAACCCGTTCCGTTATACGGCGTGGTCTTATGTGATATCGTTTACATGTTCGAACTGTTTTAAATTGTTTTACTCATACCAGTCCCATGACTGACCCGGAGTTTATTTTGTTTTGTTTCCCAAAACTCTTGGGTGTCCAATTTTATATGGGCAGTCAAGTAGTCAGGAATTTACAGATACTTGAAGTGCTGGAGCAGGAGGCTTCAGGATCATATAGCTATAGTTTATTTCCGTTGTGTTGTAAGTGTTGTACTCTGATAATGTTATTGTATACATATACTGATTTTATTTCAAGGATATGTTTTCTATTATATGTTATTCGTTCCGATGTGAGGTTTGTGTTACTCTGATGTTGTGATCTTCTTCTTCTTCTATTCTAAGTTTCTATCTTATCTTTCCTCACCCTCTAATTTCTTTCATTAACTTTTCGGTATTTTTCGATGTTTGATTAGTCATCATTGAGTTTATGGCGATAGCCAAAGTCGACAAAATCCGGGTCGTTACAATATATACATATACATTGCCACCAAAATTTCATCAACCATTAACAAGTACACTCATCAATACAAGAATCAGAACGATCAGTCAAAAAACAGTTCAAGCATCAACAAAGAAAATTTAGGAAAAATTAAAAATAAGTATATTCTAGACGCATTTGATATTCTAGATGCATCGGATTGCCACTATGGTGAAATAGCTTGCCATGGAAAATCAAAGTTAGAATTTAGATTCATGAACACAGTTGCTAGAACAGTCAAATGAAAATCTAGCCTACTTTATTTAGTATATAATTATGAATATACACATATATATTATGTGTATACTCATATATATATATATATAAAAACAGATGCATTATATACCAAGTTTGTGTTGCAAATGCAATAGGAGAAAATCAACCTGTTTTTGGCATGGAATTCTCTTTAAGTTATTGTAGTAATATATGTATATGGAAATATATTTTTCAGGTGTAAAGGAAACAAATATTAATTGCAAACCAAAAATCAACCAATATCAGGAAATATAAGACAACAAGATCCATAAACATCAACCAATTTCAGGTGTAAAGCAAACCAAACATCAATAATATCAGGCAACGAGATGCAAGATCCACAAAGTCACAAAGTAAAATGCAAGTAGAACCAGATGCAAGCATCAAGAATTTAGAGATCAAAATAACAATAAATAAAGTAAAAATACTAATTTTGTTCAAAATCAAAGACTGAAATCAACAAATATAAAGGCAATAAATCAAGAAATCGGTCACAATAAATTCATCAATCAAGGCACACAGTTTGAGCTAGTAATCGACAATCAAAATCAAACAACAAGGGTTTTTAACCCTATAAATTTTACCCATTCATCATTGGAAGATATCCAAATTGATACAACACAAAAAAAAGGAAAAAGTTCGTACCTTTATCAATTGAGCTCGACAAGAAGAAAAGGCGACTAAAGCTACAGAGAATCGAAGCAATGATGAAGTATTCACACAAGTAAGTTGCGATTTGATAAGAGACGAGAAGCCATAAATTTCTAGCATCCACCCTCCAACATCAAAGTCTCAATTTGATAAGATATGATATGTGAGAGAAGTGGGAACATGGTGGATTTGGTTCTGCGATTTTTTTTAAGAGTGAGAATAAAGGGTTTTGCTGATTTTTTGTTAAGAAGGAGAGAAGAGGAAACGAAAAATATTGAGGGGGAAATAATCTGAGGAAGGCAGCTACCAAAATATTAGAGGGAAACAAAATAAAAAGAGCGACCACAAAATAATTAGGAGTGAAAAGTTGGAGCCAAAACTAAAATATTTGATAAATTAAATAAGACGACATATAAAATGTTGTCTGAATTCCAAGGTTATACATAGAGAATTCACATACTTATTCAGACAACAGGGTATTGTTTACATATGTTGTGTGAAATAGTGGAAAATGTTGGGACAACAAAAAATCAAGCTTATGTTGTGTGATCACTATTATCTGATTCGATTTTTGGTGTGGTGGTTATGTGTGTATGTGTGAGTTTATTATATGTATGTATGAGTATGCTTTTATGTTTTAGGTTGCATTTTTGAGTGTGAACACTTTTATTGATATATAAATGTGATATGCTGCTAAAAATAATTAAGGCTATCTATAAGGTGGTACATGTTTCCTTCATTTCATTATGAGTTATATATACATATATGTTCTAGGTATCCTAATTATGTTTTATAAAACTTGGACGTTTGCTTTTTGTCTTCATTTTCTTATGCCAATTTCTATGCTTTATATACTGCATGATTTTGAACTTAAAAAATTATTTTCTTGCTGAATTGACTTTGTGGTTCTTAAGCTTTTATTAGTAAGTTTATGTGTGTCTGTATATGTTGTGTACATCCGGTTATGGTTTCCTTATTTTTGTGGCACTATTACGTGTTTTAATTGTTTCCCATGGTTTTATTTTCGCTATTCCACAAGTTGTTGCAGAAAGAATGACGATATCCATCAACCCTAATTGTTTGGTGCACTTAAAAAAATGTGGACCAGAAACTTGTAAAGTTTGAATTGATGTGGCAATGGACCCAAAAGCTTTTTTGTGGAAACCGAATTCCGAGATGAGTACCATTAAAGACGTTGTTGGATTAGCTGTGGTTTAGCATAAAGATTTCATTGTCTTTGACTAGTGTACTTCCGTAGGGCATGCAATCTTTTGTTGACAAATTTTTTATCTTTAATATGTAATTTTGTGTTTTATCGATGTATATATTTTGGAATGGTTGTGTTTTTTATAATGGTTTAGTTGGTGATGTGAATGACTATTGTTTTGTTGGGTTTGTATTGTATTATGATCGAATACTATGAATGAATCTGATTTAGTTATATTTGTTGCATTGATATGTGAACTATATTATTATTAATATATGAATGAATTCTATTATTATTAATATGTGAATAATTGGTCCATATATTACTTTTTGGGATTTAAAATGGAAATGTCAATTATAGTTGTAATAAAGTGTATTACAACTGTCAGAAATAGTTGCAAAAATTATGAAGTCACAATGGTGCATAAAAGTTGTAAAAGATTTACTCTATTACAACTTCTTAATATAACATGGTGTAATCACCGTTTAAAAAGCCATTTACAACTTTTTTACACCATTGTAATATGGTGATTCTACTGTAGTGGAGATCCAAGTGGAGGAGGAATCGGGTCCAGTAGAGGAGCGAGGGACGAGGAAACAAAGGAAGCAGAGGATATCACAAATGGCTTCGGGTTTGGATGAGGGTCGGATGAAGTTTTAGACAGACATATATGATCGACATTATTGAAGCAAGGAAGACATGGGGTTTGGCTAGCCAGAACTTGGAAGAAGGTTTAGGGAAGGGATTCTTCTAGGGAAAGTTAGCTTGCCCAACACCGGCGAAAGGGCAAGGTGAGATTATATGCCAAAAAGAGACAATGATCACATATCGACGACATTCACCGGTACAATATATCTATGTAGGCCACCCTATCCTTAATAAATGAGACAAGAATACAAGTCGGTGGCTATCTAGAAGGGTAACGTCAATATAGGCTTTGACAAAGCATAGGATTTGTCTAACTTAAAGGAAATGTTGAAACAATTAATTGAACAATATGGTTAGCAACTCAATGTGTAAACTTTTATTTTATGGAATAAAACATTACATTAAAATGACATGTTGTTTGAAGTGTATTGATTTTTTCTCAAAAAGTTAAGATTTTTGAAAAAAAAAATATAAAAGCTATTGAAAGCTTGAGAATCGGAAAAGAATTGAATTTGTGATGGAAAAATATTTTCTTAATTGATAAATCCAAAAACTGAAAACAAAGAATGTAGAACTGGAGAAGAAGAATTCGTTTGACAATGAAATGAGAATTTAAACCAAAATATCCTTGATTTGGATCAAAAGAATAATGATTGTAGGGAGGAGATTTTGAGATTCAAAGACTGTATTGATCAACTTATAAAGAAAATGAGGAGAAGGAGAAATTTAATGAAGAATTTAAAAGCATATTTAAACCACTAATGAAGAAAAGGCCAAAAGGAAGAAAGAATCGGTGAGCAAGAAATATGCCACATTGGCGCCATCTAATTTTAATTATAGTTTACTATAGACTATATAAAACGTTTGAGAAAAACAAAATATGATTTATTTTTTATGTTTTGTAGAAGAAATGAGAGAAAAAGAATTTTGAAAGGCATCCACTTGTTAAATTAGGCAAACATCAAGAGAGAAAAAGAAAAGTTGATTAAATTATAGTTATGTTGATATACCTAAAAGACAAGTGTGAGAAAAAGGTTCAAAAAACCTACATACATGGAAGTAGTTGAAATACCAATGTGAATATTTTTAGGAAGTTATCATAGATAACACAAAATTATATGGTATAATGTTGGAGACTATTTTAATTTTTCTTACATAAATATGAAAACGAAAGACACTTTCCTTCGATTGATTGTCGTTCCTAAGTTCATTTTTTTTAAGTTAATAACTATTATTTAATCTTATTTTTTAACTTATTAAAATGATCCAATAAATTTCGGAGTTGAATATTGCAGTCATAACTGCATTTAAGTTATGTAGTTATTTATATTTATGGAAAATGTTTGGCAAAGTGATACTGACTTTCTTTCAAATGATGGAAATAAAAAAAATTCCTTATACTAATCAATACATTAATCATGTGATAAGTATTTATATAGTGGTTGTTTTTTTCTGTATAATTATATAGTATCATTTAACTTCTTCTGCTTTTATGTTGTTATGTTTATACATGCATTTAATTTTGATTTTTGGTAGTTACATTTGGTTATTGCAAATATATTTAATTATACACTGCATTTTAGTTATGCAGTTATTTTATATTTTAGTTTTAAAAATGTTATTAAAAAATCAGTTGTTTTTATAGTTAGATGTATAAATGTAGTCCTATTTACTTATATTTTCATATAAATTTGTTTTTTTGCAGATTGTGGATTGGTTTGATAAATTTCTTAAAAAAAATATGATTGTTTATCTGTTAAGGATCATATATGCATCGAAGAATTAAGTCCATACTAGAACCATAGAACGAACACTCATAAGATTCGTACATGTATGCCTCAACCAAGATCGTTTGTGCACAAAAAAGTCGAACATGGACCATGGCTCAAACGCAAGGGCAAAAGGTAGTCATGAAGAGCAGCACAATTATACAGAGAGTTTGCGCATTAAGAGTAGTAATGCTTAAGGACTGTGAAACCCGCACATTCTGCAGAGATCGCTCATATCAAGGAAGTCGCTTATTATAGCATCAAAGAAAACGGTCACACAAGATAAGGAAGGGAACCGGCTTCAGTCACATGATCCACACGCAGTCGTTCAACCATGAAAGCACCCATATCCGCTCATAGAATTACAACCTTGAACTCCCAATCTTCCCTTGATCTGTCACTAATGTTATAATTAGAGCAATCGCACACATATCAACTTTACAGATTTTCATCAACCACTCATCTGCCATCAGTTATGAGCACTTCAATCAGATGATGTATATATGAAGATCTCAAATGCAATATCACACCACTCGTTCCTTCAAAGTCGCTCACACAGGATAGCTGAAAACAGCTATCACCAGTTGGCTACAGCTAAAAAGTGGCATGTTCGTAATTAATAAAAGGGGAGGTCGATAGCCTACAAAGGGAGACTCCAACTCATTTCTGGAAGGGGGAGCGCACCTATAAATAAGCCATAGTTATCACTGGAAAAGGGGAACTCTGGCTGCCACAAAGTACTGCTACATTCCATCCGGAACCATTCCTTGAACATTTCAGTCATGATCATCGCCATTATCCGAAAATTCTTCGTCCATTTGGCCATGGCGTCCATCAAAATCTGATAAGAGTGAGAGAGCCAAGATATCCTCCTCCTTCGTCGCCTATCCGACCTTCTTCATCACTGATCCTGCTATTCCCCATCGAATCTCGTGAATCTAAGCGAAATTTGTATATAAATTGAGTATATATGGAGTGAGTCAGAGAATGTATAAAGAACAAGAGTTAATATGTCTTGTAATCATCATCGTGATAATGCAAACTCGATTCATAGTGGATGTAGGCCTAACACAAGGCCGAACCACTCTAAAACCTCGTCTCCATTTTTTTTCTTTGCATTTGTACTTTCAATTATTGTTGAGTGTGGCTCCACTTATTATCTAACCATATTGGTGAAGTATATTCATTATACCTTTGGTGTTTGAACCATTTTTGGTGAAAACAATTTGGCGTCCACCATGGGGCCGTATTTTCGTCTTTTCCTATGGAAATTCAACGATATCTTCTTAGAAAACTTTGCTTGAAATCATGGATACATCAAAGGATACCATCCGCAAAGTCAATGACATCGCCGACAATACTATCATTGTCACATTGCCCTCTACTCATTTCAAGATAGGAGAATTGTCGAGAGCTGAGGTTACTGTAACAAAAAGAGAATTCGAAGAAGCAATAGCGGGACTGACGAGTCAGAAAACCATCACAAATGGTGCAATAATGAAGAAATTTGAGTCAATATTTGCTATTCAAACCGCTACTGCAAAAGCCACGCTAAGTGCCACTTGTTTTCTACCTACTTGAACAAGTCAAGCCTACAATACAGAATCCTTTGCTTCGCGAACAAAACAGGGAAATTATGTTCAGGAAATTACATATCATGCTAATCTGGACCATGGAAAAGCTAAAGCACCTATGTGCAATTCCTCCGATGGCATGACCTCTCGACGATCGGATAATCCTACGAAAGGGGCATTTTCCCCGAAGGAAACCCCATATTCCCCGTCGCTAAATTGTAATTACACGCTTGGGCAAAATGGTGGCAAGGAAGAAGGTGCTCGTTCCATGGGTCAGAACAAAGAGCAAGAATATATCTCAAAAATGGCATGTAAAATTGTGAAAAAGAGCTTGAAAAAAATGGACAATCGAAAGGAATGGGAATTTCCTCCCACTAAGACCCCACTCACCAAGAGAATTAAAATGGCTATGCATCCGCAGGAATTTAAGCCTCTAGCACTGCAATCCTATGAATGAACAAACAACCCCAAGGTATTCTTGTGCAAATATGATCAGCGTATGGATGGGGCGCGCGCCACAAATGAGATCAAATGCCTATACTTTCCGACTTATTTAGAGGGGTTGGCCTACCTCTGGTTCACAAAGCTACCGCCAAAGTCTGTGGACGACTTCGCCGCCTCGGCCAAATTATTCAGTAAGCAATTCAGATTCCAAGCAGCTAGAATCTGGGATGTCATGGAGTTATGTGAGATACATCAAAGACCAGGAGAGTCCGTCAAAGATTTTCTCACCCGCTTTAATATGGCAGTGGCCGAAGTTGAAAATTACAAGCGCCGACTGGTCATGATGTTGAAGGGGGACGTATGTAAAAAGACCAAGTTAGGACAATGGATTAGGAGGAAGAAACCGAGTACACTCGAACAGACACTTAATAAAGCTGAAAAATATATGAGCATTGAAGAGAACTCGGTGTGTGACAGGCTAAAAAGGAAAGATAGTGCGCAAGGCCATTTTGATAGTTCGAAGAGCAGCAATGAAAGAAAAGACAATTGGGCTAAGAAGAAGCTACACTTCTTTAAAAATTCTGAGCTCACTCCCCTTAAAGATACCATAGGGAATATCTTCATGGCAACCAAGGATACGAAGAAATATTCGATCCTGAAACAAAGAAGGTTAAAGACGGTGCTCTAAGATCAGTAAGGTTTTGTCGTTTCCATAACTAGCCAGGGCACAACACAAATGATTGTAGGCATTTAAAGTCATTAATTGAGGAGATGGTCAGGAAGAATCGTTTGCAACAATATGTACAAGCCCGTGTACACTGCTCCAACTCTCCACATGCAACAAGTAATGAGAAGATCGCTCAAGCTGGTCCAAGGCCAGCATTTACTTGAGGATCAGTTGTCAGCGTCCTAATTAGGCGGTTTAAAAAGAAAAGAGCAACCTTCACTGCTTTACTTTGCTTTACCACTAGTAGTCATTTTATTCTGCTCTTTTACTCGCGATATTCTTAGCAGATGATTCACTTATGTTGTATTAAACAAAAGTTATATAAATCAAAAACGGTATACTGACCTAAATGACATGATTATAAGACCATACTGAGGGCCAATTTCTTAATTGTAGGCATGGTTGGAGCAATCACTCATCCCCAATTAAACCATAACAGAAAACTTCCCGAAGCACATTCCAAACAAAGCAGCTTAAAGACCAAAAACATCATGCCAGATAAGCATATCGTTTCAAGAAGACAAGCTGCTCTAGGGTAAATAATGAAAAGCATGATAAACAAACAACAAATCAGGAAGTTGCATTTTTCACTATGAAACACGCCAAACTCTTAGCCAGCATCCATTAAAGGAGTTGGCGTCAAGCTTTGAGGAAAATACAAAGATAGTATTAAATTTGTCCCATGGATTTAAAATTTCTTTCTACCAATCCCAAAAGAGGTACTTTGTTAGGTGCAGGGCATGGATTCTTCGAATCAGACAAAAACTCGATAAGAAGAATTAGTGTCCACCTCTTGGGACAAAGCATAAAGATATAAAAAGAAACTAGGCTAGAAGCACCAGTCCTAGTGCGGGAAGGATCAAAACAAATAGAATTCCCATCTAAAAGGGGGTACCAAAACAATTTAGAAATCCTAGCCGAAAGGGGGTATCCAACAAGGTCTTTCATTTTTAGAGAAATCAGAACAAACAAGACCGAACTTGGATAGAAAATTGAAACCCAAGACCTCCCATATGAGGACCAAAAAAAACATGATAACCTTGCGTATTTAAAATCTAATCCCCGAAGAGCTTGTACTACCAGGTTAATGGGAAATACGATTGACTACCAACCTAATAAACACGAGCCGACCGACCAAAAATAAAGTCGTGGATATAACTAAGAAAAATCGCATAAAATCGGTTGTTCCGTAAGTTTGCTGCAATGCTACAACGAAAAACGAACGTCTAATAAAATCATTCGACTAACAAGAAAGAATTCTAAAAGACATTGTCTTCTGCAAAAGCGAATGACGAATCCGCTATAGTATCAAACATAACAACATAAGAGTGTACGAGCATAAAATATTAGGCGAGGACCGGCACTCGCATATACAACCGGTCTTAGTGCACGACGATAAGAAAGTGGGTTGGAATCAAAAAATAAGGGTCATAAATGCTAATTCTTAAACAGAAGAAAAGAGGAGGTTAACCAACTACTTAACATCTATCTTTTGTTCTTTTGCCTACACTATCAGGAGAGGACAGGTTCATAATTCCTGAGCTTTCTGCAGCGGGTTTCCTTCTGCGCATTAGAGCAGACACGACATTAGTATTCCAAGCTTCATCCTCATCTTCCAGGTCAGACATGTTAGGTAGTATCGGATCGCCTGATAAAGGTGTGGTGTGCGGATTAATATTGGTTGACACTAAAATGGAATCGACAGTGGCAGTTTGAACAGCGGTACTGCTAGCAGACAATCAAAAGAAGTGGCGAGGGCGGACCTGACACAAACGAATAACAAGCACAAAATTCAGCAAACCCAGGTGAAGAGGTAAGGTAATCCAAGTACGGCACGGACTAACAGATATCAGTTTTACTTGGAGTTACTGGATATGTAAGGTCGACCCCGTAGTCATTTAAAGGAGTGTCATCATGACTCGCACGTTGTTTAAGAAAATTCTCTTAAATGGTGTGTTCCCTAATGGGTCGAACTCCAACAACACCTTGGACAAAATAATTCGCAAAGGGAGTCTAAGGGCTTGAAGCTTCTATATCAATAGGACCGGACGGGTTGTGAGTAAAAGCAACATTCGGGAATTTCCCTCTGGAAGATCGAGCTTGCTCGTCTACCAAGATTTTCCTGCCTCCAGCCAAAGCCCCGTGATCTCTTTCTTCCAAATGGTTCTCCTGCAGATATTCATCATCGGCACCACCAGAGTATGCGAGCACTTGTTCCCAAATAAGAGCCAAAGTCCGCGGAAATTTCTTTTTCAAATAGCTCAAACTTCCACGACTCATCACACTGTAAACATAAAATTTGAATAGATTATTATCGGCCCTAATCCTGGTTTCATCAAGTTCTTTGCGCAGCATGATCTTATTCTCTTCCAAAATCCTAAGAGTCTCATTTTGAGAGTTAATCCTTCCCTCAAGAACCGCTTTCTCTTGCTGATAAGAGGCCGAAGCTTGCCTCTCTAAAGCTAATTGACGTTCAGCAAGTTCTTGGGCTGATTGAGCCTCTCGAAGTTCCATCCTCATAGCCTCGAGCTTCCTTCTGAGTTCCGCATTTCTAGCCTCCAAGTTGTTCACTCTAACACTCCCACTCTTCAATGAGGCGATTTCAGATTCCTAAAACTTGATCAAATGAATTAACCCAGCTTTGTCATTTTCCAAGACGTCAATATGATCAAGATGCCAAGCATTCAACCTCTAGAACTCATATTCAAACTTGGCCTAATGTTCTAACCACCTGTCAACTGTGCTCATGGCCAGATTAAACTGTGTTTCAACTTGACTTCAAGTGGTGTTAAATTGGGTGATCATGAAATTTTTTATAGTAATTAAACCATCAACAGCGTCTCGTTTATCATTTGGATGCAGATCTAAGTCAAAATGCATTCCTCTTAAATCCCAACCTCCGAAACGATCCTTAAGCATCAAGTTACAAGGCAAAATCCTGTAGGATGGTCGATCGAGGATTGCCTGAATTTGGGTGGAAGTTGGAACGATGGATCGTCCGGGGAAAGTAGGGACATCAAGGTCTAGAAAATCAAACGATGAAGCACGTTCGTGAATTTCACTTTTTCCATGGTCGTTCCTGCTCCATTTCTTTTTCTCTTCTTCTATAAGGTGTCCAATCTTATTTCCCTTATCCGATGCACATACATAATCAGATCCCTCATTCCTTAAAGAATCAGTCAGCGGAAGCTCGAGAATATGTTGAGGTTGAGGGAACAAGGATGGTTGGGAGCACTTCAAATGATGAGAAAGGCAAGATTCTAAAAGACTTTGCAGATCAATAGAGCCAGCTTGATGGAAGAAACTATCTGATACTGAGTTTAGCGTACCCATACCTGGCCAAGGGAACGAAACAAAAACATTAGCAAGCATACAAAGAAACTGTAAGGTTTGTAGAAAACGCTTATAGTAGTTATTTCAGTGCACATCCGATAACAAACCAATGTCGAGGGAAGCTCCTGAATCGAATGCCTTCCCAGGGCATTGGGCAGTCTCTTGGGTTCCCTCCGCAATAGACATTACAGGATCAGAAGTCACAATATCACCTTGACTAAGATAATTGATGGTATCTAAATCTCCCAAGCCTCCGAAAGTTCCTATAGAACTCTCTTATAGGGTAAAGGGGGGGGACATGATTTTCAATAATCTTGTCAGAGAGTATATCGTCTTTTGTACCATCTAGTTCACTTCCCTTGATAACTGGAAGCAAGGGAGATCCTGGGTAAGACTGGCTACTATCACCAAGGACCATGTGCTTCTTTTTGGTAAAGGATTTGCCCGTGTCACTTTGTGTGTAAGCCAAGGTTTTCTTAATGGACCTTGAAGGATGGAGTAACTGATATTTGCAAAGGTTTCCCTCTGAAAGCAGCACTTGTCTACTTCTCTCAACCTTGTCAATAGCAACCAAAGAATCAAAAAGAGCCTGGTCGAAGACGAGGCCTTCATCGGAAGGAATTGCTGCAAGATAGAAAGAGAACTGTTAAAGAAGAAGAAAGGAGAAAAGAAACTCCAAGCAGGGGGCAGTTACCTCCTTCCATCCACCGCCCATAGAAGCTCGGAGGGCATCGAACATAACAGTATTGGTATGGAAACGCTTTGACACCATCTGTTAGGCCTGTTATAATCCTACAGTATCTTCCCTCCATAGAAATGAAAGAAATACCATCTTCCTCCCTTCTTTTGAAGGTATATAAGGAACATATGTCCGAAAACGTAGGTGCTTGTTGCCTAACTCTCATAAAAAGTATGTACAACCCCAGTAGAACATGATATCCATTGGGATGCAATTGATATGAGGCAATAGCCAAATACCGTAACATGGACTCTAAATAGGGAAGGAGGAACCGCTCCACTGGACAACATACGATGGTTGACTGCTACATATCCAGGGGGAGGACGATCAGCTGAATCTTGTTTCCTGGGAGACCTAACTTCATCTTTCGAGAGTTTAAAGTGAGCACACATTTGTAGATATAAGTCAAATGGGAGCATTGATTTACGACTGGTAGGAGGTACTCATTCAAGGAGTCGGGGTTGAGGGTAAATTTGACTAACAGAGCTAATAGTCGGGGCAACCCCGGCTACCTGACCAGAACCTCCAGCTTCTTCAGACGTAGTACTTTCATTGAGACTTTGGCTAGGATGGTTTTTGATTTGCATTTCTACATGGATAGACATGAAACAAGCTTCAGCCAAGTTGTTAGTGATAAAAGAAGAACAACATTTAAGCAAATGTGCCCTTCAAACCAAGCATTCCGTCAAACATACCTAGTTCCCTAGACTTACCAACAATACAAACAAGCTAAAAGGTATGTGGTAAGGTTTTCCATTACAGCATTACAAGGAGCATTTAGCTAGCAAAAGAAAACCATATTCGGTTGGTTGCTCGTAACCCCTACATATATAAAAGTTCTGGCCTAGTTTCTCATCGAATGACTATTGGATGCTCATAACAAATAAACATTGCCAGCAACGAACATGACATAAAGCAATAACAGCAATTTCAAAGATCCATAGCACAGACAATTCATCGAGTATTTGGCATAGGAATGGTAAATTAAAATCGTCGTTTCAGAAACATCCTAACAAGAAACCTATAAACATTTCGTTATAATAAAAAAACAAGAAGGGGTTGTTATGCAAATCAAGTCTGTCAGACAATTGTGTTTGAACTCCTGAACACACTAAGCCAAATGGGTTAAAGCTTCGATACATGGTCAGGTAATTCGGCTTTTACCAATCAGAAACATTTCATGGGACAAGTCGGATTAACTCGAGAAGCAAAATTAAAGGAGAAATTTATTTACATACCGGTAAGCGAGTTCGACTAGGAAGAAGAAGTGCTCTGACCAGTTTCGAAATTAAGGGAATCCAGGCAATGAGGAATATCCTACAATAGAGCCGCCATTAAAGCAAGTTTTTTAGAAAAAACAAAATGTATAAAGAGCAGGAAAACGAAGAGACAGTACTTAAAGAATACTAAAAGTTCCTTTCAAATTTAAGTGATGCGACAGCTTTGCCAGGGCCAGGTAAAACATTTAATTATCCCAAAAAATAGCTCGTCAAACCCAGTCAGCCAAAAACAATTATGTCTATGCACGAATGATCAGAAGGATATTCAAAAAGAACATAATGTTACTAAGTATGCTCGTCTAATGGAGAATCAGACTTAATCCATCAATTAATACATTTCATTATTTCGAAGCTTGTAATCTTCACAAACTGAGGATTAAAAACTTCGAGGGGCAAATATTTATCCCTTAAGGATCATATATGCATCGAAGAATTAAATCCATACTAGAACCATAGAACGAACACTCACAAGACTCGTACATGTATGCCTCAACCAAGATCGTTCGTGCACAACAAAATCAAATATGGACCACGGCTCGAACGCAAGGGCAAAAGGTAGTCATGAAGAGTAGCACAATTATACAGAGAGGTCGCGCATTAAGAGTGGTAACGCTCAAGGACTATGAAGCCCACACATTCTGTAGAGATTGCTCATATCAAGGAAGTCGTTTATTATAGCATCAAAGAAATTGGTCACACAAGACAAGGAAGGGAACCGAGTTTAGTCACATGATCCACCCTGCAGTCGTTCAACCATGAAACCACCCATATCCGCTCATAGGATTACAACCTCGAACTCTCACTCTTCCCTTGATCTGTCACTAGTGCTATAATTAGAGCAATCGCAAACATATCAGCTTTACAGGTTTTGATAAACCGCTCGTCTACCATCAATTATGAGCGCTTCAATCAGATGATGTATGTGCGAAGACCTTAAACGCGATAGCACATCACTCGTTCCTACACAATCGCTCACATAGGATAGCTGAAAACAACTGTCACCAGTCGGCTACAACTAAGCAGTGGCATGTTTGTAATTAATAAAATGGGCGGTCCATAGCCAACAAGGGGGACTCCAATTCATTTCTGGAAGGGGGAGCGCACCTATAAATAAGCCATAGTTACCACTGGAAAAGGGGACCTCCGGCCTCCACAAAGTACTGCTACATTCAATCCTGAACCATTCCTTGAACATTTCAGCCATGATCATCACATCATCCAAAAATCCTTCGTCGATTTGCCATGGCGTCCATCAAAATCTGATAAGTGTGAGAGAGCCGAGACATCCTCCTTCTCCGTCGCCTATCCGACCTTCTTCATCGCCGATCCTTCCATTCCGCATCGAATCTCGTGAATCTAAGCGAAATTTGTATGTAAATTGAGAATATATGGAGTGAATCAGAGAATGTATAAAGAAAAAGAGCTAATATGTCTTGTAATCATCATCATGATAATGCAAACTCTATTCACAGTGGATGTAGGCCTAACACAAGGCTGAACCACTCTAAAACCTCGTCTCCATTTTGTTTTCTTTGCATTTGTACTTTCAATTATTGTTGAGTGCGGCTCCACTTATTCTCTAACTATATTGGTGAAGTATGTTCATTATACCTTTGGTGTTTGAACCATTTTGGTGAAAACAATGATGAACATGTCTTTATTCAAACTTATGCAGCAGTATGGTTATGATAGTGAATTGGTTACTTTTTCTTATTTGATATAAATATTAGTTAATTTTTTCAACAAGAAGTTCATTTAGATAATGCAAAATATTATACTAAAGGTACCAATGTGAAAAAGCTTGCAGCGTAACTGGTAGTAGGTCTACGTATCTGCCGTCACTCGCTTCTTCACCATTTCTAATCATGTTCGTCTCTCGTCATTTCATCACCTTCCTCTCATATAATCCAAAAGCTTTGTCCACTCCTGGTTCTTGCTACAAGCTCATCACACAACCCGCGTTCTTCTATTCCTCAGAGCCAAAACGATTCTTTGCTAAAACTGCCTCCTTTTTAGGCTCTAACGATCCATATTCTGATTTGTCTAGCATGGATTCTCAGATCCATTCGATTTTCCCTATGATTGGTCCTACCTATGCCAATAGAGACTATTTACAACAATTTTTGCGCTCTCGAGATGCTTTTGGTCATGTTAAGTTTGACTCTGATCTGGTGAACACCTTGTGTCATGTTTGTTGGTGTTTGTGTTTCCCTAATTTTTGGATCGGTTTGGTTTTTATATGTTTTCGTCCTGCCTCTATTATTATATGGCATCGATTTAAGCTTCTCCATGGTTTGCTCATTTTGTGCCCCTCCACTATGCTCGTTATAAAAAGAGAAAGCTTTGCTTCAAGTGTTAATGGTATTTTTGTGGTTGGCTGCATATATGCTTTCCCATTGCCTTGGATTTTGGAAGGTATTTTGTGTTTGCTGTTCTTCGGTAATCGACTTATGCTACGGTTTTTTGGTGATGGTCATTCTGATGCTGGTCGTTAGAAGAGAGTTTTCAAGTCTTTTCGCTACTTAGCTTATATTTTTAGTGTTGTAGCATGCAGTGGCATGGCCACGAAATTAACTTTGGGGGGAAGGGGGAAGAAAATTATTTTAGGTGTTTGGGTTTCATGTTGACTATATGATTGTGTATATAAAGATCATTTCACACCATCAAAAAAACAAAACTAAATATAAATATATCATTATATTCGATTACAAAAGCGATCAATTATTGATCTTTCCAACATAACAAAACATGCATATATGGTACTACTTTAAAATTGCTCACGTTGAGTTCTCATGTTTTGAAAGCGATCGAGAATTGCATCGTTGCTAATCTCTTTGAATATATCTTTTTCAATGTATGCAATGCAACTATCATTCAACCGTTCATCTCCCATTCGATTTTGTAAGTCATTTTTCACTATATTGCTAGCAGAAAACGCTTTCTCCACAGTTGTAGTTGAAACGGGTAAGATAAGTGATAATGTTAAAAGATTTTAAACCAAATTATACACGATATTTTTTTCGTCAACACCATCTTCCTAGCCAAATCACCGATCCCTTTCACATCTTTAAACATATCATTAGACTTCATATCAATTTCTTAAATCTCCGCCTGATTATAAAGATCCATACGTTCTGCTTCATAAGATCATCGGAGTAAAATTCAAATAATCGAACTAGCTTCACTTTATCAAAAGAGACAAATGAATCGTTTGGACTAAGAGAGGACATACAAAGAAGTAGTTCTGAATTTATCTCATCAAACCAATTGTTAAGCTCAACAATCTGCTTATCTAGACATAAGTAAAACATATCAACTCGATAATGATGTAAATTTGTAATCATTGGTCCTTTGCTTAATCTACCCAAAAGAATGTAATTATCATCCATATTCGAAATAGGAATTTATTATTTGGTGCAGAAAGAGTCAACCTCATTTAGAAGAGTATCCCATCCACTAGCTCGCATTTTATTTAACCTCTCTTTAGATACTTTTACCAACATCAAGGCATTTATGATATCTTGTTCATTTCATTGTAGTGCCTTGGAAAGATCATTAGTAACCTATGCAGTTAAAGCCCTACAAAATCCCCGCTAAAGCTCATAGCACTTTTCAACTGCTACGCTATTTTAATTTAGCACTGATGACTAGTGGATCCGCTTTTAGCCCCGCTATCTTCAGCTGTATCCGCTAAATCAAGGCTATTTAGCATCCGCTTTAGCAATATTACAACATAGAGCTTGATTTGTCTAGTTATCCTTATAAAAATATCAATAAAGTTAGTGTAAAAAGCTAATTTTAAAGCACAATTGTCTAGTATATTGTAGAAACATATTTTGGTCATAAAGTCTAGTGTGCATAGCCATGATATTCTTTTGTTTTGTTACATAAAATTAATTAATGTTGGTTTCTTCTAAAATAATGTGGGAATGATAATCAACTAGTTTTAAATATTTGGTTTCAACATGAAATAAACCTTTTTATGCTTCCGCTATAGCCTCACTATTTCCCCGTCTTTATCCCCACTACGCTTTTTTTGCACCTTTACCGCTATGGTACTGCTAAGCACTTTAACAACACAGTTAGTAATTGCAAGAACACTTTTCATCAAATGCAAAAGAAATATTAAATCATAAGATTGCAACACTTTGAATAAATTTAAAGGTTCCCTTTTTTTATCACCAGACATATCTTCCACTAGATCAGTAAGGACATTAATAACCGAAGGAAACATAACAATCAAATTGACTAGTGTACCATAATGTGAACCCCAACGTGTATCTCCTGGTCGTTTCAAACTACCTTCTGGATTTAATCCCTGACCATTAGATAGTTCACCACTTTCAAGTTGACTAAGTATTCTATTAACTTCTTTTTCTCTGAGAATGTCCCGACGTTTGCATGAAGCTCCAACAAGATTTACTAAATTATTAACCAAGTAAAAGAACTAGGAAATATGGTCTTTATCTTTGGCGACACGAACAAGTGCTAATTGAAATTGATGTGCAAAACAGTGAACATAGAAAGCTGACTTGTTCTCATTTAGAACAAGTGTTTTAAGACCATTAAACATACCTTGCATATTACTTTAACAATCATAACCTTGGCCTCGCAACATAGACATGCTCAATTCATGTTTACTAAGAAAAGCATTAAGTGATGTTTTTAGAGAAACTAATGTCCTATTAGGAACATGCACCATGTCTACAAACCTTTCAACAACACTTCCTGTCTCATCCAAAAATCTTAAAACAATTGCCATTTTCTCTTTAATTGATGTATCACGAGCTTCATTGATCAATAATGTAAATAGTCCTCCAGAAAGATGTATATGTTGTAAGATAGTGTTTATAATTTCCATGGTACGATTTACTATATCTTTTTGAATATCCGGTGATGTCATCTTATTATTTAGTGGTGCATTTTTAGAACAACCGCATCAACCGAAGGTTTTTCGTGAGCGAGCCATTGCAGAAGCTCAAGGAAATTCCCATTATTCATTGGTTCTTCAGATTCATCATGGCCATGAAAAGGCAAATCTTGATGTAACAAATATCGAATGCACACAAGAGTTGAGTTTAATCGATGTCGGTAGTCAATTTTACTCTGAGTTGATTGTCTATCGATTGCTATTGCAGTATGTTGATTTTGATTCATCAAATTCTCGGCCTTTGTATATGTTGCTCTATGAATATCTGAATTAGCACGTTCTTTAAGCCTTTGATTATGTTTCCAATTCCTAAACCCCTCCAGAATAAATGCATCACTTGCATTTCTACTCATCGATTGGGGATGAAATAAGTAGCATAGCAAGCAATATACTACATCTTCTTTTACACTCTATTCCAGCCAATTCTTATAATCTGTAAACCATGATTGATTAAAACATTTAGCTCTTTCACCAATTATTGTTTGTGGAAATATTTGCAAAGAAGACTGACAAGGACCTTTTTGTAAATATGTCCTTCTTACCGTATCTCGATCATTGGGATCATAATCTAAAATTTGATGTCTTAGGCTAAGATCAGATGGAAATTTTGACAAATTAACTTGAATACGACTTCGAGTTACCAAGTTTGCATAATTGGGTTTCTATTATCATCATCCATTTCATTACTAAAAGGTTCAGCTTCAGTGGAAACATCTTCAATGGTTCTCTTAAAATATGTTTGCATATCTAGAATATTAAAAAAATACAATTTAATTTTTTAGCACTCAATTAAAGGCATTGATAGTATAAAATGGGATTGCGTGGTGCCAAGTTTTGGTGGTACCCAAAAATTATGGTGCGAATTCAACACTCAATTTTGCATATCTCGAAGCTTCAGTACTCAATTTATTTTTTTCAGCACTCAGCTTATTTTTCCATCAAATTAACTATAACAATTTAGCAATCAATTTGTTTTTTCACACTCAATTTCGTAAATCTGGAAGCTTTAGCACTCAATTTATCCAGAATAATGTTGAAGTGATTTGGTAAGGCATTACTGCACCAGGATTAACATCTTTGGTAAGCCATTACTGATTTAGAATAATGTTGAAGCTTTAACCTCAATAGGAGACATAAAAAACTACTTTTTTGGTAAAAATTATTTCTATGTAAATCGAATACCTCCCATTTTTGGTATGGATGGGGAGCTTCAAGGTAGAAGTTTTAAGGAAACAACGGGAGGCGTTGTCGTGCCGGAGGCTAAAGCGGCTTTACCGGAGGCTGGAATAGTTCGATGGAATCGATTTAGGGTTTTTATTTTTTTCCCTTTTGCGAGAGTTTCCGTTATTTTTTTATAAACTTGCAGGCTGCTGGGAGGGTCATGAGCCCTGCCCAGGGTACACGTCCCTCCGCCCCTGGTAGCGTGGTTCGTGGTATATGTGTTTGTGCATGTCATTCTTCCAGATCTTTGCTGGATTGGGTTGGTTTACACTATGGTGATGTAACTCTTCCTCCTGGTTTTGGGGAGGCAAAATTTTAGTTGTTCTTTTGGCACACGTTGCCAGGAGCATGTAATGAGTTGTTGTGTTTGCCATGGTGTGGTGTGCTTTTGATATTTCACTTATGGTGATTGTTTTAGGTAGTAAATGTTTATGCTGTGTTATTTGTAATTCGCACCAGTGTTGTGGTATAAGTGTGTTAAGTGTCTCTGATGTAACTTGTTCTCCTGGCGTTGAGCTTGAAATCTTGTAGTAGTCTAGGTACTTGGCCTAGCTTCCTTCTGTAATGTAAGCTAGCATAGTTGTAGTGATCAGAACACTTTAAAACCTATCTGTAGTAGTTAGACGATATGCCTAACACCACATACGTATTTGTATTTATTACAATAGAAAGTGTTACAGATCACTATAAAATTTGGTCGACCTTGCCAAAAAGAAAAGATTGTACTAAAGCATATATTGAAGATGTGAATGAAATTATCGATCCTTCAATTGAAATTCATAGTATGTTTTTTCCTATTGTAATGTAATGCCCCGGAATTTCTGAGTAGTCAAAACTTGAAATTACCAATTCAAAACACTCTTACATAATTTATAATAATTTTACAAAAAATTTCCATATTAAAAATGGCTATTTATGGTTACGGTCGATAACACTCTTAGAGAACTTCCTTTCAAAAGATAAGCATCTTTTATTTTAAATGCTAATCATCTTCATTATGCAAAAACTCCTTCATTTTCAATTATCAAACCGCCTGTATATTTCTCTAATAAGTTCTTACTCGATCATAAATATCCTCAAATGTCACATCAAATGTTACATCAAATATTTATTATTATTATATGTCATATCAAATATCATACAATATGTCACACCAAACATTTATTATTATTATATATCAGATCAAATGTCACATCAAACATTTATTATTATATGTCAAATCAAATGTCATATCAAACATTTATTATTATATATCAAATCAAATGTCACATCAAACATTTATCATTATATGTCACATCAAATGTCACGTCAACTATTACATCAAATTTGAGAGGATTTGGAGCTGTTTATCATGGTTTTATACTCAAAACATCTATTATAGCGTTTCAGTTATGCTATGAAAAGTTCTGGGTACTTTATAGTAGTTTTAAACTCAAAACAGCTATTATAGCATTTCTGTCACGCTATAAAAAGTTATGTTTGTTTTAAAGTACTTCACAGTCAAATCATCAAAAGACAACGCTTCCAGAAATGCTATGACAAGCTCTGGGTTGTTTACAATGATTTTAGACTAAAAAACAGCTTACTATAGCGTTTCTACGATGCTATGAAAAGTTTTGAGTACCTTTAATATGCTTTACAAATAACTCAGGGAAAAGATATCATTTTAAATGCTTCTAAAAGTTCCAAAACTCAGATTTTCGGCCAGTTTTTAAGCAAAATGTATGACGCTATTTCTCAATGATAAAAATAGTTTTTGACTCCAAATTTTCTATAATAAGAATCCCTCTTTGTCTACTTAATTATCATCAAAAGAAAACCTCAAAATCATTTATAAAATTCAACATCGTGAGGCATTATTACCTGAACTTGCATCCATTTTTTAGGTATGAAAACGACCGAATTAGAAAAAAAAGTAGCCAGGTCAAAGTTGTAGCCCTTTTGAATTATCTTTTCAAATTGATAGAGAAATCGAAATTTCATTAACAATTGCAAAAGTTATGCCGAAAATACCGAACGTCATTTTCAGGGTTTCAAGTCCGGTCAGTCATTCATAAACTTCTCAACTTTTCTTCAAAGTATGAAATGAATATAAAAACTTAAATAACTTTTCTCACCTTGTACTTGTGCCTTGATCTTGTATTTATTCTCTAGGCTTCTCCCAAACTTCTACTCTTTATCTTACTTTTGTTTTTCATTTTAAAATGTATCTAATGAAGTGAACATTTCATCCCTTTATATAGTAGTTTTCAAGGCTACTTTGGTAATTTAGCTTTGGACACTTGTCCACTACATCTTCATGCATTATTTAGGATGTAGACACATGCCCTCTTATGTGTCTTAAGAGGTTTCTACACATGAACACCTAATGTGTGTATGTGTCTTAAGCTTTTTTACTTACAAGACATGTGTCATTTTAAGCCATTTCTCATTATCTAGAAGATCTACACATATACCATTTGTATGCTACTTCTATCATATGTACATAGACATATGTGTTCTTCTAATCTTACTACATGCACATGATGTTCTAACAACTTTTAACAAGTAAGATGTCGCTTATCGATAAAACTGTTTTCGGTCACATTATCGATATTTCTTCGAACTACTTATCTTCTAAACAAAAATTCAACAACATGTTTTCTCCTCATTAATTATTATTTATAAAGGGATTTAATAAAGGTTATTAAACCATTAAATCCAAGTTTTAAATATTTAAATAACATCGATATTTAAATATTTACTGTCTGAAGTTTTAGGTTGTTACATGTAAATTCTCATCAAGTACATTGTTAATATTCGATAATATAATTAGAAAAAAATATTTTTCAGCTCCTTAAAAGGACGAGTCCATGAAACCCACAAAGAATAGGTAACCATGAACATAAATGCATTATAAATAATTTTATTTACTAGATTATATATTCTATGAAGTTGTTATTTATTTACTGTTTATAAGGCTATAAGTACAAATATTTTTGTATTAAGTTAGATTAAAATTTTAATTACATAAGTCAAATGCAGTTAAATAAAAATAATAAATTCTACATTCAATAATTTTCAAATGTATTTCAATATTTGGTACGTGGTATTAGTTTCTACCACTATGTTGAAAAGACATTAACGTGTACACATGATATACACACACATACATGCACGCGCCCACATACACATTTACTCGTGCATACACACACACACATCTTCAGCTAAACACAAAGTATAAAAGATAATATCTAATCACTTTTTCAGATATCCTATATAATTCTCATTTCATTAAATCATCTTAGTGATAATCCTAAATGTTCATAAATGTTTTGTACGTATTTCCATTTTTTTGTAAAATAAAATACGAGTGCACTTCTTATATAAGACCAATCTTTCATATAAAAAAATCAATTTAAAGTTAATTATTAACGTAAATTTTTATTAATTTTAGTTATTAATTTTAGTTTTAATTTAAAGTTTAATTGTGATTTAATTTCCATTTAAAGTTTAATAAATGCATTTTTTTAATATACCCTACAGAAATTTGCAGACTAGTAAAGTCCTATGAGAAATTGAGTATAGTTAATATTAGTTTACTTATATTCAACTTGATATGGAAAAACTTCAAGATAGCAAGTAATGAAAGTTTAGTTAATGTTAGTAAGGAAATAGCATCAGGATAACAAGTAGTGAAATTTTAGTTAATGTTTGCAAGGACAAAACATCAAGATAGCTAATAAAGAAGGTAAAACTTAAATAAATTAATAAATTTAACCTTATATTAGGTTTAATTTGCTAAGTTAACTAATTTAATTTTGAATTACATACAACAAAGTCATAAACGAGGTCTGTTGGGATAAGCCTGCATTTACAACAAGGGAAATTATCCTAGTGTATATGAATAACGAACAAGATAGAATAATTAAATTAAATAAAAATCATAAACTTGGAAAACACACATCAACAAATTATAGCTGATAGGGGTCGAAAAAATAAATAGAAAATGTTATCCACTAAAATTTTGTATTATATATATTTTTTAAAAAAATGGGTAAATAGCCTTGTTAAAAACCTGAGCTAGAACTCAACGTGAGAGCTAGTCAGGAAAAAAGAGTGCGGTGCTTTATTGATAATCCATCAATAAAAGGTACAACTTTGTATCCACTAGCCAGCAAATCACAAATTCTACCGCTAGCAACCCCTTACAAGACTGGAAAATAAAAAGCCAATGTTTTAAAAACAAGGGCCACCTACACGTGTCAAAAAAAAACCATATAACAGACCAACCAACAGGGAATTAATGCAAGTCTCCAACTTTCCCAAATTGAAACCGCATTAAATACCTAAATTATCTCTCAACGAGCAACTGAATCACCTGGCGTCAAGAAGGTTAGTGCCCCATCTTTCCCCAATCACGATGTCTTCCCTGGTACGAGACTTCATTCTCTTCGATTTCTTTAAGATGTATTTAACTTCCATCTCTATAAACTCCCATCTTTGAAATTTGTTCCAAGTTTGATTCTGGTGAATTCTATGGTTTCGTTCGCTCCAGATGTGGTATACAGTGGTAGAAATAGCACTACAGGCTATGTCACGGCGGAGGGAGGTAGTGGGGAAGCTGCTCTTCAACGTCAACAGTTCTTCTGCCAGATTCAGAGAATGTGTGTTCATAGGAGGGATCCCAAGCTTGATCCGGCATCTGGTCCATAAATATGCAGAAAACGGATAGCTAAAAAATAGGTGATCTCTGGTCTCCATATCTTCATTACATAAAACGTACCTTGTATTAATGTCATAACCCCAACTCCCCATATGATCCATTGTAGTTAGGCGATTCATAGTAGCTTTGTACAAACAAAGCGACATTTTGGGACTGTTTATATAGTGTCGTACTATTTTACACCAGTCCGGTTCGCTATCATTATTTCTAGCAATATCCCATGCTGAGAAAAAGGTGAAACCATTTTTATGTTCATTCCAGATCCCGTAATCTGCATCATCAGTACATAGATTTACTCCTTTAATTTGATTTGCCAATTGTCTCATAGCGGGTAAACTGTTAGGATAAAACACACCATCATGTATTATATTATTAACAGTGAGGTTGTCTCCCTCAAATAGACTGAGATGGTCCAAACCCAACAGTTTAACCATGATTTGATTATTAAGCCACAGATCAAACCAGAGCCTTGTGTCCCGTCCATTGACAATACACCGATTAATGCATTGCAAACCTTTTTTGTTTGTGTTTGAGAATGACTATCCATGTTCCAGAACTGTTATTATCTAAGTCCATTGCCCAAAAAAGTTTATCCTTGCAATACCTATTCATCATCCAATTTTTCCATAAGCTATTGCCATTAACAAAATGCCAAAGTAGTTTAAGGCCTGCAGCAGTTTTAATATCTTTAAAATTTCGCAAGCCAACCCCACCTTCAGACTTAAGCATGCATAACTTGTCCCACGCTATTTTGTGACTTTTTCCAGCCCATAAGAAATTAGCACAAAGTTTATTAATTTTTCCTATCGTAGCCTCCAGCAGTTGGTAGGTCATCATCCAATACATAACCATAGGAGTAATAACAGTTCGTATCAATTCAATTTTCCCTGCCATCGGCTACAATCCCAGCTGTCCATTTTGCATCTAATTTTTTTAAATAATTCGCCACAGTCCGAAAAATGTAGATAGTTATTAGAGAGAGGTACCCCAAGATATTTAACTGGCAGTCTTCCTTCAATCATATGCATTTCCTGAAGCAACTGATTTTTGTTTGAGACACCTTTGCTGAAGAACACTTTGGATTTCATGTTATTCATTTTTAAACCAGCAAACTCTTTAAGCTGGTGCAGCACTTCATTAATCAATTTTATCCCTTTAATCTTAGCTTTCGCAAAAATCATCAAATCATCCGCATAATTCAAATGAGTATCATAAGGCTCCTGTTTAAAAATAGGCTGTATGACTTTAGCTTCCGCTGCCTTGACCATTAAAATTGAGAAAAATTCCATAGCTACCCAAAATAAATATGGCGAAAGAGGATCTCCCTATCTGAGACCTCTATTACTATGTTGAAACCTTTTGGGCTGCCCTGAACCGGGATGGAGAAAGTAGGCGTATAAATGCAAGCTTTAATAATGCGAACCATCTTAGTCAGAAAACCCATTCTCCTTAGCATGTGGCATATGAATTTTCTGTTAACCATATCATATGCTTTTTGAAGATCAATTTTAATGCAAACTCTTCCGCTGCCTTTAATGTTGAATTATCTTACTTGCTCATGTGCTAACAGGATATTCTCAACAATGTATCTACCCGAAATAAAAGAAGATTGATTACCCGATATCAGATATTTGAGGTAAGGTTTTATTCTATTGCACATCACTTTAGAGATAATTTTGTAGATGTCATTGCAACAAGCTATGGGTCTATAATCCAATATAGAGATAGATTTATCGATTTTGGGAATAAGGGTTAGAAAAGTATGGTTGATTCCCTTTGCAAGCTTTCCAGTGCTAAATACCTCTTGGACCATTTCTAACATAGTCTCTTTAAGATCCTCCCAATGAACTTTATAGAATTTGGCTGTAAAGCCGTAAGTCTCGGGACTTTTGTCATCGGGGATAGAAAAGACAACACTACGAATTTCCTCCATCCTAATGTCTTCTGACAAGTGCCTTCTTCCCCTATCATTAATAACATTTATACAATTTATAATGGGAAAAGAGTTAGTCATAAGAGTATCAGAGTTGAAAATTCCAGAAAAGTATTGAATAGCCCCCCTTTCAATCATGCCTGCATCTTGCACTAGCTCACCATTTCTCATGATTGAATTGCTCCAATTGTTTATATGCTTTCGAAGCGACATTTTGGCATGAAAAAATCTTGAACATGAATCACCTTCTGTAAGCCAGCTAATCTTGGCTTTCTGTTTTGCATTACACGCATTAATAGTGCATTGGTCCCTCCAATCATAGTATGCTTCTCTAAGGTTTATAAATTTATACTCATCAGTGGGATCTTCATCAATTTGAGCTAGTAAAGTATTGTAGTTTTCCTCCAGCCTTTTCAATTTGTCACCATCCCTGAGGCTTACATAGTTCCAACCTTTAAGGTAGATTTTACATGTCTTTAAAAAAATTTGGAACTTGTGAATTTTTGAACCTTCAATATGTGACATCCTCATAGCATTGACAGCATGACCAAAAACTGCTCTATATCCCTCTTTATATGGCCAGGTATTTATAAATCTGACAGGCACTCTTTTGACCTCATTACTTTTTTTCCTGAAGTTGATACAAACAGGAATGTGGTCGCTAATAGGATTAGCTACCCCATATGCATTAAGCTCTGGAAAGGTGTTAAGAAAGTAGCGATTACATAGAACATTATCTATTTTAGTGGCAACACCCTTTTTCCTCCACGTGTACCTAAAACCGGCTATCAGGATATATCAATCAGGCCAGCATACGAAATGCAATTTAACAGTCCAGTAAAATGTCTGAATGGCACCACTGATCCCCCTTTTTTGTTAGTAGGAGATAATATGTTGTCAAAATCGTCTAGTACCAGCCAAGGGACGTCAATATTAGAAGATTCATTGGTCAAGTCTGTCCAAAGCTTTTCCCTGTCCGAAAGAAAGTTACTTGCGTGTATGAGTGTTAATCTACAAGAAAAACCACCCATATTATCTAAAATAATGGAAATGTGTTGATAAGACATTGCAACGACATTAATTTTCCAAACAGAAGAGTCTATAGCCACAAGAATTCTGCCTTTGCTCCCAGAACAATTATTATCCACAAACTCCCAATGACGTGAAAATTTGTTTTTAAGATGGACAATCATGGCATTGTTCAAATTATTCTCCAGCAGGCCAAAAACCGATGGCCTAATTTTGTTAAGGAACTTAATAACCTCAAACTGTTTATTTGTGTTATTGAGTCCCCTAACATTCCACGCGATGATGCTCATTTAATTTTTCTCTGGCTCCTTGTCGAGACTTTAGGAGGAGCGGTTGGTGCATTTTTACATATTTTCTTTTTCATAATTTTATTGACGTTATCCAGTTCATCAAGGAAATTTTTCTTTTTCTCAATGTTTTCTGAAACATCTACATCTTGCGTAGGTTTATTTGGTAAATCCTCATCAGTGGCCATTTGTTCAGTGAAGATTTCTTTTTCCGAATCATTCCAGTTGTCGACGAGTCCTTGACTTTCTTGTGTGCTACCTATATCAGTTGCTACTGCAATAATGGACAAACCTTGCTTGTCTTGTTCAGCCATTAAATTGAAATTATTGATTTTTTGTACCCTTGTATCTGTATCTGCTGTTGTTTTATGGTTTAAACTTTCTGTATTATATTATTAAGCTAAAAATTTGTTTCAATTGTTCATCCAAACCAAAAATTACTTCTACAAACAACTTTCAATTGTAATTGTTCCACTTTAGTAGTGCATTTTGATCAATTCAAAGAAGCAAGCAAAAAAATTATCATGCATAACTTCGACTAAAGTGATTGTAAGTTTGTTGCTTCAGAATAAAGCTTTTCAGTCTTCCATTCTACCCAGGTAATTATGGGTTTTTCTTACTTAACACAAAATTTTGTTAACCTATCATATGTTGACTATCACACAATGAGCATTCAGCAAGTAGCATGAATAACAACAATTGTATAAATATCCTAATCAAAAAGATTAACCAAAGATTACCAGTGGTGTTTTTATTTTATTTAGTTAACTTAAAAATAGGAAAAAATCATCCATTGTTTTTATCATTTAAAGATATATTATACTACACAATTTTAAAGTTAAAAGCGAGGAAATTGAATGTAAATATTAATTCATAAGCCTAAATCGAAGCTATCAATGATAGACCATTAGAAAATTCAAAAATCTATCAAATACCTTAAATTTCAAATTCAAAAAAACCATTTAGTCATAAGCATATTTGAAAATTAACTTTCAATTCAGCACTTAAAATTAGGAAAATAAAATCATGAAATTAAGTTTGAAAAAAGCATTCAATCTATATGAACATGAATTTTAATCGAGTTATATATTCAATCTTAAGCTTGCCACCAAAAGATAGTGAGAGGTTTCATTCATAGAATAATATCAAATAATCTGAAATACAAAAACAAGCATGATATTTTTGTGATGCGCGAAATCAAATAATACAAGAGTCTTCAATGTTTCATAAAGGTGCAATTCTTAACCCTAAATTGGATGTAATTAACAACAAGAGCCATAAATGTATAGCAGAATGATGTCACTGACATTGTGAGAGATGAGCTACCGACCCCACCATTGTTGTTGCATGAGGAAGAGCTATAGGATGCATCGATCGTCGTTGATTTATAGAGAGTCACCAAGGAGGAGAAACCTAAATTGAAAATGAAAATGTGGCCTAAAATGGAAATGGAAATGGATTAATGTGAGAAATGAAGTATATACCAAATTAGAAATAAGCACACTTGCAAATGAATCATTTTCAAATTTACCAATCATTGTGAAACTTATTTTTGTTATAAGTCATAACCAGTGTTGTAAAGTACATGTAAAAATTATTTAATTTTACTAACACTATTTCAGCTATCTTAATACTTTTTTAACTATTAGTAGTTGTAACGTTTATAAATGCTATAAATTTACAAATATAAATGTTGCTAGATCATTGTATTGGTGTAAGTTCATCACATTCATCCTAAAATCAAGAAACCAAGCAAGGTTGAAACTACAAATCCATATTCTTATTGCAGCATGTTACACAAAGTGATCAACAAAGTGTTGTTGTACTAGACTTAATATCAGAATGTCATATGATATCCATTAAAGGTAAACATGTTTTAGAAAACTCTCTTCTACCTCATTAATTAGTGAGAAATTTTAAGATTGCATAAAAGTATTTGCATAAAGCATATGAAAAAATTAATAGGAGATTCACATCTATTATATTATATGAAAGCACAATCTTTCATCGGAGTCACTTCGGTTCCGATTTTGTTAAAGAATCATGATCGCGCCATCTATCCCACACATAAGATTGTTTGGCCTCAGTTTCGTATCGAATCAAATACTATGTGTTTCCTCTTACTGCATAAAGCAACGCTCTCCTCCTTTTCTCATTGTATCGATGCTCTTCCCTATAGTTCTATTTGAGAACCCTACAACAACAAAAGAACCATTGTAGCCACTGGCATTTTCTTACCCACCTGCCTTTGCTTCTCCTTCTTCCATTTTGATTCTACCCTGGAGGGATTTCGATGACTACAACCATCAGCGGATTTCGATCTCGATTTCGACCACCAAACAAATTTTACTGAAAACAATTGCTAGTATGACTTTCATTTATTCATGGTCCCATCTATTTTATGCTGTTATTGATTTTGTGCCAATATTAGGGTTTACGAACTATGATTTTTAGCTAATTGTTATCTTAGGTTATACAAATTTCCGACTACCTCTCTTTGCCTATTTCATTTTCTAGTAATTATGTACGCCTCCGGATTTCAAATACACGTGTAATAGAAGATTAAACAAGCTCAAGTTTACATCCCTTTGTCTCCCTAAACAATGAATTTGCTCTTAAATAACAGGGATCTGTGAGCAACAATACTTAGATCTACTTCCTTTATTTTTTAAAGTTATCCAAAGTTTTGATTCATCTTCACTCTAAGATTAATTATAAATTAGTCACATAACCCCTCAATACTTCACTATTTGTTGTTTTGTTAATGAACTGCTAAATTACAACGTAGGTTGGACTATTCGAGTGTTTCCTATATGCAAATAGCTAATGATGTGACATTGGCATTTCCTATGCATGATTATCCACATGTAGCAATATAAGATATCTAAGGTGCCAATAAATGACATACGAAATATGTGTTTCATTTATCTATGCAACATGTGTGATGATTTTTTTTTTTTGCATTATATTAACATTTTCAATATAACTTAATTTTGAATTCTTCTGTTTTGCGTTAGGAATCCCTGTGGCATATGAATTCTTTCTTATGTATTGCTGGTAATCGATTGATCGATAATGTGTTGTTGCTTTATAAAAAGTCTCTTATTTTCTTCTTTTTTATATGGTTTTCAAAATTATTACGTATACCTAAATATGTTTGACAACAATAATTTATTTATTTGTAGAAAAAAATATTACCATTTTCTATATTTTATATACAAAAACCGCTTTTAAATTTGATAGATTTTAGTGGAGCTGAAAGGTTTCCAGGCACTCCACGAAATAGGTATGTGTTTTGTGTTTAAATTTTTAGGAATTTATGCCTTGATGGGTATTTTGTAGTTCTATTCCAAAGTAACTCATTAGGACATTCATAACGTTCTCTTTGATAAGTCATGTAACTGCCAGCTTTTATATATCCAGGTTTTAATGAGATTCATGATGTATCTTTAACTAGCAACTTTCTAGTAAACAAATGTCCATTACTGAAGATTAAGGTGCATCTTAAACCTGTTACAAATAACTGACCGCAAAAAGAAGAAGTTTAAGTAAAACAAATAACAAATTGTAAATATAATAGTCTAATAGTATAGGCAATTTTTGCTGAAATATATAAAAGCAAAAAATCTAAATTTCTAAATAACACATCTTTGCGAGCAACATGTAAAACGATTATACTGGTACAGAAAAATGGCTACCTAGGCAAAGTTTCCATTTATTCCTTAATTATTCAATAACTAAAAGAGTGCACAACTCATTGATTCAAAATTAATTTTGCTTCAAAAATTGTCAATAAAAAACCCATACAAACTATAATAGTCTCACACATCCAGAAGGAATTGAACAGCATAAGCTCTTATTCCTGCAAGATGAAAGCCCTTAGGTGCCAGATAAACCCTTGAGCTCCACTCGAATATGTGAAATCTGAAAGTGTTTTTTAAGCTACTGACAGAAAACGGAAGCTACATATTTTTAGAAAAAGAAGTACACCACTGCTGACATAAAACCCCAAAAATGTGCAGTTATTATGGTACCTATGGAAATTGGAGTTTTTTTAAATTATATATAACAAAGTAGAATATCGATTAGTTATGTATGAGAGAAAGTGCAACGGATTTTAAAAATTAGACGAGTTCTTCCTTTTTACATTTTCATCCCAATCATTCTCCATAATGGTAGTTTATGTTTCCTTTTGTGAAGTAGACCAGCTCACGATCTCTCATCATGTATATCTTTGATTTTGTATATCGTGGGTCAATATAGTAATGAAGTTGCGAATAAACTTCCATGTATTCAATAAGAAAAAATCATAGAGGAAGTATTTGTTATGAATATTGAGCATATGCGGAAGCGCAATAAATAGGATCTAGATTTGCCAATTGAACAAATCTGATAGCAATTATTCTATACATCAACAAAATAGTAAATAACTATAGCAGAGAAACAAAGAGACACAATATTTATACTGGTTCCACTATCCTCGAGATAGTGTACGTCCAGTCCAACAGAGAGAGATTTTATTCCACATGAGAGAATTACAAGAGATTACAAAATAATAGTTTACATATCCAAACCTCAATCAAGTTTAACAAGAAGAGACACCATTGGGGATCACTGGCTCCAGGCCAGGATGGGTTTACACTAAAGTCTACCCCTCAATATATAGCTAGTGCAAATCTATGTGAGTCATCAATTAAATTACCAACATATGGTAATAATATAATGGAGGTAAATTATCATAACAACAAATATGCAAACATAGAAAGTAAATCAATCCGTTTCTTTAGCATAGATGGAAGAAATTAATCCCTTCATTTATTTCTCTACCACTTTATCAAATGCAATCAATGCATTCCCAATATAAAAATATTTACTTCCCATTCTTTGCAAATTTGTTCCAATCAATTTGTGATTTTGTATCACCAAATTTAACACTCCACCTTGATGCAAAATCACATATCTCCAACACCCCACCTTGAGTCAAATTCTCTTCTCATGATAAAACTCTTCAACAGAACTCCACCTTCAATCAAAATCTCACAACGAGATACACCAAAAAATGAATATTTACCAAATGGGTTCCAGCAAAGCCACCCCCCATCACACAATTGTTAACGAGCTCAGACTACGTCCCCGCATGCTAACAAAATGTTGCAAATATCCCAAAAAAAAAGTAGATTCCAAAGTAATCTCAACACCACCAAGACCAAAAAATTATTCTCTCAATTAAAATCAACCTCGATTTCAGGGCAACGAGATACATCCAGTCGATTTGAAAGGACTACGACCACACCTCAATTACAAACACAAACCACCACCTGCAAAAGATGCATTTACCACCTGAGTTGCACTGTGCATCAACCAACGGTCTAAAAAGTGCTTGCAATACCACAAGATCTCCATCGTCTTTGTGGATTTCAAAACTCGACATCCTTCTTCCGTTTGACATGATCTCTTCATCTGCGGGATCCCTCGAGCATCATCAACATCTAGACCCTTGTCGATACCATGATCCTCTACCTTAGGACCATAAGCAGTGACCATATTAATCTCTCCACCTTGTTGTGGACTAGGTTCTTCAACCGTCATCCGCCTTCTTCTTCGTCTTCTTCCATCTTCCCTCATCCATATCAGAGAGCTTCTTCACAATAAACTTCATATCACGTCAAAGTTTCCATATTGGAATGCTCTTCACTCTTGACATAATCTCTCCACCAAAGTCTCCTTTTCTCCAAAATAGTAATAGCATAATCATCACTGAATCTACCGACCTTTGTAGAAATAATTGATGCACAATTTAAAACAAATCGCCTCGCTCCGATACCAATCTATTGTGAACATTGAGCATATGCAGAAGCGCAATAAATAGGATCTAGATTTTCCAATTGAACACCAATCTAATCTGATAGCAATTATTCTATTACATCAACAAAATAGTAAATAACTATAGCAGAGAAACAAAGAGACACAGTATTTATACTGGTTCCACTATCCTCGAGATAGTGTACGTCCAGTCCAACAGAGAGAGAATTTATTCCACATGAGAGAATTACAAGAGATTACAAAATAAGAGTTTACATATCCAAACCTCAATCATGTTTAACAAAAAGAGACACCATTGGGGATCACTGGCTCTAGGGCCAGGATGGGTTTACACTAAAGTCTACCCCTCAATATATAGCCAGTGCAAATCTATGTGAGTCATCAATTAAATTACCAACATATGGTAATAATATAATGGAGGCAAATTATCATAACAACAAATGTGCAAACATAGAAAGTAAATCAATCCGTTTCTTTAGCATAGATGGAAGAAATTAACCCCTTCATTTATTTCTCTACCACCTCATCAAATGCAATCAATGCATTCCCATTATAAAAATATTTACTTTCCATTCTTTGCAAATTTGTTCCAATCAATTTGTGATTTTGTATCACCAAATTTAACAGTATTAACCTCAACTTCCATGAATTCAACAAGAAATAAACCATAGAGGAAAAATTCCAGCTACAATCACATGTTATTTTCACCATCCCTTTAAATGTAATATTTGATTACTGAGAAAGCTTAGAAATGTGAAGAGAACATATTGTTTCTTTTTACAACACATTAAACAAATTTTGTTTGCTTTAATTATGAAATATTTGTTGTCCATGACAGACGAAGAAGTTTACTTAAAATCTAAACATCACAATTAAGTGCATAATGTTGTTCTAAATGCTTATCTTTGCTATTGCCATGATTCAATATTAGGGATATTAAAAAAGACAACATAGAAGTGCATGTTACTTTTGTTGCTCTTTATGTTACTTTTCTATACGTTGGTCCAAACCTATACATAAGCAGTTGTTTTTCTATTACATGCAGGCAGTAATAAAAACTGAGGAATGATTCAAAACACTGATGGGGGCTGAAGAAATTCTGCAATGTCACATCATTTATACTCTACTTTTTAATTACTGCAAATATATATATATATTTTTTATTGTCTTTCTACTTCGAATTCGTACGCTTTCCCTGCTCCGCCCTTTGGGTACGAATATCCCAATCAAATCAATTTCAGCATGCTTAGTTGCGCTTTCTACCACCATTATCTTTGTTTTGATTAGCTTCCTTTTCATGTCTTATATATTTACTTAGAAGATTTCCATGAACAAACTCCTTTGTCTACTACATTTTGGCTGTTTCATTGCTAATTCCCAATTACTTGCTTTGCTAAGCCACAAGTTATCAATTTAGATCCAGGACAATATATATTCTCAATTTCCCTTGGGCTATACTTATGAAAATGGTTTGAAAAGTAGGCAAATCTGTATAATTGATTTCTCAATCAACTAACAAACTATGATGCATAAAAAAATCATTTGGGGATATGTCTTCAAAGATTACACTTTTAAGGTGAATTGTTATTGATCCTCATTTGAGTATAATCACATTGCTTGCTTTTTCTTTTAATTTTTTTTTGCTTCTTTTTATTTTTTTTGCTCCTTTGTTCCAGCTTTGCTTATAGTAGGTTGGAGAAATCATTCTCCCAGTACATGATTTATAATATTGATGTCCGCGTCTTGATTGGAAATTTTATGTAGATATCTAAAGATTTGATTGTTTGTGTTGTCCGAACAATGATCTTCGATACTACAATAAATATGGTAATTTATTCATTAATCAAATTAGTTTTCCGACGATGGTTTTTTTCGTTGTATTTATTTGCAGACTGGGTTTACTGTTATTACAGATAGGTTATAATGTTACTAGAAACAAACTCAAAATATGTGTGTCATCTATCAACTTAAGATTATGTTTTCGACTCCATGTCTCTGAACTACTCCATGCAGGTTTGTTTTAAAACAAGTTTGTCTATCAACAGTTATGTGAATTGTTAGTTGTGATTACTGGTGGAAACATAGTTATCGTTCGCAATAAATACGTTAAAACTATTTAAGTTTTGTGCATGAGAAATATAAAACCAATTATTTTTGTTTTTCTTTAGTTTTTTTGTTATGTGAATGACACTAAGGTGTCAACACAAAGTTTGTACAATGGTTTATACTGTAACATAATCCAATGTGTACTATTTTAAATTTATTAATTTAGACAAATATGTACCTAATATTTGTATTTTGTATTGAATCCATTTACATATTTGCTACTTCAACGCCTCTTTATCATCATGCAATAATTGGATATGAATATAATATATTATAACTTTCTTAGTTACCAGCAAATTTCTTTCGACTTTGAAAAACGTTGACTATCAACTAATACATATCCCATGCTGAATGAGCTTCTTTTCTCCTTTTAATGGCCATCAATAATTTTATACTAGCAACTTGCCACTATTTCCATGTATGAGTATAAAGATCTATCATGTTGTTTGCATAACGTTTATGCATACTAAACTCTTTTGACATTCTCTTTTTTTTTTCCTCTTCCATTTAGTACTAACGAAGTTTTACTAGCATAATGCATTCTTTTAAAATGTGCCAGCATATAAGCCAATACATGATTTGACAAAGAACCAATTATGCTGATACATTTACTTCTCTTCCAATTGAAGAAACTATTTTGTCTTTAACCGAACCGTTGAGTTTGTTGAGTGGAAGTTTCTTAATATTAACTATGTGCTAATTGAGAATATTTTTTTTTTAATGTTTAAGGAAGATAAAAGTATGTATATGCTCAGTATTTATGGTTCGACCCTCAACTTTGGTCTTATATATCTCAACCATTTTGTTTTGTTGGCTTGGTAATTCACATGCTTAACTTTGTCCATATTCTGCTTGGAATTGATATCATTTGTGTTGTCGCTTTACACTGCTACATATAGGCCGATCAACCGGCAGGTATAGATGCGTAATATTATACTTGTATCCGTATCTAAAATCATTCACAAATATCATATGCCTACACATGCAAGTAGTGGACGAATACCAGATTTTGGTCAGTCTACTTGCATTGGTAAATCTAAAAGCATAAATAGAAACTTTAAATTTATTCAAAAACTTTTTAATATCAATCCATGTAAAAATATAAGAAACATTAATGTATAATGACAAAACAGTTTCGAGGACAAGCATTCATTTATGTCTACACATTATAAATAAACTACAAACTCGATAATGTAGTAAAGTCGACTAATCTATGCACTAAAACACTTACTGATTAAATAAATGGATTATGTACATTACTTTATCAATATAAATGTTCATATAAGTGCAAGGCCTGTGCCTAGGTTACATGTCTTCACTTTTATCGCCTTCGTGGATTTCATGTCTTCAAGCAATAGTGAATGTATGCTTGATCGGAGAACTAACTAGGTGCAATCCAACCTTTTATCCACTACTAAATATGTTTATTTTGTTTTTTTATTTGTTTTTTCCAGTTGCATTGTTATCCGTGTGACTATAGAAAAGGCTACGAGTTGAAAATATAGGAGGCTAATGTTGCTCCTCAAAATTTTAGGAATTTAGGTTATCAGATATACCATTCCATTTTACCATAGCAAATATTAATGGCTAACTTTATTTTGTTTGAGAGTGATATTAATTTGTTTAATTAGGGAATGATTTCGAATAGGTTAGATGTACCTTAAGTAGTTATATTAATATTGGTCGAAAGTAACAATGAGCTAACACCACTTTTCCCTTTTTATTCTCTTTTTTTTATTACAATGCTCTTCTAACATCAATAAATTTAATAAATATACAGTTTCACGATTATCCGTGATCATTTGATTATTTATCATTTCATAGGGTGTACAATATTTAGTTAACTGCTCATTCTACATTTTCCCCTACTGGACATTCACTCATGTTGTATTATCCAGGTTGAATAAGATGTTGTTGATGCAAACATGTAAAAGTTTACTGCCACACGTCTGAGTGATCGCTTTGTTGGCAGCTGGAATTATGTGGGTTCAAAAGTTGTTTCATTGTGTCTACGTTTTAAATTCAGCAGTATACTTTCTATTGGAGAATTGGTTACAACAGTGCTTTCAGCTGTAAGCTCTGGAAATAAACCTTTCTGCATTGTTGAATGTTTAAAAATGAATTTCTATTTTAGAAGTGATACACATATGTGCTCTTGACACTATAACATATTCTACTGTACCTTTCTGTTTAGCATTAGCATATGTTGTGCTCTATGATTTGACTTAAAAAAATTTAATCGACTGTGATATGTTAGGTCGCCATATTCTCTTTTTTATGGTGCTCATCATACACACGCAACTACATTAGTTGACTGTATGAGGTCAGTTTCATTCTTGCCATGGCATACCATAATGCTTACATTGGAATATAGTACCAAAATTTATGACAACAATTTATAGATAGCACCATGAAATATTTTATGTTTTCAATTTCAATTCTACAAATTAAATCATCTAAAATACTACAGTTGATGGTGTTTTTGTAAGAAAGAAAGTTTCATGGCATATGTTACCATAGCTAGTGTGTGTAGCACGGGTTTGCACTAATTACATATAATAGCATGTACAGGCTCCCATTATATGATTATTAAATTGATTGAAGAATGCTTGTCTACTCCAACTTACTCCATAATCATTAACCGGACACTTGGAGGCTACATACACATTAACAAGAAGGAAGACAAGGTGATCCCTTACAACGATATCAATTTGCAATAACTATGGAGTATTTTACAAACAAATCTAAACTGCTTGTCATCAATGTCAATTTCAGGCTCCGTATAACGATTATCGTATTTGTACCATTTTTATTTGTGGATGGTCTAATCATTGTGTTAAATACAAAAGAAGCAACACATGATAGAAAGGAGACATTCAACAGTTTAGAAAAATATGTAAGATTGAAGCATAACATTGAAAAAAGCTAAGATAAAGCTACTACGCCAGTAATAACATTCATCTTATTAAACAGAAAGATTCATGCGAGAGTGTTAGACGAGATTAACTGAGAGAGACACCGCAATTGAGTTTTCTGAACTAGCGCTGCATTGGAGTTATCACGCCAAATAACTAGTTTCCTTAGTGGTCTAAACCCTAATTCCCAAATTAGGGTTATGATCCAGAACAGTTCAACTATGGTGCTTGCAATGCCACGATCTTCTACTTCAGTACGGGAGCGGGAAATAATAGTTTATTTCTTCTTGCACTAAGAGCTCAGGATCTGAATGAGGTATACACAGTATCCTGGCACAGATCTGTGATCATCAATGTCATTGTCCTAGTTGGCGTCACTGTAAGCTTTTAAGATTGACTCTCAGTTAGATTTTAGTGTTAATCCTAATTTATTGTGTCATTTAAATATCTCAATATACGCTTCACTTCCTTCCGGTGATCAGTCAGTGGACTTTGCATATATGTTGACATACATTATAACACTATAGCAGATCTCAGGTCTAGTGATTGTCACATACTGTAATGCACCGACAATACTTCAATATTGCTTTGTATTATCTATTGGTTCACCTTTATGCTTGGATAGCTGAAAAATGCTGACCATTGGTATTGGTAACTGTTTAGCCTGTTCCATCTTAGCCCTGACCAATATTTCTTGGATGTATTTCTTTTCGGATAAAAACATTGTTGTGCTAGATTTCCTTGTTATTTGTATGCCAAGGAAATAGTCTAGTTCACCCATGTCTTTGATAACAAAGTTCTCATCAAGATGTTGCACCACATTATTTATCTCTTACTCATTACTTCCTGTAACTAGAATGTCATCAACATATACTATAACATAAGTAGTTGTTCTTTCATGCATTTATATGTATACGAATTATCTGACTTTGTTGCATTAAACCAAGCTTGTTTAGTGATCTTCATTATATAGTACCATGCTCTGGATGCTTGTTTAAGCCCATATAGAGCCATATGAAGTTTGCATACCTTTCCTTTATTGTTGCCTGCATTGTAACTTACTGGTTATTGCATGTACACTTCTTCATTAATTCACCATTTAAGAATGCATTCTGAACAACCAGTTGCCTTATCCTTCACAGTTTATGTAATGTAATGCACATAATTACTCTGATAGTGGTGGGTTTCACAATTGATGAAAATGTCTCAGTGAAATCAAATCCAAACTGTTGTGAATATTCTTTTGCTACCAATCTAGCTTTGTATTTTGATATACTCTTATCACTATTTTTTTTTATTTTGTAAGTACATTTGCATCCTATTATGTTTTTGTGATCAGATGGATCAACTAAACTCCAAGTATTGTTTTTAACCAGTGCTTGGTATTCATCATCCATAGCTTTTCTCCATTGGACATGCTTAATATATTCTTCATATGAGTTTGGTTCAGTGTCAATTACACTAGCAGTATAGATCTTTGGTTAAAAATGCCTCTCTTGGACCAGGTAATCATGTGATGCTGACTCCTGTTTCTATCCTGGGGCTCATCTTGTCCTTGATTATCAGTGTCAGCTTGGTCTGCACTACTATTTTCATGAATGTCACTTGATATTTCTTCCTCATGCATTTGATCTGTTTGTGGCAAGGATGAGTCACTTGAGCTATATCTTGAATTTATGTTTGGTATAGTTGAATCATCAATAGGTTGATCTTGATGTGGCATGTTGTTGACACCGTCAGAGTGGTCTGGCAGTATTGGAAAAGCAGGTACCATCAACCTTGTGTTCCTTGATCATTGCCCTTCAGGGTTTCTTGTTTTATGTACATGAGGTAAAACATGTTCATTAAACGTTACATGTCTTGACACAATTAGGTTGCCTTTGTTGCCTAGGCATTTTATAGCCTTTTTGATTGTGAGCATATCCTAAAAATGTGCAGCACTAGATCTCATATCTAGCTTGTGTTTATTACGTGGTCATGGGAAGTACAGGCATCAAAAAATCTTTCAGGTTTCCATAGTCTGGTTTGCTTCCAAACAACTATTCATATGGACTTTTGTGCTTTAGCCCTTTTGTGTGCATTTTATTAATAAGATATGTTGATGTATCAAAAGCATCATTCCAATATTTTATTGGGAGTGATGCTTTTGACAAAAATATGAGCTCAGTTTCCACTATGTGTCTGTGCTTTCTTCCTAGCAGACCATTTTGCTCAGATGTGTGTGCACATGTTAACATGTGTGTAATTCCTTTTTTATTGAAGAATTCTTTAAGGGGTTTAAACTTTGTGCCACCACCTGTCTGAAAAGTCTTGATGCAACGGTCTAATTGTTTTCCAACATGTGTTATTAAATGTGTCACTGCATCATGCATCTTAGATTTTTTTTATTTTTTTTGAGAAAGTATATCTAGTGCAAGCATCAACAAAAAATATGCAGTGTCTTCTTCCCTTGGGCGAATTAAGAGGTGTAGTTCCCCAACATGTCTGCTGCAACTAACTCGAGGGGATTGTTATAAAAAAGTTTCAGAATCATTAAAGGATAATTTGTGGCTTTTGCCAATTTGGCAATGTGTGCATATGTGTAGGACAAGTAACTTTTAATAAGGGATATTATTTTCATCCAATATTTTCCTTACAATATAAATACTAGGGTGCCCGAGTTTATAATGCTAGATGTCAATACTATTCATGTCACACATATTGCTATTGTCAACATTGTTGCACTAGTTTTCATTAACAGAAGATTTTCTTGACTCCAAATTACTGAATTTGAATAATCCTTTATCAAATCTACCCTATAGAAGTATATTTTGATTAAGTAAGTCTTTTATAAGACAAAACTTAGGGTGAAACTCGAAGTACACATTATTTCCATTGACAAATTGTTATATACTTAGTAGATTCTTTTCATACTAGGCACTTTTAATAAATTATTTAGGTAAAGTTGCCTCTTTCCTTTATGGTGCCACTTTCAATATGTGAGATACTAAAAGCTTCACCATTACCCATAAGTAATGCATGTGTACTTGAGTAGCTTTTGTTTTCAAGATTTAAATTCGTTAAGCTGTTGGTAATATGGTTGGTTGCACCTGAATCTAGGTACCATTCTTTTATGTTAATGTCATCAATCCTTGCAAATTTTCACTGCTCCAATTCTGGGTTCTTGTGTTGCCATTCTTCATTTGATTGTTTATCTGCATCATATTAGCATTAGCTCCTCTTTGTATTCCTAAATTTTGTTGTTGCACATTGAATTCTGAGTTGAATCTAAAATAACACTGTTTCCAATATGCCTAATTTTTTTGTAGATTTGACATTTTTCCTTGTTGCTATTGTTTCACCTCCCTTTGCCACATCCTCTCGTAGGTGGGTTCTCCCTCTGGTTGGGGTTGTCAGTGAAAAGATAGCTAGAGTAGGATCGAGTAATATGGGACCAAATGTATGTGCGGAAGCTTAAATAATGTGATATACTATATTTGATATAGTTGTGCAAGTAATATTTAACAAGATAAATACTAAGATATTACTGATAAGCAATATGTAAATGCAATAAATAAAAATAAATGTAAAGGCCCAAAAATCCTTACCATCTGAGTTGACTAAACAACACACGTCCAACCCAAATTGCACAAAAATATGAGTCATTATGGTTAAAGAAATAGAAACAGATAGAAGATAGAACCAAAGAGAACTTCAGAATCTCACAGCGGACCGAACAACATATAATATCATATATCATAACTTTGAAATACAAATCTGTATTTTATATACATATAGTATTAGAGTACAACACATATACATCATAGTGGAAATAACTCTAAATAACTAACAATGAAGCCTCCTACTTCAAGATCCTCCAAGTGTATACGTAAAAGCATGAAATACTTGACTACCCAAACAAATTTGGGCACCCAAGAGTTTAGGATAACACAAACAAAATAAACTTTGGGTCAGTCATGGGACTGGTGTGAGTAAACTCCAACCATTTTGTTTAGTGTTAAAAAAACCTTTTGAAAGAAAAGGTAATCGTAAGACCGATCCACACATAAATACAGATGGTTTTTACCTTACGATAACCAAAACATTTTTTATATCAAAATCCGGTGATATTATAATAATGTATAATCAAATAAATAACCGTCTAGCAGAACGCTTGCTTCTCACGCTCCACATACAAAGTATAAAATCAAAAACCGATGGGCGCTTATTGGAGATTGGATTCCAACTATGACAAGGTATGAGACCACCTTCCGATCAGCGTATTCTAGAGGCTATACACAGGATTCAACAAGAACATCTTGCAACCCGACCACACATGATCGGTCACTCATTTAGCTTGAGTGGACCGAATGTATTGTCACCCACGGTTGTCGGTCGTCCAACCATAATCCATAAGATACAGAATCGAAAGAAGAATAAATGAATTTTCTCTAAATGATGATAATACACCCTGCTTGGGTGCGACCCAACTAGCCATGTTGCATGCCCGATTTTTGTCATTTCCTAGTTGTGAGGCTTGAGGTCACGATTTCCTTTTAGAACAACACGCCACCATTTACTTTGAATGCCACATCGTCAAACCCGTCAAATCACATTAGTCAAACCCGTCAATACACCTTTTAGAACAATCGATGTTTGTTTTTATTCATTAGTTAAATATTACGATATAAAAAGCTAAGAGAAACGAATTTCTCTACCGCCAAACATAACATCTTGAAAAGATCGTTTTTTGATCTGTTGGGCATAGTATGTCAGACATTCGTCTATATAAGTTATCCTAAGACTAGACAAACCGAAGGCACCATCCTATAAACAGAAAAACCCTTGCACTTTCACTCCGTCTTCAATTGTTTTCAAATAATCTAAATCGCAACACCTGTGCATATACAGAGTGGTTTTCGGATAATAAATCCAACCGGTCTCTTTGTATTGACAACGATGGTCAAAAACTTCGATAGTCGGTTATTTAAATATTATAGAAAAACAAACATCCATCCAAATTTTCAACTTGAAATATTATTGTCTAAACATCAAACAATCAGTAGCCATTTCTAATATTTCATTAATTAAATCATTTCCCAGATTCCTTCAAATATCTTTACTAGTATTCTCAAAAACACTTTAGCCCCTTACAATATTGGGAAAACATTCTGTATCCCATCTTCTTTTATTTTTATACTTAGAAAATATCTTCTATTTATGATTGCGATTCATTTCCAATTACATCTACCTTTTACGACCATTCATTTCTATACTTAGGAAATATTTATTATATATTTCCAAAATTTCACATACTTAGGTTTAAATGAATGTTGTGTAAAACAACGTTACAACAACCCAAAATATTGCATTCAGCTAAATCTTATTTAAACATTGATCTTCGAGACTGAGTCTTTCTATTTATCAGTTAATAATGATGCAGTATAATTACCTCTCAGACCTTGGCTGAATAACATTCTTAACTTTAAAATAGAGAAGGCTACTTATCTCGAATAATCAACATCATATAAAACCAATTATTCATTTTTAAAATGTGTATATGTGTCTCTTTCTATTCTTATCAAATTTTAATTTATAGATTGCTTTTTGGTTTATAACTTTCTATTATAAGTTCGTTTCCTAATTGAATTCTGTATATATATCTATATATTGATTTCTAGTTATCAACTTTCTTAAAAAATATTATAAATCCTTAAATTTCCAAAAAAATTCGCCAGTATCTCCTTTGTTCGGCTCAATCAGTACAACTACAACTTGCCCATCTAGGCCCTTTCCATTCAATAAAAAAAAATCAAAAAATCAAAAAGCCAAGCGACTTGCCTAATAGGCTCATTGAATCTCATATGGAATTTAAACTTGTACCTTGTTGTTGGGCACTCAAATTATATTTTTTATTCTCTCCATTCCATACATGTTTAACATATGTATGTCAATTCCTAATTTATTTCAATAGATCCAATCATTTTTAACAAAATTCACTAACCACTTCTTTAATTAGCTCTTTTACCCAATACACATTTGATTTGAACATATCATAATCAAATATATTTTTAATTCGCTTGTACACAAGTTGAAATCTAATTTTATGTTTGATTTCAAGTTTTATTTTCAAATTTCCAATTCCATATTACAAATTCAACTTCCTTAACCAAATTGGAGTTCGATCCATTCTTTCTTTAACTGATTGCCTTTCACATTAGTCAACTTCATTTCATAATGCAAGATCTGATTTTTATATCAAAAATCACTTCATTCACTCCATTTGAGTTCATATTTATTTTATAACTTGAATCAGGATTTTTCTAATTGAAATTCGGATTTTATTCACTTAAAACTCTTATTTTATTTAATAAACCGTTATGGTTTATAAACGATTTTACAATGATTTTTCTAAAATTTGATTTTGATATTACTTCAAACCTATAAGGAGAAATTCAAAATTTTCTCTTTCATTAGAAAACTATCATTCAATAAGTCCATGCTTTTCTTGTTTCATTAAATTTTTACTTATATTGTGTTCTGTAAATTCAATTTAAGTTTGAATCATCAAAATACGTACTACCGCGCTATGGCGAGTTCGTTGTTAATTAAAATTAATTATAAATTGTTTAAACCTTGTTATTAATAAATTTCAACTCTACTTCTTCACCATTTTAATATAAACTAACCCAATTTTCCAAAGCTAACTTAAAAATTCTGATTTTCTATAATTGTCTATTTTCAATCAAAATTCATAACTCATTTATGAATTTGTTCACAACTTAAATTTTCTATATTAAATTTTATCTCAATTTCCTTGGAAATAAATTATTTTATAAAATTTGTATAATCAAATTCAATTTATAAATGTCTTGGATTTACTTCAGTTCAATATATATTCCTAACGGAGAATAAATCCATCCGTTTCCATTGAAAATGATTCCCAATCCCCTTTTTCAATTCATACTTGAATTTAAATTTATAAATTATCAAATGATAATTTCTCTCTTATATTTATAAACATCATTTATAAATTTCACTTCTTATTTTAAATATTATAACAAGTTTCTATCTCAAATTCCATTTGAAATTTGATTTCCACTTTAGAAAACTAAATTTTCCCTTTTAAATTCATACTTGAATAATTTACTATTAGCAAATGATAAATTTTCTTTCCATTTATAAATTCAATTAATTATTATTACTACTAAAAAAATTATTATTTTCTAACACATTAGAAATTCAATTTCTATTTTGGAAAATAATTTTCTTTTTAAAATCTAAAAATTCCATTTTATGATACTTTTAAAATATTAATATCTAGGGCCAATGATATTCAAACATCCAAATACACAAATCATCAATTCAGTTTGACACATCACACATATATAAATATGTAAACAACAATAAATAATTTTTGAGGAATCCAGTTGGATCCCTCCAACTTGTTTCCCAGCATCCACAGATGTTAGTCAACATAAATAATACCGATCCTGCTTCAAGGAAAGATATCGCAGTATGAAGGTCATCCACTATATATATTGTGGGGAGCATAAGGAAATCATCTGCTAATAGTAGTGCGGGAAATGTCCAATCACCAATTATATATATATACATATATATATATATATAGAACCATCAAGCCTAAATATAACGAATATATAACAATAATACTTTAATGCATCCAGATAACTAACTCACCTTGATTTCAATTGCCGAATATACATTTAAATTTCCATATCGTTGCATCTATGAATCATCTCGAATAAATCTATTTGTACCTACAATTATTTATTTTTATAATTTGATTAAGCTATTATAAATTTATCTAAACTAAAATAATTAAATTATTTCGTGCATTTAAATTTTGAAATAACGTATACCTTATCGCTTTGACCAATCCTAGCCAATCGACGAAATAGCCCGTCCATCAATCTCCATGAAGCCTTTCCCAAACAGCTCCAAAACAGCATTATCATAACTTCAACTTTTAACCAAGCACTTCATTGACAAAACTCCTCCATTACAGGTACTAAGACTCCTTCTAATTATCACTAACACCATCAGACCTGAACCCCGAACATCACTTCTATGCTCCACACCAATGCCTCAAACAATCACATCACTCCATTTCATCCTTCAAAAAATCAAACTCCACCGCCACTTCCCAAAACAATACAGAGACCAACTCCTAATATTACCCAATGTCTCATCCCATTGTCGAACCCCAAATATCCCAGTCATCCATTCCATAGTCAGTATAATTGCACTAACCAAAATTCAACATAGACCAGTACTTCTCTCCTTCAATTGCCGAACTCCCAGTCTCCGTCGAACAACCGAACTCCACTCAGCCACCTAAAAATGAGACCAACTCCAACTTTCCTACCTTGGCTACAACTCTTCCAGTGACTCGTTCCTGTTTGGATTGATCATCCCCAAAAACGTAGTGCCCCACAGATAATTGCACGCCTCACTTGAAGTCAAATCCCCTCTGCAACTTCGAACCAACCCACGACAGTCATCTTCGAACACCTCACGATAGAATCCATTTTATCTCCTCCATGCGTGCGCTCTGGTCTCGGAGTAGAGCTTCATGCAATTCAAAAATTCAATCGCTGTTCATTTTTTTTAAATGGACCGGAGGAATCGAACTTCGAATTACAAGAAAAAGAAATGGAATGGGAGACTCGAATTAGGATTCGAATTTCAAAAATGGGAAGAAATATGAAGGGCGATGGGTTTATATAGGTGCAAACGAAGGAACCATTCGTATTGCCATTAAATTTCTTGCTTTAGTTTGTAACGAAGGTGGAAGACAGAAATTTGTGTTCGAGGAGAGATATAGGGTTTTGTTTCTTAGGGTAGCTGCAATGTACTATGGTCGGCCAATTTAAGATGAATTTTATAACATTTTGATTTTATTTTATTTAATATATTATTCCAAAATATCACATTCTCCATAACTTGCAATTCAAAACAGCTATTTTAACATTACAGCCAATGTTTCTAAGTTATAGCACTGTTCCGAACTCAACGGAACATATTCTGAAATTTAATTCGATCGTATGGAGGAGATAACAATTTTAAATTAAAGATTTAAATTAAATTAAATCAAATTAAATTATATCTAAGTGTTTCCACCCATACAATCAAATGAGAAATCCAAATGTTATGAATTTGAAATCCGATAATAATACACAATAACGGATCTAATGGAACTGGTTTCGTTAAATTCTGAGGTCATTTGAAAATTAGCTATTTTTATGATTAAATTAAATCGATTAAAATATTAATCGATCTCAAACAATTAAATTGATCAATAATAATTTAATAGAATTTATATTAGTCGTTAGAATCGTTTCGATTAAGTTTTAACTCAGAATTCAAGTATTATTGTTTCATATTACAATAATTAAATATCTTCAAAATTAAATTGTATATCAATTATTAAATCGATAAATTGCATACAAAAATTCATTTATATTTTTAATTCAACATTTAAAACTAATTTAAATGTTCATTATTAAATGGCTAAAAATCTAGGACGTTATAATAAACGACACCAGGAATTTTTATACTGGTTTGGAGCATCGTCCTACATCCTGTCTAGACTCCTAAAATTTCACTAAGCAATTCCATCACTTAACATGGAGGAATAGGTTAACACACAACCAAGCAGTCGAACGGGATTTCTCTCCTGAGCAGCAGAACAAGACTTCACAGATAAAACAATAGCTTTGACTATATGTGTGTTCTAAGCAACAGGGATCAGTCACGGTTTGAGTACACCCTTCCTATAATCTTATCCTTAAATATATGAAGTGAAAGTGTAGATTTTTAGGAAGCAGATCGCTTTTGAATCAAGTAGTATGAATGTAGAATCAACGATTCAAAGCGATGAAAATAGTTTTAAGAGCTTTTGAATGCATAAAGAATGAAAAGAATATAATCAGAAATTAGAACAAGAATGGGTGATCTGGAAAGCGATATTGAAGTGTTTGAAGAGTATACGAAGAGTAGTAATCATTTGTGAAGAGATTCAATCAAAAGAAGCATCAATTTCTCTTGGAATTTGATTAAACCTTTTCATGAAAAGAAGTGTCTCTTCGCTGAAAAATGACAGTTGGTAAAAATCAATCGATTGGTAGAAAAATGATCCGCCAACTGGTAAGAATTCGAATGTTTATATATATATATATATATGTGTGTGTGTGTGTATGTATGTATATATACGTGTGTGTGCACACAAGTGCACAAAGCTGTGCATATTTCAACATACCAGTCGACTGGCATATTATGGACCGGTCGACCAGTCTGTGTAATGATACACAGTTTTGGCACTTATGCCAATATATGATCTAAAATATGTTTGTGTTAGTGTAATGATATTTGAGGACAGATTTTAACAATATATAACACATTTAAGACACAATTAAATAAATAATCATACACTATATCATTTCTTCTTTAATCTTCTCTTCTTCCTTGTTATGAATCAAAAACTCATGAACGATTTAATTTTGTCAAACTTCTTGTCTACCTTTTTGTCCATTATTTTTAGAAGTGCTTCAAGTAGTTGTTGATTCTGGGATAATACATCAATGGCCACTCAAGCCGTTTGGAATGGTGTAGTAAGTCGAACATCTTCGAGGCTTTGTCGGATAGGTGTAGCGGAGGATTGACCTTGAGTTTCGTGAGACCTGTCCCTTTTTTTACATTCATCAAAGGTCATAATTCAGAGGCTTAGTGGAGGAAACTTCATCATTTTAATGTTTTTCTTATTTAAAATCTTGAAATTCATAGTCTCGAAATCCAGATCAAGAATCTCAATATCTTCAAGTAACCTTATAATATATTCTTCATAGAAAATATGTTTCATGGTTCCTTGATTAAAACCCAAAAACTCATCCAAGATCAATTTCGTCAAATTAACTTGTATATCATCATAAACCGCATACAACGCCTTCAGTGTAAACAAGATCAAATGTGTCGATTGTCAGTTATATTATACATGTCAAAGCATGATGAGGTAATCGAGCACTTAGACGTAAACCCATAGTTTTTATTCAATCCCAATCATCATCTACAAAATAGTGACGTACCTCATCAGGTGCATGAATCACACAATTCAGTTCTTCAAGACATATTCCCGTGGTTGGTGATTCCAAAATATTACTCATTCGTTTAAGCGGAAAAAAGAACACCTCTTTACTGCATACCAAGCTCCATAGATGAATGTTGTGATTTTGAAGGGGTTTATGATCTAAGTTCTGGTTAGCTAGGAATTGTTTTACCATAAAGTGATTTATTTTCAGCTTGTTCTTCTCATAGTCAAGTAGAGACTCATGTCTACCCTTTTGAGCCAACCTTGAAGTCCATAGGAATTAAAGTTGGGAAATTGGACAAAAGCACCTTCAATGAATCTCATTTTCCTCATGTTATGCCATCTTTCAACAGTGGTATTATCAAAGAGCCACTTCGTAATATATGAATCAATTGGTTTTTGAAAGGAGGATGAATCTCCTTTTGATTTCTTAGAAGGAGGAGCTAGTTTTGAAGATAAAAATAGGGTTTTTAATTTGCTCAAAATTTTAGGTTTTTAGTTTGAAAAGGAGGAGTTTTAGAAGTGAAGCTGAATAGGTGGTTGGGGGGCTTTAATAAGCTACGACCAAAAATATTTTTTGGGCATGTAGCCATGCCAGTCGATTAGTATGGAAGGCACCAGCCGGCTGGTGCCTGTTGTTACAAAAAAAATTCGGAACTCATATATATATTTCAATATATATGTTAATGCATTCAACTTAAAGATTTTTATATGTTTATTGCATAGTGTTTTGATTTAAGTTGTAATCCTCTGTGTTATTTCTTTCAATACTCTGGATGATAGAAATCAAAAGGCACATATTTTATTTATGGAAACAAATTTTTTAAAAACAACTCTTAATGAGATCTTACTCAATGCAACATTGTTGTTGAAAACAAAACAACAAGAGACTATAAGAACATTCATTCAGAATCGAACGAAGTAGATTTCTTTGGAATTTCCTTTTTGGATTCTTCATTAGCTGCATAGTATTTATCTCATGAGTTCGGACTATATGGAAGTCATATTTTATTTCTTTCAATACTCTAGATGGTAGAAATCAAAAGGAATTTTATTTATGGAAACAAATTTATAAAGACAACTGTCAATGCATTGTTACACAATGCAACATTATTATTGAAAATAAAACAACAAGAAACAATATGAACATTCATTCGAAACTGGATGACGTAGATTTCTTTGGAGTTTCCTTTGTGATTCTTCATTAGTCGCATAGTTTTTATCATATGAGTTCGGACTATATTGAAGTCATGTTGGCGTATTTTTCCAAGGACTTCATGAAGATGTTGGCTGCTTCGGAATAGAATATAACAGATAGTGTTTACGTTCAGGGATATTTTGTTTTTTGCAAATGCAAAAAGCCATTTATTCTAAGAAACTCGCCACCACTTACTGTTCAAAAATATAATTCCCATTGTAGGTCTAATAGTTGTTGCTGATAGTGATGAATATCATCTATCTTTTCTCTTATGGATGGTGAGATGGACAAAGTGTGTTTTGATTTCTTTGATTCCATTATGTAGTCTGTATGATATTCAGACCACTTGCATTCTAGTTGTTTTTCTAGATTAGGTGATATGATTTGCACTAATGAAGATGGTTATTTTTGGAGTGGAGTTGTTTGGAGAGTTGAATTTGCATTTGACATGATTACTTGGCTTTGAATTTTGAGAGAGTTTTTGAGTTATATAAAACATATGTTTGTAAAACCAATATCGAGTCATTTTATAGCCAAAATAGCTAGGAGAAAAAACTGAATGGATGTTAAGAGAGTTCAAATATAAGTCATTTATATTGATAGCAAGTTTAATAGGAGGTTTTAAAAATAGAATTTCAGAATACAAAGTATAACATTATTATATAATTAGTGGTAGACAAGAAATATAGATAAGAAATACCATGTAGCGCAATGGAAAGGCTATGCAACTTCCTTAGAGAGCACTAACAAACATAAAACAAACATACCCTTTATATAACTCAAAAACTCTCTCAAAATTCAAAGCCAAGTAATCATGTCAAATGAAAATTTGAACTCTCCAAACAACTCCACTCCAAAACAATCATCTTCATAAGTGCAAATCATATGACCTAATCTAGAAAAACAACCAAAATGCAAGTGGTTTGAATATCATATAGAGGACACAATGAATCAAAGAAATCAATATTCACTTTGTACATCTCACCGTCCATAAGATAAAAGATAGATGATATTCATCACTATCAGCAACAACAATTAGACCTATAATGGGAATTATATTTTGAACAGAAAATGACGATTAGACGTTTAAATTTCTTAGAACAAATGACTTTGCACATTTGCAGAAAACAAAATATCAATGAACCTAAACACTATCCATTATATTATACTCCGAAGCATCCAACAGCTTCATGGAGTCCTTGGAAAAATACTCCAAGACGACTTCCTTATAGTCTGAACTCATGGGATAAAAACTATGTGGCTAATGAGGAATTCTAAAAGGAAACTCCAAAGAAATCTACTTCATACAGTTCTGAATGATAGTTCTTATAGTTTCTTGTTGTTTTGTTTTCAGTAATAATGTTGCATTGTGTAACAATGCATTGAGAGTTTTTTAAACAAAAATGTTTCATCTTGAATAAAATATATTCCTTTTAATTTTTATCGTCTAGAATATTGAAAGAAATAACACACAAGAATATGACTTAAATCGAAACACTATACAATGAACATATAAAAATCTTTAGATTGAATGATAAACATATATATATATATATATATATTAAAATATACAAGTAGTTCCAGAATTTTTTCTGGAACAACAGGCACCAGTCGACTAGTGCATTCCATACCAGTCGACTAGTGAGACTACAGGCCCTATATATATATATATATATTATTCAACCTCACTTCTAAAACTCCTCCTTTTCAAACTCAAAGCCTGAAATTTCCAGCAAATTAAAAACCCAATATTTATCTTCAAAACTTCTCAAAAATGGCTCCTCCTTCCAAGAGATCTAAAAGAGCTTTATCCCCCTCTCAAAAACTAATTGATTCATATATTACGAAGTGGCTTTTTGATGATACTGCTATTGAAAGATGGCATAAGATGGAAAACGAGATCCATTCAAGGTGCATTTGTCCAATTTCCCGATTTTAATTCCTATGGACTTCAAGGGTTATCTAAAAAGGTAGACTTGAGTCTCTGCTCGACTATGAGAAGAATAAGCTAAAAATAAATCACATTATGGTAAAAATATTCCTACCTAACCTCAACTTAGATCATCAATCCCCTGAAAATCCCGACAATTGTGTATGGAGCTTGGCATGTGGTAAAGAGGTGTTCTTTTCCCATGAACGAATAGGCCATATTTTGGAATCGCCAACCGATGGAATAGGACTTGAAAAACTGAATTGTGTGATTCATGCTCCTGATGAGATAAGTCACTATTTTACAGATGATGACTCGGATGGAACAAAAACTATGGGTTTACGTCTAAGTGCTTGATTACTTCATCATACTTTGATACATACAATACTACCGAGCACCGACACATTTGGTCTTGTTTACATGAAAACTTTTCATGTAGTGTATGCGGTTTATGATGATATAAAAGTTAATTGGAAGAAATTGATCTTGGATGAATCAAGGAACCATGAAACATATTTTCTATAGAGAATATGTTATGAGGTTACTTGCCAATATTGAGATTCCTCAACCCAATTCAGAGACTATGGATGTCAAGATTTTAAATAAGAAAAACATTAATGAAGTTGCCTTCACCAAGCCTCCAAATTATGAACTTTGATGAATGGAAGCAAAGGGTTATATCTCACAAAACTCAAGGTCAATACTCCGCTACACCTATCCGACCAAGTCCCGAAGATGTTCGACTTACTATACCAACCTAAACAGCTCGAGAGGCCATTGATGTAGTTTCCCGGAATCAACTACTACTTGAAGCATGTCTCAAAAGAATAGACAAAAAGGTAGACAAGAAGTTTGACAATATTAAATTGTTCCTTGGAAATATAAGTGAAGTTATCTCTTGTTATACTTCCACTTCAGCCTTAGCTCAAGATTCGGGAAAAAGGCCAGCACCAACATTCACATGGTCTACTTCTGAAAGCACAAGCTCAGACATAATTTGAGATAGTGAGATGACTGTAAGTTTATTATATTTTCTATGACTATTATGAGACTTGTACTAAATTGTCCCTTATGCTCTTTGAACTTCTTTTATTTTGGCTTATGTACTTATGAGTTCTAGTCTGCATATTATTTATCGTACTACTATTACTTTTTTATCGATGACAAAGGGGTAGAGGTAAGTAATATACTAACAAGTTGTAATAGAAAAAATATGCCACATATTCAGGGGGAGAGAATTCATATATATCACATATTTAGGGGGAGGAATATACACTTTAAAACTATCTATAAGAGGTTGTCATCAACCAAAAAAAGGGGGAGAATGTTAGTTCATGAGTTTTTGATTCATGACAAGGAAGAAGAGAATATCAAAGAAGAAGTGATATAGTGTATGATTACTTATCTAATTGTGTCTTAGATGTGTTGTAAGTTTTTAAAATCTATCCTTAAATATCACTACACACTAACACAAACATATTATATCACATATTGGCACAAGTGCCAAAACTATGCATTATTGCATAGACATAATATACCAGTCGACTGGTATTTTGAAATATACACAGCTTTGTGCACTTGCGCGCGCGCACACACACGCACGCGCGCGCACACACACACACACACACACATATATATATATATATATATATATATATATATATATATATATATATATAAATTCTTACCAGTTGACTGATCATTTTCTACCAGTCGACTGATTTTTACTAACTGCCATTTTTCAGCAAAGAGACGCATGAAAAGGTTCAATTAAAATTCAAGAGAAATGGATGTTTCTTTTGATTGAATCTCTCCATGAATGATTACGACTCTTCGTTTACTATTTAAACACTTCATTATCACTTTCCAAATCATCGATTCTTGTTGTAATTTCAGATTCTATTCTCTTTATACTATGTGCATTCAAAAGCTCTCAAAACTATTTTCGCCGCTTTGAATCGTTGATAATACATTCATACTAATTGATTCAAAAGCAATCTGGTTCCTTAAAATCTTCACTTTCACTTCATATATTTGAGGATAAGATTATAGGAAGGGTGTACTCAAACCGTGACTGATCAGTTTACCTAGAACTCATATATAGTCAAAGCTACTGTTGTATTTGTGAAGTTTGGTTCTGCTGCTCAGGTGTGTGTTAACTTATTCCTCCTGGTGAAGAGAGGGTATTCCTTAGTGAAATTCCAGAAGGAGTCTGGGACTGCACGTAGGATGGTACTCCGAACTAGTATAAAAACTCCAGTGTCGTTTATTTTTATTTACTGCATTTACATACTTCTTTGTGATATCTTAATATTTATCTCATTAACTATTTACTTGAACAACTATATCAAATATAGTATATCGCATTATCTAAGCTTCCGCACATACATTTGATTCCATTTTACTTGATCCTACTCTAGTTGTCTTTTCTTCCAGGTCGATTATTGTTATTGAGAGGCAACATAATTTGCAGAAAAATCACTTTGAACAGCTTTTCCTTGTTCCACTCTTCCTTCGTACGCAAGAAGGGTAGGGTGAACAAATTGAAGATTAGGTAATGTTGGTTGTGTAAGCAGGTATGTTACTAATGATTCATAATCCTCATCTAAACCATTGGTAATAATCAGTGCCTGATCACTGTTTGAGATCTTGTCACCCGCTGCTTTTAGCTTGTCGCAAAGATTCTTGATCTTGGTCAAGTTGTCCCTCATAGTCATGTCTTCTTTTCTTGAATTTTGTAATTCTACCCTATAGTGCATAATTCTTGCTGAGTTTTGAGTTAAAGATTTGTTTGATTGATGTCCATATCTCATACGATGTATTGTATCCCACGATTTGTGATAGGAGGTTAGATCTAATTGATGAGAGTAGCCATGATGAGAGTAGATTGTCTTGCTTTTGGTATTTCAAAATTTTTGGGTTTACTAGTATATTTTTTATTACTGTCTTTGATCATTATTGATGGAACATTGACTGTTCCTTTCACAAATTCCAATAGCCCATAGCCTTTAAACACTGTCTCTAACTGATATTTCTATAGAATATAGTTGTCTTCATCCGACGCTATGGTATCAGGTCGAAATTTGGTGCTACACTGACAGGGGCCTAATTTGTAGATGTTGCAGAGGTGATATCATCATTATTTCAGGCCATGGAGATTCAAGAAATTGAAATGACGATTCTTGATGAAAATGGGCATTGATGTAGAGAGGGTCTTGGCGAGGTAGGATGAAAATCTTACAGCCAAACAATGCACAAAAATGATAAAATGTCAACTGTGTGTATTACTGTTTCAAGAAACGGTAATACACAGAAAGAGTAAATGGGAAAGATTGCCAGAGGCACTGTGATCCAATACGATCAGCAATGCATGCACAACCAGAGGGAGATGAAGACAAATTGTTCTGATCCCTACCTTAGCAAGGTGCAAGTAGCAATGAGAAACTGATGAGAATATTGCACTTGATCAAAGGGAATAGGTAACTCTTCGATGATGATAATTTTCTGAGGAGAAAACTCAAAACAACACATAATTCTTCTTCAGTTTTGACGATTTGCTTGTTGTGGATCTTGGTTCAGCCGTGAGGCTTAGTCCCTGATACCATAATGACATTTCATCTTATTGAATATAAAGAAATGAAATGTTTGTACAAATTATTGCAATATGAAGTGGGATGCGATATGTATTGATATGCAGAAAATATAATAATGGGTTTCGGCCCAGACTCTTGCTCTCTGGTGTTATGCGGGTAGCCCAGGTAGTTGGTATTATACGAAGTAATATTTTGGCCAGTAGATCATTTATCTGAATAACCGGACATCCTAAATGTAACACCCCGTGAATTCTATAACCGTGAAATTCACAAATTAAAGTATAATTAATTTCAAATCAAAGAATTAAGGGAAACGGGACACGCCATTGTGTTCGTCTCGGAAAAATACGCGAAATAGTGTCCGAGTTTTCGAAAATGGAGTACGTATGAAGAAGATATGGCCTCCGGAAGTTTCAGAATTCAGTTTAAAATTCAAACAGAAGAAAACAGCTCAGGAAAACAAGTTTAAAATTCAAAATCGGGCCCAATTGGCCAGGGCGGGAAAATTCCCGCCTAAGGCACCCAGGTCGACTTGGCTGTCGACCTGGGATAGCCAGGTCGACAGGGCTGTCGACCTGGCCCCAAAGCCAGGTTGAACCCAGCCCACCCTGGCTGGCCTGGTCTATGTTTGGTCGATTTTCTGAGCCTTGCATTGTCACTAGGGCTAGGTGTTAGCTCCGGATTGGCCTCTCCTTCAAACGAACGGCTATTGTTGAATCAAGCTCCATCGACGGTCTAAAACAACTCACAAACATTATAAAAGGACCTAAGACCTAGCCTAAATCATACTATTTCATTTTAGCCTCAGGCCGCCGCCATTAAACCTAGAGCTCTGAATTAAAAATACAAAGAATAAAATTATTGAAGATGGAGGACGATTCTTGAAGGCTACAACTAGAAGCTACAACAACTACGACACTTTAGACAACGAATTTCGGACTAATTGATTTGGGATTTTTATTTGGGTTATTTGCTTCATATTGTAAGTTCTATGTTACTTTTTAGGCAAAAACGCTAAAACAAAATGGACATGCCATGAATTGAAACCGGATTTAGGAACTATTGTTAATGCATTGTTTATATTGTTTATCTTAATTTGGGGATATTGCTATGGCAACGTTGCAAGTTGAACTTGTCATGATTTTGATGTTGTTATGAATCACTTGGGCTTAATTGTTTGGCAAGTTGGACTAATACATGTCCATGGAATCACTATGTTTATTGAAATCTTTATGTTGATTAAACCATGCCTATGATGCTAATTAAACCACGGCTATGACTATTGATGGCATTATGCCTGTGATGTTAATATACCCATCATGATTAATGAAAAATTGGGATCATTATGTTTATAATGTTAGTTGAGAATCATTATGTTAAAAACGCTAAATTGGAATCATTATGTCTATAATGTTATTTGAGAATCATTATGTTAGAATGCTAAATCGGAACCATTATGTTTATAATGTTAGTTGAGAATCATTATGTTAAAAACGCCAAATTGGAATCATTACGTCTATAATGTTAGTTGAGGATCATTATGTTAAAAATGCTAAGTTATAACCATTATGTTTATAAAGTTAGATGAGAATCATTATGATAAATTGGAATTTATGTCTGTGAGAATTATTATGTTAAAATACTAAATTGGAATCCACTATGCCTATTAGGATTACTATGCCTTTAATGTTTCATGTTTATAATAAAAATATTATTATACCCGCAATGATTATTATGCCTATGATGTAAAGTTGAAATCATCATGTTAAATTAAGTTGGAATCATTACTATGCCAAGTTATCATCATACTAGTATTGCAACCATGTGATATGTTATAGCCTGTTTATTATGCAAGTAATGTTGGAATTGTCACATATGCCTATCACATGTCTGGTGTTATTCCCCTTTATCTCTTGAATTGTTTATGATTGTGAACAAAGCACGTTTATATACGTTGGGGATACGATTGGGTAGAATAGGCAAAAATTTGAATTAATTATAAGCATAAGCTGTGAAATTTGGCATAAGTAGAACATGAAATATGGCACGAAAATTTGACTTGAACATGCCATAACTTGACTTTAAACATGCCTTAGTTGGGCATGAAGTTGACATATGAACATGATGTGGAAATATAAAAATCTGATAAGAACATGGGCATGACTTTAGAAAACAAGAAGGTGGCCAACTCGAGGTTGGGTTGAGTTTGTAGTGTAAATCTGCCCGGAACCGCCCGACAAATCCAGTTGCTACAAACAATAGGATCCAATGTGGGTAGTTGGTCACATCGCGCTTGAAACCCGAGGTTGGGTTGAGTTCGTAGCGTAAACCTGCCCGGAACCGCCCGGCAAATCCAGTGGCTACGAACAACAGGATCCAATGTGAGTGGTTCGGTGCATTAACGAATCAATTAATGCCAATTAGGGTTAAGTCATGAACATGAAAAGACAACTTAACCAACTTGAACACGATTTGTAGGGCTAAGTCATGAACTTGAAAACGACAACACTTAGCCAACTTGACATGACACGTAGGCGGGGTAAGTCGCGAACTGAAATGACATACTTAACCATCTTGACATGACTAGATTAGAAAAGGATTAAGTCACGAATTACATGACTTAATCTGTTAGGTGGGTTAGGTCACGAATTACATGACCAAATCTATTAGGCGAAACCCTAGACACGACCCCTTTCAGCAGTAACCCTCTAGAAGTATCAAGGTACCCTAGGGCTAGGCCAGGTGGGGGCACGATTACTGGGCTGATTGTAAGAGGTGAACGACGGCAGTGGGGTATGCCAGTGTAGGTTCGGTGGACTATGATCGTGCACGTATCCTGGGCAGACACTGGGTATCCGTAGATTTATCTGTGCATCTTGAATCGTGTCAGGGGTTGACACCCTAGGGCTGATACACCCGAAGGTGGACCCAACACAGGTGACTACATTCGTGATTAGCCGTATGACACAGACACTTGACGAGCTAGAACTTGTAGGGAGCCGATCGACTAGATAATCGCTCCTTATGACCCCGTACTTGGGTCAGACCCCGTTTCAGGGTCATTTCATTATATTGGGCCGTGGGATTTATTTTGTGATTAACTTGTGACATGGGCTTAGTATACTAGTGAAGTCGATGCAACGGATCTCGAATATGTGATGCTTTACTTGACTTGTCTTGACTTATCCTGATCACCTTAGTCTATCTTGTTTACCTTGACACTATTCTTAAGTTTAGTTCCAGTTCATACATGACAGGTTGTTTTAACCGTTTTTACACTGAAAGTCACCAGGACTTACTCAGTCTTTATGACTGACCCTTTTTCCTTTCGCCTCTTTTTCTTTCGTTCCCCCCCCCCCCCCCCAGGTTCTCAGGGAGGGAATACCGCAGCTTGACCAGTTTTCACATCCAGCTTGAAGAGAGAGAATGTATTGCTTGGATCTTTTCCGTTTTGGACTATGGCTTTGGACAGCAATTAGGGAACTTTTGCAGTTTATTTATGTTTTATTCATGCTTCTTTAAATAATGAAATCAAGACAGTTATGATTTTGGAAAATATTATGGCATGGTTTGTGTAACACGTATTTTGAAGAAATAAAAGATGTTGTTTTCCGCTATTCAAAAATATGTGTTATTATATCTGTCTTATATATCTGTGACTTATACTTATAAACCTCCACCAAAATTAGGGCATTCCCTTTGAGAGTGACCCTGATGGAGGTGGGGTGTTTCACTTGGTATCAGAGCATAGGTTTACCAGATAAGATAAAAAGTTTTGAAAATTTATTTTCAAAAGAAAATTTAAAGAAGCATTTTTAAAAGATAAAATATTATTTTATTTAAAAAAGGCAAAGTCCCCCAAAGCCATAGGTAATATCTCTTATCCTTCGTTTTGAATCTATCCTTCTTGTTTCAGCATGTCCGAAGAACTTAACTTGCCAGAGGGTGTACCAATACCTGGTTGGTTTAGACGATTCTTAGAAGCAAGGGCCACCCAGCCAGGTCCTACCGTTCCTCCTCCCCCAGCTGCAGGAAATCATCCAGCTGCAGCAGCACCTCTTCCTCCACCTCCTCCACGGGGAAACACTTTTGCTAAGATATGTAAAGATTTTAAGGCTATGGGAGGAAAGGACTTTCATGGAACTGAGTCCTTCGTGGCAGCTAGAAATTGGCTGAAAGAAACCGAGGACTTATTCGTCATCTTTGAGGTAGAAGATAGGCAGAAAGTACAACTGGCAGTGTGGCTACTAAAGGGCGAGGCTTCCTACTGGTGGGAAGTCACTGATGCAGAAAGACCAGTGGAAACATGGGAGGACTTTAGGGCAAGGTTTGAGGCTAAATTTCTCTCAGAAGCCGTAAGGAGTTTGCAGTTGGAGAAATTTTTATTTCTTAAGCAAGGAAATATGACAGTCAAAGAGTACGTTAATCAGTTCGACGAGCTGGCTAGGTTCGGACTAGACCTAGTCAACACCGCGCACAAAAAGGCTCTCCGCTTTGTCAAAGGGTTGAATGAGCCATTACACAGTTTGGCCATGAACCATATACCCATGGGAGCTACGTACGAAAGGTTGGTGCAGATGGAATTGCTGAACGAGGAAGATAAGGGCAAGAAGGAGACAGAGGCAGAAAACTCTCAAGGGAAGAAAGAGGTCAAGCCTAACGATTCTAAGAATAAGAAGGTAGACTCCGAGAAGGGAGGCAAGAACAACAACTCACGCGATAAAAGGAAATGCAATTACTGTGGTACGGAAGGGCACATAGCCAAGGATTGTAGAAAGAGGAAGAGAAAGCAAGGTGAATGTTTTCATTGTGGGAAGACTGGACACATCAGCAAAGACTGCCCTGAGAAGCAGACCGGACCTTCTGGCGGTACATCGTTAACTTATTCTAGATGCTTTGTTTTATCCTATTTCTCTCCTCGATCCTATCTTGAGAACCATAGGTAGAATCTTTTTGGATGTAAACATGTAATTGAAACATGTTATGATTGCGAAATGGTTGCAAGTGGTCGCAAGTGGTTGCTCGTGGATGCATGAATACACGTTAGGCACTAGATCGGCTCAGACACATTTTCATGTTGCATATGCATGAGTGTTTATTTTTTTTGAAACTTGGTTGTGCTATCACTTGGTTGTTGCATATGATTGAATGTTCGAGCACTCATGTAGAAATTATGAATTATAATAGGAAAAATTTGCATACATATTGGATTCATTTCACTAAACATATTTTGCATTTAGAAGATCAATCAGGCCTGATCGTTAGCATTAGCTAAGGAACATATACACACACTTCGCATATGATCATAAAGCATTAGAAGTCTTTTAAGGACAATGGATACTCGTGTTTGATGGATGAGTAGATGGATATTTGGATGGTAGGATATACATTCCTCCTAACTTGAAGATTTCGGGGACGAAATCCTTTTAAGTGGGGGAGAATCACTACAACAAAAACAACATATTACAACTCTAATTTTACAACGGTGGTAAAAGCACCGTTGTAATAAATGTTTTTTTACAACTTTTTTCCAGAAAAGTTATAATAAACTTATTTTTAACAACTGTGTTATTTTCACAGTTGTAATAAAAGCCTATCACAACTTTTATCTTTTGACTGTTGTAATATATGACTATATTTTAATATAATTAACAACTAATAATTAATATTTAATACATATATGCCAGTTACAACCTTTATTTTAAAAGATGCCTATTACAACCTTTATTTTATGCCAGTTGTAATAAATGGCTACTTTTAATATAAATTAATGATTATTAATTATAACTTATAATATTTAGGTTACTTATTATTTCTAACTTGTAAATTTGAACCTAAAATTTAAAAAAAGATCAAAATTTTGAATATTTTTTAGTTAAAATTCAATATATTCGTAAAATTTTCATATTTTCATAAATTCAAGAAATAAGAAATAAATATTTAAATTAATTTTGAAACTTTATAAAACACTGAAAATTCCGAAAAACATGTAAGTTCTCTCTTTTAGAGAATTGATTTAATTGTGGAGAGAGGTTAACCGATCACTACAAGAAATTAAATTATAATTAGAAAGTAACAAGAAATGATTAATAATAATAAATAAGAAATACTAGTTAATAAGTATCATCTATTATACGGTCAAAAATATTACCCTGCTCGAAAGTTGCTTTTTCATTTACTGTGGTTGTGCCGTAAACCGTCGAGTGCCATTTAAATTATCGATTGTACTGCAAATCACCTTGATTTTCACTGTTAAAGTTCAAATTTGTTTTTTCTTACTCAATACTTTAAAATATCACAACTGCTTAAGTTATATGCTATTTTTGAATGGTTAGCATAATAATTTCTTTTTTTTGCATCAGTTCTTGATAATCTTTATGTCTCACTTATTTAAATTTTTCTTTGATCGTGAATACCGATATGTTTGGCTCTACAATGGAATTTTTGGCTCCAAACGCTAAAATTTCCCTCCAAAACGAAAATTTTGGCTTCAAAATCAAACTTTCCTCTTCCTTCGGAAATAAAGATATTTACGCTGCCCCAAATCCCTACTACAACACGCTAAATCCCTTCACTATTATTTCGATTCGTTCCCAAAATCGCCTCACATCGTAACTCTGGTGCGGGTTTCATGACTTCAACTATTACGATTTGGGGTATCGATTTCGATTTCGGGTATTGGTAAAAATGGTTATCCTCTGTAAAATGGATTTGAGGATTTGGTTTCGGTAGGATTTGGGGATTTGATTTTTTCGATGATTGATGGAGTCCTGAGTTTAACTCTTTCTTCGACCTCCGTGCTTCAGGATTTCATGACTCATAGCAGTTAATGGGCATCGCTGGAAACTAGGGTTTCTCTCCGCCGCCTCTCTTTTTCCCTTTTCCGTTCACGTTCTGCTCCTCCCTCCCCCTTTTCTTCTACTTTCCTTACCTACCCTAGCTTTTTCTAGTGTTGTACTTATCACCACAACAACCCGTAGCCCTCTTCCTCAAGTTTTCCATTCCAGATCTATTTGTGTACATCGCCTTAGGCAGTGGGGCTTGTGAGCTTTGGCAATCGTTTCGTCACTGTCTTTAATAAGATGGGCTCTGAAGTAGATCTGTGTGCAGCTGACCTCTGCTTTTTTTTTTCATTTGACTCCGCTCCTTTTACCCTTGCCTTCCCTTTCAGCCAGTTCTTTTCCCTGTCACTTGCGCACATTAGTGTTTCCAAACTCTCCGGTCAGTTTGTGGTTCGAGCTTTGCTCGACAGCTTGGTGACAATTGTGGCATTTAGGTAGTTCTTGGCATTTTGGAAGTGATTTGTTCTTAGGAGTGGATGTTTTTCTTGGGTGGGAGGTATTGATGCTGCAGGTAGCATTTTATGTTTTTTAGTGTTTATCTTGTTTTTTTTCTTTTCTGCTACTGCTTATTGGCTGTAGCATGGTGGATTGCATCTTCACCATCTTGGCTCCATCTTGTGGTTGCTACTCTTTTATTCTCTGCACCCTGCAATTACTTGCAACGAGGTATAAGTTTCTTGGTTGAGGTTGCTTTTGTTTGGGGAGTCCATTGCTGTATGGAGGCGTGTAATGATGGATTTAGTAATCGTTTGCTGGTAAGTGTTTCTGGTCACCACTCTGGTCTTGCTTCAGTTTGTTGATTTGTTTATGAAGCTTTTATGGTAATTGTTGTAGTGGTAGCTTGCAAGAGTTCTTGTGTTTAGGATCTGTCTTTTTTACAACCTGTGTAGTTTAATCTTGAGAATGTCTGTAGTTATATCTACTAGTTTTTAGTGGTGTAATTGTATATGTTAGGATATCATGTGTGACTGCCTCAGCATCATGTAATGTAAGTGTTTTTTTTTTTTTTGCTTTTCTAGTTTAATTATCGCCCTGCTAGTTCATTATTTTTATAATGTCCCTGTCATTTGTTTTAACGAATTTTGATGTGTTTTACCAAAACATTAGCAACAGACAGTAGCATACAGCATATCCGATTTTGCTTGTTGCTGCTATTCTTGTTGCTAGTTATAATGATGTTTACCTGGGTATAACAATGGATTATTTGATGGTAATCATTTGTTCTTACATACCAACATATCAGTATATTTTCTTGTTCAATTGGAATAAGTAGCACATATTATATCTGATCAGTATATTTCTTTATTTGGACTTATGCTATGCTTTTGTGATTTTTGATCTCATTTCCTTTTTTTATGCTTTTGTACTAATGTTAGTATGGTTAACATAGATGTTGATTCTCCTCTTAAGAAGGTGATAGCACAAATGAGAGACTATAAACCAAATTAGTTTGATGATTTGGAGTTGTGGCAGTGAACGTTTGAGTTTAAAAAAGGTAAAGACAAGACTGTATCTTTTTTTCATTATTAATCATATAATTATATATTTCCGATCATTATTGTTTATATCCGGGTCATGCTTCATATACTATGCTGATACTTTAAAAAAGGTACTATTTTTTTATTTTTAAACATGTATTTACATAAACATTATATATGTAAATGTAAAATGCATGTGCAGCCATATACATTTAATACTGAGAACCAGTTCTTGCATTTATCTATACAATGCAGGTGTAGCCATATATAATTGAACATTAGAGAAGGTGTACATGGAAACTACTTGCATGCTATGATTAGTCAAGATACCATAAGTATTTTCTTTGAATCTCGATTTATAAACTGAAGTAACCTGGCAAGACTCAAATGTCTACAACAGCAAAAAAAATAGCCGTTTGGCCGGTGTGTTTTTAAGGGTGGGTTCAGTTGTCTTGTTTGTACATTGAATTTATTGCTACTGACATAATTTATGTTATTTAATTTTGGTTATTTATGTTATTTAATTTTGGTGCACACATAATTTTCTTGTCAACGCAGATTCCTCTCAAGGCCACACACCACATAAGAGATTTCAATACATGCAGGTATTGAGCCTCATGTTACATTGTATCACTTTGATCTTCCACAAGCATTACAAGTTGACTATGAAGGTCTCACAAGCCAAAGGATCATGTAAATTTCCGGTTTTTATAAAAATCGTAGCACTTGTTGAAGATTTTGAATTATTGTTTGTAATACAACGATGTTGTATAAAACTTATTGTTTGTAATACTGAATATTTGAGTATTTTAATAAATTAGTTTGCAAATAACTGTAATATCGGATTTGCTTATGGAGTATTGCTATATTTAGCATATTGTTCTTTTCAGTTGCAAAAGATATTTTTTTTAAAATCCAAACGTCAATCACAACGGTGCATAACAGTTGTAGTAGATTTTATTACAACGGTGCATAACTGTTGTAATAAAGTTTATTGCAACAGTGGAAAAAAGTTGTAAAATATACATATTACAACGGTTTTGCAACAGTGCAAAAAAGTTGTAAAAGATATTAGTCTATTACAACTTCTTAATACACGACGGTTTGCCCACCGTTGTAAAATGTATATTACAACGGTGTTCCACCGTTGTAATAGGGTCATTTTGTTGTAGTGAATGTAACACCCCGTGAATTCTATAACCGTGAAATTCACAAATTAAAGTATAATTAATTTCAAATCAAAGAATTAAGGGAAACGGGATACGCCATTGTGTTCGTCTCGGAAAAATACGCGAAATAGAGTCCGAGTTTTCAAAAAACGGAGTCTGTATGAAGAAGATATGGCCTCCGGAAGTTTTAGAATTCAGTTTAAAATTCAAACAGAAGAAAACAGCTCAGAAAAACAAGTTTAAAATTCAAAATTAGGCCCAATTGGCCAGGGCGGGAAAATTCCCGCCTAAGGCACCCAGGTCGACTTGGCTGTCGACCTGGGCTAGCCATGTCGACAGGGCTGTCGACTGGGCTGTCGACCTGGCCCCAGAGCCAGGTCGAACCCAGCCCACCCTGGCTGGCCTGGTCTATGTTTGGTCGATTTTCTGAGCCTTGCCTTGTCACTAGGGCTAGGTGTCAGCTTCGGATTGGCCTCTCCTTCAAATGAACGGCTATTGTTGAATCAAGCTCCATTGACGGTCTAAAACAACTCACAAACATTATAAAAAGGACCTAAGACCTAGCCTAAATCATACTATTTCATTTTAGCCTCAGGCCGCCGCCATTAAACCTAGAGCTCTGAATTAAAAATACAAAGAATAAAATTATAGAAGATGGAGGACGATTCTTGAAGGCTACAACTAGAAGCTACAACAACTACGACGCTTTAGACAACGAATTTGGGACTAATTGATTTGGGATTTTTATTTGGGTTATTTGCTTCATATTGTAAGTTCTATGTTACTTTTTAGGAAAAAACGCTAAAACAATATGGACATGCCATGAATTGAAACCAGATTTAGGAACTATTGTTAATCCATTGTTTATATTGTTTATCTTTGAATTATAATTTGGGGATATTGCTATGGCAACGTTGCAAGTTGAACTTGTCATGATTTTGATGTTGTTATGAATCACTTGGGCTTAATTGTTTGGCAAGTTGGATTAATACATGTCCATGGAATCACTATGTTTATTGAAATCTTTATGTTGATTAAACCATGCCTATGATGCTAATTAAACCATGGCTATGACTATTGATGGAATTATGCCTGTGATGTTAATATACCCATCATGATTAATGAAAAATTGGGATCATTATGTTTATATTGTTAGTTGAGAATAATTATGTTAAAAACGCTAAATTGGAATCATTATGTCTATAATGTTATTTGAGAATCATTATGTTAGAATGCTAAATTGGAACCATTATGTTTATAATGTTAGTTGAGAATCATTATGTTAAAAACGCCAAATTGGAATCATTACGTCTATAATGTTAGTTGAGGATCATTATGTTAAAAATGCTAAGTTAGAACCATTATGTTTATAAAGTTAGATGAGAATCATTATGATAAATTGGAATCATTATGTCTATGAGAATTATTATGTTAAAATGCTAAATTGGAATCCACTATGCCTATTAGGATTACTATGCCTTTAATGTTTCATGTTTATGATAAAAATATTATTATGCCCGCAATGATTATTATGCCTATGATGTAAAGTTGAAATCATCATGTTAAATTAAGTTGGAATCATTACTATGCCAAGTTATCATCATACTAGTATTGCAACCATGTGATATGTTATAGCCTGTTTATTATGCAAGTAATGTTGGAATTGTCACATATGCCTATCACATGTTTGGTGTTATTCCGCTTTATCTCTTGAATTGTTTATGCTTGTGAACAAAGCACGTTTATATACGTTGGGGATACGATTGGGTAGAATAGGCAAAAACTTGAATTAATTATAAGCATAAGCTATGAAATTTGGCATAAGTAGAACATGAAATATGGCACGAAAATTTGACTTGAACATGCCATAACTTGACTTTAAACATGCCTTAGTTGGGCACAAAGTTGACATATGAACATGATGTGGAAATATCAAAATATGATAAGAACATGGGCATGACTTTAGAAAACAAGAAGGTGGCCAACTCGAGGTTGGGTTGAGTTTGTAGTGTAAATCTGCCCGTAACCGCCCGGCAAATCCAGTTGCTACAAACAATAGGATCCAATGTGGGTAGTTGGTCACATCGCGCTTGAAACCCGAGGTTGGGTTGAGTTCGTAGCGTAAACCTGCCCGGAACCGCCCGGCAAATCCAGTGGCTACGAACAACAGGATCCAATGTGAGTGGTTCGGTGCATTAACGAATCAATTAATGCCAATTAGGGTTAAGTCATGAACATGAAAAGACAACTTAACCAACTTGAACACGATTTGTAGGGCTAAGTCATGAACTTGAAAACGACAACACTTAGCCAACTTGACATGACACGTAGGCGGGGTAAGTCGCGAATTGAAATGACATACTTAACCATCTTGACATGACTAGATTAGAAAAGGATTAAGTCACGAATTACATGACTTAATCTGTTAGGTGGGTTAGGTCACGAATTACATGACCAAATCTATTAGGCGAAACCCTAGACACGACCCCTTTCAGCAGTAACCCTCTAGAAGTATCAAGGTACCCTGGGGCTAGGCCGGGTGGGGCACGATTACTGGGCTGATTGTAAGAGGTGAACGACGGTAGTGGGGTACGCCAGTGTAGGTTCGGTGGACTACGATCGTGTACGTATCCGGGGCAGACACTGGGTATCCGTAGATTTAGCGGTGCATTTTGAATCGTGTCAGGGGTTGACACCCTAGGGATGATACACTCGAAGGTGGACCCAGCACAGGTGACTACATTCGTGATTAGCCGTATGACATGGACACTTGACGAGCTAGAACTTGTAGGGAGCCGATCGACTAGATAATCGCTCTGTATGACCCCGTACTTGGGTCAGACCCCGTTTCAGGGTCATTTCATGATATTGGGCCGTGGGATTTATTTTGTGATTAACTTGTGACATGGGCTTAGTATACTAGTGAAGTCGATGCAACGGATCTCGAACATGTGATGCTTTACTTGACTTGTCTTGACTTATCCTGATCACCTTAGTCTATCTTGTTCACCTTGACACTATTCTTAAGTTTAGTTCCAGTTCATACATGACAGGTTGTTTTAACCGTTTTTACACTGAAAGTCACTAGGACTTACTCAGTCTTTATGACTGACCCTTTTTCCTTTCGCCTCTTTTTCTTTCGTCCCCCCCCCCCCAGGTTCTCAGGGAGGGAATACCGCAGCTTGACCAGTTTTCACATCCAGCTTGAAGAGAGAGAATGTATTGCTTGGATCTTTTCCGTTTTGGACTATGGCTTTGGACAGCAATTAGGGGACTTTTGCAGTTTATTTATGTTTTATTCATGCTTCTTTAAATAATGAAATCAAGACAGTTATGATTTTGGAAAATATTATGGCATGGTTTGTGTAACACGTATTTTGAAGAAATAAAAGATGTTGTTTTCCGCTGTTCAAAAATATATGTTATTATATCTGTCTTGTATATCTGTGACTTATACTTATAAACCTCCACCAAAATTAGGGCATTCCCTTTAAGAGTGACCCTGATGGAGGTGGGGTATTTCACTAAATATTCAAGGCGGGACTTACTGAGTTAAATATAGGTGTTCAACTTTCATCTAATATCACTATTGATAATGAGTGTGGGGGTAAGGGAAAATATTGAATTCTTGGAATTCAAAGTTGTTTTCTTTACTAGCATAATCGAACTAGTTCATACTACAATCACAGCAAAAGTCATATTTTGGATTAGAATGGTCAAATACTTGAGTGTTGTTTGTGCTAATTTTATATGGAGGGAAGGAATTCATAAAGCAAAATAAAATATATTATGTAGACATCAAGCATAAGGTGTAGGTCTTATTAACCTAAAAGAACTCAAGAAAGTGACTGACCGGAAGTTTGACTAGAAAGTTATAACTTCCAATACAATATGGGCTAAAAGGGTGAAGTTTAGGTAAAAACGGTGATTCTTGGATCATCATTACTAGTAATAATGACTGATCAGGAATTGAGGAAAACATAATGAAATGTAGGGATACCTCAAGTAACAAGGGAATGGTGCAAATAGAAAGCTTTGGGAAGACCCACGATTAAATGGTCAAACTATGACCTCAAAATCGCGGTTGATACACTACTAGATAAACAGCGTATTCCAACACTCATTTTCTAACGGCTGCCAATGGCTATAATTTAGTCGTTTGAAGCCATTGGAAACCAATGAAGTTACAGCCATTTGTCGCTGTTAGCAACCGTTGGAAATTTTATGGATATCTTCCAAACCAGCAAGACGGAATTCATTTCCTCCCCAAAACCAATGTTTTTCCCCATTTCCACCATTTTTTTTCAACTTCAAATTTGCTGCTACCACACCTACCACCAATCCAACCACGTCCGATGCCATCTAGGAGCATCTCTAGTCCGTTTCCACCCTTCTTGCCTTCCAAATCCGGTAATTTCTATAAACCTAATTTTTAGGTTTTAATTGATTTAGGGTTTAATTTGAAGTTTGATTAATTTGTACTTGTTAGTGTATATATATGTGTGTGTATATATATTACATCATGTTACCACCTAATTGTTATTATTATCACCATAATTATAAAACTGTTAGCAATTTAAAAAATTAATTAATTTTGTATATTGTGTTTGTTTAGGTAGCTTTGGTTAGTAGTGAACGTTATGTGTAAGATAGAGTTAGCTAATAATATAATTTATGCAAACACGAAGTATATATTATGTTGAGTGATCGTAGTTTTTAAATATTTGTGCAAAAAAGAGTTTTGTGCTTATGCCAAATGGTTTGTTGTATAAATGATTTTAGCAGGAATCGTCGTAGTTAGAACTCAATAAATTGTAAAAAATATAATTTAGTATGTATATAACAAAATGGTAAAGTATAAACAAATTGTACATTTAAATTTAATGTAGACAAATATTTAAACCCTTAGATATTATTTGGCCCCGTTTGACAAGTGTTGTATATAATCGTTATATGGATATTCATTTTTTCTATAAAACAGACACCTCTATTCATCTGATACATCATTTGTCAGATTTGTCCCTGTATTGGACAAGTTACAAACACTATAAAGTAGTTATATTTCGTAGATCATGTCACTTTAAACGGTTCACAAAATTTCGACGGCATTTCCTTTACGTTCCTTATGTACACGCATGTGTGTACGATCCAAGGAACAGAGGGGAAATACGGCCGAAATTTTGTGAAATCGTTTAAAATGATATGATTTACGAAATATAATTACTACTGTGTTTGTAATGGAAAGTAGGATGACCGACCATCAAAGAAGACACGCAAGCGTCAATGAACCAATAGTTGTTTATTTAAAATAAAGTTTGTAAAAAAAATATAAAATTTAGTACATGTTTACTAAATCGGTAAATAAAATTTAAACAACATATAAAATTAACAATTAATTTTTTTAATTCATCATAGGTTTTAAAGTAGGAAAAATGGTCAATTACTTTATTGATCGGAAGCTGGATGTATCAAAGAAGGGAAACTAGTGGTGCAATAAGTGAACATTTTCAAAATGAGGTACAAGTGCTCATCGAATTTGCTTTAAGTGATATTGGAAACGATACAGAAATTCGTTGTCCATGTAGTAGGTGCAAATTGTTAAACTATTTAATACCGAATATGGTTAAGATTCATTTCCATCAATACAGCTTCCTACCCAATTATTGGTTGTGGGATCGCCATAGATAAATTGTAGCCCATAATAATCAAGAACAATCGGTGTAGGTCAATGGTGATAAAGTTAGTACGAATCTCATAGAAAATATGGTCGAAGATGTTGCCGCTGAAATTGGTAACGACGATGTTAACATCGAAGAGGAACCAAATGTTGAAGCTAAAAAGATACATGATATATTGAACAGGCTAAAAAAAACCTTTAGAATGGATGTGAAAGCGACACTCAATTATCGGTAACTGCATAATACATTGTAATCAAGAAAGATACAAACCAAGGAAAAAAAGGAAAAGAAGTTACTTATAAAAAATTATTTACCCATCATCCCTAGACTTCAACGGTTATATGCATCATTTGTAACAGCGTAGCATATTAGATGGCACGGAGTGAGAATACCTCAAGAAGCTACGATGACACACCCATCCGATGGAGAAGCATGAAAATATTTTGATAAGAAATATCCCGATTTATGTTAGACTAGGTTTATGTACAAATGGCTTCTCACCGTTTTCTCAATTTGGTTCTAAATATTTATCTTAACCTATAATAATCACACCTTACAATTGACCCCTTGTGCATGTGAGACAAAAAGCTCGATTGAAGGTTCCATTTGCAAATCATATACCGAAGAAGAAGCTTCTTTCTTTTTCTCATTTTATTTTAATGATCATGTGAACTTATCATTTGAATGTGTTCCACGTAGTGATGAATCCATTGAACAAGATTCTTCTTCTGAAGCAACATTATCTGTTTTTAAACAACATGGTCGACACATGGGAAAATGTGTGGAAATGTGGCTAGATGATAAAGATTATCATGTAGCACACAAGTAAATTCTTCTTAATTGTCCTGAAGTTGCACCATTTATTAGGAAAAGATTTTTTTATGAAATTTGTTAAATTTAGTTGGCACGTGTAAATAATATTATTATTTACAAAAAAAATATAGCAAAAGGGAGAAAAATAGCCTTTCTCTAATGGCAAACAAAAACAGATGTGTAGTTAATAGACCACTACAAATCTGTAAGAAAAAAACAAAAATACAAAACCGTACAAAAACTGAAGAAGGAAAAACAAGCTCTCAAAAGCATCCTCTATAGTGAGCTGCAAATCGCATTAAAATTTTGAGCGTCTAATCGATCACTGGGAAAGCCGAAGACCACCTATCGGAATTAAGACAAAAAATTGAAGGTAGCCAGAACCCTAATGCCAAAGAGGCTCATAGCACAATGCAACCCTACCCATTATAAGCGACAATACAAACCGTCTTGCTCCAAGCCAAATATCCTGCTTTAATAGCCTTGCTTAGCCCAAATAACCTATAATACTGGTCCTGGAAAAACTAGAAAATGGAATAAGTCGACATATGGGGGGAAGGTGTATGACGAGAGAAAATACACATAATAAAACAGTCAACCAATACCCGCTCGAGCAGATGATGGATATGAAGCAATATCAAATTCCGAGCCAAATGCCAAGAGTGTGAGCCCAAGAAACCCCGAAAAGGTCTACCATGAAATGCAAGGAAAATGTCATTCCTATCCCATCGAATGATAATGGGAGGATCCATTGGAACCTCAACAAAGATGGCCTTATTCCACGAGCACCATAAATGTCAGTTGTTAATGATATTTTTCCTCAACACCCGAATTAGAATATACATATGCACTTAGAAGTTTGATGCAAGGATGATCCAAGAGTTACTGAAATGCAGTCCTAAATCAGTGCTCTTTAACTAATTTCACCATTTCCTAGGCATCAAGGCCTTTGGCCGGAAGATTAGTTATTCTTCCCTCAAGGGGTGAGTATCATGCTTATGGGACTATGAAGTCGAGGACAATCCTTAAAGAAAAGTTTTTACTAGTTAAATGAAACTGAGATTTTATGCAATAAATACCTTTAGATCTTGGTCGAAATAATATACATTGTGTTGAGAAGAAACAGGCTAATGCATCACAACACTCGGATTTGTTTTCATGCTATTGCGCTTATTAACTTATATTATACTTCCACATCGAACCAGCCCGAGAAGCCGTTGGTTGCGTAAGTTATCAAGTTGCAAGCTTACAACAAGATCCCTTCCGAGGTTGGGTTACATTAGTCTTACTATGGATGAGCTAAGTCACGTATGGACGTTCGAAGAGGGAGAAGCCTTGGTTTTACCCAAGATCTTCCTTCCCACAAAAGAACCGTTATCAACTCTTTCATAAGAAAGGTTAGTGTTAACTCCCTGTCTTATCAATATATACACAATATGACTATCAAATTGGGAAATGCTTAAGTCCTAGACTTCTTCTCTTTTTTAATTATAGATATATTACAGGAGTTGAAGAAATCCCCAATTCGATTTGGAAATTAGGGTTTGCTCTGGAGAGAAAGAGAGCGAGATTGAGAAATGATAATCGGTCCCTAAAATGAGACTCTTGGGGTCTTATTTATAGACAAATCGGGGCCCCTTTTGTTGTTGGCTAGCAGTAGCCCCTACCGGTCGCTTTTTCCTTTGGTTCCGAAAGTCTTGGCTCTTGACCATCGCCTACGGCTTTTTGAGGTGTCGGTTCCTACTCTCAAGAAGAGGGTTCCGTTCTGCAGAATTCCTTTTTGATTGCTTGTCCATTCCTTTTATATTGATTCCGGTTTTGCCGATGCAAACGTCTTTTAGAAGGTTTTGGCTTCTAGCTGTAGGCTTCCGAAAGTAGGCTTCCGGATGTAGGCTTCTGGATGTAGGCTTCCGAATGTGGACTCTTGGTCTTTCTATTTACACTTTGTGGAGCTTGCCTTCATGATTCAAGTGAAAGGTTACTAATTCTGCCACTCTATCTGTATCGACAATAACAGATTTGTGTGGACAACTTGTCTCTCTTAGGGGTTCCAACTTCCCCTTCGGTAGACTTCTGAAGCATATCCTTACTTTTTTTGGAGGTTGCTTTCGGTGTTTTATTAGTTACTTACTAGGTTAACTTCTCGAAAACCAGCTAATGGAGCTCTTGGCAATTGGTTACCGGATAACCTCCATTCGCGTTAAACTATGTATCTTTGATGCTTTCGCCTCCTTACGTATCGGCATTAAGCAAGTTATTACTGATAGCCCTTCCATCCTTATGGGTCCTAGTTTGCATGATTATTGGTCTCCCTCTTCGTTGGCTTCTGGTCTTGGGTGATCTTCCGTTGTTTATTGACCGTGTCAAAACCACCCTACCAGTATCCTTTCTTTGCATATATTTTGAGCTCTCCACTTCAACGATGGTTACGGTTGCACAGCTCATGGGTTGTTCCCTCATGTTGTCGCTTTTTATTGTGTTGAACCTTTGCTGATGGAAGATCTCTTTATGCTCGTGTTCATCTGTTACCCCTTCACAGCCAGCCTGTTCAAGTGCTTTATTTTGGTAGTAACATTTTCCCCGTAGTGAACGTTTTTTTTTTACTTTTCAAGTCAAACTCTTTTCTGGATTTTCTCGTATTCCCCCTGCACAAACTTCAACTACTAATTTTACACATTAGAACTAATTTTGCACATTAGTTTTTATTGCCATTTGCATATATACTGGATATGGTGTGGTTCGGGACTGATAACTAGTATTATATCAAACTCATGTCTTTTAGATTCTGTTGGAAAATAGAAGAAAGAGTTTTAGGGGACTTCCTGGTTGTCAACTGTGGATGTGTACTAATATCGGATTTCATAATAAAATGTCTTGGGCACCGCCTTTGCAGGGACCATTCCCGAACCAACCCTTATTCAGGTATTAACAGATTGAAGGTTATAAATCAACTTCTGGTATTAACATAAATCCCGAACCAACCCTTATTCGGGTGTTAAAAGACTGAAGACCTGAATCCCACTTCTGGTGTTAATAGAAGTCCCGAACCAACCCTTATTCGGGTATTTAAAGATTAAAGACTAGAAATCCACTTCTGGTATTATTAGAAGTCCCGAACCAACCATTATTCGGGTGTTGAAAGATTAAAGACAATAAATACACTTTTGGTACTATTAGAAGTCCCGAACCAACCCTTGTTCGAGTATTGAAAGATTGGAGACCATAAATCCACATTTGGTATTAACAGAAGTCCCGAACCAACCCTTGTTCGAGTATTGAAAGAATGAAGACCATAAATCCACTTTCGGTATTATAGTTTTGTTACCCCCTTCGGGTCTGATTTATGAAGCAGAGGTTGTACATGCTTCTTGAGCCACTCTCCGGGCTTTTATTGTCAAAACAGAGAATGTGCGTGCTTTGTTGGCCACTCTCTAGGCATGTGCGTCCGGTGCGATTGGCTAGCTTATCCACAAGCAGGGCCTAAGGACTTACCCGACCTCCCTCCAAGAGGCGCCTTATCCTGACCATTGTAGGCGATGATAAGGTCTTAAATACTTAAACTAGGCCATCGTAGACACGGAATTAAGGCTTACTCTTTTGATGCTCTATCCTGGCCATCATAGGTAATGATAGAGGCTTACACTCCACCCCCTCCAAGGGGTGCCCTATCCTGACTGTCATAGGTGAGGATAGGGGTTTTCATTCCCTTCTGCGGGTAACGCAAAACATAAGCAGAGGTAGGACGTACTCTTCTATGAGCAGTGGTAAGGCATGCTTAGTTCATAGCAGAGGCAGGGCGTATTCTTCTAGGAGCAGAGGCAGAGCATGCAAATTAGATGATCCGTCATGACTGTTTCCAGTGTGGGTCATAGGCTTATGCTTTTGATGCTCCAACCTGACCCTTTCTGACTTGGGCTCAGAGGAAGGCTTACTCACCACCCTACTCCGGGGGTGCCTTGCCCTGACCAACTTGGTGATGACAAAGGTTTTTATCCATTTGCAGTCGGTCCCACCTTAGGCTAACTTGAGCTTTTGAGAGGGTTTCCATTCCCTTGGTCGTGTGAATATGTTTTGGAGAAGACGTTCTTCTATTTATTTATCATTGAGAAGTATGGCCTTAAATGTTATGAGTTCCAAGTTCTTGGAATGAGATCACCATTTGGCCTGCACAGTCGATACATCCCAGGTATGACTTCTTGATGAGTGACTAATGGTCCTTCCCAGTTTGGGCCAAGTGGACCATCCAATGGGTTCTTTGTGTTGGCCATTACTGTTCGTAAGACTAAATCTCCTTTTTTTTAAGGTATTGGTTTTGACTCTTGAGTTGTTGTACTTTGTGATTTTCCTTCGGTATTCGGTAGTTCAGATCATAGCCTCGTTCTTAATCCTTGTATTAGGTCCAACGATTCCTTCTTTAACTCTTGATTTGGATCAAATGCGTAGGTTATCCTTCTATGTGAAGTAATTTCAATCTTAATTGGAAGCATGGCTTCGCACCCATATGTTAAAGAAAATGGAATATTTCCTGTTGCCGTTTTGGCGGAAGTCCTATATTCCCATAACACCAAGGGTAATTCTTCATCCCAATTTCCTTTGGCTTGATTTAGTCGTTTCTTGAGGATTGCCTTTATGGTTCTGTTTGCAACTTCAATAGCTTCGTTTTCCTTTGTATGGGCTACCAAGGAAAAACTTTTGATAATTCCATTCTTTTCACGAAATCGAGTGAACTCCTCACTCTCAAATTGTGCTTCATTGTCTGATATGATTTTGTAAGGAATCCCAAAGCATGTAACAATATTATTTATCACAAATCTCAACACCTTCTTAAATGTAATTGTTGGAAGGGGTTCTTCTACCCATTTGGAGAAGTAATCAATGGCTACTATGGCATACTTGGCTCCACCTTTGGAGATTGGTAGGGGCCCGATCAAATCTATTCCCCATACATCGAATGGCCAAGGGCTTGAGATAGTGGTTAGCTCACTAGGAGGAAGCCGGGGTATTTTATAGTACCTTTGAAATTTCTCACACTTATTGAAATACTCAATTGCATGATTAACCATTTGTGGACAATAGTAACCTTGTTACATGACCCTCTTGGCTACCTTAGAGTGGTCTCCACACAATCCTTCATGTGCTTCTTTCAACAAATTAAGTCCATTCTCGAGGCTTACGCGTCTCAAGTAGGGAAGTGAATGCCCTTTCTTATAGAGTACTCCCTCCATAATCGAAAATGTAGGGGCTTGGTGTTCTATCTTCCTTGCGTCTTGCCTGCTAAGAAGTAGAGTCACGTTCAAAAGGTAATCTACCATAGAAGTCATCCAAGTATTCTCATGATGGTAATTCGTTTCTGTTGAAGGAGGTTCCTTGCCAGAAGCTACCTCCCTACCAATTTTATCTCCCCTTTTGAAAGCTTGGGATCTAGTTAGGATTAACATTTCTTGTCTTGTTTCGGGCTCTTCATGCTCGATATTGGGTCTTTCTTGGTATCCTATGGGGATTACTCGAGTTTCGAGTGCTGCTCGGGAGATGGCCAATTTGGCTAGTGAATCAGCTTGGGTATTTTCCCCTCTAAATATTTGATGTATTGAGAAATACTCAAATTGGGATAATATATTTAATATCCTTGTTACATATAGGGACAACCGTACATCCTTGGTTTGACAGATTTGCTTTATCTGATATACCATTAGTTGTGAATCACTAAAGATCTCTATTCGAGGTATCTTTAATTGCAGTGCTAGATTCACCCCTACCATCATTGACTCATATTCAGCCACATCGTTAGTAGCTGAGAACCCTAACTTCATCGCATTGTGCAAGCGATGCCCATCAGGAGTAATTATAATGTAACTTGCCCCTACTCCTTGTTCATTTGAATCCCCATCTACAAATAGTTGCCACTTAGCCTTTAAGTCATTCTATTTAGTTGACTGTTTCGCAATGAAGCTTGTGCCCTCGTTCACAAAGTATGCAAGAGCTTGTCCTTTGATTGTTGTTCAAGGTTGAAATTAAATCTCATACTGGCAAAGTTCAGTCCCCCATTTTAATAACCTTCCTGAGGTTTCTGGCTTGCTGAAAACTTTCTTAAGCGGAAAGCTAGTCAGGACCTTAATAGGATGTGCTTGGAAGTAGCCTCTATGCTTCTGTGCTGTAAGTATTAGGCAATATGCTAATTTTTCCATCATGGGGTATCAGGTCTCTGCAGCCTTTAACCTTCTGCTGACATTGTAATTTGGATGTTGAGTTCTGTTACTTTCTCTTATAAGGACTGAGCTTACCACATATTCTGAAATGGCCATATAGAGATATAAATCTTCTCCCTTCTCAAGACTGGACAGAATCGGGGGTTTTCCCATGTAGTCTTTCAATTCTTCAAATGTCTTTCTACATTGTTCGTTCCATTCAAAGTTCTTCTTTTTCTTTATAACATCAATGAAATGGACGCACTTATCGGTGGCTTTGGAAATGAACCTACTGAGGGCAGCTACCTTTCCGTTTAAGCTCATGACTTCTGTTAACGATATTTTTCGTCAACACCAAAGACAGGTCTATGAAAGTGGACCAAAGGGAAAAAATAGGTTGTTTAGCCTTCACAAGTTTGAGTTAGTTCATCATCTCCTAGATATCAAGGTTTAGAACCCAAAATAATAGTTACTCTTCCCTCGATGGGGTGAGTATCACGCTTAAGTGATTCGAGAACCAATAGTTTGCTTGGGTTGAAGGATTCCTAAGTGCAACCCTTAGCGAAATGATTTAATGGCTTATGGAGAGGGGTTCTGCATTGAGCTTGCAGAAGGGTCTAAATTTGTAGGAGGGGTGTTTCACTTAGCTTATAGAAAGATTTGTATATGGACTCATATACATGTAGGAAGCAAATAGTGCATTGCGGCAACAATAATTGAGAAATCATATAGCAAACCCATAAAGAAATACTTTAAGTATTGATCCACACTTTATTGATCTTTGATTTAGAATACATGAATAGAATAGAAGAAATCCCCAAATCGACCTAAGAACTAGGGTTTACTCTTGAGAAGAAAAGAATACAAGAATAAGAATGAGGAAATCATTCCCAAAATGTGACCTCTGGTGTCTTATTTATAAAGAATTCGGGGTCCCTTCTGCTATTAGGCCATTGGGCTTGCAGAAGCCTCTATCAGCCGCTTTTCTCCTTGGTCTCGGATGTTTAGCTTTCGGCCACTTTTGCGGTGCTGATTATAGCTTCCGAAGTGAGGGTCCCAGTCAGTTGGGGCTTCTTCGAGATTGATATGAGCTTGTCGATGTAATTGGATTTCGGAAGACATTTGTGCTCCCGGTTGTGGCTTCTGGGTGTAGGCTTCCACCTTTCTCATGAATACTTTGAGGACTTGCCCTTGCGATGTATGTAGATAGCTGCCACTTCGGAACCCCTATCAGTGTTAGCACTAGGCAGATTATTATGGATAGCTTGTATCCCTTCTAGGGTTCCGGTTTTCTTTCCGGTGGAGTCTTCGAGTATAGCATCGCCTTTCGGAAGGTAACTGTGGGTGATTTGTCTATTGTTTATCAATGTGGCCTTTCAGCGCTTATGCAGTGGATATTTCGGAAGTTGGTTCTGAATAACTCCTACGTGTTTTGAGCTTAGTATTTATGATGCCTTTGTATTTTGATGTATCGGTATTAAGTAGGTTAATATCGACAGCCCTTTCATCTTTTTGGGTTTCGGTTATCGGAGTTCTTGCTTTCCTCTTTCTCAGCTTCTGACTTAGATGACCTTCCGCTATAGGACCCGCTACCGGACATACCCTTCCGGGTATATCTTGTTGGATATACTCCACTGGTATTCTATAGATTTTGAGCTCCTTTCTCCTAAGAAGGTGTCAGTTTATGCAGCTCTCGGATCATTCTATTACGCTCTTGGTTCTTCCTAGTATTTGGCTCTTGCTTTTGGATAATTCCTATGTGCTTGTGTTTATTTGATACCGCTTCACCGTTAGCCTTCTTAGGAGTTAATTTTGGTAGTAACAACTTCCTTGCTCATTTTAGGCTCTTCCATATCTTTTGTGGCTTGAATTTGGTCAGGACTAGCCTCAATGCCATGCTCACTAAACGCGTATCCTAGGAACTTTCTGGATTGAACCCCAAAAGAAAACTTTTGTGGGTTTAACTTCATCTGGTAACTTCTTAAGATATTGAACATCTCTTCTAGGTCCTTTAAGTGGCTTTCTGCTGTGATGGATTTTACTAGCATATCATTTACATACACTTCCATGTTGCACCCAATCTGCTTCTGGAACATTCTGTTAACTAGCCTTTGGTATTTTTTCCCTTCATTTTTCAATCCGAAGGGCATTACTTTGTAAAAAAAATGTTCCCCAATCGGTGATAAAGCTTGTATGCTCCTCGTCAGATTTATTCATTGGAATTCGATTATACCTTGAGTAAGCATCCATAAGGGATATTATCTTATAGCCATTTGTTGCATTAACCAACTGGTCTATTCGTGGGAGGGGGTAGCAGTCCTTTAGGAAGGCCTTGCTTAAGTCAGTATAATCATCGCACGTCCTCCATTTTTCGTTGGAATTCTTTACCAGCACAGGATTGGATAACCACTTGATTTAAAAAACTTCTCAGATGAACCCGTTTGTTTCAAACATCCTAACTTCCTCCTTTAAAGCCTCTGACCAATCTCTATTGTTGCCTCTTCTTTTGTCAGACTGGAATTATAGAAGGGTTAATGTTTATGGCATCAGAGCCGGCCCTGGGCATAGGCCCACCAGGCGGCCGCCTAGGGCCTCGGGCCGGGGAAGGGCCTCAAGCTTATATTTTTCTGTATATATACCTATTGATAATAGATAGCAAATGAAAGTGTGTGTGGTCCAGTGGAAAATGCATTGTTCTGCTATGCTATAGGTCATGGGTTCAAACCCCAGAGGGGGCCTCATATTTTTTCTACGTGAAATTTTTCCCCAGTGCTACTATGATTGGCCTTGGGCCCCTGATACCTCAGGGCCGGCTCTGTATGGCATGGCTCATGATAGAAGGATTGATTCCGACATGTCCGAATGGGTCCAAGCGAAAACATCCTTGTTGAGCTACAAGAATTGAACTAGGTTGCTCCTTAGGGGGTTTTGTCAACCTTTTCCCTATGTTGGTGACTTTGGCCTTATCCTTTGGATCAATGTTTACTTGTTCCAAATCCTTTATTGGTTTTATCCTTTCGGTATCCCCTTTGGAATCAAATTTATGACAATTTCTTCTTCCTCTGCCAAGTTTATGTTATCGACTATCTTCATTTTTCTTCTTAAAGAAGTGTATCTACCATTTGTATACCTATCAGCTTTATTAATTTTTGCTTTAGCTTCGAATGTTGTATGTAAGAATCCATCATCCGAAGGTTCAGAAATAGTAGAAGAATCAAAGTACGAATAATACTCCCTTTTATATTTGTCAACCATTGCGAAGTATAATTCACGAGAACTAAACCGTTCTCCCCTGATTGTACCCCATCCGTTTTTCGTCAAGAACTTTAGCATAAGATATTTGGAAGAGATAAAAACATCCATTTCCTCCAGAGCAGGTCGACCAAAGAAAGCGTTGTAGTAGGATGGTTAATTTATCGCAAGAAAGAGAGTTTCAAAGGTTCGGTGGAGCGGAGATAAGCCAACTTTGATTAGGAGATTAATTTGTCCCATAGGAGTTGATCTCTTGTAGTTGAAGCCGAAGATTGGCTCATTACTTGGTTCCAACTTCTTCTCAGAAATTCCCATTTGATTGAAAGCATGCTTGAAGATGACATTGATAGCACTCCCAGTGTCAACAAGGATCTTAGAAATAGCCGAGAGTCCAAATTGATCTGTTATCATAAGAGGGATGTTGTGTGGATTATGGACCCTTTCTTCATCTCTTCCGGCAAAATAACCAAATTATGCATCGTGAGAGTGTAAAGTTATTCTTCAATGAAGGCTCTTCTCGAATGGAGAATATCCCTTCGCGAGCCTCTTTTAGGTATCATTTCTTAGCCACCAAGCAATTTCCAATAGGATGTGGCCCACCATGGATTACGTTGACTCGGTTTACTGGTGGGCCCAAGTCCAATGACCTTCCTCTACAGTGGCTTCTATTGCGTTTGTTGAAACTTTCTATTATCCATTCGTATGATGGGTGGATGTTAACTTGTTCAAAACAAACTCCTTCAGATTCCCCTCTCGAATAGACTTCTGAGTAATCCCATCCAAAACCTTGCACTCATCAATCTTATGTCCATTTGTTTTGTGATACCCACAATACTTTCCACCAGCATGGGGTTTAGGGAAATTCTTGGCTTTGAACGAGATGGGGAAGTTGTTGACCCTTTCTTTTGCCACATCTTACACAAAGGAAATGGGCTTGCTTAAAGCAACTGCATTGGAATTAGAATCCTCCTACCTCGATCTTTTCTAATTTCCATCTAAGCCAAACCTTCCACTCTGAGGCTTTCTTCCAAAGCTCGACGTTCCTCCTTCCCCTTGAGGCCCAGACTTCTTCTTTATAAAGTACAATTCATCCATACGGATGAATTTGTCAACCTGAAAGTGGAAGTCTTGTAAGTCTCTACAGCCATGGGTGTATATTTCCTTCCAGAAGGGGGTGTTCTCAATCAACCCCGAATGTACGGCGATTAGCTTATCACGGTCATTCATGTCCTTTGCCTTCATTGCTTCCACATTGAACCTCTTCAAGTAATCTTTTAGGGACTCCCCTTGCCTCTGTTTGGTGTTAGTAATGACTGCGTAGCCAATGTTGGTTCCTTGCAGATGCAAAATTGTGCAGAAAAATCGTAGGCACACTGCTTTCACGAATAGATGGTATTTTCTTTGTACTGACGGTACCACTTAGATGTCGCTCCCTGGAAGGTAACGAAGAAAATCCTGCACCTAAAGGCTCCTGAAGTGTTATAGAGATCCATTTGGCTGTCGAAAGCCATTAGATGATCATCGGGGTCAGTCGTTTCAAGATATTATATAATTGGAAGCTTTACCTATATGGTATTATAATACTCATGATTTTGTCAGTGAAAAGAGTTACCCTTTCGTTGTCATTAACCCTGTCATCCTGGGTTCTCTTTCCTTTGCTTCCCAATAAATCTTTGGTGGTATTTCTAGCAATATCTTTGAGATAAGACTCTGTATTATCATAATTCAACCTTTTAGGATCATAGCCTTTAGACGTAGAGATTTCAGACTGATCCTATTCACATTGATTTCCTTGATGATCTATCCCTATTGAATATGATCTTTTCTTCTTAGAGGAAGCTGCATTAAGCTTCTCTTTTGCTTCAGACTATTGGATGGGAACCTTTCTCTTTGAAGATTCATCCACCTCTCTCTAGCTAGACTTACTGACCTTCGAAGACTTCTGCGATTGATTAGTGTTTATTTTAGCTTGCATTTCTTGGACTTCCTTCTCCAAAGCCATGATTATAGCGGCATTTTCCTCCACGACATTCAGGTTCAATGGCTTTACAGTGTTGGAGGTTGCTCTTTCCTCGTTGTCATTTAGACTAAGCGTTAGATCCATGTTTCCTTCAAGGGTTGCATTAGGAGCTGGTTCCTTGTTTCGATCCTCCAATCTTTTTGATTTCATCTTTCCTTGCCACGGAGCAATGAATTTACCAAATTAATTTTTGATAGGATAATTACGACGTAAGAGGTTCAAGCCCTCATTCTAGCGCCAAAATGTTAACGATATTTTTCATCAACACCCGAACTAGAATAAACAATGCACATGCTTAGAAGTTTGATGCAAGGATGATCCAATGGTTATTGAAATATAGTCTTGAATCGTTTCTCTTTAACTAATTTCACCATTTCATAAGCATCAAGATCTTTAGTCAGAAGATTAGTTACTCTTCCCTCAAGGGGTGAGTATCATGCTTATGAGACTATGAAGTCGGGGACAATCCTTGAAGAAAGGATTTTACTAGTTAAATGAAATGGAAGCTTTATGCAATAAATACCTTTAGATCTTGTATGAAATAATATACATTATGTTGAGAAGAAACAGGCTAATGACTCATAACACTCAGATTTTTTTTCTTGTTATAGCGCTTAATAATTTATATGATACTTCTACATCGAACCAGCTTGAGAAGGCCTTGGTTGCATCAATTATCAAGTTGCAAGCTTATAGCAAGATCCCTTCCGAGTTTAGGTTGCATTAGGCTTACTATGGATGAGCTAAGTCACGTATGGACGTTCGAAGAGGGAGAAGCCTTGGTTTTACCCAGGACCTTCCTTCCCACGAAAGAACCATGATCAACTCTTTCATAAGAAAGGTTAATGTTAACTCCCTGTCTTATCATTACAGACACGATATGACTATCAAATCGGGAAATGCTTAAGTCCCAGACTTCTCTTTTTTAAATACAAATATATTACAAGAGTTGAAGAAATCGCCAATTCGATTTGGAAATAAGGGTTTGCTCTAGAGAGAAAGAAAGAAAGATTGAGAAATGAGAATTCAGTCCCAAAAATGAGTCCCTTGGGGTCTTATTTATAGACAAACCGGGGCCCCTTTTACTGTTGGGCCAGTAGTTTCCCCTGCCGATTGCTTTTTTCCTTTGGTTCTGGAAGTTCTGGCTCTCAGCCCTCTTTTCTTTTGGTTCTAAAGGCATCGCTTATGGCTTTTTGAGTTGTCAGTTCCTACTCTCAAGAATAGGGTTTCGGTTTGTGAAACTCCTTTTTGATTGCTTACCCATCCCTTTTGTATTGATTCCAAGTTTGCCGGTGCGAACGACTTTTGGAGGTATTGGCTTTCGGATGTAGGCTTCCGGAAGTAGGTTTATGGATGTAGGCTTCTGAATGTTGACTCTCGGTCTTGCTATTTACACTTTGTGGAGCTTGCCTTTGTCATTCAAGTAAAAGGTTGCCGATTCCGCCACTCTGTTGGCATTGACACTATGCATATTAGTTCGGATAGCTTGTATCTCTTCGGGGTTCCGGCTTGCCCTTCAGTAGACTTCTGAAGCGTATCCTTACTTTTCCAGGAGGTTGCTTCTGGTGTTTTGTTAGTTACTTATAGGGTAACTTCTCGGAAACCAACTAATGGAGGTCTCGGTAATTGGTTCCCGGATAACCTCTATATGCCTTAATCTGTGTATCTTTGATGTTTTTGCCTCCTTATGTATCGGTATTAAGCAAGTTAATACCAATAGCACTTCCATCCTTATGGGTCCCAATTTGCATGATTATTTGTATCTCTCTTCATTGGCTTCCGATCTTGGGTGATCTTCCGTTGTTTACTGATCGTTGTCGGAACCACCGTGCTGGTATCCTTTCTTTGTATAGATTTTGAGCTCTCTACTTCAATGATGGTGTCGATTGCATAGCTCTCGAGTTGTTCCCTCATGTTGTTAGCTTTTTCTTATGTTGAACCTTTGCTGATGGAAGATCTCTTTATGCTCATGTCGGTCTGTTACCCCTTCACCGTCGTCCTATTCCAGTGCTTTATTTTGGTAGTAACACCAGTAGATAAAGTGAGGAAGGATGCGGAAAAGGATAAAACATAGAAACTTGCCTGAGATGCCTGCCTAGTAAGTGTGTAGAAATTTAAGAAGAGAAGACGCATTACTTCAGAGATCAACCAAATACCCGAAGTAGTTCCAAACTGACCTGGAACGGTACTGAAGAAACAAGCGAGCACTGGAATCTGAAGCACTGGCTCTACAACATCTTCAGCGGGACACCAAAGGAATGTCAATCCTCTGGAGATTCTCATCTAGCGGCAACCCTTCGTTAAGAGTTCGCTACATAAACACAGAAACTTTCGAAGGAAGTCGAACATCCCAAATGAAAGAAAAAAGAGGAAGCTTTGGAGTATGGCTCCTCGCCGCACTCCACACTGCCTCGATCGAGAATGGACTACCATCCCATCCAGACCCACCACCATGTGCGTCGAAAAGGAGCTTCACGGATTGCATCTGTTTCCAAGTCTCATCAGCATAAGATGGAATACCGGTGTAATTCGTGATTAGAAGTCTGCGGTACCTAGCTTGGAGAAATGTCACCCAAAGCGAATCATTTTCTCCAAAGTGAGCCCACAACTTGTAAGTAAAGGCAGTGCAAACATCCTTTGGATTTTGAAGGCCTATACCTCTTTGTTTTTTTGGACGAAAAATGATGTCCCAAGAAATCCAATGATGGCGGCTGGCGTTATCTCGTTTTCCACAGAAAAAGGACGAAGCCAACGAATGATAAGCTCAGAAGAAGGAGGAAGTAATGGTCATGGATGCAAATATATGCGAGCCAAGTGAATCAAGAACAGACTTGATCAGAGTCAGTCTCCCAACTTGAGAGAGGAGGGTCACGTTCCACCTTATTATCTTACCCCTAGCTTTGTCGGTCAAAGGGTCAAATAAGGCATTAAGCTTCCTTCCTCGATAAAGATCAATACCCAGGTAAGATAAATGGAGCGAGGCAGCCTTGAACCCTGATAAAGTTTCAATCCAAGAAGACTTAGTTGGGAACAAGTTTGAAGCTGGGAAAAAACAGCTTTTAATAGTGTTTACAAGTTGACCTGATGACCTCTCGTACTGCTGAGTGATGTTAAGAAGACGACGTATGGAGTGACGATTACCATTGGTAAAAATGATAATGTCATCTGCAAAGATGAGGAAGAAACTAGCAGACAGCCACAAGGGATGCCGAAACACTGAATCTGGCTTGCTAATGTGACAGAGTGTAAATGACGCATGAAAGCCTCGACGTTGATGACGAACAACATCGGAGAAAGGGGGTCTCCCTTACGAAGTTCCCTTCCAGACGGGAAATAATCATTGTTGATATGTTGATGAGAACGGAGAACCAGTAGTTGGATATGAGCCTCCAAATAAGATCAATGAGGGTTTCTGGAAAGCCAAAAGCTCTTAACATCTTAATGACGAAGAACCAAGACATAACGTTGTAAGCTTTAGCTATGTCAAGTTTAACTACTAAGTTAGAGCCTCTGATCTTGTGATCAATCTGGGAGATCAGCTCTTGAGCTAAAAGGACGTTGTCGGTAATCAAATGTCCTTTAATGAACCCCGCCTGAGAAGACGAGATAATGCGATCCAGAAAAGGTGCTAGATGAGATGTTATCACCTTGGAGATAACCTTTTTGGAGAAGTTACACAAGCTTATTGGGAGAAAATCCACGCATGAACGAGGAGTTTTGCACTTCGGGATAAGGACCAAGTTTGTGGAAGTCCACCCCTTAGGGAGATCTCCACCGGATAATACGAATTGGAGGCCAGGCAAAAATCCACCTGAATGATCGACCAAACACTACTAAAAAACACACTGTTAAAACCATCAGGACCACACACACCATCTTTACTGAGAGCAAAGACGCAAGCCCAAATTTCTTTGGAGGAAGGAGGAGCTACTAGGTCGATGTTATCGGACGGTAAGATAATCCTGGGGATGAAAGCTAAGAGTGAAGGGTGAAATACAGACACTGAGGAGCACCCAAGAAACACTGAAAATGGGATAAAATCGTCTCTCTAACCTCCTCCAATGAGGAACTAAGGGATAGATCATGATGTTGGATTTGACGGATGGAGAGCAAGTTGTTCTTATGAACAGAAGAATGATAGAATTTGGAGTTTGTATCTACTTCGCGATCCACTTGATCCTAGCTTTCTAACGCAGGAAATCATTCTCAATACGAAGCTCTGAAGAGAAGGCGAGTTAGGCAAGCGCCCTTTCCCCTTGTTAGCAGAAGAAGAATCCTCACCAATAGAGCTATCTTCCAAGATGAAATCTCTTTGGCCGCTCTAACATGGTCAAAAATATTCTTGAAAACATGCACATTCCAAGCTTTGAGGAAAGCCTTGAGACGTTTCACCTTACAAGAGAACACCACAAAGGGAAAGCCAAGGACTAACGAATTCCACGAACATGCTACCACCTAGTAAAAAGAGTGGTGGGATCTCCACATGCTCTGGAACCGAAAAGATGAGGTATCGAACAATGATAAAGGAGAACAATGGAGAATCATCGGAGCATGATCCAAGAAGGTGCGGTGAGGATGAGTAAGAGTAAGAGAACAAAAGGCTGAACCACCCTTCCGATCTGAAGACTCTGCCAAGTCTAGAAAGAATACAGTTCGGCCCATCCTATTTGTTACACTAGGTAAAAGCCAAGGCCACAAAGGTACCTCCGCTAGGATAGAGCTAACAATGAACGAACTGAAATCCCCTAATGCTGCCCTGTTTACAGAGGCGCCACCCTGTTTCTCTGCCTAACAAGTGACTACATTAAAGTCGCCACCTATAACCAAGATCCCGAACCCATAGATCATTAAGCGAAATAATGTCCGATCAAAGGACAAGTCGGTCAATATGATCGCATTTAGCATAAACCACTGAAAACAGGAAGGAAGAGGCAAGACAAGGAGAAGAGCAGGTCACAGAAAGAAGTTGATTGGAGTCAAAAACAGGCAGAACAATGATGTTTATGGACCATAGGGTCCAAATCTTTCCAGAAACATTGGCTAAGGCACCGCCAAAGCCAATGGAAAGAGAAGAATTAATGACATCTTTTGGACCTATGAAAGGTTCCTGGAGTGCCAATAGTCCAACATAGCGCTTCTTAATGATGCTTTTATCCTCGCCATGGACGCATCATTCCCAATACCGCGAATGTTCCAAAACAAAAAATTCGCCATTAGAAAACCAAGAGAAGGACAAAAGAACCGTAAAAGGAAAAAGAACTAAAAAGATGACAAAGAAAATAGGAAAACAAAAATCAGGTCAGCTAAGGTAAAGCATATGCCAAGTAGATCGAACGATCTATTCAGACGCTGCTATAGAGCGTGTACGAATGGTGCAAGGAGTGCAGGAAACTGACTGTTGTCTACGACGAATGGTGCGGGATGGTAGAAAGTCAGAATAGTCGATAGCCTCACCATCTACGAGAGAACTTGAAGTCTTCCTGTAAACCTAATAAGGGATAGGAGAAACAAGACACAATCCCGACCAAGGAGGTCGAGAGTTCTTGGCGAGACGAGCTAAGCGATCATTTATGATCGCTATCTCGGCCTTGCTAAGAAGGGCGATTGTATGAGAAAAGGAAGAGGAGAAGCATTATAGGGTGAAAGGGCATGAATGTGGTGTTTCAACAGAAGTGCAACACACAATGAAATAAGGTTTCCCTAAACACTGTATTGTTATAAAATTGACAATGCAGCGAAGTAGAGGACATATAGGGAAGGGAATCGTCAACTGGGGAATAACTGGCTCACAAACCGAGGGACCCAAAAATAAAATTGGCACACTATTGGGGGCTGTACATGTGTTCCTCATTTAGCTATCAATAATAGTGATAACTATATGCGGAAGACATGCGCCGAACCACAATCGACACCGAAAAAAAGATGATCCCTCCTACCCGAATGTACGAAAACCATCAAAACCGAAAGCATCACGACCAAGTCAAAAAAATCCTGTCGTGAGCTGATACAAACCCCATGCCATAAAAAAAAGCCAACAACATATAGATGAGAATCCAGGAAACCAGAAGCAAAAGCAGTGCCAAAACTAAAGGACTGATCCAAGGGAGCCTAAAACTTAACATAACACAGCAGCGGTTTTCGATAGAAAACCAAAACGAGGCAGTGGGACATAGAAGTTAGGGCCAATGCAAAAGGAAATGCATCCAAAAACAGAAACCCCATGCTCGTTAACCATAAGAACAACCGATAACGAGCAAGATATACCCACATGAAACAGCAAGCCAACACACACATGACTCACCCCTAGATCCTCCAAAGAGAAGATTGCAATGGTGGGGAGCACACGCAAACACGTGTCAGGCTCAATAAAACATGATCATCACAAACCACAACCGACGGCACAAAGACATAAAACTAGTCCAAAATATTAAAGCAGGAAAAAGGTGTGAACATGCAAACCTCAGAGATAAAATAAAACAACCTGTTAGCACCAGGTTTCTCACCAAACAAGGCCAGTACTATGTTGTTGTTCGTGCTACTATCACGGTAGCTGAAAAGTTTGCCATGCACAGAGGCCACTATCAGTAATGGCTCAACAGCCTCCGAAACAACCCTAGAAGCAACAACAGAGAGCTCCAATTGTTGAATGGAAGATTCACAAAAACCTATAGGCCCAGAAAGCACTAAGCTTGGATTATTATATGAAAAATTATTTGAAACCAACCCACGTACTTCGTGATTATCCAAGAAACTAAACAAGATGCACTATGTTATCTAGTACCAAAAAATGCAATAAGGATACCATTAGGCTATATACAGCAGCATTAGGCGATGAAAAGGGGTATTAATGCTGACCTTTTTGGTTCTCTTTCTTCGTCGGAAGGAGCAGTGATGTCACAAACTAGTAGGTCTACAGTTGTTCCCCAACTTAGTTGAAGCGACGCCGACCACAACATTAGCAGGAGGTGAGGTAGCAGCGTAGTGGGATGGGGTGACCAACTCCCCATCACCCAGTGGAGAGTAAACCTCGTAGAAATCATTCCCAAAGATACCACCACAAGTTAGTGAACCAACCAAAAATTTAGGGAAATAGTCAACGAGGAAGCTTGAGATCCCCTGAAACATAATCAAGCAGCGAATGGAGTGGTGAAACCTCCGTCAGCTCGTTTGCGTTTCCTGGAAACCGTAGAACCAGTCATAACTGGAGGAGAAACCACTGGCGTATTCTTCAGCCTCAAAGCATCCAAACTGAGATTCCCAAAAAAGGGAAGTTCCAAGAAAAACCCATCCACCACTAGAAAGCTGAATCGCAATAGGGCCACAAAATCATCTAGTTCGCCCATACGAATCAACACTGTGGTGAGATCGATGCGATCGACATGAAAAACTCTGGAGAAAACAGCCTCAATCGAGGCTCTGATGCTTTCGATTATCGGTTAGGGAACGGAGAAGGAACCTGATAGCACGAAGTCACTAGTTCTTAAGATAACCGACATAACCCTAGTAGTTAGGGATAATCACAAAGCCAACAATCAAAGACAAAAGCCGAAGCCAAGATGACCACAATCAGTAAAGAAGTTAAAAGATAGCAGTAGTAAGAGCAGCAGAGAAAGCAGAAGAAGAAGTGAGATATCAGAGAAAATTTCTCGAAGAAGAGACACCATGAAAAGAGCGGTTAATTGAAAAATGACGTATAAATAATAATGTAACATGTCATGTTTGTGTTTGCAGTATTTACAAATCACAAAATCCAAGTGGTGATTTAACCAAAGATTTCAATACTTGGTTTAGAATTATGTTTCTGATCCCACAAATCATGTGCTTGATGAAGGACCGAAACGTTTGGCATTTGGGCCAAAAAGAAAAGTTAAAACGTATTCAATATTTTTTGTTAAAGGATATAAATTCAACACCAAAGAATACATTGTTGAAAATTTAATAAACAATACTGGCATGTTTGTTAAAGGCAGTGAAGATCCTAATAATCATATAAATGATTTTTATGACATGTTAACTCAAATTTTGCAATTGACATATTTTACAAGTCCTGCGGAGGATGTTTATTTATTTAGATGCAACTGGTTTAGCAATGTTCCAGGTTTTGATATTAATGTGGATCCAAATTATAATCTTATAGAAATTAAACATACCTCACTTTATCAAAAGTACGACCCTTTTGTACTAGCCAAACAACCCCTATATGCTTATTATGCCCCTTATCCATCTCTAAAAAAGATAAAGCAGAATGGTCTACGGTTTTTAAAAGCAAGGCAAGATTTATGTTCGATGAAAAGAATATTCCGGACGAACAAGCCTATCAAACAGATCTAGAGGAAAATGTTGATTAAATGGTGAGACAAATGTATTAGTTGAAGCATTTGATAGTGTAGAGGAAAATGACATATAACGCGAAACAGAGTCTGAATCAAAAAACGACGAGGACTGAGTAATATCTGGTAATTTTCACAATTATTCACAATACTTTTACCAATGTTTAATATTGCATTTATCAAGTAATACAATTTTAACGACAATAAGTGTATAATTACATACGCAACACACACACACAACATGACACATGTGTATCATGTATTACTTTTTTTAACATTTCATCATATCATAATTATTATGAATTGTATATGTATCTATATGGCAGGTATATTACGTCTGGCTCGGGTTCTGGCTGTGGCCTTAACTCTCGAGGACGTAGCATAACCCGATATGCTGGTGAGAGTAGTGGCGATCCATTAGCTCGTCCAGTTGTTTACTTGAAGCCTAAGGCTGACCATATATAAATATCAAAATTAGCAGCATAACAATTTAATTTTTTGTACATAATATATCTATAGTCTATAAATATCTAATTTATATTTAATGCGGGGGTTTGAGTTGGAGCTATCTCAAACGGTTATAAATATTTCTAAGGATGCATTAATGGCTAGAATCAGCAATTTCTAGCCTAAGTGGAGTAGGATCCCAAACACCGTAAGAGAGACTATTTGGCAAGATTTTTTGGTAAGTTTATACCGCTTAACAAAAATGATTAAATACAAATAAATAACTAGTGATATTTTCTCATTGTACAAGGCGCAGTAGATTTGCAGGAGTATGACATGAGCCTAGTTCCATGACACCAGAACTCAAAAGTCCCTAAGGATTACAGGGCAAAGATGAATGAGATTAAAAAGTGAGGAAGAAACCAAGGTGGATTAACGATGCAATATTTAATAAGATGGTTGAGTGATGTGACACAGATGAGTTTAAGGTAAATCTATAAGAAATCTTAATTTTTTTGTTGATTTTAAATAATCAGTCAGTGTACATTTGCAGGTGGAGTCAGCAAGGAACACTGCAAACAGGAGCAAGAATCCAGTAACTCATCGTGGATAAACCAAGTATTTCTAGCATGATCGCGAGGATTTGGTAATTGTAACAATTATTACATTTGTATATTTATTAGTTAAGTAATTAGCTATGTGGAATTGAATTATCCATATTATCAATTGCATGAACGAACTCGTGGACATCCTATGTCCAACATGGGCGTATTTACTCACACCTATGCATCCAGGCATGTAGACGAGGCTGGTAACGTCACATATCAGTGGGAAGATCAAGATAGGGCGACAGCTACATATATATGTGTAATGATCCAGAATTTTTAACCAATTTAAAATTGGAATTTTTATTACTTAATCTGAAATTAAATTTGAATTTGACATAAATATATATGGTTAAGAATATTAAATAATTCTGATAAGTTATATGATAGTATTTATTTGAATATGATTATTAACAAGTTTGGAATTATTGATACTATTTGTCAAACCATAACACGAATCGGTAGAATTAGAATTAAGTGTTGCCCTTAGCTTTCATAGCATTTAAGGGAAAATGCTACGAAAAGTTCACTTTCTCTCCTTAAGACAAGTGTAAAGACACTTGTATTTTTGCATACCTCCTTCCATGCGTGCCTTCCACTAGCCCATTTTGGTGTCATTACCTCCTGAACTATCCATTCCTATATAAGGAGGCCTTTTCTCCATTTTCTTACCATTCCATTTCCTCCTTTCCACCTTCTTCTTAAAGCTTATGGCCATGGTTTCCACGACATAAGTCTTCCTCTTTTCCTCCACCACCTTGCAAAAGTTCATCGTCATTCTCCTCCTCCTTCCCTTATAAAGAGAGAGATTAATATATAGCATGTGTGTGTATTGGTGAAGAGGACGTTGCACCGAAATACTGTCCAACAGTTTGCTCAGCTAGGCTCGCCTACCATGAACATATGGAAAGCTGTTAGGTAAGAACTCTTTAACCACAATTTAAATAGTAGTTAGACTAATTTAAATATAGTGATGAATTATTAGTGGTTAATGATGGTTGATGTTTGTCATAATGGATGATGGATGTGTAGTTTAGAACACACACTATTAAGCGTTAGTGTTATAACGCTTGGCCACAGTTATGATTTATTTAATTATGTTGATGATGGTTGCCATAGATGTATATAATGGTTGTTGATGTTGTTTCGCACACACTATGACACAAAAATTATGGTATCACATTGGTGATAGATAATTCTCCTTCGTAATTAGAAGCAATATCGTTATAGAAATTGAAGTTTAATAATTGGGAAAGACCATATGTATGAATTCATATATACTGATAAATTTCTTTAAATGAATAAATAAATACCAAAACATTCTAGGACGACAGAGAGGATAGTGTTTAAGCTTGGGTTTGAAATTAAAGTTTCCTTCTCTCCCAGGCTATCCCTAACTTATCCGACGAATGGGATGGTTAATTTGAAGTTATTTGAATTTAGAAATGAATAGGAATTTGATTTATTAAGCAAAAAAATAAAAGTTGAATTTTGAACCCAAAATAATTTAGAAAGTCAATGTAAATAACTTTAAATGTTTTAGATGGTTTACATGAGTATATAATGGTTTTCTAAGGTATTTTGAAGTACTAAAGAATTATTTTTTATTGCGTTCAAAATAGAACTTATCGCACAATGACAATTTGCATATTTTAGTTACAAACTTTAAACGCTTATAACTTTTGCAATCTAAATCGGATTTCCAAGAAATGAAAAATGTTTAATTTATATTAACAAGAGCTTTCAAATGAGTTAAAGCAGATTTTAATTTGGAGTTATAATTTTCAAGTTACGTTTAAACCCGTTTCGGGAAAAGGTCGCTGTAAGAGAAGTTATCGACCATAGCCATAAACAGCCATTTTTAGTGTTTCTAAAATTATGGGAAAAAATGGTAAAATCATTATAAATTATGTTAAAATGTTTTGAATTGTAAAGTTTAAGTTTTGACCAAAATAAATGATATTATGATCGAAGTAATTAAGATAACTGTTTTGTAACGCTTTAGAAAACACTATTGTAACGCTTTCTTCGAAAACAATCTACTTTGAAGTTTTTAACCCGCAAACTATTTTTCGAACTATAAGTAATCATTTTTAAATGATTTATGGAATGTTTTCAAAGGTTCAAAAGTATTGGAAATATTATATGTAATTTAAATTGATTTATTTAATATTAAAACGGGTTTTCAGTTTTTGGATATGGTTGGAGATAAATCTTCGGATGTTTGATATTAATTCAGTAGACGGTGACTCTTACTATTTGAGGAATTTAAAAGGTAGTTCACCGTTATTCCGCTTATAGTGTGTGTTGGATACAGAGATTAATATTAAGTATAAGTGGATGATATTTCTATCCAGATCTAATGTCAAAGAGTTGGATAAATCTTTTAATTAAGATATGGGTTTCCCAATTTAATTGGGATAAGTTGGATAGAAATAATCTTCGGATATTTGATATGAAATCCTTTGGTGTAAACGTTTACTTTTGAGGAATTTAGAAGATATTATTATATCGTTATTCCACTTATAGTATTCATTGATTATGAGAATTGATATCGAATATAAGTAGATACAATTTCTATGTAACTTATGTTCAATATCGACAGATTTGGGTTTTGTCGGGAATCATATCTTCAATAATATCATTGTTGAAACCCAATGAGATTGAGTTATGGAAATTCATATTGTAATTTGAGGATTTAATCAGATCTTTGATTCGAGTAAATTAAAAGTGAGGAATTGGAAAGAACGTATAATCTTTTAGTTAATATTAAAGAATGGAAAATTGGAAAATAAATTTAATTGGAAACTGTGGTTGAGATGTGGATTAAGGATTTTCAAAGGAAATTGGATTTTGATAACGAGTTATTAAATAGAAATTTAATTTATGGTTTTGAGGGTAAATTATGTTTAAGGGATGTGTTTTAAAAGAGAAAGGTTAAATATGGATTTTGTAATAATTTGAGAATGGATTTAAAGAAGTTTAATTTAACAAAATCCAAGATAGAAGGAGATTTGGTTGAAAGCTTATGTGTTCCGTAATTGTATTTTTTTTAAATTGCGCTTATTATTTAGAAAGTCTGGGATCGGATGTATATCCAAAAACCATTCCAAGTAATAATACGACGTTGTGAACAATTGAAGACATTGGAGACGAAATTGAAGACTGGGACCCTTCATGTCGTAAGGGTGACTTGCTGAATGTCTCGAATGGCTGACTCTCATTCGCAGATGAATTTTATATATCAGTTAAGTGGAAAGAAGCCCAAACGTATGTGAAGGAATTCCGGATTGTAGTTTCATTCATACCTAGAATGAACATGTATGGATTGTATGTCTGACATTGTAATTGATTGTGTAGCACTTATCTTTATTAATATATATATGTTTGGTGGCGAAGAATTTATTCTTTTTCTTAACACCCTTCTCTAAGATGTATGAGTTTAGAGGTTATATATTTATGGAAATCAGTGATGCAAATGAATGGACAATGTGGTATACTTAAGTTATGTGATGAGCTATGGATGATCAAAGCATGGCTTATTTAAGCGAACCTTTGTGTATATCGTGACCTCAACGAACCTCACACCTCGGATTGATGGTAAACTGGTGGTCAGATTTTTATGTTCATTTTGTACGTTCGGTGCACTGGGATGTGATGATGAAAGGGTACTACGAAGTCCCCAGTCTAGGACTTTATTTGTTGGGTACTCTGATTCATGTATGGTGGGCTAGTATAACGGAGTCCGAGTCCGGTCGTTATCCGCTAGTACTGGGATGATGCGCACAAAAAGTTTGTGAGCCCACGAATGATCTTTCGTACCAGGAGCCATCATGTTGGAAACCCAATCTCCACTACGAGCCCATACGGTTTTGATTGTATAGCCTGCTGTTTACCTGCAGAATTACGTCAGTATAATGGGGTAGGGCATTATGCTGGCTAGGATTATTACATTTATTTGATAAAATGGTTTTCACAGTAGTAAAAGAGGATTTTACGTATGAAGTCATTTTTTGTAATCATAAGGAAAAACTCGCCCATCTGGTGTGCACTTGCATTGTGTGATGTGGGACGAGCTTATGATAGCTTCATTTTTCAAAAAGCCATTTCGGATTTCTGTTCACTGGTATTCACATGGAGTAAACCCGTTCCGCATTAGCGGCGTGGTTCGTTGAATTACCAAACTTTAAAATAAACCCTAAGAACAACTATTTTGATTTCTCATACCAGTCCTTGTTTGGCATGAGGCAGCGTGATAGGGGGTTCTCGCTCTTGGTTTGGTGGCGAGCGGGAGACTCTTAACTCTACACATCCCAAAAGGGGTTGCTTAGGCATGATGCCACAACAGTCGAGAGGCTGGCCATAAAACAAGGTGTTGGTGTACCATTGTAATGCCATGGCAGAGTATTAGCCGATGTCCGATGGTTGAAAAATACCGGACCATTACATTTGGTATCAAAGCTTTGTTTTATACAAAGCAATGGGGTACGACGCATTTGAACAAAAGGAAAGACTCATCGGAGTTGTATATCTCATTAGAGATAGGGTTAGTAATGCCCTAGAATGAGATTTTGGAGTATTATATATGAGAGAGAGTATTTGAAAATATGAAATGAGTTTTGAAAAGCTATATTTTAAGAAAGAAACATATTTTGGAAATATATGGTTAATTATAATCTGGATACTTAATCAAACAATTAAGGTTAAGTTTACATTTTGTGATTATAATAACACAAAATACTTCTTATGGCATGGTAATTAAGCCCCTTCCACTGATCAGGAAAATGATCTGAGTACAAATGCCTTTTGGATTTAATTTCACTATTGGGGTAACATTTCGAAATATCGGTAAACTTGGGTCTAATTTGTTAAGGTAACTAATCAGTATGATTAGAAATTAAAAAATAGAATTTTAGTATTGTATTCGATGTTGAGGTTGGACTATCGAGTATAAGAAGATTTTGAATATACGCCTAGCTAACGTAAATATGAAGTCTTAAGTATACTAGATAAATATAGAATCACACACTAGTCACTAGAAGATGATTCTGTTGATGACTGCAGCATCATCAGTATGTATTTTCGAGTTTTGAAAGTAGGATGACTATATGATTCTGATTAAAACATTAATATATACTTAAAAACCCATTTAGATAAGTGTTTGAAATTGTCTGGTAAATTGATGTGAACTTAAATAGAAAAGCGAAAATTTGATTGGGTTGTAAGAACTATACCAGGTAAACTTGTTAGTAAGGGATAAGCCAGTAAATTAAGTGGAAAGTAACATGGACTTTGCAACAAAATTTCCTTATAGGAACAAAGATGGAGTTTGGTCTACCAGGTACTGAATGGTGGATGACCCTAAAACAAGCAAGAAAAGCTCATAAAAGAAAATGAAGAAAGCCTTAAATTGGGGGAATTCAAAGGTATCTATTGTTATAGATGTAGTCAAGAAGGACATTTTGCAGTTCTATGTCCAAAAAGAATACAAAAGAAAACCATTCAAGAAGACATAATTTGTTTCAAATGTAAGAAGAAAGGATATTTTATACATAAGTGTCCTAAAACAAAGAAGAAACCCATGAACCCAACAAAAGAAAAGAAGTGTTATCGATGTAGAAAAGTAGGGCATGTAGTCCAAGATTGTCAGTTAAATAAGGGAGAAATACTAGCTAAAGCAACACCACCCGTAGTCATAAGTGAAAAAGAAGGAATGCAAGAATTATGTAATCAAAGCAAGCTCTTTGACCCCTAGGGTATTATCTCTGAAAAGTTGGATGCATGAATAAATGTATGTATATGATGTTAATTATATATATATATAATTCGTTTATATATCTTTCTAATATATTCTATCATATATCCAAATAGATCCTATTCTTATGAAAAAATTATTGAATTTAATTAAAGGTATAGATAGGAAGATTGGAATTATCGACGATTTTGGACAAGTCGATAAGTTCTAAAGTATATTGTGGCAACAAAAGGAACTGTTTAGGTGAGCATGAATACCTTGTGAATTAAGTTTCACAATTTGATTAAAGGATATTTGGCAAGCGGGAATAGTAAGAAGTAATAAACTGAAACATTTAGACAAGCCGAGGTCGGAGATGATCAAATTTTTCGTGTAACGAATAATAGTAAGTTTTGGAAACTAAAAAGGAATAAGTTTCATAACCTTTGTATTAACAAGATAAGATCTAAGAGGATAAATTTATAACTCAAATTTTTTTTTGAAAGAAGTAAATGGTTGAGTATAAGTAATTGGCCCAGTAAACGATGAATCGAATATAATGGGTAATTGGAGGTTATCGTTGGAGGACATGTAGATATGGTTGTCCGTAAATATGTGTGTTATAATATTCTGCCTGGTATATCCATTATGAGAATAGTGGGCTTTGGTATAAAAAAAATTAATCTTGAATTTGTAAATCTACAAGATGTCAAATGAGTAGTTACGATTCTCTTTCCTTTTCGAGGACGAAATTTTTTAAAGAGGGGTGAATGTAACGATCCAGAATTTTTAACCAATTTAAAATAGGAATTTTTATTACTTAATTTGAAATTAAATTTGAATTTGACATAAATATATGGTTAAGAATATTTAATAATTTTGATAAGTTATATGATAGATTTTATTTAAATATGATTATTAATAAGTTTGGATTTATTGATATTATTTGTCGTTCGATCGGATTTGTCAAACCATAACATGAATTAGTAGCATTAGAATTAAGTGTTGCCCTTAGTTTTCATAGCATTTAAGGGAAATTGCTACTAATAGTTCACTTTCTCTAAGACAAGTGTAAAGACACTTATATTTTTGCATGCCTTCCACTTGCCCCCTTAGATGTCATTACCTCCTTAACTCTCCATTCCTATATAAGGAGGCCTTTTCTCCATTTTTTTACCGTTCCATTCCATTTCCTCCTTTGCACCTTCATCCTAAAGCTTATGGCCATGGTTTCCATGGCATAAGTCTTCCTCTTTTCCGCCATCACCTTGCCAAAGTTCGTCGTCATCCTCCTCCTCCTTCCCTTATAAAGAGAGAGATTAATATATAGTATATATATGTATATACATATATATATATATTGGTGAAGAAGACGTTGCGCCGAAATACTGTCTGACGGTTCGCTCTGCTAGGCTCACCTACCGTGAAGATTTGGAAAGTTGTTAGGTGAGAACTCTCTAACCACAATGTATATAGTAGTTAGACTAATTTAAATATAGTGATGAATTATTAGTGGTCAATGATGGTTGATGTTTGTTATGATGGATGTGTAGTTTAGAACGCACACACTATTAAGTGTTAGTGTAATAACGCTTGTACACAGTTATGATTTATTTAATTATGTTGATGATGGTTGCCATAGATGTTTATAATGGTTGTTGATGTTATTTCGCACACACTATGACACAACAATTATGGTATCACATTGGTGATCGACAAATCACCTTCGTAATTACAAGCAATATCATTATTGAAATTGATGGTTAATAATTGGGAAAGACCATATGTATGAATTCATATATATATATATATATATATATATATATATACACACACACACACACACACATATATATATTGATAAAGTTCTTTAAATGAATAAATAAATACCGGATTATTCTAGGATGAGTTAATTTGAAGTTTCCTGCTCTCCCTGACAATCCCTAACCAATCCGACGAATGGGATAGTTAATCTGAAGTTATTTGAATTTAAGAATGAATTGGAATTTGATTTATTAAGCAAAAAATAAAAGTTGAATTATGAACCCAATATAATTTGGAAAGTCAATGTAAATTACTTTAAATGGTTTTAGATGGTTTACATGAGTATATAATCGTTTTCTAAGGTATTTTGAAGTACTGAAGAATAATTTTTATTGCTTTCAAAATAGAGCTTGTCGCACAATGACAATTTGCGTATTTTAGTTACAAACTTTAAACGCTTGTAACTTTTGCAATCTAAATCGGATTTCCAAGAAATGAAAAACATTTGATTTGTATTAACAAGAGCTTTGAAATGAGTGAAAGACGGTTTTAATTTCGAGTTATAATTTTCAAGTTATGTTTAAACCCGTTTCAAAAAAAAGTCACTGTAAGAGAAGTTATCGACCATAACCATAGTCATTTTTAATGTTTCTAAAAATTTGGAAATAAAATGGTAAAATCATTATAAATTATGCAAAAATGTTTTGAATTGTAAAGTTTAAGTTTTAATTAAGAAAAAGATATTTTGATCGAAGTAATTAAGATAACTGTTTTGTAACGCTTTCGTAACGCTTTAGAAAACACTATTGTAACACTTTCTTCAAAAACAATCCATTTTGAAGTTTTTAACCCGCAAACTAGTTTCCGAACTATAAGTAGTCATTTTTAAATGATTTGTGGAACGTTTTCAAAGGTTCAAAAGTATTTGAAATATTTTATATGGAATTTAAATTGATTTATTTAATATTAAAACGGGTTTTCAGTTTTTTGATATGGTTGAAGATAAATCTTTGAATGCTTGATATTAATTCAGTATATGATGACTCTGACTATTTGAGGAATTTAAAAGGTAGTTCACCGTTATTCCGCTTATAGTGTGAGTTGGATACAGAGATTAATATTAGGTATAAGTGGATGATATTTCTATCCAGATCTAATGTTAAAGAGTTGGATAAATCTTTTAATTAAGATATGAGTTTCCCAATTTGATTGGGATAAGTTGGATAGAAATAATCTTCGGATATTTGATATGAAATCCTTTGGTATAAACGTATACTTTTGAGGAATTTGGAAGATATTATTATATCGTTATTCCACTTATAGTATTCGTTGATTATGAGAATTGATATTGAATATAAGTAGATACAATTTTTGTGTAACTTATGTTCAATATCGATTGATTTGGGTTTTGTCATGAATCATATCTTCAATAATATCATTCTTGAAACTCATTGAGATTTTGTTATGGAAATTCATATCGTAATTTGAGGATTTAATCAGAAATTTGATTTGAGGAAATTAAAAGTGAGGAATTGGAAAGAAAGTATAATCTTTTAGTTAGGATTAAAGAATGGAATATTGGAAAATCAATTTAATTAGAAACTATGGTTGATATGTGGATTAAGGATTTTCAATGGAAATTGGATTTCGATAACGAGTTATTAAAACGAAAATTAATTAAGGTATTGAGGGTAAATTATGTTTAAGGGATGTGTTTTAAAAGAGAAAGGTTAAATACAGATTTTGTAATAATTTGAGAATGGATTTAAAGAAGTTTAATTTAACAAAATCCAAGATGGTAAGAGATTTGGTTGAAAGCCTGTGTGTTCCATAATTGTATTTTTTTAAATTATGCTTATTATTTGGAAAGAACGGGATCAGATGTATGTCCGAAAATCATTCCAAGTAATAGTACGACGTTGTGAGCAATTGAAGACATTAGAGATGACATTGAAGACTGGGACCCTTCATGCCATAAGGGTGACTTGCTGAATGTCTCGAATGGCTAGCTCCCATTCGTAGATGAATTTTATATATCAGTTAAGAGGCAAGAAGCCCAAATGTATGTAAAGGAATTTTGGATTGTTATTTCATTCAGACCTAGAACAGACATGTATGGATTGTGTGTCTGACATTATAATTGACTGTGTAGCACTTATCTTTACTAATATATATCTGTTTGGTGGCGGAGAATTTATTCTCTTGCTTAACACCCTTTTCTAAGACGTATGAGCTTAGAGATTATATATTGATGGAAATCAGTGATGCATAGTGAATGGACAATGTGGCATACTTAAGTTATGTGATGAGCTTTGGATGATCAAAGCATGACTTATTTAAGCGTAGCTTTTTGTATATCGTGACCTCGACGAACCTCACACCCGGGGTTGATGGTAAACTAGTGGTCAGATTTTTATGTTCGTTTGGTATGTTCGGTGCACAGGGATATGATGATAATGGGTACTACGAAGTCCTCAGTCTGGGACGCTATTTGTTTGGTACTCTGATTCATATATGGTGGGCTAGTATAATGGAGTCCAAGTCTGGATGTTATCCTCGAGCACTGGGATGATGCACGCAAGAAAGTTTGTGAGCCCACGAATGATCTTTCGTACCAGGAACCATCATGTTGGAAACCCAATCTCCACAACGAGCCTGTATGGTTTTGATTGTATAGCCTACTGGTTACTGGCAGGATTACGTCAGTATAATGGGATGGGGAATTATGATGGCTAACATTAGTACATTTATTTGATAAAATAGTTTTCACACTATATATGGTAGTAAAAAGAGGACTTTCACCTATGAAGGCAGTTTTGGTTATCATAAAGCAAAACTCGCCCATCTGGTGTGCGCTTGCATTGTGTGATGTGGGACGAGCTTTTGATAGCTTCATTTTTTAAAAAGTCATTGCGGATTTCTATGCACCGATATTTACATGGAGTAAACCCATTTTGCATTAGAGGCATGGTCCGGTGAATTAACTAACTTTAAAATAAACCCTAAAAATAACTGTTTTGAGTTCTCACACTAGTCTCATGACTGATCTGGAGTTTATTGTTCCCACACCTAAACTCTGGGTGCCTGTAATTTTTACACGGACAGCCTAGTAGTTTGATTCGCAGATTTAGTCTTGGAGTTGGTTGGAGCAGGATTCTAGTTTTAGTTGGAGCTATTATGCCTCGGAGAATTCGCATTCTTCCACTGAGTGTAGTATCTTTTCCGCTGGGTAATCGATGTACTCTGACATACCTTTTGTAACTCTAATGTAATATTATTTTAATGATAATGGAAAAGTACTTTTTATTTTGTGCAAACGTGTAAGTGCCCCTAACAATCCATCTTTATGAACGGTTTAAGTTGGTATAATTACCGGCGAAAACCGGGCAAAAAGCCGGGTCGTTATTAGCTAATGTAAAATAAAATCAACATTCTGTTATTTTTCAATTAAAATTATTTTTTGCATTATATGCCGGATTTCAGGAGGCACAGGGTCATGCGCTTGAGGAGTCTAGCCGTGATGAGTTGACGTTGGAGGAGGAAGACAACATATTTGATGATGTTATGGATCCATCGCAGCGAGACATGCGTTATAGCTTTGGTAATCTGATGGTAATTAATCCTTTTAAATACATATAAAAAATTAGCATTTAAATATAAAGTGTTATAATATTTTATGTGCTGACATAAACTTTTTGTTATTCATTCAATTTGAAGGTTCGACAAGCTAGAAGACCCAAGACAAAGCAGAAATTAAGGAGCTTAGAACCATGATTGAGCAGCTGGAGGACCACAATCGTCTGTAGACTATACAAGTTGAGTACCTGAATCAAAAGTTTGCAGGGTATGTGCACAATCACGATAGTTTTCCTTTGTCATCTGGTGCTTCCGGAGGCGATGAAGATGAAGCTTGAGGTATGTTTTTTCTGTGTTTGGCTTGTAGATGGTGAGGATTTGTTTTGATGTTGTATATATTGGTATGGAGTGGATGAAAATGATACCTTGGATATATTTTGATGGCTTGTATTTGGTTTTAGGTATGTAACATTGATGTGTTGATTTTTGAGATGTTGGATGGTTTCTTTTGTTAATATTGATGTATATTTGATTTATTTTGGTTGTTTATATCATTATTGGTATATATGCATTATATATGTGTGGAATTGATTAGAATTGGATTTAAACTGGAATTGGGGTGGTTGGAAAGCAATGGGCTTGCTGCTTTTAAAAAAGTAACCCAGGTTTTCCAACGATAAGGAACCGTTTGAAGCTGTTGGAACAACCATTGCAAATAGTCCGTTCAACCCGTTGGAAACTGTTGGAAAACATTAATTCTATTCCAATGGCTATTCCAACGGCTTCAGACAGCCACCAACTGCTCTGAACCATTGGAATAGCTGTGTATTCTTGTAGTGATACTTTAATTAGTTTGGAAGGATATAATAGTAAAGTGGATATTTAACGAAACCTGGTGCCTTGAAAAGATGATTCTTTAAATGTTACAAGCTGAACAAAAATATACCATATATGTACTAATAATCCTAATGACATTTGGTGCTGGAACCTACAAAAAGATGGAAACATCATAATCAAATCTGCTTGAGGAGCTATCGGAACTAAACATGAACACAAAGCTAGGCTTTAACCATATGGCATAAACCAAAGAATCGTAAGAGGGATTTTACGACTTACAGGGTAGTACACACAAAGCTATCATAGATATGTATTTGGTGTATTAACTATTAGCTATGTCAGACAGAAATGAATCTCACGGTCATCTATTCTTTAAATGCGCATATAGCAAACAAGTACTATAATATTTCAAAATGTGAATGAAGACATGGAACCAATTAAGAGACTAGAAAATGAGTGGCTATACCTAAATACCAGCAAAGGAAGATCTGGAATACGTTTAATTTTTTATGTAAGGCTTTTAGCAATGCGCTAAAAAACGCTTCTCTCGAAACAACCAGGGCTGCCATAATGATTTCCATCAATCCAATTTTTGACTCTAATCCTGATCAGTACAGTGGCTCTTCCTCATCCACCCCATCTTTCTCTCCTCCTCTACCAATCCATAATCCCCCTCTACAAGCATCCAATGCTAATCTTGTTGATGAGGATGGCTTTCAGACAGTGAATAGGAGGAAGAAACCAAATCGTACGTTCCTTTGAGTAGCAGTTTGAAGGAATGTATACAGATGGTAGTTAGGGTTCTCATGCACTTCCCATCATTAGTTTCGAACCGAAAAATCATAGCTGTTGTTCGATGTTAGCACAGTGCTACAAGTTGGTGAAGAATAACAGAAATATGACAAATTATTTTAATCTCTGCCACTCGAAGAAAAGACTCGAAGGATAGTAATAGAGAATTAAAAGTACAGTGGGATCGCACTTGCTATGGAGTTGGTAACCTCATTATGGATTCAAAACTCTCTTTTAGGATTTAATTTAGTGCTTCATATGTATTTGTTTTATGCTTTTCAATTTGTATTTAGGTTAATATGCTAACCTTATTGTACTCTTCTAATTGTTAAAAAATGTTAACCAACTTTAAGAAAAAACAAAGAAACCAAATCGGGTTCCGAAGCCATTTACTAATTACCAATCTATTATCTTTAAAACCGATAAGTGAAATCAGACCACTTCTTCTAGACCGATCCCTGCCCCCACCTGGCATGAAACCGACTGTAGGAACCAATCCGAGGTCTGATTTCAGGCAATCAAAAACCAGTTTTAGGAACAATTTTAGAAACAAAAATAGTGTGGCAAGTACGGGTATCAATAAATCAACAAGCTCCTGGGCCGAAATGGAGAAAAATGAAGGATCAAATTCTGATTTTGATCTTAACTATGTGGACCCATTCCAATTCAATATGAGTGGATCCCTCCAAGACGCACCTTTTGCAAATTCCTTGGGCACAGTACAGAAAGTTGCAGTGTTCAAAAAACATGGAAAGAAAAGATCATTGAAGATCCTATGTCCGAGCAAGGTACAGATTTCATAGATACTGAAATTCAAAAGGAAGCATCTTTAAAAGATGTGAGTGGGCGTATTTCTAAAAAAAGCTTCAAGATTTGAACTGTGTGATAAGGATGAAGTAAATATTTTAGATCCCATTACAAGAAATGATCCAATTCAAGAAAGCAATGTAACAGCTAATGCTAAGTCATCATTTGACTTGCGTACCAACATCAATGCTGAATTCAATAATGAGGATGCAGCTCAGATAATACCCATTAATGAAACAGTGATTGATAATATTGCAAATACAAAACAAAAAACAGAGGCAATATTAGAGTAGGTCATTGAGTCTTCCAGCCCCAAGGAAGGCCCAAGTTTAATTACAAACAAGGATAAAATGAACATAGATAATATTCCGGATAGTTCCAGCCTTCAATCAAGCAGCCCAAAATCCACCAACCCGGCTCTGCTAACTGAAAGCTTAGCACCAAATACTCAAAAAACTTTATCTGGTGAAGCCATTCAGAAAGTAGTCAATACTTTTCTTCGGTGGCCAGTTCTGCAAACAAAAAGAAAAAGAGCAGGATTAAAAGCTTAATGAGCTTAACATTTCAGATATAATACGATGCAAATTTCAAAAAGAAATACATTTCCAGAAATACCAGCTGGGGTGATCAGCTTGGGGTCAAAGACAATCAATAAAAGAAGAAAGGAATTAAAATGGGGATCAAGGAGGATGACAATACTTACAGTGCTTAGCTGAAGTACTCAATATCCTTTTATATATCTATTTTTTATTAAATGATGATTATGTGTTGGAATGTTAGGAGTTTTAGTCCCCCTGAAAGAAAGTTGGATCTTTGCAAATTAATTCAAGTTCATAAACCTAACATTTTGGGTTTACTGGAACATAAAATGAATGATATTAAAATTTCTGATTTTCATATTAAAAATATGCAAAATTGGAAATTTTTACACAACCGTTAAGGGGGTTTTGGCAGAGTAATAGTTTTTTAGAACCTAAATTTATGGGATCTAATTGACTTTCTATTGGATTTTCAGTATGTTCCTACACTTTTAAGAATAAAGGGGGTGATTATGTTTATTACTTTCATTTATGCCTCTAAGAATGAGAAGATTAGGCTTGAGCTTTGGGGGTAGTCTGAACAAACTTAATGATAGTATTGACTCCCCCTGGTTTTTAGTTAGGGACTTCTATACTATTATTCACTCACATGAAAAAAGTAGAGGTAACCCATTACCTTTTAAAATAGAAATATTGTATAATTTTCTGATAAAATCTTGTCCCTTTGAACATACTTTATATGGTAATAAATTCACCTGGTATTATTAATGATGCTAAATTTAATAGGGGTAAGCAATCAGTTATTTTTCTTCACTGTATAATACAAATTCTTATAAATATATTTTCCCTAAAATAGATTTTAAATACATTGTTAATAATAATTGTCATGAGATTCTATTAGCTCCTATTAATATATTGGAGATAAAAAAAATCATTGTCTTTAGGGCTAATAATGAAAAGAGCCCAAGCCCTGATGGATTTGGGACTAAATTTCATAAATTTCATTGGGATGCTCTGAAATTTCAAATATTGGGTCTTATTAATGAATTTTTTAACATTGACAAGATGTTAAAAAATTCTAATCATACCTTTTTAACTCTTATCCCCAAAGTAAAAATGCCAAAAGGGTTGGAAGACTTTAGACCTATTGCTTTTTGTAATTTCATTTATAAAATCATTTCCAATATCCATTGCAATAGGTTAAAAGTTTTTCTCAAATTTATTATTTCTGAAAGTCAAAGTGCAATTATTTCTGGGAGGCTAATTGCTGATAACACCTTATTAGGACATGATATGATCAGGAACTTTAACTTAAAGATTAGAAATCACATGTGTATTAAAGTTGATCTTCATAATGCATTTGACAAAATTAATAGATATTTCATACTTCATGTCATGAAAGAATTTGGATCTAATAGTAAATTATGTGATTTGGTTGGAGAGTGTACAAATAATGTTACATTCTCCATTCTTATTAATGGTTCTCCTAAAGGGTTCTTACACAGTAATAGGGGTGTTATGCAGGGTGATCCACTATCCCCTTATTTATTTACTATGGTTATGGAATATTTGTCTTTATTTCTTGAAATTGAATTTCATAAAGGCAACACTGAACCTATTAATAGGGTTAAACTAGCAATTACTCACCTATTATATGTTGATGACCTATTAATCTTTGTTAATGCAGATATCACTAGTGCCACAACAATTTTAAAATATTTGAGAAGATGGAGGAAAATGCAGGCTTAAAAGTCAGTGAAAGCAAATCCAAGTTTATTTTAGCTCGATTTGCAAAAACAAAGATGAAATTCTTAATATCCTTAAATTCAAGGAGGGGAATCTCCCTGTTAAATACCTTGGTCTCCCTCTCAGTTCTATTCAGCTAAATGAAAGGGACTATTCAACATTATTTGATTGTATTCAAAATAAATTAAAAGTCTGGTCTACAAGGTTACTCTCTATTGCTGGAAGCATGGAATTAACACACATTGTCGTTACTTCCATCATCATGTATTGGTTACAGACACATAACATCCCCATAAAAGCTATACAAAAGATTGAAATCCAAAGTGCTAATTTTATTTTGAAAGGAAAATATCATAAAATAGCTTGGGATATAGTCTGTAAACAAAAAAAGTATGGAGGATTAGGCATCAGAAATATAAGGCACCTGGAAGAAACATGCAACATCAAGTTTTTTTGGAAATTTATTAATGGAAATTCACTGTGGGCAGGTGGATGAAAGATAAATATCTCAAAATAAAAACTTTTGGACCACAAGAGCTAAAAGTTACCATTCATATACATGGAAAAATATCCTCAGTTGCAGAGAAATAGGTTCTAAGCTAATTGAAAGAAGGTTTAAAGAAGGAAAACAAACCAGTTTATGGTTTGATCTTTGTATAAATGGAAAATCATTATTAAACCTTCTGGGCTGGAATAATATGTGTATTCTGGGAGGTAGGAAAGAAAATGTTGATTACATTATTGAAAATCAGAGCTGGAATACTTCTAAACATAAAGGGGCTGACATATTCTGAAACTTCATTTTAAATCAAAGTATTTCTTCAAATCTTCGGAGGGATACTTGGGTTTGGAAACTTACAACAAAAGAAAAATTCTCTTTCAAAAAAAACATAGGAATTCTCAAGAGGGGATGAAGTGGAAAACTATTGGCACAAAATTATTTGGAATAAAGAAAACTGTCCTAAAATGCCTCATTGTTCATACTTTGCCATATTAGACAAGTTGCCTACGAGAGACAGATGCTCAAAACGGAACAAAAATGAGGATGATATTTTTTACTCTTCAAAAAAAACTCCCAGAAAACTTGGATCATTTTTTTTATTGTTCGTGTTCGAGTCATATTTGGAATATATACAAATATAATTTGAATATCTATCATCATATAAAGATTCAAAACATTAGAGACATAGTAAATTTCTTTTTGAAAAAATTCAAAGACATCAAAAGAGCTAAAGATTGCTTCAATTGTCATTACTACTGTTATCTTTCACATTTGGAAAGAAAGAAATTGCAGATTGCATGAAAATAAGGAAAAAAGCACTTTTCAAATTTGGAGCTTAATTTACTCTGATTGTTGTATTCTCATATACAAATTTAGCAAGCATCAATATTAGGATAATTCTTAACATATGGATAGTACTAATAAAGATGATTATAGAGCTGATAGATTCATACTCTGTGAGCGGAATAATATTGGGGAGCTTCAGAACAATAATTTTTCTAGCAATTATATGTTCAGAAGCTCTACCTCTCGCTACAATGGTTGCTACCCTCACTCTGGCTCCCTCCATAGAGGCACTGGTCAAATCCTTCAAATCTATAACATAAAGGGGAGAAATCAAATTTTTTATGAAAATATTCGTATAGATAAAGGAAAGAATTCACGGTATTTTAATTTACCTTTTGACTAACACGCTTCCACCAGTGTTCCAGGGGATTATAACAACCTAGAAACGAAATTCGTTAGCCTTCTAGATATACATAGACAAAGAATTGGAGATCATCACTACAGAAGTCTAATAAATGACCAGATTTATCACATATCTGTTTGGAGCATTGGAAGCAGCAGGCACCAAAGTACTAGAGCTTCTAATGATCACAAACTCAAGACTAAAGAAGCTTTGAACTTATCGAGGCTTAGATCTGGCTACAAAGACCATAAATCAGATGATTCCAGCTGGTCAGAGAAAGAAAGAAGAAAAGGCTCCTCTTTTCACCTATTTGGGGAAGAAGAGATGCATTGGAAGGCCAAATCTATTCTCACCCCACATTTTGCCTTTCACACCCCGTTGTTTAAACAAAAAACATCTCACCTCACTTTTTGCTTTTCACACCCCAAAACCTGAACTACCCTTCAATATTTATTTTCACAAATAAATACTGTACGTTAGCAATGAAAAGAAATAAAAAATAAATCTAGAAATAACAAACAACAACGCAATAATCTATATTTATTTAATTTTTTTCATTTTGCAATCAGAAAAGGTTACATTTCAGTTTAATTTAAAAATATTTGAAATATATATTACACTGTAAATCATAAAATCAAATAACGTTAAGAAAAAAGACATAAAAGTTGAAGAATAGTAAATTTAAAATAAAACACTGTTTTTTTAGAAAAATGTTATATCCTTTATCGGAATCATTCGACTTTTTAAAATATATTATTATCATTGTATTTATTTTATAATTAAAGTAACATAATGAAAAATGAAACAAGATAAGTTGAATGATTTACAAGGGTATATTTGGCACTTTATTTATTTAGTTTTCAACGGGGTGGGAAAGGCAAATATAGGGGTGTTAATAGAGTTTGCCGCATTGGAAACCTCCATGAAGCATTCTTTTACTCCGATCGAGGGCATTTTTGCGTGGATTTGTTCCCGCCTTTTTTGAGAATTTTTTGTTTTCTGGAGATTTGTTTATCGGCGGATGTACTATGGTTTGGGAACCCTAGATGTCTCATACCCTTGTAGGATTGGCCCGTGGGCCAAAATGTTGTCTTTATCTGTTTCAAAAAAAGATCTAGAATTGGTCAATAGATATAGCAAAGAACACAGACAACCATTGTCCGTCGTGTATGGAAAGAACGAAATCAATGAGTTTCCTAGGGGAAAGAAAATAAAGTGGATCAAGTCCATAGAAACAAAAATCAAAATCGCATAAGGTAGAATCAAGAAAACAAAATTTCTTAATAATGTGGAGAAGGAGGATGAAGAACTTTGGGAATTGTGGGGTTTGGTTGAGTTTCCATGACCACGAATTTTTCTTCTTTCTGTGTTTGAAATAGATACTTGAACAAGTGAAGAATGCGAATTGGTGAAAGTGAAAAATGGATTAAGTTATAATAGTTCGGATAAAGTACTTCTTTGACACACTATCCACATGTCAATCTTCGTGTTGGTGCTGTAGAAATAACATTGTTACTCGGTCTATGTTTTACACGGTTTTTTGTTTGTTATGTTGGTCCAGGCTTCAAGGTATCAACGATAAAAAATTAATAAATATTATGTATATATTATCTAAATGAAGATAACACCAATATAGGAAGATTCATGATAAAAAATATATACTACCTTATCATATAATAATAAATGAACTTATATATGAATATGTAAATGTATAATATAGAAAATTTACCTTGCCAATAGCCTAGATCAAACATCATCAGATGTCGAATTGAAACTCCTTGAATCAAATTTCAGAATCCAAATGGAACTCCTTGAATGTTCCCTTAACTCTATGATCTCGAAAGTTAACTTTTTTACACATATTCTAATTATTATTTATACCTAATCCACTTGACAATTCATAAGCAAGAACTTCTTATTATTTTATTAAAAAAATCATTTTATCCAGTTTGTTATACTTAGGAAAATACCAAAAAATTCTATAAAATATTATATTTGGGGTCTTATGCCAGAATTTGAAGTGATTTGGAGTTTATTTACGGGGGTTTGATAAAACTAGGCAAACATGACCAGATAAGATTATGATATATAATATATTCAGCTTTTGTTTCTGATTGTCTAACTATCGGTATTTTTTCAACGTTATCATGTTCTAATAATTTTTTTAGTTTTGTAAGATGTCTTTAAATACTTGTTCTACGTCGTAGATGTCTCCTTTTGGTTTATATTTATATATTTGTTTTTAAGTTCGACATCACAAATGTTTGTCCATTTAATTTCAGTTGAGCATGTCCATCTAAAGCACATGCTCATTACTACATGTATAACACTATGATGACCCTTTTGTCTAGACCAGTTATTCTTACACACATTGCTCAAATGACCTGTCACCTTCATATTCCGTCTCAAATGTGTAACTGTCTCATTGTATACTCCTATAATTGCACCTTCTTTGTATCCTAATGTCCTCGGATTTATGTTTTTCAATGTTAAAGAATATTCCTTGAATATAATGGAATGATAGACTATCTGCACTCATCATGTTGACACAATGCCAACTATCAAGTTAGTTATGTTTTGTTTACTCTTATAGCCAACTATATCTTTCAGGTGAAGAGATATAAAAATATCGGTGTAACATAAATCGTTTTGCATTGCATTTTCTCCATTAAAAGACCATAAAAGTATCTTAATTTTTCATGGATACATAAATATATACATACACACACATAGCATATACATATACACAAAAATTTCCATTAAAACTACCCATTTCGACTTACACTTGGTATATAAAAGCTCGCAACTTTTAGATGGACGATGTAATTCGTCAGCAATTATTACATTTTCAAATTTTAATTAATGTTTCAGAATAATCCATAATTTCTTTTGAACAAAGGTTTATCTATTGATTTTTTTTTTAGCAAAGTCGGCCGGTTTTATAGTGGTTCATCCAATTTCATTACTGCAAATGAGAAGTACAATAAGTAACAAGAGATAGACTGATTGTTTATCTCTTATGAAGCAACACCACATGAGTTTTTGTGTAAAACCAGCTACACAATGCTGTCTGGAATTACCACACAGGTTGTAATACAAGCAACATATTATGAATACACTACACTTAGCTTAACGTGTTTCAAAAGCAATCATGGTGTTTCAAAAGAAATCACAGTACCACAAAACTCTAAAACAAGCACCACATATGATGTATATAGTTTATCAGATAAATAGCTAAAGTTTCATAAAGTAAACATATAGAAAAACCTGCACATAAAAGTAGGTAAAAACTCAATAGGATGCCAAAATAGATCATAGCCAAGAGCAGCTTTGCTATATTCTGAAATATCTCTATAGCATATGACATGGCCGGTGTATAAAGCACCTTGCTCCATAAAAGCATACTCGAACACCAGCAGGAGAAACAACCAACTTTAATGGCAGTTGGAGAAATAACCAACTTCAACGACAGCTAGAGAAACAACCACACAATTCTATCCAAGAGATGAATAACATAACCCCAAAATCAATCGCAGTGGCACCACCAGACTAAGAACAAAAACCAAATCGGTTCTAGCTTGGTTAAGCATTTTCGATCAACATCAAGCACCTAAATTAAAAAGCACATTGTGAATATAGGATGGCACGCATGGAAAAGACTGAAAGCTACTAAAGGGAAGAGAGAGACTCCTGCAATTGGTAAAAAAAAGTAAAATAGGATTTGTGACGACCGCCTTATACCACTTGCACGTAAAACGGTAAAGTAGTGTGACGTAGTGTGCCAAACTGATATGGGTCCACTATCAACAGTGATAATCAAAATAAGACCTGTGGTATATCTCACAGCGCATGGATAAAATATAATAAGAAATACAAATAGTAAAGTAGTGAGAGATGATAGAATACAAAGCAGCTCAAACACCATCAAAATCATAGAGTCATATGCATGAAATCCAATAGTATCTGAATACATGTGATCCTCGCTACAACACTCATCGTACGCTCACGACAATAGAAAGTAATTATGTACAAGTATGTACATGCTTTAGCTCCTTCAAGCTCATCCTTGGTTGAGCATCTCGTAGAACCTAGCTAGCTATTCTAATCTACTGATTAGCATGTCGATGAGTACCCAGATAATAAGAAGAGACATAAACCCTTGGATCAGAAAACAGTCTAGTATGAGCAATAAGATCAATCAAAAGTTGTACTACAATATATGTAAATATACAGGTAAAGTCTCATACCTGACATGTCCCTGCAATCAAAGAGTCAGCACATAATAATATGATAATATATGCTACTCGAATAAATAATGGTACACAAAGTAAACTACCAAAGAAGCGGCCAAATTCATAAGATAAGAGAATCTGTCTAGCCTCCCCGCTCCCATTTCTTGTCTCCTCCTCTTAGCCATATAAGCGATTGTCTGCCCAAGAAGTGAAGGTGAAAAAATACATAGAAACCGTCATTCAAATCCTAACTATCACCTTCTAAAGCCGTGAATACAATAATAACTTGTATGACTGGCTAAACCATCCGTCAAAGGCTAACGGAAACCCCGATTCTAGTCCAAATCGTAGCTTACACTCGCATTAGGTTACGCCATCCAGGGTACACGATCTCCTAGTTCCTAACGGGCATCCCTATGATACCCTTTCTTTAAGACCACTAGAACAGTCTGAGTTATCTATGATTCCTTGGACACCCACTAGAAGAGATACTCCATTCTGTTTAAGGTTTGAGTCCCTCTAAGTCGATCCACTATCTTGACGCTTCGTTACCCCATGAACCACTTCAATCCTTACATCCTCGTTACGCCGTGAGCTGTTTAATCTCAATACACCACAAGCCAAACTATTTCCATGCAGTGGTTACACCGTGACCTACCCCACTACCATGCTACTACATTATGCCATGAGTCATCCGTAGTCACCCTTCAGACCACTCCATGCTCGATCACTCATCCAGAGAGTTTATTTATTGATCATTCCATAACCCTTGAACCAGAGCACTAATTGTTGAACCATGATGTGATACCCTACCTCGAGACCCATCCTAATAAAGAGCATTACAGTGTAATACTGTCTATTAAGGCAGAGAATAGGGTTGGATAAGGGGGTCATCGTACTGTTGTATTAAACAAGTCCTAAGTACATCGAGATATGCTCCATTTTTTTGTTTCTCGCTCGACATACTTATTACCTACTTAATACAATACTACAATGGTTAAAGGACTAATTTAGAACAAGACAGATATAGCATAATATTTCATAGATCACAAAAAAGAACACAGTCATAAATGCATACCCATACATACATCAAGTAAGTACGAGTAATATACATCATTAAATCCACATAGAAGAATATGTACATCAAAATGTGATGGAACAATCATATGTACAAACCGAACACACTAATGGAACTAAATAAGAGACACATCCAGAATTAAAGTTGGGCCGCCAAAAGGGTCTATCTCATGAATTACCTGCAAGAACTCAGTCCGACCCGAGAATTAACACACAGGGGTTAGTCTAGTTGAAATATTAGAACATAGATAATAATGATGATGTTGATGATAAGCACAAAAGGGTGATATTCTCTTTTAGGAATTCTACGACGTGAATAACTCCACGTCATGAACTCTAATGATTCACACAAATGAATGACCATCACGAATTTAGGAGTCATGACTCCAAAATGGCTTAAACCTTGAAACAATACACCAAGGAGGTACCCAAATTGTCTTAGTGATAACTAATAAACACGCTCATAAGTTTATTATCAAGAAGGGGATCCACTACGTAAAATAACATCAATTAGCACAATGGCCAAGAGTTGACTTAACAAAATAATTGGATCCAAACAACATTCCTCAACAACCAAATCACACAAATGGATCCTAAACCCAGAGCTACATAAACGACATGCATATGGAGATTAATTTGCCAAGCATTAAAATTTTGGATTTACCTAGGAATACACTTTTGGATATATCTAGAAACTATAACATTCAGATCTATCCAAAAACCACTCATTTGGATTTACCTAAAGTTATAATGTTTGGATCTACCAAGAAATTACGATGTTTGGATCTACACAGGATTGGCCAAATGTTTTGTATTTACCCGAGATTATAGTTGTTGGATCTACCTAATTTTCCCAATAATATTGGTTCTACCCAGCATTATAACGTAATATTGGACTTAAGCAAAAACATAATGCAAAATTGGATCCACCCAAATGTACAGCTGTCGGATCTACCTAGACTCGCCACAAATTATAGGATCTTCCCAGACAATATCGTAAATTGACCAGAAGGTCTAGTATTGGCATTAATAACATGATATGCCACAGACTTCCTAATAGTAACTCGAAAAGTGAAATCAATACATCCCATACCGCACGTTTCACTAAACGATTTACCATAAGTTAGTCTACTCCATATTAGAGGTCACAAAAAAAAAACAGAAATAGACCACATCAACCAAAATACATCACACAAGAAACATCCATTTATTTTGGTTGACGAGTCTGAAATTAACCGATATTATATACCTTCGTGTCCCATACTATGAGGTTTACAATATCGTTTAATCGCATTCACATCTTCTCGAAAGGTGTTATAGTATGTGTGTTTTTCATAAATCTAGAAAATAGTTTTGGAGAAAGCGGGTTATAAAACAATTCCTAAAAATATAGAAATCCTTTCCTTTGAAATTGTCCCCTCTTTAGTGGGGATAATATAGATTACATATTAATAAAATACTTGAAAATATAATTAATAATTATTTTTTAGGATTGGAAATCATTTAGAAAATATTTAGTAAAAATAGCTTAGAAAACGTGTATGGGGTTGACAGATTTCCACGAGCTTACTCCAACGCTTTTCACTTAAACATCATCGATTTGAAACTACGAATCGCAACTAACAATGGAATTTCCTATTGGAGTTTGCCGCCTTATATGACCAACATCATTAACAAGAAAATATACTAATTCAACCTATCAAATATCCTGGATGAAAGTATTAGATTAAGTAATCAAGGACACTAAACACACTGCAAGCATCCAGAAGAGGTTGTGTTGCTTATCACTAAAGGTTTCGACCCAAAGGTCGACCCAAGGAAAAGGTCAACCCCTGGGTCGACCGACTCCTTAGCTAGGGGTTAACCCCTAAAAGGGGAGGCGCACTTACCTGAAGTGTGAAGCTTCAGGCTAATTTCTAACATTCGTCTTCATTTTTTTCTCACTGGTTAGATGCCTAAACAACAACAGAATGCAATGAAAAAATGGATGCCTAAAGGCATGAATCCAGACAATGGTCCAGGACAATTTTTACATCATTTTGCTAAAAATTGAGGAAGATATAATTTCTCCAAGTTGATGCAGTTGGAATATTGAAAAAAAGGAAAATTTAACAGGAAAAACAACTGGCAATAATTCATTTCTTCCCAAGCGCTCAACAAACAAAGAGAACATCAGAAATATGGATTTCAACTAGAAGTTGTGAGGTTTACTCACCTAAAATTTATAGCAAGAATTGGAAGTACATTAGGACTTGTAGCATCAAATGCCTTCTCAAAGCCTATAGATTAATCTACTATAACATGCAATCTTAGAAATGTCAATTTACAGTAAATGAAATATACAACAGAGAGATTTAATGGAATTAAGCTTGGTATTCGAGTGATTACCTGATATAGGTTTTTGTTAGCAACCTAAATTTACTGATTTGAGGAATTTTGGATCTTAGATTTCATGGCCATCAGTTTTTATTTTATTTTATTATATTTTGCAAAAGAGGGGAGGAAGTAGCTTTACAGGAAAATAATGCAAATGAGAATGTTTTCCAGATGATTGTCCCATTTCATAAGTTAAGGGTCCAAATAAAGTAATTAGCCATATTATTAAGTGCTAGGATTAATTAGTGTATGTTTTTAAACTAATTATATACCACATATTTCACAATAATATATTTAAATATAGCATCGTTAATCAAGCATAGGTCCAAAAAGTTATTTTTTCGTATGGATGAATTTGGACTCAAGACCACTTCCATTGAGTTCAAAACGTCGTTTACGACAATAAAAACTGTAAACATCGATATGTTTAGAGTTTACGAAATCAGGACTTGGGGTTGGGCTTGGTTGGCCAATCTAGTCGTCCTCCTTAAAACTCCCACAGCCCGCTCTTCTCCTCTTTCATCCAAACATTTCAAAGAAAATTGAAATGGGGAGAGGAAATAGGAAATTAAAATTCTTAAGCTAGGGTTATTATTAGGAATTCAATTCAAGAGGAAATCAAGCATAGAATCTTGGGTAAGCTTCTCCGTCTCCTTCTCCATCTTATCCTACTTTCTTTCTCTTCAATTTCTTAAATTTCCTAGAATCTAACATTTAGAAAATTAATTTTTATGTATTTAGATTGAAGATTAGCAAGCTATATTGGAAGAGAGGTTGTTCTAGCTTGATATGGGATCGATTCCTTGCTTCCAACACTCAAAGGTGAGTTCTTTGAGGACTCATGTCTATGCCTCAAGCTATAAGCTTGCCAAGTGTACCCTTGGCACATATAGGTCGTGTGTGCATTGTATGAATTGGATCGTTTGGGTGTTAACTCTCCAATTTATGAGTTTTTTTATTTCATTTATATGAATATCCCTATGCAAGCCCATGAATGGATGCTTGTACATGTGCTTTAGTGTGTTAGGGAGTGTTTTTAATCTACCTAATAGTCTAGAGTGAACACGTATCGATCCGAAGAAAAAAAAACAATGTTTTTCACCTTGGAAAATAATATCAGAGCAGGTTAGACTTCTAACACAAATTTCAAACATCTGGACCAAGCCCTGGAATTGGCCGAGGTCACAGACGTCTGGATCAGGGTTCCAGACGTCTATTGCTCTATTTTTTACTGTCGACCAGTGGAGACCACGATTGAAAATTCAGGTACATCTAGGCTTATTTCCAGTTGAGTCCATTTTCTCTTTTCCTCTGACTTTTTGTTACTCTAATTCGTTTATTCCAACAGCTCAGTTAGACGGACTTTCGACTGATTCGTGGTAAACGAATCTATAATCGATAGTTGTGAGATTTAATTTGCATTATTAAAATGTGAATTCTTCGTTCGATCGTTGCTACGCGAGATTTGCCGTTTCGAAATTATATAAAAGGGTTTTATATTATTAGTAGAGACCAAAATCTTTTATTAAAATGGTTTCCAATCCTACTTCATTATATGAGTTTGCTTTACAAATTGCATAAATCTACTAGTATATATTTGATAATCCTTTTTCTCGTTCGTATAAATAATCTAATTAAATGCCTTAGTAAAAATAAAGACTATGAATCCTTGTCTTTGCTTCTACAGATAATTCTTGGACTCGTTCAATAAAAAACTTTGGCAATGATCATTTTGTATTTCTTGTGGATTATACAACTTGTTCGTAAATATTCGAGTAGAACAAGTGGTTATAGGACATGTAGCTTGACTCTTATATTTACTAGCTTGGCATAATTTACACTGCATTTGATCTTCTGATCATCTTATCTTAGGGACTTTGGTTATGGTTGATCTTCGGATCATCTTATCTTAGGTACTCCGGTTCTAGTGGAACTTCGATTCATTTGATTATATCGATGATCTTTCAATCATTTCGTATCGGCGAGATATGCGATGTCATCTCTTAAGAGTAGCTTTATAAGTTAGGAAGAGATATCCTTATTTAGCACAGAGATTTCCTTGACATATTTTAAGACATTTCGAGCCTTCACTGTCTACATGTGAACACTGTTGTTATTGCATACATGTTATATTTTGTTTATATCTCTTATCCTATCTCAGTTTATTATGATGAGTACAACTAAACTAATCCGTTTATTGTTTATTTTCGTATAAATAATACTCGGGTCAGACCAAGCTATTACATGTGCTTCTCCTTGACTATAGCATGTACTAGCTTCTCCTTTTGGCTAACTGAACTTGTTTGAGTAGTTTTACCTTTCATGTATTCGAGATAGTGACTCATATGTGTACGTATTCTTTTGTATAGAACATGTACCTATTCTTTTGATGTATAGTGGATCAACTATGGCCATTATCTTTGTGTTTACTCTTATGTAGTATATTAATATCTATTTCCTCCCTGGTAACGTGAATATCTGTATCTGACTCTGATTATATTGTTATGTATTTTATATTGAATCTGAATTATGTACAGCCACTGTGTAGTGGGTTTGAACTTGAATTAAATGTATTGGATTTCCTCATGAGATTTAAAAAGTAAGACCGCATTATCCGACATGTTTGATACTTCAAAGCTGTTATGCAAATGGTCAATGACCTTGGCTAATGCAAATACAGAGATGGGGCATTACAAATTAACCACAATCCTAGCCTAGTTGACTTAATTAACACTTGTTTTAGTTATATTTTCACACCATCAACACATTAAAAATTTGTAATCAACACCTTGAAACATTTTGAAACTTTTTATCGTTAAAGTTTATATTTTACACTAAATTCTATATTCTACACAAATATGAATATTTTTATTTAAAAAGCTGCATAAATTTTCACATCACACAAGAGTTAAAGATTTTAATGTGTATATTGAAAATGCACATTTTTTATTATCTTCAACAAATTTTCCACATGCGTACACATTTTTATGTTGTGCAACTTTACATACATTCTCTTTTGCCTTAAAACTAAACATTTAAACTTCCAATTCAACAATCGCCTTCATGTTCTCCCAAACTATATTTTATACAATTTTTACTCAAAACTCTCATAATACAATATTTATTCTATTATCCTCTACTACCAAATGCATTTCTCCAATTTATCAACAAGCCTCAATTAATTACTTTGGAAGGATTAAATTCTACATTGCACATAATTAAATCACAATATCCAACTTTTAAAGTATTAACTCTAGTAATTAAGCTAAGAAACAAATTTAACTTAATTACGTTACCAATATTCTAATCTTAGTTGTTGTTGATTATAGCAGGTAATTACCAAAAAACCGGATTGTTACAGGCTCCCCCTTACAAAAATTGCATCCTCGCAATTTCCTTAGGAATTAAGTCATAACAAGCCTAATTTATTCCATCAACCATTGAGATGATAATGAATGGGATGAGCTAGAATAAAGGTTTTCCCATTTCCAAACTAAAAATAAGAAACTAAGATATGTTTGCTACTAACAAGTTCTACCAACGTAGTACTTGGGGCAATTTCAACTGCTTAATAACTTTCAAAGGCATTCAAACTTTGAAATGGAACATAAATTAAGAGTTACATATGTGTTACAATAACAAAGATTCTTTATAAGCATAGAATGATTAACATAATGCAGTTCAAACATTCCATAATTACTTCCTTAATCTGAAAAACGAAAGGACGTCGATCACCCAAGGAGACCAATAATGAGGTGCTTAACAGAATCCATCACAATCGATAAGCTTAATGATGGTCACTCGAACACAAGAGAAGCTCGATATAGGTAACATCATCAATTAAAAATCTAAGGAATTTCTATAGTTGTCATCACAAGGATTTAAATTACTCAATGCCTCTTCCAATCTCAAACAAAGGCATACTCCCAAAAAAATTCTCAATCGAAATGTGAGCATAATTTTTATTTCACCCAAACTCAACTCAGCAAGATTGTAAGAAATCCCAAACAGCTATTCAAATCAGTAGACGATAAAAAGTAGCTAGATTCGATTGACTTATCAAGACAAGGTGACTAGTTTTGAAAATTGACCAATTGAAACCATAATTTATATCCAAGGACTTCAACTCAAAATTTCCATTAAAATTTTACATTAAATTTTCAAGTCATGAAAGATATCAAGACTACTTTAAATAACCATTTATAAAAAGTTATAAGGTTATTAAAACTCTAGTTCATTAAAAATCTTTTTACCACTATTATTGGATTTTTTTTTTTTTACTTGGTTCTTATAAAACCCCTTCTTCTCAAATCTACTTATTACAAACTAGTACGAAAATTACTATATTTCCATAATTAAACCCTTTTGTTTACTACTCGGTATTACAAATCAAGTAACTAGAAAAAAATGCAAAATTTAATTATTTATTCAAGAATTATAATTATATTATTTATCATGTCAAGAATGGCTCATACGTTGTTTTGGAACCCCTATCGACCCAGGGAATCCCCTGGCTTGACCAGAGTTCTTAAACTACTTCAAGACACATCAACGAGATCAATAACCGCAGCTGTTCCTTTTTATTCATAACCATACATGTCAACAAGGTTAATTAATGGTTACACTTTAAAGATATGTCCAATTAAACTCTTTACTATAATATTTATTGTCTATAAGAACATCTTTTAAAGAAATTCTTAATATATATATATATATCTACTAACTTAGAGCTCAGCAGAATTGATCAACCAGTTTCTGCAACGCACTCTGATTGAATACACCACTTGGATTTTTATGATTTAATCGACTTTGACTCCACATGAAGCAACATGAGAGAAATTCGAACATGGCCACTCTTAAAATAAGTCCTTTGTTCAATTTTACAACAACAAGGGGATATAGTATGGGAAGAAATTCACAATTTGACATAGACGAATAAGGCTACCAATTCTATAATTTAAATGAATAATCCCTAACTTCTAAATCGATCATCCATAAAGCAGGTATAAAGGAAAGGGTAAACTTAAACCTTCAAAAATTCACACTTAAGGAGAATCCAAAGTACATCAACGTTTCTCGGACTTTTATGAAAAGTGGGGAACTTTGAGATCATATCAATCACCAAAAACAATCACTAATCGCTTAAACACTTAAGGACACCCAAGCCAAAAGCCTAAGGCTAAGAAAACTTGACTCCTAATAACGTGAGTCAATTCTACAAAGAAATATCATGTTAACAAGTGAAAAACAACACCCACGAGGGCAGCTAAAATATGGGATGTGCAATCAACTTCTCATATACGAAGAAAACTAAAATGCTTAATGGGAATGATCTGCACCACACACTAAAAGGATAATGTACCACTAACTCAAACTATGGAAAATTCGGAAAACAACAAAGGTTTCGAGTTTGGGGATGATTAAGACACTTTGCCCCAAAAGTTACTATATCCATCATAGAGAACAGCATGAAAATATATAAAAGAGAGTTGTGAATCGACCAATAGGATTTTCAATAAGAAGTGTCATCCATAATAGAAAGAAAACTTCTAAGAATTTCCTTTAATATAGAGGAGTACAATACCATGAACTAAAGAGAGCTTGACTAGCAATGATTCTAAAAAATAAAAGGTGTACCTCATGGATGAGATGGACCACTATAAGTTTTTGCAATGTTAAGATTTCCCGAATCTAACCCTTTCCACTTACTAGGACAAAAAGGGACCTAGTGACCTTCCTTCTTATAATAGCGGCACACATAAGACAATAGACAAGCTCTAACAATATAATCAGGTGATCTACAATCATAACAAGGGCATTGCAATGGCCGGGCTATCTCGGTCATAGAGACAACACTAGAACCATGAGCATATTTCTCAAACTTCTTATAAGGAGAGAACAATGATGACTCAATAATCGAATGCCTTCCCTTAGCCTTATCGGCCAAGAGCTTCTTCACAGCATTGGGAGTGAATTTCTAACGGAAATGGTCTTTGAATTGGACCCAACTCAAGCGAGCGTCATCCACCTTTGACAACAAGGACTCGTACCAATCGAGGGCTTCTTCTCGAAGCATACTCGTCGCTACATGTACACGTTGTTGATTATACAAGTCTAACTCGTCGAAGATGTGCTCACTAGAACCAAGCCAATCTAAATCTAGGAACACTTTCTGATCTATAAAAGAATGTTACCCAAAGATGGAAAAGTCACTAAAAATCTGAACAAACCGAGATCTACAATAAAGGGAAAAAAGGACATCTACGGGAGGCCTGAGATTGGCGACTGCTCAATCCGATGATTGGTAAACATAGGAATATCAGCTAGACATGGTGGATGGGCTGGTCCCATGCCAGTATAACTACTTTTACTACTGCCGACTATAAGGATTCTGCAAGAAAACAAGAATAAATATGGATCACCATAGGGTGGAATAAAAATAAATGGTAAGGGGAAGATGAAGTTATACACAGAACAACGATTTTTATATAGTTTTGAGGAATACTACAAAATGTTAAACAAAATTTTCGTTCCTAGATGTATTACCATTTCTATATCTCCCCCAAAGAAAAGAAAGGTTAAGGACTTGATTGGTAATTGTAACACCCTCACCTCCGCTAGGGTCACAAACAAAGGGAATGCACTAGCTTTGGTGGAGCATTATCTAGGTAAACATACACAGAAATATTACAAGACAGAACATATAAAACAACGGAAGAAGAACCAAATTTCATTGCTTTAAAATCTAGAAAGGTCTAAAGTCTTTTACATCAAAATGCTAGTAAATCCATTACATCGAAATCTGTCTTGCAATAGTAAAGAAGCATAAAACCACAGTTATAAATCATTCCCCAATAAAGCAGCAAAGCAAACCATAGCCAAGAGCAATCCAAGCCTTCATGAAATAGCCTTGGAGTTTGGTAAGATCCGAACTAAGCTGTGTTCCCACCCTGTGAACCTGGGGGGGGGAACGGAAGAAAAAGAGGTGAAACAAACTGGGTCAGTCATAAAGACTGAATAAGTCCTAGTGACTTTCAACATAAAAACAGGTAAAGATAACATGGCATGAATAAACTGAAAGTAAACATAAGCATGATGACAAGATAAGCTACAAGAACGATAACTAAGAAAAACATCATAGGATTTCTGTCATGTATAACATCATTCAGGATGAAATAAATATAGTTTCGCAAGATTTCTATCAAGCATCGCAAGATTTCTCTGCTTCACCATTAAATTTGCTCTGATTTCCTGAATTCTCTGCACCAACTGTACTAGTATCCCAACCCGTATCATCCTTTTCATGTATATGTACAGTCCCTTGCCGTATATCGTACGGGTTTCATCACGTATTTCTATACTACTTCAACGTAGTGCCACCATTCTTGAAATCGTTGGTACTGCCACCCTTGTTCTGGCTAGGTTTCCTTATCATGAGCTATCGCTCGTTCAACTAGTATTTATGCCACCTAGGGCCACTAGGGATTATGCTACCTATTGAACGTTTTCTAGATTCAATTAGGGTTTATGCCACCTAGGGCCACTAGGGATTACGCTACCTAACGAATTCCACGTAACAATCTATTAATCGATCGGCTCCCTACAAGTCCTAGTTTATTCATGTGTCTGTGTCATACGGCCCAATCACGAAATGTAGTCACCTGTGCTAGGTCCACCATAGGGTGTATCAAGCCCTATGGTGCCAACCATCGACACGAATCAAGCACGCACAGATAAATCTACGGATGCCCAATGCCTGCTTTTTCTGCTCCAGAGTGTGTGCACGCCCGCAGTCCGTTAGAACCTACACTGGCGCACCCACATAGCCGTCGCTCTGGTCGCTTACAATCAGCCCAGTAATCGTGCCCCACGCTGCCTAGTTCCAGGGTACCATTATACATCTAGTGGGTTACTGCTGAAACGGACCGCGTAACTAGGGTTTCCGTCTAGTAGGTTAAGTGTTGTCATTTAAATTCGAGACTTAACCTGTCTACGTTTCATGTCAAATTGGCTAAGTGTTGTCGTTTAAGTTCATGACTTAGCCCTACGAATCATGTGTCAAGTTGGTTAAGTATATTCAAGCGGTTCATGACTTAACCCAATCAAATCATCATGTCAAATTGGTTAAGTATATTCAAGCGGTTCATGACTTAACCCTATCAAATTGGTTAAGTATATTCAAGCGGTTCATGACTTAACCATATCAAATCATCGTGTTAAATTGGTTAAGTATATTTAAGCGGTCCATGGCTTAACCCTATCAAATTGGTTAAGTATATTCAAGCGGTACATGACTTAACCCTATCAAATTGGTTAAGTATATTCAAGCGGTTCATGACTTAACCCTATCAAATTGGTTAAGTATCTTCAAGCGGTACATGACTTAACCCTATCATGTGGCATTAACTCATTAGTGCACCCCAACCTCTCACATCAGTACTGTTGTTGTGGTCACTGGATATGCCGGGCGGTTCCGGGCAGATTTACACCACAACTCAGTCGGACCTCGGGTTTCAAGTGCGATATGACCAACTACCCACATTGGATCCTATTGTTTGCAGTAACTGGATTTGCCGGGCGGTTCCGGGCAGATTTACACTGCAAACTCAACCCAACCTCGAGTTGGTCATTTTCATGTTTATTCTAATGTCATTTCCATGTTCAAGTTTCATGTCAAGTTTGTGTCAAGTTTTCAAGGCAAGTTTCATATCGAGTCGATGTCAGATTCGTGTTCATATCCAGGTTCAAGTTATAACAGCGTTCATGTTTCAAGTTTCGCCTTTTATCAGGTTCATAATTCATGTTCATAACCAATTCATGTTTTGTCTGTTCTACCCAAATCGTATTCCCATCGCACGTAAACGTGAATCGACCCATACTACGAATAAACCCAAACCTCAGAATAAAGGGAATAGCATCAAAACAATGATAGGCAAAAGAGACAAGCATAAAGCGATAAAGGGGTTATAAGACTAGCATGACATAACTTGAGATAATTGGTTACAACATCACTGGCATATGGGATTTCAAATCTAGCAAGATAAGGCGATGGTCATGATAAACACTAACATAAAAGAATAGGCATGCAAAAGTAAGCCAAATACAAGGATAATGGATCCAGTGGTTTTGGTGTACATAATTGCGAATAAACTAAGCAAGTCACACCCTAGGTACACGATTCAACAAAATGTCAATTCGGTGCACAACATGGTTTTCAACTATGGTGTCATGGGCATGAAAAATTAACTATAATAGCCTTAGGCAATTAACTCTAATAGTCATAGGTAGAAATCTCATAGTTATGAATCATAAGCGACTCATCACAATAATCATGGATAATTATCAAAATTAGTTCTAGGAAATAGTCATAGGCAATTAACAGTAATAGTTTCAAGGTCGTGGTCATAGATAATGGCCTTATGTTCATAATCATGGATAATAATTCTCATAGTAAAGAGTCGTAGTTGATTAGCCATAATTGTCCTTGTCATAGTCATAGGCAACAGTCTTCCGTTCACCGTCATAGGCATAGGCTTAGTCTTATTAGTCATAGGCAGTCTTATGTTCACCGTCATAGTCATTGGCATAGTCATATTAGTCATAGGAAGTCTGATGTTCTCAGTCATAGTCCTTGTCCATTAACAATAGTTTCAACGTCATAGGAATGTTAAGGTTATAGACACGAGAGAGTTTGATTTTCAACATGAATAGGTCCAAAGCAATATTCACGAAAGTCAAGATCCAAGACGAACAAGAATAAATACGAATCAATTACCATACATAGATCCAATTCCAATTTACAACATGGATATTAAGTTTACAGCTTTTATCTTAAAGTAACTTGAACTTGCAGTGCGTGGATCGAGAATTAGGAAGCAGAATTTGATTGTTGAATCTCTATTTGATCGATCGTGTTCTAATTGCAATCCCCAAATTTGCAAATCCCTAAGCGTAGTCTAGATGGAGAAGGAGCAGCCCTTTTTCTTCCTTTTTATCGTATTATTTTGATTATCTTAGAAGCAACATAAGGACAGAAAGAAATGGTGTGGAGAGAATGAGGCTAGGGGGCTGTTTAAATAGGATTGGGCAGATGAATCTGGACAGAAAACGAGTCTAAATACATCAGAATGCATCTGGTTCAGAAAAGTGGTTCGGGAGGCAGGTCGACCCCCAGGTCGACACTATGGTCGACCTGGTCCCTGGGAGGTCGACACTATAGTCGACCCCCAGGTCGACCTGGTCCATGGGCGGGAATTTTCCCGCCCAGTCTGATCTGGGGTTTGAATTCGAATTTCGAGCTGTCTTTGATTCTGAAAATTTCTGAAACTTCTAGAGGTCATAACTTGGTCATACGAACTCAGATTTTCAAAAACTCGGACTCTATTTCATGTAAAATTTTGGGACGAACGCGATGGCGTAACCCGTTTCCCTTGATTCTTGTTTTAAAAATTAATTCCTCCTTGATATCTAATTTTAACATGTTATAAAAATTCAGGTTGTTACAGTAATAACTCAAGATTAAGGATGATATGCTATTTATACTGCACCTCGATGTAATATATTGTGTATACCATTATATGTTTTATCAGGCTTTGTTCTAAGTTCTGCTCTGATACCAAACTGAGACGCTGTAACAACCTACCCGGGATGGGCCTAAATTTCGACCTAGAAAAGGCCCATCGAAACTTAGAGTCATTCTAAACGGGTTATTGGTTCCTGTAAGGATTACATTTGCACAGATAACAATAACATATACTTCGAATGGAAATCTCACATAGTGGAAAGAGAAAATATAATATTCAAATAAGATGTACCATTACAAAAATCTCAGAAATACATAGTCGCAGTTACATTTATTCAATAGGTATACCAAATAGTTTAATCTCATAAGATTCCAAAAGAAGCAAAGCAATAATAGCTAATAATATCGTAATAACTTTGTCTTCTTCCTCATGCTTCAATCATGACTACAATCCATGGCTTTACCCCATCTACTGACCTATAGGATGTTAAGGAGAGGGGGTCAGAACATAAAGTTCTGCGTGACTGAAATATAGTGTTACTTAATGTCCATACCCAATATTTTTAGTAGGTTACATTTGTCAAGGTATGTCTACGCAGCACACAAGATTTCACACAAACATAAATATCTAACAACGGGGTGTATATCCAAGTCACTCGCCTATTAGTATTTTTTGGGTAAACACCCAACGAGGTGGCATTCTCGGTCACTTAAGGCCCTATTAAAGGTGGATTCTTACAATTTCTTATAACCCTGAGGCGTACCCCTTGCCCTTTAAGAACCCCAACCTAGTACGTTGACGTTCTTAAGTCTATTCTCTCAATTATAATATGAGAAGTAGTATTGCGAACGTTACTACTTAAATGATATTACCCGATAGGACACCTTTGCCGCTTAATACCTCCCTTAGACAGTTGGTGAGCATGCAATGACCACATATCCTTCGATTACCAATCTGTCCCTAGTTGAGATCTTACGAGCTTCTAGAGGAAGTGGACATCCCCGTGAACTATCCTACTCCGTTAACTGTTTAATGCCTAACCACTTTTAAAGAAGGAGGACCCAAAGACTTACCATAATACTAATAAGGGTGGGTCCCATCACTTGGGTTCCTCTCCAAGGAATAAACCTTGGGAGGGATCCTAGTCCTAACCACTTAAGTCCCAAATTAGATAAAAAGGTGAGTCGGCCACTTAGGACCTTCTTAAGGCGTGGTAAGCCTATTTGTTTTCACACATCAACTTATATATATTTTGAAAAAAGGTTTAGATCTTTATTGATGGCCTTAAAGCCCATAACGAATGCCTTCAGCGCAAGACTAAATGCGGCATGTACAGAAAAGTAAGAATAACTTTATAGCTTACAACATAATTCCAAAACCTTACTTTTTTACTTCAGATTTGAACTTTGTCGAGCTTCATGGCGGCTGGAACTGGATGTAGGAGCACAGGGGGGCGCGACGAGATTAGGGTTCAGCTTTTTTTTATTCTTTCTTTTTTGGACTGAAACGAACGGGGGTAAGGGAGGAAGGGAAAAAGAAAAAGGGGAGGGCCTATACATAAATATATATTATTTATTTTCTATTAAATGTTGACTTTTGATACGAACTCCTATTCGGATCCAACGACTGTCTCCCCTAGCTAATTACCCCCATTGCGAACACAATGGGATATGTTTTGCAAGCCAATTCGTTAGTTACGATCAGTTTTCATTGAAATTAAAATATAAATCAATGTATATTCAATTTAAACGCACATTTTAAATTACCGGGGCCACCTACGAACTCTAAAAATTACAGAAAAATTGTTTCTAACTTCGTATTGACGATATGGTCCTAACAAAACTAATTTCGTCAAATTCTGAGACCGTTTGAAAAATGGCCATTTTCCAGTCGATTAAAATCAACTGAAACTGGTCAAACGCGTTTTCCTTTGCCACGCTCACATATTGATTCATAAAATTACGAATTTTGAAACCTAGCAATAACTTGACATCAGGGATCCAACAAAATTGGCTTCGTCGAAAATAGAGGTCGTTTGCAAAATTTCCACTTTTAAGGGCCAAAATTCCATAGCGACTATTCTGAATTTTCAACTGGACATAACTTTTTATCCCCGCTATGAAATTTTGATTTTTCGGATTCGTTGGAAAGATATTTTCAAATAGATTCTAATATTTTTGGTTTCGCTAAAATCCGGTTTATTTTGAATCTTGTACATCCATTTGAATTTCGAAATTGAATTTTCGAACTACCGCGCCATTTTCAATTCCTTTTATAATTAAAATAAATTATTTATATTCAAACGACGATCTATATAAATATATACGTTCTATTTCTATTCATTTTAAATTTCTCGTTGTTATTATTTAAAATAATTCATTTTAAATATTCAAAATTCACTAAAATCGCCAAAATAAAAATTTTAAATTGGCTCGGATTTTCGAGTTATTACAATCTCCCCCACTTAAAACTTTTCGTGCCCGAAAAGGAACGAAGCCGAAATTTGTTTAACTAATCAACTCAACTTTCATTATTTTCATTACGTCTTAAGTTCTTCAACTTTTCAGTTTCTAAGAACTTTTCAAATTTTTCAAAAATTTGGCTAACACCCTAAATTTTCCAAAAATGTCGCCATAACCTCCCCTGCACCGGGAGCTTGGGGATATTTCAAATAGCCTCTCATGCCCTCACCAATGCAAAAAAAAAAGAAACAGCCAAGCGGCTAGCCAATCGGCTCATACATCAAAAACCCAAGAAATTAGTAAACATGTACCTATTTGTCGGGCAAACAATTTTTTTCCTCTGCTCTAGCCTCCTTGCTATGACCTGTTTAATATAAGTACATGTGTATGCATGCAAATGCGACTAATTTTCAATACACTCACTATTTGGTTCAATTTGGCTAAATGGTTCAAATTAATTAATCTAACAATAATCAAACAACACAATCAGCAATCAATTAGTTGATTATCTTTTCAATCACATAACTTTAATACATATCCAAAAAATCAGATTTTTGATGCCAAATCACAACAATAAGCCCTATCTAATTTTGTTTCTCACACCAGTCAATTGGAAATATATAGAAATCCCACTTTCGAAACTCGAACACAACACTGATGATGGGTACCCATCATCAGAATCATTCCCGGGCGACTAAAGTGCGATTCTATATCTATCCAGTATATTAAAACTTCAAATACACGCAGATCAGACGTATACGCAAAATCTTTATATACTTTATTGTTCAAATCCAATACAAATAAATATTCTACGAATAATTGAATTAAAATTTTCAAAACAAAACTTGTTTTCAATTTTATTTTTAAAAGCAACACTCTTCACACCCGTTCTAGGATGCTAATGATCCCATCTCTAACGAGTCATTCTCATTGGATATTACTAATCCAACCTCTGATGAATTCTTTCGTATGGTTCTAATGTGTCTTATTCTCTGAGCTTTGTAAACCAAAGCTCTGATACCAACTGTGACGATCAAGAAATTTCACTCGATCCGAATCGATCACTAAACCGACCAAGACCATTCGAAACCCCTGATTGTTTTGAGAACACGACAAATCGAAATGCAAACCGAAGAATATTTCATTATTTATTAAAACAATTCCATCAGAATACAATAATATACAGAGTATGAATCAATATTACACATCATTAAATATCAGAGATTACAATACATTACATAGCAGCGGAAAATAATACAATACATAACTAAAGTAATACATAGATACAGAGCTTTCCGAGTATCTTTCCAGCTGTAAATCAGGATCCTATGAATATAAATCCTCGAAACCAAAACTACTAGCTGCCCGTGTCAAAATAAGGGCACCTAGAGTTTAGGTTAAAACTATAAACTCCAGGTCAGACATGTGACAGGTGTGAGAACTAAAACAATTATTAATCTTTATTTTAAAGTTAGGTAAATCAAGGGACCACGCCGTATAACACGGAACGGGTTTCCTCCCAAGAATACCAGTGCATAAAACAACAACGCAATGCTAAATAAAGAAAAATGAAGCTATTATAAGACCCAGGTCCCATCACCTAATGCAATGCAAGCCGGAGGATAGAGTTTTTACCTTATAATAGCCAAAGAATGCTTGATACGCTAAATTTCATCTTTTATTATTACTATAAGTGAAGAAAAAAATTCAATCATAAGTATCAATCATAGACGGCATAAGTGCCCCCATACCACTATGTCGCCATATATAGGTTCTACAATCAAAACCGCAAAGTCACGTATTGGAAGTTGGATTTCCATCTGTGAACCGAGGCAAGGGATCGTCCTCTACCAATTCGAGACTGTCTAGCCCGAGCCTCAGGATCAGAGCTCGAGTGACCCTTGGAACGACAGGGCCGGTCCACCGATGTGGATTAAAATGCCTGAGCACTGCGTTTCCCCGCACTTTGGGGGCGTAAATGAGTCCTATGACTCCATCGGCTCCACATAGTCACTGATATATCTGAGGCGCCTCGCAACAGCAACAACCACACAGGTGAAAATAATATAATGTCAGGGCTGGTAGGTCACTGACACCACCCTAGCTAGAAGGAAATGCATGCCCTCCCTTAGGTCCTCTCCAGTTTCTAGTTCACAACCGGGTGTGAGGCTCGCGAATTCACGTTACACAAAGATATGCCACACAGGCGGTGCTTTGATCATCAACCACAAGACTTTGCTTTTCAACAGAAGCCTTGATCAATTGCCACTTAGGCATGCCACACAGGCAATTCACTCCATGCAATTGATATCCATCAATATATAACCCCTGAGCTCGTACGTCTTAGAGAAGGGCGTTAAGCAAGAGAATAAATTCTCCGCCACCAAACGGATATATATTTAATAGAAATCAATCACACGGAATAAAATCCAATTTCAGACACATAGTCCATTTACAAGTTCGTTTTGGGTCTGAACGAAACCGGAGGCACCTTGTACCTAGCTTATCCATCGATCTCCAAGTACGTTTGGACGATCACCAACTGATTCCCTCCTCTTGGGTGTACATCCCAATCAAGATCATTGGTAATCACCCAAACGATGTGAAGACCTCCGGTCTTCCACCACCGCCTTCATCCTCGACACCACGTCGAATCAGTTATTCAGAATGGGATAAACCCGGTCTTTCTGAATAACTCGCGTATATAATAAACAAGTGTTACACAAACACAACATACGCCTTATTCCAATTTAAAATATTCTTTTATTCAAATATTCTTATACTTTGGGAATGGTTCCCATTAATTTTATCAAAGATAAATTCTTTAAATTTATTCTTTAATCTTCCTTTGAATATCAATTCAAACCAAATTATGGTTTATCCACACTAGTCGGGATTAACGTACCTTACGAAGTAATTATTTGTTTTAATTTCCCAATCCCAGCCTATTCATCCCATAAAGTAAAACTGGTCATACTTCATATCTAACACCACGGTGTTATCGGTAAATTCAATTACCATTTCACATTCAAATATAATTAAAGATTTAACTATCGCCTGGAGCAGAACTGGTGATACTCCATTCTCGATCATTTTAGTCTAATTAAAGATTCATTAAAACTCCACTTTGTTTTAATCTTCCCAAAAATCAATATTAATGATTATTTAACTTGGGAAATCATATCCTGTCTTTAATTGGGTTAAAGAACCAATGTTATTTAAAACACGGTTCACGATAAACCCAAAATCAAATTCTAATCCAATTCCGATTAAATCTCATTTAATTGGTACACTTCATTAAATCTAAACAAAAAGATTTAATCTTTTTCTCAACTGGGTTTAAGAACAGTGTTAACGAAGGCACCATTCACGACAAACCCCAAATCCCATTTGATAATAAATACAAGGCTCTGAATAGAAAATATATCGGCTTATATTCAATATCAAATTCTACGACCAACAAATATCGTATTGGAAATAACGATATAAATATATCTTTCAAATTTCCATAACAATATCTACATAATCACGAAATCCAACATCGAAATATTCCAAAGACAATTTCGATTCAAATCCATTTCCACTTATATATTGGAAATTCTGGTTATTTTCAAAACCATTTCAAATCAACTTTATTTATTTTAAAAATAAATGGGATTATAATTCTAGTTCAAAACTAGTTCATTTCGATAAAAATCTATTTTTATCTTTTAAAATATGGAAATTTTCATCCCAATTCTTCACAAATCATTCTTATGATTTTACACAAATTATTACTATTTTTAATAATTTTATCAAGGCCCGTACAGTCGATTTCCATCAACGGCCATCGAACTGCACTTACAACGACCTTTTTGAAATTTGATTTGGACATAATTCCAAATTCAACCATTAGATTTCAAATCTCTAATATTCGTTAGAAATCTCTTTTCGATATGGATAAACCGTTTCCGGTTTTAGGAGAATCCAACGGTCGGATCTCCCGCAGCGTCAATTCGAAGTCAATGGTCAAAATTCGCGAACTACCGGGGCGCGGCGCGTTCTATTCAGGCCATTCTACATATATAATATATATATATATTATATATTTCGTTGATTTCCTTTTAAAACATATTTTATAAATCGTTTTAAATTCGTTTTCAAAACGATTTCAACTTCATATTCAATTTCTAGTCAAAATTGAATATTCCATATCATTAATCTATAAATGATAATATTTTCAAAACGTTATAATTTGAAATCACTTCCATTTCTGTATTTATTATAAAAACGAATATAATCGATATAAATATCGTTCGCGTCAAAATGGCGCATATCTAATCAACACGACTTTATACATTTCAATAACTTCGTTATTCTATTCAACAAATGAATATTTTCTTCAACACATGAACATATATATTTTATTCAACACATGAATTTATATTTTTATTTAACACATGAATTTTCTTTCTATTCAATACATGAATATATATTCTATTCAACACATGAATTTTCTTTCTATTCAACACATGAATTTTCTTTCTATAATATTCCTTATTTTCCAAATTGGAATGAGGCCTAAACAATTACCATTTAATGTTAATTACATAGATACCATACAACACATGTATATAATAGCAACGATAAATAATCAACCATCATCCAGAGTGCACCACACAACTGCATAAGCATTAAATACAAATAATTAACGCTTACACGGTCTGTCAGCCTATCGATTGACATACAACTAAACAATCGGGATTAGTGTACGTCAAATATCATCCCAATACCCGTGTGGGGTTTCAAATCAACAAACACTGAATATTATTTGTGTAGTTGGGCAATGTGTTAAATTTATCGTCCCAATCAATATCCTTCAAATGGATCTACATAAACAAATCGTTCGATTTATAAATGAATATTTATTTTACTTCAACACATGAATATATATTTTATTTCAACACATGAATATATATTTTATTTCAACACATGAATATATATTTTATTTCAACATATTAATATATATTTTATTTCAACACAATACCAATCAAATTCACACCAATTCATCAATCAAACCAAACAATCAACCAAGTCGTCCATGGTCTGTGGACGACGGGTGTCGGGTGCTGCTAAGCACGGTTTGCATCCTAGTATATATTTCAAACTAGAAAATAGAATTAAAGTGAGAAGTACTCACCGATAAGCTAAACCCAACGCCACGACTCTTCTTATGCAGAAATCTTCGTCGTGCTCGCCTTTTGTCAAGTTCATTGTCTGTAGCCACTACATATATAAAATCACATTTTTATATTGTTGCTATGTATATAAAAATCACATTTTTATAATCACTCTATATGGATAAAAATCACATTTTTATACCGCTACTATATAGATAAAAATTCTATTTCTATACCGCTACTACATAGATAAAAATTCTATTCTTATTTTCGCTACACATACATAAAAATCATATTTTTATGACGCTAAGAATTATATTTTTACATCGCTAAAAATTAGATCTTTACTTCATTAAAAATCCAACCTTTCTTCGCTAATATCATATATAAAAAATCCGACCTTTCCTCTTTAAAAATCATATCTTTACTTCATATGAAAATTCAAACCTTTCTACTTTATCAAAGGTCAACCTTTTTTCTTTATAAACCTCGTCTTTTCAACGCATAACCATTCATATAAAAATCACTTCTTTCTTAAGGTAAAAACAATATCTTTCATGATTAAAAATCCTATTTTTATCATAACATTCACTACAACAAAATGACCTTATTACAACTGTATTTTTACAACTGTCACAAAATGACCATTATAATAAAGGTTTTTTTACAACTTTTTCTTTCCAAAAGTTGTAATAAACGTACTTTCAACAACTTTTCTATTTTGTCAGTTGTAATAGATATCTGTTACAACTTTTATTTTGTGATTGTTGTAATAAATGACTATATTTAACAACTTTATTTTTTTATTTATTTTTTATTTTTGTTAAAATATAATAATTAATATAAAAATTATAATTGATAATTATATTTAAGGTATAGAAAGTTTAACTAAATTTAATAAAATATCAACTTTGGAAGTTTATAATTTTGAAATATAAAAATAAAATTTTAAGTAAATTTGAAAATTTATAAAATATTCATAATTTCGGAAAACTTCTTGTTTTCCACTTTTGAAAAATTTTAGCAATAAATTAGCACTTTATTTCTTATAATAAATGAACTTCAATGACAATGTGAATATTTAAATTATATAACCGATATGACCTATAATAAAAAAAATCATTTAATTGTCTAGGCAGGTACACCAATCACTACAAGAAATTAAATTATAATTAAGAAAACAAAAAAGGTTTCTTATCTAATACAAAAATATTTAATGGTTAACATAATAATTTCATTTGTTTTATTTATTGTTAATGTTCTATTTCCACTTTAGTCGGCATTTTTTACTCACCGTTTCAAAATGGCATTTGCACGATACCAAAATCTGTCTTCCGCTCCATAACACTGCTTTTGGCTCCAAACCCAATCTTTATTCCCCAAAATCGAAAATTTTGGCTCCAACCCTAATTTTTTTCCCTTCGCATCGTCTTTTTCTTCGCTTCTACTTTTCAATTAATTTTCCAACTCCTGGGTAAATCAACGCTAACCCCAAAATCTAATCTCTACTTCAAAAAATTCCCTATTCCTTTTTACTCTTCTTTCCATTTTCACCTACAGGATTTGGAGTCGATCTCCTTCTAGAAGGATCTTACATATTAAGATGGAGGGAGCCTGGAAGTGCGGGAGGCTGGTTTTGGACGATTTGATGTGAAGACCGTTATACAGAACGTTTACATATTATTTTCGAGCTTTGGATCCCCATTATGACTGACGAGATAATGGATCTTATAGATCCGACTACTTCTCTACACCATGGTTCAGTGAAGAATTCCTTCAAGCACATGTGGATCTTTATCAGAAATTCGGTTTCAAATATCCACTACAAGTTCCATATAGAGTTCTGAAAAAGCTTGGGGAAGAGGGAGTTTACCTGAATTCGCTTGCCAAACTTGAAGTTCCCAAATTATGTGCTTGTCCATTTTTCATGTTCGAGGTATGTATTTACTATAAAAAATTGAGATGTATGTTGCTTCATTTGTTGTTGATTTCTAATGAGTAGACGACGTAGCCTCTCCTCTAATTACTTAGATTTGTTATCTCGTCATCACTGAACACTCCCTCCGGTTTGAGTGCCCCTTCTTTCCCCTGTACCAATTGACTTCGTTCTCCTTTGTCAAAGCCTTCCAAGTGTTATACTTGCTCATCCCTGTGTACTTAGGTTATTCATTGGTTGGTCTTGGTTCTGGTATGAGCTTATGCTCAATGTGCTAAGCGATTATATTGGGGTTTCCTGTGTAGTTGGTGGTGTTTATCAACAAGTGTATGTACAGGTGTTATCATCTTGTGGTTGGAGTTTTTTCATTGTCTTCTTCTAGCTAAGCTATCTTTATCTCCTGTTATCATCTTGTGGTTGGTGTATGTATAAGTGTTATCATCTTGCTATGCACCGAAAAAAAGTGTAGCATGTATCATGTGTCGTGTGTTGATGTCTAACGATAACAGATTAACAACAAAGAGCATATAGTAAAAGTCCATGGTTTTTACATTGCAAAAGATGAAAAAACATCATACATTCTACTAGTATCAAATTAACAAAAGTCTGAATATCATCAATAGAAGCATGAAAACGTATGGCTAAGAAAATGCAACATTAATCGGTTTTTAATTTTTTAAGAAATAAAAAGTTTGTTGTTAATGGTCCAGCATTCCTTTTTCCGGAGTGAATGAGTTATATCACTTATATGAAATGCAAAAAGGAGTTGTTACCATTATTTAATTATTATTATTTAAGTAGTTCCAATGATATCTCTGAACAAAATATCTATGAATGGAAAAAGATTACAATATGTCAAATACACATTCACACACCCCATTACCCTTGGAAGGTGCAATGCATGACTTATATAAAAAAAATGAATATTAATATCTCAAAGTAAAATAATGACAAATATCCTAAAGAAGAACAACAGAAAATCCAAATAGTCTAGATTTCAACAATATGAATTCGGTGATAAATTTGGTACCAATTTAACATATGGTTGCGTGTGTTTTGAAGTATATGGTGAATTCCACTATTTTAATGACATCTTGTTCTTTTGAATTATTGGCTCCTTGGCATTAAAACCTTGTGAGCTTGTTCCCACTATCATGCATTATCCAAGAGGTTGGATCCGTCTATGGTGAGCCCTGCTTCTCTTTTTGTTTTGATGTTGAGTTGTAGCCATAGGCAAGCTTGGTTGTGGCTTGATCCTACAATTACATTTTATTAACTTTTACAGCAATGTGTATCAGTTTTTTTTTGTACGTCATTCAGCATGCATGGTGATTAGTTATATTTGTGCTTTAGAGTAAGCTAAAGTGGTTTTCCTTTCAGAATTTTCTTTTTACAGATATTGTTGTATCACTGTACCTAAATACAAAGCCTTTTCTTAGTAAATTATTGTATTTAACTTGCTTCACTATGTTTTGGTAGTACTAGTTTAGTGCATATAAGTGTACGAAAATTTGCATCATCTATAGTTAGCAATCATCAACGTCTTGGCTCTGTTTTAGAATATTTAGTGTATCTTGTATTAGCTAGCACTCTTCGTGGTGTTTCTTTTGTAGATTTGCAGTAAATAAGTAATCATCCTTCTACTGTCTGCTGCATTTTTGTTATATCACTGGCGAATTTTTTTGGAATGACTGCTGGTTGCCACATAATTACACCTCTGAATATCTAGTGCAATGTCGATTTTTAATTATTTTCTTTACTGTACAGCAAGCAGCTCTTGTTTTGAATGCATCTCGTCACTTTAGATACGCATTAGATCTAAAAAAGGAGGAAGAGAGGGAACACATAAGGAAGAAATATGATCTCATGCTCAAATCATAAGGGTATAGTTTTAGCTCATTTATGTTTCATGCAGTCACGTTGACATCAACATTATGTTACGAGTTTAATTTGCTGTTATTTTTCTCAGGCAGCTTTGCTTTTCAAAGCGGCTGGAGAAAGAGGTATAACATAATATCATTATTAGGAATCTTCTTTGTTTGCTGAACTATTGTTGTTTTCATCAACAATTTCTATGTGCCACCATGTTAAGCCACCGAGTTCTTGATTTCATATTGGCATCATCAAAACTCCTATTAAAAAGCCAACTATTAAAATATGTGATATACAAATTATTTATTCTTTGTTGTAAACAAGTACAAAATATAAATGGTGTAATATCCTGTGCACGTGTGTTATCTGATTCAGTTGCCATCTCGTCGTGGGGATGAACATCCTTAGTTCTTGTTGTCTTTATCTTAATTTGTTGCATCAATTTTGGCTTGATTATTATGGCTGAAGTAATTTTAACATGGTTCTATTTGGCATTATACTGATTATATTTGCTGGTTTGCTTCACCTTTTCTTGGGATTTAATGCATTTCCGCTGAAGTGCACCATGAAGTACCTAGGATTTCCGATTCTGGTTATGGTATTGGATCCGAACAGCTTAATGCTATGACTAAGGATTATAATTTCACAGCTCTACTGAGTTATGGTGGGGTAAGTAGCAACTATGGTATTATTGTTCATTAGCTCATTTCTTATCATATTTGTCATGTCATATGTTTCCTTTTATTAGGTTAAGGGTCTATCAAAAAAGCTTAATACAAACCCAGAAAAGGGAATCACCGAGGATGAAGCTGATATATTACATGGGAGGCATACATTTGGGGCCAATACTTATCCTCAGAAGGCAGGAGCTTTTGGGTAGTATATCGTGTTCTAGCTAATACCATCTATGTTTAACTTTGTTTCCTAATATGAATGAGTGCTTATTTTTATTTATTTTTTATCGATCCCTTTAGGTTTTCCTTTGGGAATCATGGCAAGATCCTACTCTTATCATACTTATGGTAGCCGCTGCTTTATCTTTAGTGCTCGGAATAAAAACTGAGGTTTACACAATGTCTTATTTCTATTTTTGACCATTCATTGTTATCATATACAAGGTGCATGCCTTCTAGACATAGCGCATCTAGTATCCGTTGCTACAACATTTCTCAGTATTTTCTCTTCTTTGCTTAATGCTTATGGTTATATGTCTGAATTTTCCTCTCTTGTATGGCGTCATAAATATGTCGATATAGGATCCGGCACAAGCTTTAGAGATGCTCAATTATCTAGAAAGAATTCAACTTGAAGTCGACTGCAAAGAAAAGCATTGCGAGCAATTCTAAATTTAATCATATTTGTATTACTGGTAGTGATGTATATGTATGAAAGATGGCTTCAAGTCATTTGGATTTTGGAGTCTTGGATAATGTACTTTGTAGTTGCTTTATGTACTTGAGATACTTGTATGATTTATAAAAAAATGATGGTAGTTTGAAAGCTCTAATATATTGTTTTGCTTCACGTTTTAAGTTTTGTAAATAATATGTTCTGAAATGAATTATTTTATTAGTAATATGTATATGATTTGTTCATATATTACAACTGTAAAATAATACTTTTAATAAAATATATTACAACAGTTATAAACAGTGGTAATAAAGTTTTTTTTACAATTTTTAGTTTATTGCAACGGTGGAAAATAGTTGTAAAATATACATTTTACAACGGTGTCGCAACGGTGCAAAAAAGTTGTAAAAGATTTTAGTCTATTACAACTTCTTAATAGACGACGGTTGTCCCACCATTGTAAAAAGTGTTTTACAACTGTTTTCCATTGTTGTAATATGGTCAATTTGTTGTAGTGATTTATACTAAAACTGAAAAACAAAAATAAATAAGCAAAAATAAAAACTTACAGTTGAAATCGAGGGATAAGGGGGTGTGTGCTCGCCCTGGGTGGCATTCGGAGGGAGGTGGCTCGCCTGAGGCCGGCGGCGCGGCGTCTGAGGAGGGCCAGGGGGTGCGCGATCTGATTTGGATCGGGGGTGGGCTTGGGTTCGATTTCAGAAGAGGAAGGAGGGGAGAGAGGGCGACGTCGATGGGGGAGGGCCGGCGGTCATCTCGATGGCGGCGGTGGTCCTGAGAAGGGGGCACGACGAGATTAGGGTCCAGCTTTTTTTTATTCTTTCTTTTTCGGACTGAAACGAACGGGGGTAAGGGAGGAAGGGAAAAGGAAAAAGGGGAGGGCCTATACGTAAATATATATATTATTTATTTTCTATTAAATGTTGACTTTTCATACGAACTCCTATTCGGACCCAACGACTGTCTCCCCTAGCTAATTACCCCCATTACGAACACGATGGGATATGTTTCGCAAGCCAATTCGTCAGTTACGATCAATTTTCATTAAAATTAAAATATAAATCAATGTGTATTCAATTTAAACGCACATTTTAAATTACCGGGGCCACCTACAAACTCTAAAAATTACAGAAAAATTGTTTCTAGCTTCGTATTGACGATATGGTCCTAACAAAACTAATTTCGTCAAATTCTGAGACCGTTTGAAAAATGGCCATTTTCCAGTCGATTAAAATCAATTGAAACTGGTCAAACGCGTTTTCCTTTGCCACACTCACATATTGATTCAGAAAATTACAAATTTTGAAACCTAGCAATAACTTGACATCACAGATCCAACAAAAGTGGCTTCGTCGAAAACCGAGGTCGTTTGCACAATTTCCACTTTTAAGGGCCAAAATTCCATAGCGACTATTTTGAATTTTCAACTGGACATAACTTTTTATCCCCGCTATGAAATTTTGATTTTTCGGGTTCGTTGGAAAGATATTTTCAAATAGATTCTAATATTTTTGGTTTCGCTAAAATCCGGTTTATTTTGAATCTGTACATCCATTTGAATTTCGAAATCGAATTTTCGAACTACCACGCCATTTTCAATTCTTTTTATAATTAAAATAAATTATTTATATTCAAACGACGATCTATATAAATATATACGTTCTATTTCGATTCATTTTAAATTTCTCGTCATTATTATTTAAAATAATTCTTTTTAAATATTCAAAATTCACTAAAATCGCCAAAATAAATTTTTTAAATTGGCTCGGATTTTTGGGTTATTACATGACCTATGGCACTCCTCTAGAATTTCTTTCCTCAACCCTTCATCCCAATGGGCGTAAAGTCGTCCATCCCAAAGTAAACTACCATCATCATGGATCGAATACCTAACCGAATGAGGAAAGGTCGTTTTCTTTACCACTTTTTCCTTTATGGCTTTTAACTCTTCATCAAGGTCTTGTGCACTTTGGATTCTTTCTCTTAGGGCAGGACTAATTATAATAGCCCCAAGAAAACCACTGGAAGTGGTTGGTGAGGTTTGCAAATTAAAATTAGCAAGGAACTCTAATTGTTTCCATTTTATCATCGCATTCAATGTCCCATGTTACCTACTTAAAGCATCCGCCACAACATTTCCTTTGCCTGGGGTATACTAAATCGTAAAGTCAAATGAGGCAATATATTCCATCCTTATTTGTTATCACAAGTTCAAGTCACATTGAGAAAATAAATACTTAAGGGAGTTATAGTTGGTAAACAATTCAAACTTCTCCCCTAAGAGATTATGCCTCCATATCTTAAACGCGAGCACTACTACGGCCAACTCAAGGTCATGTACTGGATACCTTTTCTATGGATCATTGAGTTGTCTACTAGCATAGGCAAATATTGTTCCTTCTTGCATGAGGACTGCTCCTAAATCGGTCCCACATGCGTCAGTGTAAACGGTTTGTATCGTCGGGTATAATTAGGACTGGTGCACTGGTTAGTGCTTCCTTTAATTTCTTAAAGGATGTATCACTTTTATTACTCTAAGTGAATACCAAATTCTTCCTCGTCAATTGGGTAAATTGAGTAGAAATCTTTGCGAAATCTTTAATGAATTTCCTATGATATCCAGCCAATCAAAGGAAACTTCTTACCTCTGTAGCATTTCGAGGTGTCCTCCTTTCCATGACTGCCTCAATCTTCGCGGGGTCTACGGCCAAGCCTTTACTCAACACAATATGTCCTAAAAATCTCACTTTTACCCTCCAGAAATGGAATTTCGAGAATTTTGCTTTCAATTGGTTCTTTCTTAATATCCCTAACACTTGTGTCTTCACGATCTTTGGAAAATATAAGGATATCAACTACGAAGGCTACCACAATTTTATTTAGAATGCACCTAAACACTCTACTCATGAGGTCTACAAAGAAGGCGGGTGCATTCGTTAATCCCAAAGGCATAACTTCCCATTGGAACAATCCATCTGGCATCATTAACGTAGTTTTGCCCTTGTCGTCCTCTGCAATTCTCAAATGGTGAAGTCTAGTAGCAAGGTTTAGTTGGGAAAATACTCGGGCTCCTACCAAGTGGTCAAAAAGGTCATCGATTCTTGGTAAAGTGTACCTGTTCTTTTTGGTCAATTTATCAAGTTCTCTATAGTCCACACAAAGTCTTACTCCATCTGCTTTGGTGGCAAATACAACAAGTGCACCCTATTCTGAGGTACTTCGATAAATAAAACATTTTTGTAATAACTCTGAAATCTTGTTATCTTACTCCCTTCTTTCCTTGGGCGCCATATACCTCAAGGGCAGTGCTACAGGTCTAGCATTCTTCTCTAGGTCAATGCGAAAGGAGATTTCTATGTAGGGAGGAAGTCCTGTGACTTCCTCGAAGACATCTAAAAACTCACAAACTATAGCGACTGAAGATGGTCCTTCAGAACTAGGAGACAGGGAATATAATAAGGCTTTGTCCTTGTTTATAACATTACAAGGAATATTTAGGTTGCGTCTCCTCGGCTCCTAAGACGAATGAGTATCTTGTCACAATCTAGGACGACACAATAAAACGATAGCCAGTCCATACCTAAGATAAGGTTATACCACATAAAATCCAAAGCATACTCTTCGCAATGGAACTCGACATTGTCGACCTCCAATACTAGGTCTTTACACAACAGATCAAGATATTTAGACCATCCGATAGGGTTGGCCACCTTTATCGGACTATCCGTGATAGATATGGAAAGGTTCAGCAGATTTATTAATCGCTTGGAGATAAACGAATAGGTAGCTCTAGAATAAAACAAGGTGTATGCTGAATTTCCTAGACTAGAGATTATATCTTCAAGTGCGGGCTTCCCTTGGTCTCGTGGGGGTCGGCTTTGAATTGGGGTTGCTTCAATTGCATAGTTCTTGCCACTTTTGGTAGCTTTGGGGATTTAGGCAGTCTTTGTACATGTGTCCTTCTTCGTGGTAGTTGTAACATTTTCCCTTGAACTCCTTCTTTGCCAATGAGGTCCTACAATCTTTGGTCTCAAGCCCTTGCGGTTGCACCTTGCGCAAGTATTTGCGTCTTTTTTGAAGTTATTCTTCTTCTTATTGTTTTTCCACCATTCCTTCTTCTTGTTTATGTTGGATCTTTCTCCTTTCTCACCCTCCTTATCCTCCTTTGAGCTTTTAGCCATGCAAAGGGTAGCTACCTCAACTAGAGTCTCAAAAGTTGCCCAAAATGCTACTTGGGCTAATAAGGTTTCCTTCAACAGGGATTTCGGTCCTTTCACAAACCTAAGGGCTTTGTTCATGGGGGTGTCTACCAATCCTTTACCAAACTTACATAACCCAGTGAATTGGGATATGTATTCTTGCAGACTCAAGCTTCCTTGCTTGAGGTGGATGAAATTCTCTAGCTGAATAGTCATTTCTTCCCTAGGCAAAAATTTCACTTCAAATGCCAGGTCCCTATCCTTCATTTTACTTCATCGGGCCAACAGTAGCCTCAAAGACTCTTTCATAGTCCATAACCCAAGATTGGGCATTAGTAAAGCCTTCCTTTCCAAAAACCGGTTTCCGTCCAAAATTTGTAAAGACCTTACTAAAGCGGGTAAAATCAAAGGCCATATCAGCGGCAGGAGCTGTGGGAGCCATTGAGGGAGGATTAGCTACAGGGACCCACTCCACAGTACAGAGGTACTGCTGGAACCATTCTGGCTAGTACCAGTCTTGCCTAGTTGCCCTACTCATTAGAATTTTCAGCCATTCTACTATTTGAAAAGAAAAGGTAGAATTCCTTAGTGGATACTCAAGAGATAGTATTTAAGCTGAAAAAAGGAAGAAACGATAAAGGTGCCTAGTATAAATGCGTATGTTTATTAGGGTAAACATATTATATATATATATATATAGTTTGAAAAAACTTTTTCAAATCACAAAGATGCCTCTCATATGTAAATTTCCCTTAATCGGGTAACCTATTCTCTGATACCAAATGTAACAACCCGCCCGGAATGCGCCTAAATTTCGACCTAGAAAAGGCCTATCGAAACTTAGAGCCATTCTAAATGGGTCATTGGTTCCTATAAGGATTACATTTGCACAGATAACAATAACATATATTTCGAATGGAAATCTCACACAGTGGAAAGAGAAAATATAATATTCAAATAAGATGTACCATTATTTCAAAAATCTCAGAAATACATAGTCGTAGTTACATTTATTTAATAGCTACATCAAATAGTTCAATCTCATAAGATTCCAAAAGAAGAAAAGCAATAACAACTAATAATATCATAATAACTTCGTCTTCTTCCTCGGCTTCAATCATGACTTCATCCATGGCTTTACCCCATCTACTGAACTATAGGATGTTAAGGAGAGGGGGTCAGAACTTAAAAGTTCTGTGTGACTGAAATATAGTGTTACTTAATGTCCATACCCTATATTTTTAGCAGGTTATATATGTCAAGGTATGTCTATGCAGCACACAAGATTTCACACAAACATAAATATCTAACCAGTAGGGTGGATATCCAAGTCAATCGCCCATTTGTGTTTTTAGTGCAAAGACCCTATGAGGTGGCGTTCTCGGTCACTTAAGGCCCTATCAAAGGTGGATTTTTACAATCTCTTATAACACTGAGGCGAACCCATAGCCCTTTAAGAACCATGTCCTAGTACGTTGGTGTTCTTATGTCTATTCTCTCATTTGTAATATGAGAAGCAGTATTGTGAACATTACTACTTAAATGATATTACCCAATAGGACACCTATGTCGCTTAATATTCCCCTTAGACAGTTGGTGAGCATGCAATGGCCATATATCCTTTAATTACCAATCTATCCCTAGTTGAGCCCCTACAAGCTTCTAGATGAAGTGGACATCCCCGTGAACTACCCTACTCCGTTAACTGTTTTATGCCTAACCACTTTTAAAGAAGGAGGACCCAAAGACTTACCTTAATACTAATAAGCATGCGTCCCATGACTTGGGTTCCTCTCCTAGGAATAAACCTTGTGAGGGATCCTAATCCTAACCACTTAAGACCCAAATTAGATAAAACAAAGTGAGTCAGCCACTTAACACCTTCATAAGGCGTGGTAAGCCTATTTGTTTCCATAAATCAACTTATGTATATATATATATAATTATATATATATATATATACACACTAGACCTCTCACATTAAACCATATACTTGTAGATGCTGGATATGCCGATCGGTTCTTGGCAGGCTTCTATTACAAGTCGGTTTAACCTCGTGTCTTGTGTACTAATTTTATGAATGGCCCATGGCACCTTGACATCTCACATTAGTTGGGCCAACTTGTGGTTGCTGGATATGCCGGTCGGTTCTGAGCAGGCTTCTACCACAAATGGTAACTAACCTCATGTCTATATGCCATTTATTTTTATATATATTTAAGTCATTCTATATACACGCACACACAAGCAAACAAATATATATGTGTATGCTTGTTAAGGGGACATTCCAAATTCAAACTCTAAACTAATCGCATTTATTATGCTAATATAATGTTAATTATGTTTAAATAAGTAATATAATAATAGCGCCTAATTAACGTAACATTCGTACAAACAGGGGAACATTCTAACGAGGTGGCAATTGTCATCTTATCCAAATTAAGGCATGGAAAATGGGTATTCCATACTTTTACCGCTACACATAGGCATAATAACAATTTGATAACTTAACAAGTAGTAGTGAATGGAAAAGCATATATATGTAAAGATTTATACTTGCATACCAGGCATGTGGCAATGGTTTCAATATTAAATAAAAGTAGAGTATTTCATGCATTTACACATGTATGTTTACAATCCATATTTAACCCAATTCACCCTTTTTGTGGTGTTGTACACCCAAAAATGTTTTCGTTTGACTTATTCCAATTTATGAATGCACTTACACCCAAATTAGGATACAAACCCAATTCAACTATGATACAATCCAAATCCAAACCTTTTTAGGCTAAATCAAATGATAATAATGGTGAATCGCATATAATATAAATAATAATACAACACTCCTATTTACCTTTAATTCAATATAAAAATCACAATTCCACAAATCTAATTCAACATGACAATTACCTACGTAATAACAAAATAGAAGATTTGGGGATTTTCATGTTATATTTTCTCATAACCAAATCTTCATAGGCATAAAAATTCATATGGAAAATTGTTAATAATATGAATATGCCTTTAATCAAAACTAGATTCCATTCAAAAATTAGGTGGAGGTGTGGTAGAAATTCAAGATCTGCAAGCGAGCTCTGATTGATCTCCTAACAATATACATATAAGAAACATATAATTAGATTCTTGTATATAATGTTTATGCTAAATTCCAAATTCCTAAACTTATATAGATTGAAATAGAGAGATATAGAATGGAGATAGAGAAGTAGAAGAAACCTTCACCCTTTTTCTCTTTATTTTTCTATGGAGTTCAACAGCATGGGGGTAGAGGTTTAGAATAATTAGGGTTTCTAGTGTGGTGTTTAAGGGGTTATTTATACTTGCCCCTGTGAGCATGAGTCCTCGGATTAACAAAATTTAATCCGGGCCTTACATATAAACACTTCCTCTTATAAAACCTTAATCCACGTAGGCGGAATTAGGTTTGGCAGCTGAGTAGCAATCGACCGCTGGCAGTCGACCCCCCTTAAGGGGGAGCGGTCGACCCCCCCTTCGGTTGGAACGCCCAATCCTGCTGCGTTGATGAGTTGTTAATTTTATTAATTACATTCATAATTCGCTTCATTCTTTTCCATATATTTAATATTGCTGTCCCCTAGATCTTATCTCCAAATTCAAAATTTGAATTTCCCTCTTTTTATTTTAAATTATTATTTGGACAATATATATAATATTCACATAATTATATATATGTATGTATATTGGTTTTCTGCTTACACCATCCAAATTCATTTGTTTATAACTTCTCCATTTGTTGAACGTTTTCAGCATAATATATATGAAAACGATTCAGAATTTCGCCACAAATCCAAATAAAAGAGTTTCATAGCCAAATTCCTAAAGCTGCAAAAATCTCATTTTCTAGCCGTATGATTTAATTGCTTATTTTTAATTATTAAATTTATTATTGATACTTATGAATTTTACAAGGTGTTACAGATGGCCTACCCCGAGACCTACCCTAATAAAGAACATTACAAGTAATATTGTCTACTAAGGTAGAGAATAAGGCTAGATAAGGGCATCCATTCGTAATAGTGTATTAAACAAGTCCTAAATACATCGAGATATGCTACAATTTTTTTTCTGTTTATGGCTTGACATGCTCATTACCTCCTTAATACAATACTACGATGGTTGCAGGAACAATTCAGAAAAATACAAATATAGTACATATTTCACAAATAATAGAACAGAGCACACTCTCAAATATATATATATATATATATATCCATACACACATCAGTTACAGTACAAGTAATATACATCATTACATCCTCACAAAAGAATATATACATCAAAAGGTGTCTAGCATGATCATATGTACAAACTGAACACACTAAAGGAAATAAATAAGAGAGACGTCTAGAAGTAAAGCTATGCTGCCAAAAGGGTCTATTTCATGAATTACCTATAAGAACTCGATCTGACCTGAGCAATAACACACATCGGTCAGTCTGGTTGAAATATTAAAACACGGATAATGATGATGATGATATGATGCACAAGAGGGTGATATTCTCTTTCAGGAATGCTACGACATGAATAACTCCACGTTGTGAACTCTAATGATTTGCACAAGTGAACGACCTTCATGGATCTAGGAGTTATGGACTCCAAGATGGCTTAAACCCGGAAACAACACACCAAGGAGGTACCCAAATTGCCTTAAGTGATACGTATTAGACTCGCTCATGAGTTTATTCTAAAGAAGGGGACACCTAATGAAATAATATCAATCAGTACAATAGCCGAGGATCAAGTTGATGACACAATTGGATCCAAACAACATTCCCCAACAACCAAATCACACAAATGGATCCTAAACTATAGAGCTATGTAAACAACATCAACAAGGAGATTAATTTACCAATTACTGAAATTTTCCCTTTGTAGTAGAGTTAATATAAATTATGTATTAATAAAATACTTGAAAATTTAAATAACTAGTTTTTATGTTTAGAAATCATTTAGAAAATATTTAGTTAAAACAGATTAGAAAACGTGAATGGGGTTGATAGGTTTCCACGAACTTACTCCAACGCTTTTTCACCTAAACATCATCGATTTGACACTATGAAATGGAGTTAACAATGGCATTTCCTTATTGGAATTAGCTGCCATTATATGACCAACATCATTACCAAGAAAATAACTAATTAGACCTATCAAAGATCCTAAATCCAAGTTTTGAATCAATTAAACAAGGCCACAAAACACACTTCAAGCGTCAGAAGGAGGTTACGCCTCTTACCACTAAAGGTGACAACCCAAGGTCGACCCTTTCAAGGAGGAGGTCAACCCATGCGTCGATTCTTTAGCTAGGGGGTCGACCCCTAAAAGGTGAGGCGCACTTTCCTGAAGCGTGAAGCATCAGGAAAATTTCTAACGTTCGTCTTCATCTTTTGCTCACTAGTTAGGTGCCTAAACAACAATAGAATGTAATGAAAATTTGCATGCCTAAAGGCATGAATCGAGGCAATGGTCTGGGATAATTTTTACAGCATTTTGCAGCAAATCGAGGAAGGTATAATTTCTCAAAGTTGACACCGTAGAATATTGCAACAAAAGAAAAAATTGATAGGAACAAAACTGGCAGTAATTCATTTCTTCCCCCAAATGATCAGCAAACAAAGAGAATATCACAAATACGGATTTTAACTATAAGTTGTAAGGTCCACTCAACTAAAATTTACAATAAGAATTGGAATGAAAAATAGAACTTGGAGTTTCAAATGCCTTCTCAAAGCCTGTAGATTAATATATTATAACATGTATTATTGGAAATGTCAATTTACAGTAAATGAAATTTAAAAAAAGAGATTTAATTGAATTAATCTTGGTATTTGAGTGATTACCTGATATAGATTTTTATTAGCAACATAAATTTACTGATTTGAGGAATTTTGGAGCTTAGAATTCATGAAAATTGATTTTTCTTTTATTTTAGTTTGTTGTGTTTTGCAAAAGAGAGGAGGAAGGGGCTATACAGGAAAACAGTGTAAGTGAGAATGTTTTCTAGATGCTTCTCCCTTTAACTCATAAGTTAAGGGTCTAAACAAAGAAATTAGCCCAATTATTAAATAGTAGGATTAGTTAGTGTATGCATTGAAACCAATTAACCACAATCCTAACCTAATTGACTTAATTAATATGACGACCGCCCTCAATCCCTGCGCTAAACAAGAGGAATGATGCGCTAAAAGGCGTGCCAGGCAGCTGTGGACGATCATCGAGGTAAGTAAACCCCAAACGAAACCTGTCGTATTACTTATAGTGCAAGGGTGAAATATAATAGAACATATACAACGGGTAATAATAGTGAAGTATATATGAGCAGAAAACTCCAAACATTTGTAATAACTAGAAAGTATATCCAAATGGCAGGGTTACAATATAAATCTGTACAAATTTGCCTCACTACATCACTCAGAGAAGAATAACAAACAGCAGAAGTAGAAATACTAGATAGTAATAAAATTGGTACGTAATCCTCCAGCTCGCCACCGAACTGCAACATCGTCCTTACCAAGATACACCTGTCACCTACCACCTAGTCTGCCCATCCACAATCGGATGAGCAACCTAAGGTAATAAGAGGGAAATATAAAGCCTTGAGTCAAACAACAGTCTTAGTGGGCGATAAAACAACTAAAAAGTGTCATCAAAAATGTATATGAGAATACGCAGATTAACCATCAATCTTGCCAATCTCATTACCAAAGAAGAACTCCAAGCCTAACTTCCCACATTAGACAACGATAGCCTTTATAATAAACATTTCAACCATACATCCATAGAAACCAGAATGACCATTCATTCCTATCAATCGGAAGCAACCAAACAATAGCACTCATAACATCCAGATTATACATCTCACGTGAACCATCCTAATCGAATTCAACATCCCTCAAGTCCAAGCCCTAAAGGCCTAAACCAATATCAGACAAGCTCCCAAGAAACATCTCCATCGACATTGGACAATCTATGTGTGACCGTACAAACAAAACAAACAGCGTACATGACTGACTTTGGCTATCCCCACCAATCCTGCTTTGGAACCATCGTTAATCGTATGACCGACCATGTGACCATGCCATCCGTCAAGGGATAATGGTAACCCCAGTTCTAAGTAGACTACTGCACGTCCAACGTACATTTGCCTCCCAGAGGCAACTTAGCCCATCCAATGGGTCCAGGGAATTCGAGTAGTCCAACTAGCCTTTTAGGTGCCCTAATTATACTCATGCTTTGAGCCCGTTAGAACTTATGACAACGATAATCCCTTCACAACTCTAGTCGGCATTGCCGATGACTATCCACAAAATCAGAACCAGTCTCGAGTATCCATTATCCACAAACCCAAGTCCAACTTGAGTCGTCTTCCTATTCATTACATCACAACGATCAACGAACACATCACATCACTTCGAGCATTACTACTTGAATTTACTTCGAAGTTAAAATCATTGCTAAACCGAATATCATCAATGTAAGCTTCAAATACAAACCATAGTGTACTCTCCGTTTTCTAAGAAAATAAGCACAACGTTTCTACCATCGATCATGGCATTGAAAGGCGCTGCTATAAACTAACATGGTCGAGCATCATTCTAGTCGAAAACTATAGAGGTCGAACATCACCCTGGTCGAGCACACACTCTGGTCAAGCGCACACACTTCTGGTCAAGTGCACATACTTCTGGTCAAGCGCACACACTTCTGATCAAGCACACACACTTCTGTTCGAGCACCCCCGGTCGAGCACACCCTGGTCGAGCATACCCTGGTCAAGCACATCCTGGTCGAGCATACCCTAGTCGACGGCACACACTTTGGTCAAGCGCATGCACTTCTCATCAAGCGCACGCACTTATGATCAAGCGCACACACTTGTGGTCAAGCGCAAACACTTCTTGTCAAGAGGACACACTTCTAGTCAAGCGAACACACTTCTAGTCAAGCGAACAACTGTCAGACAGTTGACACAATGGCATTTTCGTAATTATGAGAGGCCTGATCTGAACCTTCTCCAAACTTGACAAAACTTCGTCAACCGATTTTAATGACGAAATCAACTCATCCAATCCATAAATACGATGATAATCATGTCATGAAATTGCTAACATCAAATAACTATCATGTAAAATTCACCAAAATCATGTTAAATGATCATATGAACTAAAATCATGGATCTAACTTGCATATACATATGGAATGACATAGAAATTACCGATTTTAAGTTGCTAAATTAGATTATATGGCGATTCATATGAAAATAAACTTAGCACGATGTAGATCTAAGGAAAACGACTTAAAAATGATGAAACTAAGATCGTAGAACTCATATACTTGATTGAATCCGTGTGAGAGATGCATATCACTCACCAATTCTCCAAATCATTTAGATCTAGATCCGAACAGCGAAGAATTTTCTCTAAACTCTTCGATTTGATGAACTCTCTCTTGAAATGGCATAGATCTAACTTTAAACAAGGTAGATCTTTGATTCTCGAAGCTTTAGCGGTGGAAAGGTGAAGAGAATGGAGAAATGGAGAAACTCTAGCTCTTCAAAATGAGAGAATGGAGAAATGGAGGAACTCTAGCTCTTCAAAATGAGATAATGGAGAAAGTAAACTATTGTCCATGCCTCCTACCCCCAATTTATTACCACCACCAGCCCACTAATGAGCCACTCCAAATAAGCCCATTATGACTTACCAACCTAAACAACCAACTGTAAAACCTTAAAATAGCGATTCCTCCCTAACCGTTGAGCCAAATCTTTATTGTGACCACTCTACAGAAAGGTAATCATCATTTCCTTTCCAATGTCACTAGTCTTAACACCTACTTTGATTCGAGTCAAAAGTTATTCCCTATACAAGACTGATAGGGGAAAAATGGTCACAAACAAAATTGGTAAAAATTATGGACATGTCTCACATCCCCATAAACAACATAATAAAATATGGGAATAATCCAACCCTTAGGAAATAATATAAAAATATTTTGCAATCCTCCGATATGTAAAATGCGGACCTTTACACTCTTCCCAACTTAGAAATTTTGCCCATGAAATTCCAATAAAATAAAGCAACCACAACATGGAATTCTAACCAGTAAACTACAACCGTCGAAATGATTCGTCAACTTTGAGTGATGACATCCCCTCGGGACCTCATCCCTCAGTCCATCGCATTCTTAGGCCGATTCAAGTTCTGGATTGCTACAACGTTAGGATTAACCGCTATTCCCTTTTCAGAACAACATGGCCTAAGAACCTCTCCTCACTCTTTCGGAAGTGATGCTTCGAAAACATAGCTGTCAGCTAATGCTTTCGAATGTCTTCCAAGACAACTTCCAAAGATCCATCAATCTTGGTTGCAAACACAACTGGTGCACCCCATTCGGATATGCTTCTCCGAATGAATCCTTTTCCTAAAAGGTCACATACTCGCACCTCTAACTCTCGCTGTTCCTTAGGCACCATCCGCCTAGCAGGAATAATGATTGGTCTAGCACCCTCTACCAAATTGATCTTAAACTTGATCTCATGATGCGGCGGTGACCCTTTGACCTTGTCATAGACATACTCAACTTATTATCGATCAGCACAGATGACATGTCTTCCTGTGGAATCCCAAGTGAATATAGATAGCTCTTGAAGATCTCGTCTTCGGGCATACATCTAATCAACACTTTTCGCCCTTCCACATTCCCGACCCTTACCTCTAGCTCCTCGCAATTCACTCTTGTCGGATATCTCTTGAGCCAATCCGTGCCCAAGATGATCTCAATCCCAGTGAAGTTCAACACAAAGCAATCACACACAAAAGAGCAACCATGACTCGACAACACTAGACCATGACACAACAAGCGTAAACTGGACGAACCCCCCAACTGGATTAGTCATGATCAATGGTCTATCGCAAATCTCGGGTTCCAAACCCAAGCGGCACACTGACTCATTACAAATGAATGTGTGTGATGCTCCAGTGTTGAGCAACACACGAACCGAAACATCTAAACTCAAGCCTCCAAAAATGCGAACACAAGAATCCATCCACCACTGGACCTCCTCAGATGGTTCCGTTCCTTTGAATGGCTTTCCTCATAGAGATGCATATTCTTTGCATAGCTTCGCAAAATCCACAACCCAAGGCAACTAAATACCAACATCTACCGTGGCTGCCACTAGAGCGGGTACCCTTTGCATGAATGCTTCTATCATGGCCTCAAACAGGGTTGGGTAATCTGGTGCACCGCCATTACCTCCTCCAGGCACATCCCCCTCCCTATCAGTATGTCTTGAAGCCCGTCGACACATTCTAAATCTGCAAATCAGAATGATTAGCCACTTGCAAGAAAAATCTGCTAAAGAAGTACAAACGCTATTATACTATATAGTATCATATAGTATACATAAAACTGAAATCCACAAATACGTCTCTCATACGTTATTATGCCTTAGAACTTTGGCTAAACCAGATCTCTGATACCAAATGTGACGACCGCCCACAACCCCTGCACTAAACAAGAGGAATGCGCTGAAAGGCGTGTCAGGAAGCTATGGACGATCATCAAGGGAAGTAAACCCCAAACGAAACCTGTCATATTACTCACAGTGCAAGAATGAAATATAATAGAACATATACAGCAGGTAAGAATAGTGATGCATATATGAGAAGAAAACACCAAACTTTCGTAACAATTAGAAAGTATATCCAAATGCCAGAGTTACAATATAAGTCTATACAAATTTTCCTCACTACAGGAACTTAGAGAAGAATAACAAATAGCGGAAACAAAAATACTAGATAGTAATAAAACTGGTACGTAAGCCTCCAGCTCGCTACCAAACTGCAACATCGTCCTCACCAAGAAACACCTGTCACCTGCCACCTAGTCTTCCCATCCACAATCGGATGAACAACACAAGGTAATAAGAGGGAAACATAAAACCTTGAATCAGACAACAGTCTTAGTGAGCGATAAAACATCTAACAAACTTCATCAAAAAGTATATGAGAATAGGCAGGTTAACCATCAATCTTTCCAATCACATTATTAGAGAAGAACTCCAAGCCCAACTTCCCACATTAGACAGTGATAGAATTTATAACAAACATTTTAACCATACATGCATAAAAACCAGAATGATCATTCATTCCTATCAATCGGAAGCAACAAAACAATAGCATTCACAATATCCATATTATACATCTCACGTGGACCATCCTAATCGAATTCAACATCCCTCAAGCCCAAGCCCAAAGGACTAAACCAATATCAGACTAGCATCCAACAAATATCTCCTTCGACGTTGAACAATTTATGTGAGACGGTGCAAAAAAAAAACAACGTACATGACTGACTCTGGCTATCACCGCCAATCCTACTTTGAAACCATCGTTAATCGTATGACTGGCCATGTCACTTTGCCATCTGTCAAGGGCTAATGGTAACCCCGGTTCTAAGCAGACTACTTCACGTCCAACGTACGTTTGCCTTCCAGAGACAACTAGGCCCATTCAATGGGTCCGGGTTATTCGACTAGGCCAACTAGCCTTTTAGGTGCCCCAATTATACCCTTGCTTTGAACCGTTAGAACTTACGACAACGATGATCCCTTCACAACTCTAGTCGGCATTGCTGGCGACTATCCATAAATTTATTCCCAGTCTCGAGTATCCACTATCCACAAACTCAAGTCCAACTTGAGCCGTTTTCCTATTCGTTACATCTCCACAATCAACGAACACATCACTTCGAGTATTCCTACTTGAATTCACTGCGAAGTCAAAATCATTGCTAAACCGAATATATTCAATATAAGGTTCAATACAAACCAAAGTGTTCTATCCATTTGCCATGAAAACAAGCTACAACATTTCTAACATTGATCATGGAGTTTGAAGGCGCTGCTATAACCTAATATGGTCGAGCATCATTCTGGTCGAACACTATAGAGGTCGAACGCCACCTTGGTTGAGCACACACACTCTAGTCAAGCACACACACTCTAGTCAAGCGCGCACACTTCTGGTCAACCGCACACACTTCTGGTCAAGCACACATACTTCTGGCACCCCTTGGTCGAGCATACCCTGGTCGAGCACATCCTGGTCGCGCATACCCTAGTCGAGCGCATGCACTTTGGACAAGCGCACACACTTTTGGTCAAGCGCACACACTTCTGGTCAAGCAGACACACTTCTGGTCAAGCAGACACACTTCTGGTTAAGAGGACACACTTCTAGTCAAGCATACACACTTCTGGTCAACCGGACACACTTCTGGTCAACCGGACACACTTTTGGTCAAGCAGACATATGTCAAACAACTGGCACAGTGGAATTTTCATAATACTGAAAGGGATGATCCGAACCTTCTCCAAATTTGACCAAAACTTCGTCAACGAATTCTAATAACGAAATCAACTCATCCAATCCATCTAATACAATTATAATCATGTCATGGAATTGCTAACATCAAATAACTATCATGTAAAATTCGCTAAAATCATGTTAAATGATCATATGAATTTAAATCATGGATCTAACTTGCATATATATATATATGGAATGACATAGAAATTACTGGTTTTAAGTAGCTAAATCAGATCCTATTGCGATTCATATGAAAATAAACTTACCATGATGTAGATCGAAGGAAAATCACTTGAAAATGGTGAAATTAAGATCATAGAACTCATATACTTGATTGAATCCATGTGAAAGATGCATATCACTCACCAATTCTCCAAAACAACTCAAAAACATTTAGATCTAGATCCGGACAGCGAAGAATTTGCTCTAAATTCTTCGGTTTGATGAACTCTCTCTTGAAATGGTGTAGATCTAGCTTCAAATAAGGTAGATCTTCGATTCTATAAGCTTTAATGGAGGAAAGGTGAGGAGAATGGAGAAATGGAGGAACTCTAGCTCTTCAAAATGAGAGAATGGAGAAAGTAAACTATTCTCCATGCCTCCTAACCCTTATTTATAGCCTCCACCAGCCCACTAATGGGCCTCTCCAAATCAGCCCATTATGGCATACTAAACCTAAACAGCCAACTGTAAAACCTTAAAACAACGATTCCTCCCAAACCGCTGAGCCAAATCTTTAATGTGACCACTCTACGGAAAGGGAATCTTCATTTCCTTTAAAATGGTACAGGTTTCAATACCTGATTCGATCCAAGTCAAAAGTTATTCCCTATATAAGAATGATAGGGGCAAAATGGTCACAAAAAATTGGTAAAAATTATGGACATGTCTCACATCCCCATAAACAACATAATAAAATATGAGAACGATCCAACCCTTAGGGAATAAAATAAAAATATTTTACGGACCTCCCATACGTATAATGGGGGTCGTTACAATTTACACTTGTTTCATTTATACCTTCACACCATCAATACATCAAAATTTTGTAATTAATACCTATGAACATTTTAAAAGTTTGTATCACTAAATTTTATATTTTACCCTAAATTCTATATTCTAAACAAAATATGAATATTTTTATGCAAAGTTGTATAAATATTCACATTACACTAGAGTTAAAGATTTTTTACTGCCTATATTTTAAAAATATAAATTACCAAGATTTGAAAATACACATTTTTTTCTTAGTTATTATTATTTTCAACAAATTTTCCACATATATACAATTTTTTTTTAATATTATTTTTAACTTTATTTTACTTTTATTGAAGCTTTTAACCTTTTCTTGGATTCCATCTCTAGCCAAACCCACCTTGTTTGGGATTTATGGCTTAATGGTTGTTGTTGTACACATCTTTTAACTGTGAAACTTTACAAAAATTCTCTTTTTCCCTTAAAACTCAACGTTTAAATTTCAAATTCAACAATTACCTTTATGTGATCCCAAACTATGTTTTATACAACTTTTACTCATAGTTCTCATAATATAATATTTATTCTTTTATTCTCTATTACCAAATCCATTTCTCCTATTTATCAAAATGCCTCAATTTAATCACTTTGGAATGATTAAATTCTACATTTCCCATAATCAAATCACAATATCCACCTTTTAAAATATTAACTCGAGCAATTAAGCTAAGAACAAATTCAATAATATATTCAACTTAATTACCCCACCAATATCTCATTTTAGCTATTGTAAATTATTGCAGGTATTCACCAAAAACCCGGACTATTACACAATACCACCAACATGATCACCAAGCCTCCAACTTGATTCACCATGGACCTCATGCCCATAGCCTTCAATGTGATGGACTGATACTAGTCCATAAGCTATGGACTGGTATTGGTCCATGTAATTAGCTTCTTTCTAGCTAAGTACTTCGGACCTCCAAAATGCTCTTCTCTTGTCGGTTCATTATTTAGAATATTTCTCCAGTTCACATGCTAAGCCCAATTCACCTCAAACCTGATCGATTGCCTTCTTGCACACCCAAGAGTCCATGCCAAAAATCTCATGGCTAGATAACACTTTTCCATGAGCCGGTGCCCGTCCATAAGCCATGTACCGGTATCGATCCATGCACACAACGTATTTTAGACCCAAATTTTGGCTATGACCGGCAAATGATTCTAGGAGGCTATGCCAAAATTTTGGAGGCAAATTCTTTCTTCCCCATGGACCAGTAGCGGTCCATAGGCCATGGACCAGTAGCGGTCCATAGGCCATGGACCAGTACTGGTCCATGTACTTAATATATTTCAACCCTAAATTTTCGTGGTCTCCTCTCGCTGCCTTCAGAGCCTAACCCACAAATTTTATGTGATTCCATCGAACTTTGATCCAGTTGCGCTCCAATCTTCATTCCAGATAAAATTTTAAACGATTCTAACACAACAAATCAAGTATAACACCCAAACAACGATTTCAACAATTCGAACAATATACATATGAAGCAACTATCATATTCAAGCACCAAATTCAAATAGAATACGAGGCAATCATTTATATGTATAGATTTAGTGTATATCTCTAATGAATCTAAACTTATCATCTTATTCTATTTTTTTACTATTAATATTATCGCTAAGGTTTCAAAACTAAAATGAGCATAAGGATCATGATTTGGTGTGATCAAACGTGTAAATATGATAAAAACGACTAATCTAAACATATGATGTAAAATAGCATGGTGAGAGATCTAAATCATTCATTAACTCTTCAAATCAATGAACCTATTAAGATCAATTTTAAAATGATCCGGGCAGCAGGAAAATGAATATAGATTCCCCTAAATGATGCAAAATGTGTAGGTCAATGAAGATGTAGTGTCTAGAATGTGTTTAGAGGAAATTATAAGGGATTTGAATGTGTTTTGAGGTTTTGGATGGAAGAACTAAAGAATCAAAGTTCTTGTGGCTGCCAAAAAAAATGAAGAAAAGATGTTAGCCTAATCTCTTTTGTCCATTAGCTACTAATTAAATCTGCCAGGAAGTCCTAAAATCTTAAAATTGGTGTATCTCCCTAACACCTTAACCAAATCGTTAATGTAATCACTCTATGGAATGACTAACTACTAAATGTTTCCAATGGCATAGGTTTGAGCATCCAATTCTGCACTGGTCAAAAGATACGATTGGAACAAGATACTCAGGGGTAAAATGGTCATAGAATGATCCGGCAAAAATTATAAAAGTGTAAAATATCCTAACTAACAATATATTAAAATATGCTAATGGTACGACCTCTTGTAAATTAAACAGAATTATTTTACGATACTCTGATATGTAAAAAACAAGTTGTTACATTCTCTTTTTTCAGGAATTTCACCCCTAAATCCTAAACTAGCACAAGAAAACACACTACCTCGCATGCCTATCGTCCATGAGCAATCAGCTTAACATGCAATCTAGAATCCAATAATTAATGCAAGTAATGTCCTAACCTATCATGCAGAACTCTAATAATATGAGATACGATTATACAAGTATATGAGAAAAATGGATTATAACATTTGAAGAGTTTGTGATACGTATCCCTTATACTCTCGTTCATATCTCATGTACAAACACCGTCATCCTCTCTCAACTATATCTATACTAGCTTAACTACCATCCTTCTAAGCTTCTTTGTATCGTTCTGTAGGATCCAAAGTGGCTTATGAGATCTCAAAACTTCTGGATCAACCTCTAAGAATTCGAGATGATTCGGTGCAATAGTAATACTCGAGTCGTGCATCAACTTCCATAGACAAGATGCATAAAACACATTGTGCACACCTATCATCATCAAGGGCAGATCCACTCTATATGCTAAATTCCTAATCCTCTCGATGATCGGAAATGATCCAACAAACCTAAGAGCTATACCCTTCTTTTCAAACTGAACCGCATTCCTAAAAGAAGAAACTTTAACAATTGCCATGTCACCAATTGAGAATTCCAAATATTGTCTTCTCTTATCTGTATAGATCTTATGACCATCCTGAGTTGCTTTCATTCACTAACTAATGATCTCTATCTTTTCTGAAGTCTATCGAATCTTCTCTGGGCAAAGTATTGTCTTCTCTCAATCTTCCCATCAACACGAAGGTGCAATACAAAGTCTACCATACAATGCTTCATAGGGTGCCATGTCGATACTCGCTTGATAACTTTTGTTATAAGCGAACTCTTCTTAATGGAGGTGATCGTCCCAAGATCCTCCAAAATCCAGAATATAAGATTTAAGGAGATCTTCCAAAACTCGATTCACCCTTCTAGTCTTACCATCTGTCTGAGGATAACAAGCTATGCCTAGATGTAGCTCGGTGCCTAATATCTCTTGCAGACTTCTCTAAAATCCAGTAGTAAACAGTATATTTCTATCACTTACTATTCCTTCTGAAACACCACGGAATCGAACAATTCATTTCATATACAATTCAGCCAACTTCGATGTCGTCCTAATAGTCTTAATAGGTACGAATCTCGTGCTTTTAGTCAAGCGATCCACTATAAACTAAATACAACCATAACTTGCCCTAGTCCATGGTAGTCCATCAATAAAGTTGGTTACTACCAAAATAAAGTTCATAGACAGCTGACGATGAAGGGGTAGTGGACCAACACAAGCATAAAAAATTCTTCTACCAGCAAAGGTTCAATACAAGAAAAAACCGACAGCATAAGGGAACAATCCAGAGTTCCACAACCGACACCATCATTGAAGTAAAGAGCTCAAAATCTATAAAAAGAAAAGGAATACCAACAGGGTGGATCCGACATGATGGGTAAGCAACGGGAGGTCACCCAAAATCGAAAGCCAAGAAAGAGAAAGACCAAGAATCCTACCAACCGGGACCTAGAAGGATGAAAGGGATGTCAGCATTAACCAGCTTAACACCGATACAACAGAGGGAGGAAGCATCAAAGATACGAAGTCCGAAGCATATAGGAATGATCCGGGAACCAGTTATCAAGACCACCATTAAATAATAATTGAGAGGTTACTCTAGTAAGTAGCTAACATAGCACCGTAAGTGTAACAACCCGCACCTCCATTCACGCAAGATATTGTCCCTAACTTAGCCACCGTATAGGTATGGGGTTTTGTCCCTAAAAAGGCCTCGACATTAGTAAGAGATGGGCTCTACTATATAAGTACCCACTTCACACAGGCTTCCACGATGTGGGACTTAAGCGTGTTACATTCTCCCCTCCTATAGAGCCCAACGTCCCCGCTGGCTCACAAACACCTCACCCAGGCGCTGTGGTCCACACAGGAGCCACAATTCCGGCTGGGTATTGGCTTTGATACCACTGTAACAACCCGCACCTCCGTTCACGCAAGATATTGTTCCCAACTTAGCCATCGTATAGGTGTGGGGTTTTGTTCCTCAAAAGGCATCGGCGCTAGTAAGAGATGGGCTCTACTATATAAGTACCCACTTTACACAGGCTTCCACGATGTAGGACTTAAGGGCGTTACAAGAGGTACAGAGTTCGATCATCGCCAACACCATATTTTAATGTAACACCCTTAAGTCCCATATCGTGGAAGCCTGTGTGAAGTGGGTACTTATATAGTAGAGCCCATCTCTTACTAACGTCGAGGCCTTTTGAGGAAAAAAAATCCATACCTATACGGTGGCTAAGTTGGGGATTATATCTTGTGTGAATGGAGGTGCGGGTTGTTACAGTAAGCAATCTCCAGGAAAGCTAGGATACACTTCAGGAATGTACCGAAAGGCAAGCCGAAACCCCAAAGAGGGACAAGCTATCCACACTAACATGCTTAGGGTCGATATCTACAAAGGTGGCGGACCCCGCAACCATTCACTTGAATAATAATTGTAAGCTCCTCAAAGTGTTAATAACAAGACCAGAAGTCCATATCTGGAAGCCTACATCTGAAGGCCAAGACCTTTCGAAAGCTACTCACACCGACAAGATTGGGATCAATACAAAGTAGATGGGCAAACAATCAAAAAGGAGTTCCACAGACCAGGGCCATCCGTCCGAGAGCCAGAACCGACACTTTAAAAAACAACAAGCAAAGCCAAAAGAATGGTTGAAAGCTAAAGCGCCCAGGATCAAAAGAAAAGTGGTCGACAAAGGATTCTGCTGGCCCAATAGCAAAAGGGGCCCCAATTTGTCTATAAATAAGACCCGGGGGGTCTCATTTTGGAGGCGATTTTCTCATTCTCATTCTTGTACTCTTTTTCCTTAGAATAAACCCTAATTTCTAAATCTAATTGGGGATTTCAGCTATAATCACTTGTGAAATCCACATCAAAGATCAATTAAGAGTAGATTAATAATTAGTATATTTCCTTATGAGTTTCTCGTGTAATTTCTTAGCTATTACCAGTGCAACATGTTATTTGCTTCATACATGTGTACAAGCTCTTACGAAGCATAAACCCTTCCGCAAAATCAGTGCGAAACCCTGTCCTATAAGCCATTTGGCCCTTATCGAGGGTCGTGCTTAGGGAACCCTTGTCCCAAGATAACTAGTGGTTCTTGAGTTGCATAAGTATGATGCTCACCCCATTGAGGGAAAGATAAATAATATTTTTTGCTCAAAACCTTGATATCTAGGAATCGGTGAACTAACTCAAACTCGTGAAAGCTAAATAAACCCATTTTCCCCTTAGGTACACTTCCATAGGCATATCTCCAGTACTGACGAAAAATATCGTAAATTTTTTGGCGCTAGAAGGAGGGATTGAACCTTTGATCTTTTGGTTAATAGCCACATATCTAACTAAGTCTAATGAAGATCCTTAGGAAAGGATTGTCTATACGACTTAGGGTATAGAAAACCTCCCAAGAATCGAAATAACCAAAGATTGTTTAATCCACAAAGGGATAAAAATCCTTGTCGACTAACTACTGTAGAATTCTTGAAGTGGTGATCATTTAGTTCTTCAATCAAGGCCAACTACGAGAATTTGTAAAATGATCAAATTAAGTCCAATAAAGATCTATAGGAAAAGGATTATCTATATGACTTAGGGTATATAAACCGTCCCAAAAATTGAAATAACCAAAGATGGGTTAATCCACAAAAGGATAACAATCCTTGTCACCATAAAATTGGCCACGGAAAGGCACCCCCTGCAGGGGATGGTGTGTAAGCCTTTCTTCACACCCATATCGGAAAGGGCCAGGTTAAAGCATCAAAAGCGTATGCCTCTGACCCACACTGAAAATGATCGTGACAGTGCATCTAATTAGCGTGCTATGCCGCTGCTCGTGGAAGAGTATGCCCTGCCTCTGTTATGAACTAAGCACGTCCTACCTCTGCTCGCAGAAGAGCACGTCCTACCTTTGTTTATGTTCTGCATTACCCACCGAAGGGAGCGCAAACCCCTATCATCTCCTACATAGTCAGGAAAGGGCACCCCTTAGAGGGGGTGGAGTGTAAGCCTCTATCACCGCCTAAGATAGCCAGGGTAAAGCATCAAAAGATTAAGCCTTACTTCCGCGTCTATAATAGCCTGGTTTAAACATCTAAGACCTTATCATCGCCTACAATGGTCAGGATAAGGCTCCTCTTGGAGGGAGGCCAGGTAAGTCCTAGGGCACTGCTTGTGGATAAGATAGCCAAGTGCACCGGACGCACAGGCCTAGAGAGTAGCCAACAAAACATGTACATCATCTACTTTGATGATAAAAGCCAGAGAGTGGCTCAAGAAGCACATACAACCTATGCTTCATAAATCAAACCCAAAAGAGGTAACGAAACATTAGTACAAGAAGCAGATTTCTGGCCTTTGATCTATTAAATATCGGATCTGGGTTAGTTCGGGACTTCTATTAAATACCCAAATCTGGGATGATTTAAATCACGAGTATTACCAGAGGATGATTTCCAGTCCTATCTTAACGCCTGAATCTGGGTAAGTTTGGATCATAACTAATGACTGGCAGTGAGTTCCTGGTCCTATTTAAATACCCGAATCTAGGTCGGTTAATTATTTCAATCATAGCCAAAGAAGGATATTTGGTTCTCTTAACAACCAGAATCTAGGTTGTTTCCAAACTTCTATTACTACCAAAAGCTTATTTCTGATCTTACACCCCAATCAAGGAGATGGACATAAGCCTTACTGCTACCAGAAGAAGAGCACCTGGTCCCCCTTCCTTAATAACATAATCTAGGATACTGGACTCAAATTCTTAGTTCCTAAGGAAGGAATCAACTGCCAATGTCCAAAGACAATAGCATCGCTCTGCTACTTATAAACCTTCAAACTATGGTTGCAATCTTTCACCTCAATCAATAAAGTTTCTCAAACTCTTTACATTCAACTTGTTGTTATTCGTGAAAAACATTGGTAAAATTAAACATCAAGTGAATATACAACCCATTTATACGTTAATTTACAATGTAATATTATTAGTTATTCAAAAGAAAGTCGAGCAAATTCTCCTAAAGCTCCTTGCCCTCAAACAAAAGGGAAGTGTTAACATGACGAATCATGTAACACCCCACATCCGTTAAGGTCACTCACAAAAGGAATGCCTTAACTTCAATGGAGCATTATGGGTACTGGAACAGAAATATTACAAGATAGACATATATAAAACAGCGGAAAGTAAAGTAGAAGTACTTCAAATCATTTATTAAATATAATTGTTTACAATAAAACCCATCAACTTCCAATACCCAAATACATAGCTAAAATATCTGTCTTGCTCAAAAACAAAGAAGCATAAAAATAAATTATAGTATTCCCCACTAAAGCAAAGCAAGCCATAGCCAAGAGAAATCCAAGCCTTCATGAAAGAGCCTTGGAGCTTGGTAAGATCCGAACTAAGCTGTATTCCCACCCTGTGAACCGGGGGGGAACGGAAGAAAAAGAGGCGAAACAAAACGGGTCAGTCATAAAGACTGAGTAAGTCCTAGTGACTTTCAGCATAGAAACAGGTGAAGATAATATGGCATGAATAAACTGAAAGTAAACATAAGCATGATGACAAGATAAGCTACAGGCACGATAAATCAATTATAACATCGCAAGGTTTCTAAGCTTCACCATTAAAATGATATCTATTTTCTCTGCACCACCTAACTAGTGTCCTAACTAGTAATCTATATAAAATGATCATATGAAAACGTGATCCCAATCCCCGAAATTGTGGTTGTTTTCAGGTGTTACCTAGATCCAATCTAGGGTTTTCTATTGAGCGCTTCCTAGATTCAACCAGGGTTTTCGTGATCTAGGTCCAACTAGGGTTTATGCTACTTATTGAATGCTTCTCGGATTTAGGGTTTATGCCACCTAGGTCCAACCTAGGGATTATGCTACCTATTGAACGCTTCTCGGATTTAGGGTTTATGCCACCTTGGTCCAACCTAGGGATTATGCTACCTATTGAACGCTTCTTGGATTTAGGGTTTATGCCACCTAGGTCCAACCTAGGGATTATGCTACCTATGTGTGTCATACGACCCCCAATGATTGTAGATACCTATGCTGGTCCCACCATGGGGTGTATCAAGACCCATGGTGGCGGCCCGACACAATTCTAGAATACATAGGTTATACTACTGGTGCCCCAGTGCCTTGTTTGTCTGCTCTGGAGTGTGTGCACGCCCGCACCCCGTTAGAACCCACTCTGTGCACCCATCGCCGTCGCCTTTTGACCGCTTACAATCAGCCCAGTAATCGCGCCACATCCTGCCTAGTTGCAGGGTACCATGATACCTAATTGGGTTACTGCTGAAATGGGTCCCCGTTACTAGGGTTTCCTACTGGTTAAGTTTGTGGGCCTATATATACAGATATTACCCACCTTTCTGTGGTGTACTTAACTCACTGATTCAAGCATGCTTATTAATGGTTAATTTTGTGGGCCTATATTTACTAATATTACCCACCAACCCGATATGTACTTAACCCTCTCCATCCATCACGTTAAGTTGGTTAAGTGTTTTCTCTTGTTTTACTTAACCCTACCACACATCATGTTATATCGGTTAAGTGTTATTCTTTGTGTTACATAACCCTACCGCAAGCCTTGTTATACTAGCTAAGTGTTTTCTCTTGTGTTAACTTAACCCCACCGCTTGTCACGTTATATTGGTTAAGTGTACGTTGACTTAGCCCACCTACTTATCACATTGTGACGATTAAGTGTTACCCTCTATTGTTACTTAACCTTACCACGCATCACGTTATATTGGTTAAATGCATGTTAACTTAACCCCATCCACTAGTCATATTATAATGGTTAAGTGTTACCCTCGTGTCTTTACTTAACCCTACCATGCATCAGGTTATATCGATTGGGTGTTATCAACCCATTCAAGTTAAACCAACCCAACCGCTGGTCATGTTATAATGGTTAAGTGTCATTAGCCTAGTCATATTACTTAATCCACCCATTGGTTAACATGTTATGTGTAATAACCCGGAAATTCTGGGCGAGTTTAAAATTTTTATTTTGGCAATTTTAGCGAATTTTGATTATTTAAAATGAATTATTTTAAATAATATCGACGAGAAATTTATTTAGAATAGAATTCGAACGTATATATTATATACGCCGTCGTTAGAATATAAATAATTATATATAATTATAAATAGAATTGAAAATGGCGCGGTAGTTCGATAATTTGATTTCAAACTTCAGTTGAATGTACCGGGTGCAAAACAATCCGGATTTTAGTGAAACCAAAAATGATAGGATCTAATTGATAATATCTTTCTATCGAATCCGAATAATCAAATTTTCATAGCGGGAATCAAAAGATATGTCCAGTTGAAAATTCTGAATAGTCGCTATGGAATTCAGGCCCTTAAAAATGGACATTTTGCAAATGACCTCGGATTTCGACGAAACCAGTTTTGTTGGGTCCGTGATGTTAAATTATTGCTAGGTTTCAAATTTCATAATTTTTCGAATCAATGTGTGAGCGTGGCAAAGGAAAATGCGTTTGACCAGTTTCAATTGATTTTAATCGACTGGAAATTGGCCATTTTTCAAACGGTCTCAGAATTCGACGAAATTAGTTTTGTTAGGACCGTATCGTCAATACGAAGCTAGAAAATATTTTTATGGAATTTATAGAGTTAGTATGTGGCCCTGGTAATTTGAAAGGTACGTTTAAAACTCAATATAGTGATTTAAATGTAAATTCAACGGAAACTAATTGAAACGATCGAATCAGCTTACGATACATATCCCATTGTGTTCGGAATGGGGGTGAAACGCTATGGACGACAGGCGGTGGACCTCGTTTTGAGGTCGTATGTAAAAGTCAACTTTTTGAATAAATTTTTTTTAAATTAATTAAATAAAAAAAACCCTTTCCTTATCTCTGGCCCCCCCCTTTATCGTTCATTCGCGAATAAGAAAATCGAAAAAAAAAAAAAACCCTCCGCTTCGCCAACTCCTCCTGCTGCCGACATCGACGCCGTCCCCCTCGAAGCCATCGCTCCCCCCCCCCTTCGCAGATTACAGTAAGCATTTAATCTTATTTTTATTTTTATTTTAATACTGTAAATTTTGTTTTTTATTATTTCTGAAAAACTAATTTATTTTTATGTATTTAAATAAGAATAAAAACTGATTTTGTTTAATGTTAAAAACTGATTTTGAAAAATGATTTTTAAAAATGATTTTAAAACTGATTTTTGAAAAGTTTAAAAACTAACTTTTGAAAAGATTTAAACTTTATAAGTTAAAAGATTATATTTTTATAATATGATAAAAATGATATTTTTATCATATAAAGATGACATTTTGAGTCACGAAGATCAGAAATTATATATGGGTATATATTGTTTCAAAAGGAGGATTTTCTATATAAAAGAAACATTGTTTTAAAAGGAGAAAATATACATGTGTTTTGAAAGAAAATTATATTTTGTTTTAGAAAGCAAAATATAATGATAAGATTTTTTAGTAAAATAAAAATTCGATTTTTATATATTGAACTTTGAAATAAAAATTCGATTTTTATATATGGAATAGCGAAGTAAAAATTCGATTTTTACATATGTAGTGAAAGCGGACAACGAAGGTGACAAAAAGGCGGGAACGACGAAGATTTCTATCAATGAAGTGCCGTGGAGCTAGGATAGCTATAAGTGAGAATTTCTCACCTTTCAATTTATTTTTCTAGTTATATATACATATACTAGGATGCAGACGGTGCTTAGTAGCACCCGACACAATCGTCCACAGACCATGGACTTGTTTGTTTGGTTGCATAGATTAGTTGGATTATTTGTTTGAATTGAATTGTTTGGTGAGATGAAATTGATTTGATTGATGTGTGAATGGCGTGGGCCTTCACTAGACCGGGGACAAGGCTAGGCCTCGTCCTGTTTCTAGTATCGTGCCGTTATGCCGCCGAAATTTTCTAAAATATGTTAGAAAAATAAAAATATCATTTTATTTAAAGAATGAACTGAATAGAAATTCATATGTTGAAATAAAATGTTTTGTCGTTAAAAATATAATTTTTAACGTGAAGTGAATAAAATAAAATATTCATTTATAAACCGGACGGTTTGTTTATGTACACCTATTTGAATGACATTGATTGGGACGATAAATTTTACACATCGTCCAACTGCACAAATAAAATATTTGTTGATTGTTTGAAACCCCACACGGGTGTTGGGATGAAATTTGAAATTCACTCATCCCGATTGATTAAATATGTCGATCGATTGATTGACAGGCTGTTATAAGCGTCGAATATCTATATTTGATGCTTAGGCAGTGTAGTGCACTTTGGTTGATGGTTGATTATTTTTCAATGCTATTATATACATGTGTTGTGTGGAAATCCATATAATTAATTTTATATGGTAATTGATTGGGTCTCATTCCAATTTGAAAAATAAAGAATATTATAAAATAAAAGTTCATGTGTTGACAGTACTCATTCATTGAGATTGGTCATGTGTTGAACGAAATATTTTGATAATAACAACTATTTTGGAAAAAGAAATATTTGAAATAGAATATTTGAAAATAGGAATTTATGAAGTCGTGTTGATTAGATTAACGTCATTTTGACGTGAACGATATTTATATCAATTTTAAAACGATTTCGAAATGAATTGAATTGAAAACGATTTCGAAATGAAATGAATTGAAAACGATTTCGAAATAAAATGAATTGAAAACGATTTCGAAATGAAGTGAATTGAAAACGATTTCGAAATGAAATGAATTGAAAACGATTTCGAAATGAATTGAATTGAAAACGAATTCAAATTGAATTGAAATTTGAATTGAATAGAAATGAATTTTAAAACGAATTTATAAAGAAGAATTCAATTTTGCTTTGGATTGAAATGGAAGTTGAAGTTGCTTTTGAAACGAATTTTAAAACTATTTATATAATTCGTTTTAAATAGAAATCGACGAAATATATATTATATATATTATATATATAATATAATGGCCTGAATAGAACGCGCCGCGCCGCGGTAGTTCGTGAATTTCGACCATTGATTTCAAACGGACATTACGGGAGATCCGACCGTCGGATTCTCCTAAAACCGGAACCGTTGGGTTCGTATCGAAAAGAGCTTTCTAACGAATATTAGAAATTTGAAATCTAACGGTTGGATTTGGAATTATGTCCAAATCAAATTCGAAAAAGGTCGCTGTAAGTGCAGTTCGATGGCCATTGATGGAAATCGACTGTACGGGCCTTGATAAAATTATTAAAAATAGTAATAATTTGTATAAAATCATAAGAAATGATTTGTGAAGAATTGGGATGAAAAACTCCCTATTTGAAAAGATAAAAATAGATTTTTATCGAAATGAACTAGTTTTGAACTAGAATTATAATTCTATTTATTTTTAAATAAATAAATTGAATTTGAAAAGGGTTTTGAAAATAACCAAAATTTCCAATGATTGCATTGGAGTGGATTTGAATCGAAATTGTCTTTGGAATATTTCGATGTTGGATTTCGGGATTATACGGATGTTGTTACGGAAATTTGAAAGATATATATTTATATCGTTATTTCCAATACGACATTTGTTAATCGTAGAATTTGATATTGAATATAAGCCGATATATTTTCTATTCAGAGCCTTATATTGAATATCAAATGTGATTTGGGTTTGTCGTGAATGGTGTCTTCACTAACACTGTTCTTGAACCCAGTTGAGAAAAGATTAAATCTTTTTATTTAGATTTAATGAAGTGTACCAATTAAATAATATTTAATTGGAATTGAATTGATATTGATTTTTGGGTTTATCGTGAACAGTGTTTTAAATAACACTTGTTCTTTAACCCGATAATTAATGAATGTGATTTGGGTTTGTCGTGAATGGTGTCTTCACTAACACTGTTCTTGAACCCAGTTGAGAAAAGATTAAATCTTTTTATTTAGATTTAATGAAGTGTACCAATTAAATAATATTTAATTGGAATTGAATTGATATTGATTTTTGGGTTTATCGTGAACAGTGTTTTAAATAACACTTGTTCTTTAACCCGATAATTAATGAATGTGATTTGGGTTTGTCGTGAATGGTGTCTTCACTAACACTGTTCTTGAACCCAGTTGAGAAAAGATTAAATCTTTTTATTTAGATTTAATGAAGTGTACCAATTAAATAATATTTAATTGGAATTGAATTGGTATTGATTTTTGGGTTTATCGTGAACAGTGTTTTTAAATAGCACTCGTTCTTTAACCCGATAATTAATGAATGGGATTTTGGGTTTATCGTGAACCGTGTTTTAAATGACACTGATTCTTTAACCCAGTCGAAGATTAAAACTAAGTGGAGTTTTAATGAATCTTTAATTAGATTGAAATGATCGAAAATGGAGTATCACCAGTTTTGCTCCAGGCGATAGTTAAATCTTTAATTAGATTTGAACGTGAAATGGTAATTGAATTTACCGATAACACTGTGGTGTTAGATATGAAGTATTACCAGTTTTACTTCATGGGATGAATAGGTTGGGATTGGGAAATTAAAACAAATGATTACTTCGGTAAGGTTCGCTAATCCCAACTAGTTTGAATTGATATTCAAAAGTAGATTAAAGAATAAATTCAAGAATTTATCTTTGATAAAATTAATGGGAACCTTTCCCTATGAATGTGAAATTTAGAAACTAACTGTCGGTTAGCTAAGCAGAAGGGTTTCCTGGATATTGATCTGATGTTGGTTTCGGCCTTCGGGGTTAATGTTTGGGAAATTATTCTCTTGATTAATTTACGGTTAGTGACTAATGAATTGGAATGAGGCGTATGTTGTGTTTGTGTAACACTTTTATAATATATACGCAAGTTATTCGGAAAGACCGGGTTTATCCCATTCTGAATAACTGATACGACGATAAGTCGAAGATGAAGACGATGGTCGAAGACCGGAGGTCTTCACGTCGTTTGGGTGATAACTGATGATCTTGATTGGGCTGTACACCCAAGAAGATGGAAACAGTTAGTGATCGTCCAGACGTACTTGGAGATCGATGGATATGCGGGGTACTAGGTGCCTCCGGCTTCGTTCAGACCCAGAACGGACTTGTAAATGGACTGTGTGTCTGACATCGGATTTCATTCTGTGTGACTGATATCGGTTGCATAGGATGGTTTGCCTGTGTGGCATGCTAAGATGCAAATGATCAAGGCTTCTGTTGAAAAGCAAAGTCTTGTGGTGATGATCAAAGCAAGGCCTTTGTGGCGTAGCTTTGTGTAACGTTTACTTCGCGAGTTTCACACCCGGTATGAACCAAAAACGGGAGACGGACCTCAGGGAGGGCATGCGTTTCCTTCTAGCTAAAAAGTGGCGTCAGTGGTTTTACACGCCCTGACGAGTTTGACTTATGTGGTTGTTGCTGTTGCGAGGCGCCTCGGTTTGATCGGACGATCCGGGTCCGATGGAGTCATTTAGTTGGCTCACCTACGCCCCAAAGGGCGGGGAAACGCAGTGTTCAGGATTTCGTCTAATCCACATCGGTGGACCGGCCCTGTCGCTCCAAGGGACGATGCGTTCTGTTCCTGAGACACGGGCTAGAGCGTCTCGAATCGGTTGAGGACTATCTTTTGCCTCGGTTCATAGACGGAAATCCAATTTCCAAATACGTGACTTTGCGGTTTTATATGTAAACCTATATATGGCGACATAGTGGCATGGGACGCTCATGCCGCCTATGATTGATACTTATGATTTGAAGTTGTTTTATACACTATGCACTTATTATAGTATCAAATGATTTGTTTTAAACGTATCAAGCATTCTTTGGCTGTTATAAGGGAAAACCCTATCCCCCGGCTTGCGTTGCATTGTGTGATAGGACCTGGGTCTTATAACAGCTTCATTTTTCTTTATTTAGCATTGCGTTGTTTGTTTTATGCACTGGTATTCTTGGGAGAAAACCCGTTCCGTGTTATACGGCGTGGTCCCTTGATTTACCTAACATTAAAAATAAAGATTAATAACCGTTTTAGTTCTCACACCAGTCACATGACTGACCTGGAGTTTATTGTTTTAACCTAAACTCTGGGTGCCCTTATTTTCGACACGGGCAGCTAGTAGTTTTGGTTTTGTAGATTTATATTCATAGGATCCTGGTTTACAGCTGGAACGATATCCGGAAAGCTTTGTATCCGTATATCTCATTCTAGTTGTGTATTGTATTATTTTCCGCTGCTATGTATTTAAATGTAATTTAAATCTCTGATATTTCTGTGTAATATTCTTTTATACTCTGTATATTCTTGTAATCTGATGCACTATTGTAATATACGGTGAAATGTTCTTTTATATGCGTTTCTGTTGTGGTTTGTTCTCGAACTATCCGTCGCTTTCCTTTACGGGGAAGTTACGGGTCTTTACACGTGGTATCAGAGCTTTGGTTTACAAAGCTCAGAGAACAGGGCACATTAGAACCATACGAAAGAATTCATCAGATATTGGATTAGTAATATCCAATTAGAATGACCCGTTAGAGATAGGATCAGTATTATCCTAGAACGAGTGTGAAGAGTATATTTTTAAAAGTGAAAACAAATTTTGTTTTGAAAATTTAAATCAATTATTCGTATTTGATTATCTATTTATATTGATGTGGACAATCCAGTATATATAGATTTTGCGTATACGTCTGATCCGCGTGTATTCGAAATTTTAATATACTGGATAGATATAGAATCACACTCTAGTCGCCCGGAGATGATTCAGATGATGAGGCATCATCATCAGTGTTTATATTCGAGCGACGAAAGTGAGATTTCTATATATTTCCTATTGGCTGGTGTGAGAACCAAAACTAATATAGTTAGAATACATTGTTGTGATTTGGCATCAAAACATGATTTTTTGTATATGTATCAAAATTATCAATTTGAAACTCTAATTCACTAATTGATTGATGTTTGTGTTGTTTGTTTATTTGTTTGCTAATTTTGAACCATTATGCCTAATAGCATCAAATATTGAGTTGTATTGAAAATTGGTCGCTTTTACTTGCATATGCATATATATCATTGAACAGGTCATAGCAAGGAGGCTAGAGCCAGAGAATAAAATTTGTTTGCCCGACAAATAGGTACATGTTTACTACATAATTTCCTGTTTTGTTTGGGTGATGATGATTTTGTGAGCCTATTGGCTAGCCGCTTGGCTTTTTCTTTTTCTTTTTGAGATCTGAAGGACCGGGGAAGCTATTTGAAATTCCCCGATGCTCCCATTGCAGGGGAGGTTATGGCGAAATTTTTCGAAAATTTAGGGTGTTAGCCAAATTTTTGAAATTTTGAAAATTCTCAGAAACTAAAGAGTTGGAGAAGGGAAGCCAGATCGAACGTAGAGCTGAATAATCAAACCACTTTCGACTTTGTTCCTTTTCGGGGACGAAAAGTTTTAAGTGGGGGAGATTGTAATAACCCGGAAATTCTGGGCCAGTTTAAAATTTTTATTTTGGCAATTTTAGCGAATTTTGATTATTTAAAATGAATTATTTTAAATAATATCGACGAGAAATTTATTTAGAATAGAATTCGAACGTATATATTATATACGCCGTCGTTAGAATATAAATAATTATATATAATTATAAATAGAATTGAAAATGGCGCGGTAGTTCGATAATTTGATTTCAAACTTCAGTTGAATGTACCGGGTGCAAAACAATCCGGATTTTAGTGAAACCAAAAATGATAGGATCTAATTGATAATATCTTTCTATCGAATCCGAATAATCAAATTTTCATAGCGGGAATCAAAAGATATGTCCAGTTGAAAATTCTGAATAGTCGCTATGGAATTCAGGCCCTTAAAAATGGACATTTTGCAAATGACCTCGGATTTCGACGAAACCAGTTTTGTTGGGTCCGTGATGTTAAATTATTGCTAGGTTTCAAATTTCATAATTTTTCGAATCAATGTGTGAGCGTGGCAAAGGAAAATGCGTTTGACCAGTTTCAATTGATTTTAATCGACTGGAAATTGGCTATTTTTCAAACGGTCTCAGAATTCGACGAAATTAGTTTTGTTAGGACCGTATCGTCAATACGAAGCTAGAAAATATTTTTATGGAATTTATAGAGTTAGTATGTGGCCCTGGTAATTTGAAAGGTACGTTTAAAACTCAATATAGTGATTTAAATGTAAATTCAACGGAAACTAATTGAAACGATCGAATCAGCTTACGATACATATCCCATTGTGTTCGGAATGGGGGTGAAACGCTATGGACGACAGGCGGTGGACCTCGTTTCGAGGTCGTATGTAAAAGTCAACTTTTTGAATAAAAAAATTTTAAATTAATTAAATAAAAAAAAACCCTTTCCTTATCTCTGCCCCCCCCCCTTTATCGTTCATTCGCGAATAAGAAAATCGAAATAAAAAAAAAAAAAAAAACCCTCCGCTTCGCCAACTCCTCCTGCTGCCGACATCGACGCCGTCCCCCTCGAAGCCATCGCTCCCCCCCCCCCCTTCGCAGATTACAGTAAGCATTTAATCTTATTTTTATTTTTATTTTAATACTGTAAATTTTGTTTTTTATTATTTCTGAAAAACTAATTTATTTTTATGTATTTAAATAAGAATAAAAACTGATTTTGTTTAATGTTAAAAACTGATTTTGAAAAATGATTTTTAAAAATGATTTTAAAACTGATTTTTGAAAAGTTTAAAAACTAACTTTTGAAAAGATTTAAACTTTATAAGTTAAAAGATTATATTTTTATAATATGATAAAAATGATATTTTTATCATATAAAGATGACATTTTGAGTCACGAAGATCAGAAATTATATATGGGTATATATTGTTTCAAAAGGAGGATTTTCTATATAAAAGAAACATTGTTTTAAAAGGAGAAAATATACATGTGTTTTGAAAGAAAATTATATTTTGTTTTAGAAAGCAAAATATAATGATAAGATTTTTTAGTAAAATAAAAATTCGATTTTTATATATTGAACTTTGAAATAAAAATTCGATTTTTATATATGGAATAGCGAAGTAAAAATTCGATTTTTACATATGTAGTGAAAGCGGACAACGAAGGTGACAAAAAGGCGGGAACGACGAAGATTTCTATCAATGAAGTGCCGTGGAGCTAGGATAGCTATAAGTGAGAATTTCTCACCTTTCAATTTATTTTTCTAGTTATATATACATATACTAGGATGCAGACGGTGCTTAGTAGCACCCGACACAATCGTCCACAGACCATGGACTTGTTTGTTTGGTTGCATAGATTAGTTGGATTATTTGTTTGAATTGAATTGTTTGGTGAGATGAAATTGATTTGATTGATGTGTGAATGGCGTGGGCCTTCACTAGACCGGGGACAAGGCTAGGCCTCGTCCCGTTTCTAGTATCGTGCCGTTATGCCGCCGAAATTTTCTAAAATATGTTAGAAAAATAAAAATATCATTTTATTTAAAGAATGAACTGAATAGAAATTCATATGTTGAAATAAAATGTTTTGTCGTTAAAAATATAATTTTTAACGTGAAGTGAATAAAATAAAATATTCATTTATAAACCGGACGGTTTGTTTATGTACACCTATTTGAATGACATTGATTGGGACGATAAATTTTACACATCGTCCAACTGCACAAATAAAATATTTGTTGATTGTTTGAAACCCCACACGGGTGTTGGGATGAAATTTGAAATTCACTCATCCCGATTGATTAAATATGTCGATCGATTGATTGACAGACTGTTATAAGCGTCGAATATCTATATTTGATGCTTAGGCAGTGTAGTGCACTTTGGTTGATGGTTGATTATTTTTCAATGCTATTATATACATGTGTTGTATGGAAATCCATATAATTAATTTTATATGGTAATTGATTGGGCCTCATTCCAATTTGAAAAATAAAGAATATTATAAAATAAAAGTTCATGTGTTGACAGTACTCATTCATTGAGATTGGTCATGTGTTGAACGAAATATTTTGATAATAACAACTATTTTGGAAAAAGAAATATTTGAAATAGAATATTTGAAAATAGGAATTTATGAAGCCGTGTTGATTAGATTAACGTCATTTTGACGTGAACGATATTTATATCAATTTTAAAACGATTTCGAAATGAATTGAATTGAAAACGATTTCGAAATGAAATGAATTGAAAACGATTTCGAAATAAAATGAATTGAAAACGATTTCGAAATGAAATGAATTGAAAACGATTTCGAAATGAAATGAATTGAAAACGATTTCGAAATGAATTGAATTGAAAACGAATTCAAATTGAATTGAAATTTGAATTGAATAGAAATGAATTTTAAAACGAATTTATAAAGAAGAATTCAATTTTGCTTTGGATTGAAATGGAAGTTGAAGTTGCTTTTGAAACGAATTTTAAAACTATTTATATAATTCGTTTTAAATAGAAATCGACGAAATATATATTATATATATTATATATATAATATAATGGCCTGAATAGAACGCGCCGCGCCGCGGTAGTTCGTGAATTTCGACCATTGATTTCAAACGGACATTACGGGAGATCCGACCGTCGGATTCTCCTAAAACCGGAACCGTTGGGTTCGTATCGAAAAGAGCTTTCTAACGAATATTAGAAATTTGAAATCTAACGGTTGGATTTGGAATTATGTCCAAATCAAATTCGAAAAAGGTCGCTGTAAGTGCAGTTCGATGGCCATTGATGGAAATCGACTGTACGGGCCTTGATAAAATTATTAAAAATAGTAATAATTTGTATAAAATCATAAGAAATGATTTGTGAAGAATTGGGATGAAAAACTCCCTATTTGAAAAGATAAAAATAGATTTTTATCGAAATGAACTAGTTTTGAACTAGAATTATAATTCTATTTATTTTTAAATAAATAAATTGAATTTGAAAAGGGTTTTGAAAATAACCAAAATTTCCAATGATTGCATTGGAGTGGATTTGAATCGAAATTGTCTTCGGAATATTTCGATGTTGGATTTCGGGATTATACGGATGTTGTTACGGAAATTTGAAAGATATATATTTATATCGTTATTTCCAATACGACATTTGTTAATCGTAGAATTTGATATTGAATATAAGCCGATATATTTTCTATTCAGAGCCTTATATTGAATATCAAATGTGATTTGGGTTTGTCGTGAATGGTGTCTTCACTAACACTGTTCTTGAACCCAGTTGAGAAAAGATTAAATCTTTTTATTTAGATTTAATGAAGTGTACCAATTAAATAATATTTAATTGGAATTGAATTGATATTGATTTTTGGGTTTATCGTGAACAGTGTTTTAAATAACACTTGTTCTTTAACCCGATAATTAATGAATGTGATTTGGGTTTGTCGTGAATGGTGTCTTCACTAACACTGTTCTTGAACCCAGTTGAGAAAAGATTAAATCTTTTTATTTAGATTTAATGAAGTGTACCAATTAAATAATATTTAATTGGAATTGAATTGATATTGATTTTTGGGTTTATCGTGAACAGTGTTTTAAATAACACTTGTTCTTTAACCCGATAATTAATGAATGTGATTTGGGTTTGTCGTGAATGGTGTCTTCACTAACACTGTTCTTGAACCCAGTTGAGAAAAGATTAAATCTTTTTATTTAGATTTAATGAAGTGTACCAATTAAATAATATTTAATTGGAATTGAATTGGTATTGATTTTTGGGTTTATCGTGAACAGTGTTTTTAAATAGCACTCGTTCTTTAACCCGATAATTAATGAATGGGATTTTGGGTTTATCGTGAACCGTGTTTTAAATGACACTGATTCTTTAACCCAGTCGAAGATTAAAACTAAGTGGAGTTTTAATGAATCTTTAATTAGATTGAAATGATCGAAAATGGAGTATCACCAGTTTTGCTCCAGGCGATAGTTAAATCTTTAATTAGATTTGAACGTGAAATGGTAATTGAATTTACCGATAACACTGTGGTGTTAGATATGAAGTATTACCAGTTTTACTTCATGGGATGAATAGGTTGGGATTGGGAAATTAAAACAAATGATTACTTCGGTAAGGTTCGCTAATCCCGACTAGTTTGAATTGATATTCAAAAGTAGATTAAAGAATAAATTCAAGAATTTATCTTTGATAAAATTAATGGGAACCTTTCCCTATGAATGTGAAATTTAGAAACTAACTGTCGGTTAGCTAAGCAGAAGGGTTTCCTGGATATTGATCTGATGTTGGTTTCGGCCTTCGGGGTTAATGTTTGGGAAATTATTCTCTTGATTAATTTACGGTTAGTGACTAATGAATTGGAATGAGGCGTATGTTGTGTTTGTGTAACACTTTTATAATATATACGCAAGTTATTCGGAAAGACCGGGTTTATCCCATTCTGAATAACTGATACGACGATAAGTCGAAGATGAAGACGATGGTCGAAGACCGGAGGTCTTCACGTCGTTTGGGTGATAACTGATGATCTTGATTGGGCTGTACACCCAAGAAGATGGAAACAGTTAGTGATCGTCCAGACGTACTTGGAGATCGATGGATATGCGGTGTACTAGGTGCCTCCGGCTTCGTTCAGACCCAGAACGGACTTGTAAATGGACTGTGTGTCTGACATCGGATTTCATTCTGTGTGACTGATATCGGTTGCATAGGATGGTTTGCCTGTGTGGCATGCTAAGATGCAAATGATCAAGGCTTCTGTTGAAAAGCAAAGTCTTGTGGTGATGATCAAAGCAAGGCCTTTGTGGCGTAGCTTTGTGTAACGTTTACTTCGCGAGTTTCACACCCGGTATGAACCAAAAACGGGAGACGGACCTCAGGGAGGGCATGCGTTTCCTTCTAGCTAAAAAGTGGCGTCAGTGGTTTTACACGCCCTGACGAGTTTGACTTATGTGGTTGTTGCTGTTGCGAGGCGCCTCGGTTTGATCGGACGATCCGGGTCCGATGGAGTCATTTAGTTGGCTCACCTACGCCCCAAAGGGCGGGGAAACGCAGTGTTCAGGATTTCGTCTAATCCACATCGGTGGACCGGCCCTGTCGCTCCAAGGGACGATGCGTTCTGTTCCTGAGACACGGGCTAGAGCGTCTCGAATCGGTTGAGGACTATCTTTTGCCTCGGTTCATAGACGGAAATCCAATTTCCAAATACGTGACTTTGCGGTTTTATATGTAAACCTATATATGGCGACATAGTGGCATGGGACGCTCATGCCGCCTATGATTGATACTTATGATTTGAAGTTGTTTTATACACTATGCACTTATTATAGTATCAAATGATTTGTTTTAAACGTATCAAGCATTCTTTGGCTGTTATAAGGGAAAACCCTATCCCCCGGCTTGCGTTGCATTGTGTGATAGGACCTGGGTCTTATAACAGCTTCATTTTTCTTTATTTAGCATTGCGCTGTTTGTTTTATGCACTGGTATTCTTGGGAGAAAACCCGTTCCGTGTTATACGGCGTGGTCCCTTGATTTACCTAACATTAAAAATAAAGATTAATAACCGTTTTAGTTCTCACACCAGTCACATGACTGACCTGGAGTTTATTGTTTTAACCTAAACTCTGGGTGCCCTTATTTTCGACACAGGCAGCTAGTAGTTTTGGTTTTGCAGATTTATATTCATAGGATCCTGGTTTACAGCTGGAACGATATCCGGAAAGCTTTGTATCCGTATATCTCATTCTAGTTGTGTATTGTATTATTTTCCGCTGCTATGTATTTAAATGTAATTTAAATCTCTGATATTTCTGTGTAATATTCTTTTATACTCTGTATATTCTTGTAATCTGATGCACTATTGTAATATACGGTGAAATGTTCTTTTATATGCGTTTCTGTTGTGGTTTGTTCTCGAACTATCTGTCGCTTTCCTTTACGGGGAAGTTACGGGTCTTTACACGATGTTGGTTAAGCGTTCTTAGTTTTAACTTATTCATTAAAGCACCAACCACTCACATTAGACAGGTATCGTTGCGGTTACTGGACAGCTGTTTGGTTCCGGGAAGGTTTACATCGCAACTCAGTCTAACCTCGGGTCCTTATTGCGCTCAATGCCTTAACCTCCCACATTGGATAGGTATTGTTGTGATTACTGGACAGCCGGGCGGGTCCGGGCAGGTTTACATCACAACTCAATCCAACCTCGGGTTAAGCATTTCATATTTTTTAAATTTACATATTTGTTCTTTATATGTAAATGTGCTAACAATTTAATGTTAGGGCCCATTTTCCAAGTTCATAATTCACGTTTTTGCCCTAAAACGTATTCCCATATTATTATCATAATTTACTATAAAGTTATGCCAAGTTATGGCCTTTTATTTACAAAACATGCCAACTACCCAAAACCCAACTTAGGCGCGTTCATATTAAACTTTCTCCAAGTCATAAATTATCATATATGTTTCTATTCCAAAATTTTACATAATTAACATATGCCCAAGTTCTAGATTACATGTCAGTTTTACATATGCCCAATTCATACCAAATTTACATATGTTTAATTCATGTCGTTTTACATATATGTCAATTTTATGCCTTTTTACCCATATCAAGTTCTAGCCAAAATTACATGTATTAAGTTTTATACCCAATAAGCCCAAATCATGGTTCATGATGCAGTTATCCCAAACTATAATCTTTTTATTAAATACATGTCAGTTGCCCAAGTTCATAATACATGTTTATGCCAATTATCAAGTTTACAATCACTTTCATGATCAAATTCTCAATTCTACATATGCCTAATTAACATAAGCCCAATCTTTTGATTTAAGCTTACATAGTCCCAAACTCGTGATTTAATTTACATGCTAATTCATGTATGCCCACTTTATGCCAAATTATTTACATGTTATATATACCAAATCTCATGTTACATTACATAGATCCTATTTGTGCCAAATTCCATGTATATAATATTTATGCAAATTTTTTCATAACAAGATTATACCAAAATTTACAGATCACGCCCAAACATGCAAATACAATGATAATATCCAATTTCATTTTGTTAATTATTACATCATATTCATATAGGCAATAATCCCATAATTCCCCCGTATACATATCGTACGCAAATCGCGATTTTAGGCCAAGGTCCGAAATTGACCAAGGTTCATGAAAGAAAATAAATTGGGGGAGATAGAAATTGAATAAAAATGAGATCAGAGGACAACATCATCAAAGGCATAAATATTACAACTTGATGATAACGTCATTATGAATCAAGAAAACTACTGAATAGATCATAAACTTGTCATGAGCACAAAGATAGACAAGTCCCAAAACACATGATTCAAGGAGCAACAGAAATATATCAGAATCGATAAACATACTTAAATCCAATTCCACTTTATTCCATGGTCACATCATAATTAAATATTTAGATCTAAAAGTAATTAGAACTTACTGAGCATGGCTAATGAATTAAGAACTAAAATTATCGTAGAACGTTGCAGAGACATTGATTTATCTTCTTGAATTGTTGTAGAATTGTTGTAGAAGCTTTAATCTCTAGTTTGAATTTAGTTTGGAGGCTAAGAGAAAAGTTTAGAGAGCGGCGGCCATGATCAAGAGGAAGTCAAGCAGCATTTTGGTGTCATATGAATTATTGTATGAATTAGGTTAGGCCTTAGGATGTTTATATAGGTGTAGGAACTAGTTTAGGCCCTAGGATAAACCCTAGAACTGATTTGAACTATCCAAATTCGTCACAGGCCGGAAAACAGACTCAACCAGCCAACCAGACCGAACCAGGTTCGGACTCAGAAATGAGGGGGGGTCGACACTATGGTCGACACTAGGGTCGACCTGGTCTGGGGAGGTCGACACTAGGGTCGACACTAGGGTCGACCTGGTCTGGGGAGGTCGACACTATGGTCGACCTGGGTCTGGGCTGTTTAAATTTTCCTGGAGCTTCCAAAGGCCATAACTCCTTCATCCGGACTCCGATTTTTGAAAACTCAGACTCTATTCCACGCAGAATTTCGAGACGAACGCAACGGCGTAGCCCATTTCCCATGATTCTTATTTTAAGATTTAATTATGTCTTGATTTATAATTTTAATATATTATTAAAATTCAGGTTGTTACATTCTCTCCTCCTTAAAGGATTTCGTCCCCAAAATCTTCAAGTTAAGAAGAGTGTGTCCTACCATCCATCATCCATCTACTCAAAACATCATATCCACAAGCAATCATTGTCCTTAAAAAGATTTCTAATGATATATGAATATATGCAGAAAGTGTGTGTATATGGTCCTTGTCTAATGCAAATGATCAGGCCTGATTGATCTTCTAGATGAAAAATATGTTTAGTGCCATGAGTCCAACATGTATGCAAATAGTCCTAGTCACATAAACACTATATGTGTGCATAAACATCCATCCATATGCAACATTCGCACGATAACACATTAAATTTCATCCACAGACAAGTATAAATACTCATGCATATGCAATATGAAAGGTGATGGAGCCGATCTAGTGCCTAATGTGTATATGCATCCACGAGCAACCACTTGAAACCATCAATCATAACATGTCTCAAACACATGTTTACACTCAATTGTTCCTATCCAAAGATATAGTCGAATGATAGAAGCAAGTAAAAACTTTGTGCCCATTAGGCAATGTCAAAACTGGAAATCTACGCCACATATATACTGATTAGGAGAAGAACTCCCTAAGCATCAGCCCCGAAGACTGAAATCAACATCAGGCTGACGCCCAAAGAATTACTCAACCCAACGAACACCTTCAAGCCCCAACATGTATTACTAACAGATGATCCCTATGGGGTTTTGCAACAGAAATAGGATTGAGAATCGGACCGAGAGGTCATACTTAAAAGATAGCATACAAGTAAGCTCTACAGGAAAAGAGGGATCAAGGATATACTCTTAAAAAGAGATATGATGCGCGAATCTAGTCTTCAATCTTCTAAGTCACATTTCCTTGAGCTTAACTCCATTGTGCTTTGACCTTCTTTAACTTCACAATTTCGTCGCTTCTTAATTCTTGTTTCCAAAATATGAGTTGGAACCTATTTCACTGTTGCCTCTCGTTCCACTTTCACTTATTCTTTTTCTAGTATACTCAGCTCAAACGTAACTGCGTACTCATGGTTTCATGCAAGCTCTCCAAAATTCACTAGTGAATCCTGGATCTCGTTTACTTACTATAAGGTATTCCACGCAGAAGAATTATCTCTTGAAAACAAACAAATGCTGATCATGTTGCCAAATGTACTTACTAAGGTGATTTTCCATAACTCATGCATAAGCGAAATGAACCATCCGCCTTAGTGGCAAACACTACTTGAGTGGATCAATAAATGTATCAAGAGATTCTAGGTAACTAAGCATGGCAGAACCCTAAGGGTAACACTAGACTTCGAGGGCATTACCAAGGCAAGTCAAGAGTCTAACTACCCTCTTTTAATACTCAAGAATGGCACCAGTACTGGATAACCACTCCATCCCTAGCATCAACCCATAGCCCAAGAACATAAGAAATACTTCTAAACTCAACACTAAGCATAGACATTCTCTAATCCAAACAAGTCATGAATAAATGAGCCGACTCCCCAATAGGATTTGAGACAAAAATGGATCATCTACTACGCTAGTACTAAGGTGCAGAGACTCAACTATCGAAGCAGAATTAAAAGAATGTGATGTACAAAAACAAAGTTCTAACGGGATGATTGAAAAGAAAATCTCAACCTTTAACTGAAACGTTACCACCCCTCTTAGGTACACTAGTAGTGAGAGCATACAATTGCCCTCTTGACGATCTTGTTCTCTATCCTCGTTTTTACTATCCTAGCATAGCTTGTTGACAAATTTCTCGAAAGCAACCTCCATCGCACGGCCACCCTACAAAGCTTGAAATAAGATTAGTCGTAAGTAAAACTACTGCGGCCATAGATGGAGGTTGGGCACTCCTTGCCCTCTGACATGTGTCGTACGCCTACAAAACTATGGTGAAAAGAGAGAAAGAAGAGATTCAAAGAGAGAATCAAAAGACAGTGCATATGGATTTGGGGAATTTGCCTTTCGTAAAACAAAACTTTTCTTTAGAAAAATGCTTCTTTGTAAATGTTTTGAAAACTAGTTTAGAAGGTTTTTGAAAACTTTTGCCCAGTCTGGTAACCTTCTGCTCTGATACAAATGTAACACCCTACATTTGTTAAGGTCACTCACAAAGGGAATGCCTTAACTTCAATGGAGCATTATGGGTACTGGAACAGAAATATTACAAGACAGACATATATAAAACAACGGAAAGTAAAGTAGAAGTACTTCAAATCATTTATTAAATAGAATTGTTTACAATAAAAGCCCATCAACTTCCAATACCCAAATACATAGCTAAAATATCTGTCTTGCTCAAAAACAAAGAAGCATAAAAATAAATTATAGTATTCCCCACTAAAGCAAAGCAAGCCATAGCCAAGAGCAATCCAAGCCTTCATGAAAGAGCCTTGGAGCTTGCTATGATCTGAACTAAGCTGTATTCCCACCTTGCGAACCTTGGGGGGGAACGGAAGAAAAAGAGGCGAAACAAAACGGGTCAGTCATAAAGACTGAGTAAGTCCTAGTTACTTTCAGCATAAAAACAGGTGAAGATAATATGGCATGAATAAACTGAAAGTAAACATAAGCATGATGACAAGATAAGTTACAGGCACGATAAAATCAATTATAACATCGCAAGGTTTCTAATCTTCACCATTAAATTGATATCTATTTGCTGTGCACCACCTAACTAGTGTCCCAACTAGTAATCTATACAAAATGATCATATGAAAACGTGATCCCAATCCCCGAAACTGTGGTTGTTTTTAGGTGTACATCTATTATTTATTACCTAGATCCAATCTAGGGTTTTCTATTGAGCGCTTCCTAGATTGAACCAGGGTTTTCACGATCTAGGTCCAACTAGGGTTTGTGCTACTTATTGAACGCTTCTCGGATTTAGGGTTTATGCCACCTAGGTCCAACCTAGGGATTATGCTACCTATTGAACGCTTCTCAGATTTAGGGTTTATGCCACCTAGGTCCAACCTAGGGATTATGCTACCTATTGAACGCTTCTCGGATTTAGGGTTTATGCCACCTAGGTCCAACCTTGGGATTATGCTACCTATGTGTGTCATACGACCCCCAATGATTGTAGATACCTATGCTGGTCCCACCATGGGGTGTATCAAGACCCATGGTGGCGTCCCGACACAATTCTAGAATACATAGGTTATACTACTGGTGCCCCAGTGCCCTGTTTGTCTGCTCCGGAGTGTGTGCACACCCGCACCCCGTTAGAACCCACACTGTGCACCCACCGCCGTCGCTTTTTGACCGCTTACAATCAGCCCAGTAATCATGCCCCACCCTGCCTAGTTTCAGGATACCATGATACCTAATTGGGTTACTGCTGAAATGGGTCCCCGTTACTAGGGTTTCCTACTGGTTAAGTTTGTGGGCCCATATATACAGATATTACCCACCTTTCCGTGGTGTACTTAACCCAACGATTCAAGCGTGCTGATTAATGGTTAAGTTTGTGGGCCTATATTTACTAATATTACCCACCAACCCGATATGTACTTAACCCTCTCCGTCAATCACGTTAAGTTGGTTAAGTGTTTTCTCTTGTTTTACTTAACCCTACCGCACATCATGTTATATCGGTTAAGTGTTATCCTTTGTGTTACTTAACCCTACCGCAAGCCTTGTTATACAAGCTAAGTGTTCTCCCTTGTGTTAACTTAACCCCACCGCATGTCATGCCACATTGGTTAAGTGTACGTTGACTTAGCCCACCTACTTATCACGTTGTGACGATTAAGTGTTACCCTCTATTGTTACTTAACCTTACCACGCATCATGTTATATTGGTTAAGTGCATGTTAACTTAACCCCATCCACTAGTCATATTATAATGGTTAAGTGTTACCCTCGTGTCTTTACTTAACCCTACCATGCATCAGGTTATATCGATTGGGTGTTGTCAACCCATTCAAGTTAAACCAACCCAACCGCTAGTCATGTTATAATGGTTAAGTGTCATTAGCCTAGTCATATTACTTAACCCACCCATTGGTTAACATGTTGTGCTAGTTAAGCGTTCTTAGTTTTAACTTATTCATTAAAGCACCAACCACTCACATTAGACAGGTATCGTTGCGGTTACTGGATAGCCGGTCGGTTCCGGGCAGGTTTACACCGCAACTCAGTCTAACCTCGGCTCCTTATTGGGCTCAATGCCTTAACCTCCCACATTGGATAGGTATTATTGTGATTACTGGACAGCCGGGCGGGTCCGGGCAGGTTTAAATCGCAACTCAATCCAACCTCGAGTTAAGCATTTCATATTTTCTAAATTTACATATTTGTTCTTTATATGTAAATGTGCTAACAATTTAATGTTAGGGCCCATTTTCCAAGTTCAAAATTCACGTTTTTGCCCCAAAACGTATTACAAATTATTATCATAATTCACTATAAAGTTATGCCAAGTTATAGCCTTTTATTTACAATACATGCCAACTACCCAAAACCCAACTTAGGCGCGTTCATATTGAACTTTCTCCAAGTCATAAATTATCATATATGTTTCTATTCCAAAATTTTACATAATTAACATATGCCCAAGTTCTAGATTACATGTCAGTTTTACATATGCCCAATTCATACCAAATTTACATATGTTTAATTCATGTCGGTTTACATGTATGTCAATTTTATGCCATTTTACCCATATCAAGTTCTAGCCAAAATTACATGTATTAAGTTTTATACCCAATAAGCCCAAATCATGATTCATGATGCAGTTATCCCAAACTATAATCTTTTTATTACAATACATGTCAGTTGCCCAAGTTCATAATACATGTTTATGCCAATTATCAAGTTCACAATCGCTTTCATGTTCAAATTCTCAATTCTACATATGCCTACTTAACATAAGCCCAATCTTTTGATTTAAGCTTACATAGTCCCAAACTCGTGATTTAATTTACATGCTAATTCATGTATGCCCACTTCATGCCAAATTATTTACATGTTATATATACCAAATCTCATGTTACATTACATAGATCCTATTTGTGCCAAATTCCATGTATATAATATTTATGCAAAAAAATTCATAACAAGATTATTCCAAAATTTACAGATCACACCCAAACTTGCAAATACAATGATAGTATCCAATTTCATGTTGCCAATTATTACATCATATTCATATAGGCAATAATCCCATAATTCCCCTGTATACATATCGTATGCAAATTGCGATTTTAGGCCAAGGTCCGAAATTGACCAAGGTTCATGAAAGAAAATAAATTTAGGGAGATAGAAATTGAATAAAAATGAGATCAGAGGAAAACATCATCATAGGCATAAATATTACAACTTGATGATAATGTCATTAGGAATCAAAAAAACTGCTGAATAGATCATAAACTTGTCATGAGCATAAAGATAGACAAGTCCCAAAACACAAGATTCAAGGAGCAACAGAAATAGATCAAAATCGATAAACATACTTAAATCCAATTCCACTTTATTCCATGGCCACATCATAATTAAATATTTAGATCTGAAAATAATTAGAACTTACTAAGCATGGCTAATGAATTAAGAACTAAAATTGTCGTAGAACGTTGCAGAGACATTGATTTATCTTCTTGAATTGTTGTAGAATTGTTGTAGAAGCTTTAATCTCTAGTTTGAATTTAGTTTGGAGGCTAAGAGAAAAGTTTAGAGAGCGACGACCATGATCAAGAGGAAGTCCAGCAGCATTTTGGTGTCATATGGATTATTGTATGAATTAGGTTAGGCCTTAGGATGTTTATATAGGTGTAGGAACTAGTTTAGGCCCTAGGATAAACCCTAGAACTGATCTGAACCATCCAAATTCGTCACAGGCCCGAAAATAGACTCAACCAGCCAACCAGACCGAACCAGGTTCGGACTCAGAAATGAGGGGGGGGGGTCGACACTATGGTCAACATTAGGGTCGACCTGGTCTGGGGAGGTCGACACTACGGTCGACACTAGGGTCGACCTAGTCTGGGTAGGTCGACACTATCATCGACACTAGGGTCGACCTGGTCTGGGGAGGTCAACACCATGGTCGACCCTAGGGTCGACCTGGGTCAGGGCTGTTTAAATTTTCCTGGAACTTCCAAAGGCCATAACTCCTTCATCCCGACTCCGATTTTCGAAAACTCGGACTCTATTCCACGTAGAATTTCAGACGAACGCAACATCGCAGCCCGTTTCCCATGATTCTTATTTAAGATTTAATTCTTCCTTGATTTATGATTTTAATATATTATTAAAATTTGGATTGTTACAAATCGCATTACATAAAAGCTCAATAATCTTCTGCCACTTCTCCATAATTTTATGCGGATCATCTAAGAGATTGGGTTGTAATTCACAGCCCAGTTATTGGCCTTACCCATGGCATGCAGAATTTTATTGTCTTTCACCTAACTAGAAGCATCCTTTCCAAAGGCATGTTTTTCCTTTCGTATCAGCTTAACTTTGGTGGCGTAAAAGTCAACGTGCTGGAGCGCGTCCTCGTTACACTTTTTGTCAGAAAAACTTTTCATGTCGGCCTTAACTCTCCGATACCACCCACTAACAAGGGAATCATCTAACCCAGTTCCTCATGTGATGGTTTATTTCAAATTGTGGAACCTCAAACTCTGTTGAGACTCACATAGAATCAGACATAGAGGTTTTAGTGGTCCATCCAAAAGCATATTCCCATGCTTTGCATTCTGTTAATGCATTATCGCGCTTGACTTCTAAATCAATAATTCGACGATATAATTCATCCTTTTCTTGATAAAAATCAATGGAGGGGTTTTCCTTTACCTCTTTCTTTAGCTCATGAATAGTTTTAGATTTCTGTTTTTGTAGATCTTCTAAGACACTTATTTGCTCATTCGAATGCTCCATAGACAGTTCTTTGAACAAAACAGACCCTTCATGGGAGGCTCTTTGAGAAGCTTCCCCACTCGTGGTTAGTCGCATATCCCCCTTGGTAGGAGAGGGAAGATCCTTGAATGGTTTTTTCCTGTTTTATAAATGTATAAGCGACTACTCATATGGCTTATTTCCACAAAATAGATGACAATAGTAAACAATAACACTATTTGTCCCAAGAGATAAATACAAATGTCACCCGATGTCCAAACAAACATTCATTACAGAAATCATAGGAGTTTAATCAATCCCTTCACTACACTTTGTGTTCATATTGCATACCAACTTTACATGATGGGCTTTAAGTTTCTTTAGTATCACCTCCCTATCATCTCCCAGGAAATTAAAAGAAAGCTAAGGGTACTTCATATAGATAAGATTAAGTTCTTTCAAAAAGCATTCCCTATTGGACTTATAGGGAGATTTTGTAAGAAATTCCCTCCTCAACCTAGATAAAGAACGAAAGTCGTCCTTAAAAACAGTGTCACTAGTAAAAGCGGAGTTTCTATTTCAATGATGATAAATAATGAGAGATCGCTTCTAGAGGTATGAGGCCATACCGTGATGTTTAACAAGCATTGATAAGCCTTAAAGCAAAGCAAACTAACCCAATGCAAGAAAGGAAATGGCTCAAGAGCAAAAATTTGTACCTGTGGACCAGGAGAGACAGGTTGCACCATTTGTTCCCTTCCATCAGGTTTTGAGAAAACCATCTATTTAGGAGGCATGTCGTTACTATACAGAGTAATAGGGGCGGACAAAGAATTGGCATTTACATCTCCAAAGCCCAAAGTGTCGCCAGCGAGCGAAGAGGACGTACCATCAGCCTTGCTACTCTGGCAGCTTCTGCACTTGGTGTTAGGCTCATTACTATGGTTGTCTCTATCATCGCCACCAATGTCCAGCAACAATTCTCCCTTGCCACCAGATTCTGAGATTTCTGCTAGTTCCTCAATGAACAGGAGTTCTTCGAGCTTCACCACGTCTTTCTTGGGAACCTTAATGCCCTGTTTGGCCAAATTTATTCTTTCCATAACTCTGTTCCAGATAGAAGGGTGAACAGAAGGAAGTCCATGTCCAGAAATTTTTCAAAATTATCGCGATAAGCCAGGCAAAGAGCCTTCTCATAATATTCTACCACCAAACTTGGGAGATGTTCTTTCAAAAATAAAGAAATAATACCCGTAGATTCATAAATTATTCGTTTAGAAATGGAAAGCGCCTTTTCCTTTACCCCCAACTCCTCTGCATGCTCAGCCGATATATCTGCCCGCTCACTTTCAAAAGCCGAAGCTTTGACAGCCAAAGCATGATTGTTCTCTCTTTCTTTTCCAAGAGATGCCCTCAGCAGCTCACATGTCTCCACGATTTTTATCTTCACCATAGTTAAGTCACGGACCTGAGATGCTAACAAAGCATTTTCTTCTTTGAGCTTACTCACCTCAAGAGAAGATGAGGCAACCACCATCCGAGAAATATGTCAACCTTTGAATATCTGGAAATGAATAAAAAAATGTCAATCCTTATACAAAAATGACTGGCAAGAAATTAGAAAGAGCGAAGGAGAAACCGAAAGTTGTTGCTTAAAGAGGTGAAGGTAGAAATCCAAACAGTCCGAAGGGGTAGACTCTAGCATACTGGAAACATCAACAAAAGGAAGAACAAATTTAGCAATATCATCGAAGTCGGAAGTTGATAAAGGAGGATTCAAAGGACCATCATAGTGATAAGAAGGAAGTAAGGTCGGCTCATATCCTCTCGAATCTGAAACATCCTGAGAACCAAACAATAGAAAGCCTACAACAAAGTCACTTCCTATTGTCCTAGTTATGGAAGAACCCCATTTGGGAGTATTGTTGAAAGAGGAGATGATATGGCTAAATAACGATTGACCACCAGGCACAACAACAGTTATGTCATCAGAGGAAAAAGATGCAAAATTTGCATATTTATGTCTCTTAGAGGGACCATTATTGACAAGAGATGCTGCCCTTTTCTCAGACGGATCACTGGAATCAGCATAGATGGCCGAAACACAACATACATCGGCTCCCGGGGTAATTAGGTCATTAGAACCTGAAAGTAAGGGAGATGAGAGATTAAAGTCATCGAAACCAAGAGACAAACTTGAAGCCGTCAGAAAGCAGATTGGGGGATACCCTAGAATCTTTTGTCCAAGAGGCAAGAGTGCGTGTTTACGGAAGTTATCCATGGTCAAATGAACAGAACGTTGTCTCGATCCCTCAGGAACCCTGTCGAGAGAATCAACAACTTAGACTTCCCTTGTCTCAAGCTCACCTTTTTGGGAATGAAGACTAAAAATAAGAAACAACCAATAAGGAAAAAAATATAAAAGGGGAAGATAAGAAAAAAAGGGTCTCTTACCAGGATCGACAAAAGTTCCTGACATGCCAAGTGAACACCTGACGTAGAAAATCTGGTTTTCTTAATCCTAGACTTATTGATGGGGTCATTAACCCAATTCCTCGCAGGGTTAGGATCAAGAATGAGTGAGTCAAGCACTTTAGCTAAATAGACTAGGAACTGCAGGAGATTAGCATTAAGAGAAGTTTGGCACGACTCAAGCGCTAGGACCTCTAAGCATAAAAGGAGGGTGTACGTGTTCGGTGAAAGCTGAATACGGGAAAACCCAGGTGGCGTAAGAACCTAAGAACAAACTCAGAAAAGGAAAGAAACCTCCATGCTAAATATGGATGGCAGTATAAGCAAAGTACCCTTCCAGCGGCTTTTGAATAGTATTTGTGGAGAAACAGGAATGGCGTCAATGTTAGTCATACCAAAACTTCTAAGTATAGTGTTTACTTCCTCTTGGGTATTGATGAAAGAACACTGAGAAACGGGATCCTTCTTTGGTCAAGATTTAATGGGTCTACCTGGCTGGGAGCTAACAGATCATTAAGTCGTAGACATAATCCTGCAAGGTAATTTCATACCATAATATATAACTTAGTTTCCTTTTCTTTTAATGAAAATACATACAAGCCACGTGTAGGTAAGTAGATAACGTAGGAGCTTGCTAATAGATAACCGTGAGAGTTAATGTTAACTAGGTTAATGCATAAACCACTTATGTTGAAGGACAACTTGTCCTTTGGTTTGAAACAATTAGCTGGATCGCTGCCAAAATTCTAGTTCGTCTCGTAGCCCAGTACAAGTGGACTCCAAAGAAAAATGTTTTATTTAAAAGCTTCAAATTTTATCGGCATTGAGACCGAGAAGAAATAAAGTTTGCGATGGCATTTCCACCACTTACTGGCACCCATTGGGTCGGAAACCAAATAAGCAAAAACCTTAGCGTCGACAAAATTGAAAAGATGATTAAGTAAACAACAGAGATATGGGGTTCACTCATATCGATGACCTAGTATGTTGTTTGCTAGCAAAATAGCCATCTACATGTAATTTTGACTTTTAAACCCGGTAATGTATAATATATATATATATATATATATATATATATATATATTAGATCCGCCATTAGGTATCATCCCAATCATCATCAAGGATTGAACTATATCAGATATGTCGAACTCAGTTCAAATTCTTAGATCGAGTTAAAGGGATGGTGCAAGCTTACGTCTATGTTGAGTTAAAAATATCTACGATGGGTCAATTTGAAACCTTGAAAAGGTTAAGGAATTTCGATGAACAGTAGTCTTGTTTAAGTAATGTGTTGTGCAGGAAAGACGAGGAAGAAGGAGGAGCTTCTGACAAAAGACTAGCTTTTAATCTCAACCGCACAAGTAAGATTGAATTAACGAACCAAATCAACCCTAAAAAGGCAAAAAGTTGGGAACCCTACATGATCAGAATCGTAGAGCGTCAAAATCAAGAGAGGTTTGACTTAAAAAGTCAAAATTACACCTTCACTAGAAGGAAGGGAATGTTACTACCAAAATAAACACCTAGACAGGCTGACGGTGAAGGGGTAGCAGACCAACACAAGCATAAAGAAGTCTTCTGTTAGCAAAGGATCACACAAGAAAAAACTGACAACATAACGGAACAATCCCAGAGCTGCACAACCGACACCATCACTGAAGTAAAGAGCTCAAAGTTTATACAAAGAAAAGAAATACCGGCAGGGTGGATCCAACACGATGGGTAAGCAATGGGAGGTAACCCAAAACCGGAAGCCAATAAAGAAAAATGCTTAGAATCCTACCAATCGGGACCTAGAAGAATGAAAGGGTTGTCGGTATTAACCGGCTTAATGCCGATACATCAAAGGGCGGAAGCATCAAAGATATGGAGTCCGAAGCATATGGGAATGATCCGGGAACTAGTTACCGAGACCCTTATTAAATAGTCACCGAGAGGTTACTCCAATAATTAGCTAACAAAGCACCGGAAGCAATCTGCCGGAAAGCTAGGATACACTTCAGGAATGTACCAAAAGGCAAGCTGAAACCCCATAGAGGGACAATATATCCACACTAACCTGCTTAGTATCGATACCGACAGAGGTAGCGGACCCAACAACCATTCACTTAAATCATAATTGCATGCTCCTCAAAGTGTTAGTAACAAGACCGAATGTCCATATTCGGTAGCCTACATCCGAAAGCCAAGACCTTCCGAATGTTATTTGCTCCGACAAGATTGGGATCAATACAAAGTAAATAGGAAAAAAATTCAAAAGGGAGTTCCAGAGACCAGGATCATCCGTTCAAGAGCCAGAACCGGTACTTTAAATAACAACAAGCAAAGCCAAAAGAGCAGCCGAAAGCTAAAGCGCCCGGGACCAAAAGAAAAAGCGGCCGATAGGGGCTTCTACTGGCCCAATAGCAAAAGTGGCCCCGATTCGTCTATAAATAAGACCCCAGGGGTCTCATTTTGGGGGCGATTTTCTCATTCTCATTCTTATTCTCTTTTTCCTTAGAGTAAACCCTAATTTCTAAATTGAATTGGGGATTTCAGCTATAATCACTTGTGTAATCCACATCAAAGATCAATAATGAGTACTTAATATATTTCCTTATGAGTTTCTCGTGTGATTTATCACCTATTACTAGTGCAACATGTTATTTGCTTCACACATGCATACAAGCTCGTACCCAAGCCTAAACCCTTCCGCAAAGTCAGTGCAGAACCCTTTCCTACAGGTCATTTAGCCTTATCGAGGATTGTGCTTAGGGAACCCTTGTCCCAAGATAACTGTTGGTTCTTGAGTCTCCTAAGCGTGATGCTCACCCCATTGAGGGAAGAATATCTAATCTTTGGGCTCAAAACCTTGATGTCTAGGAAGCGGTGAACTAACCCAAACCCGTGAAAGCTAAATAAACCCGTTTTTCCCTTGGGTACACTTCCATAGGCCTATCTCTGGTGTTAACGAAAAATATCACTAACGAAGTCCATATATACTTGTTCCCATTTCCAATATGGTACTTCTAATTGTTGAAGCAACCTACTCGACTTCTTCTGTTCAGCTTTCACTAACTGACAGTTCATACACTTTGAGATGAACTTTTCCACATCACTTTTCATACCATCCCAATAGTAATTCCTTCTCATGTTCCGATACATCTTCTTACCAACAAGGTGGATAGTCAATCTTGAATGATGACATGCTCCCAAAACTTCCTCTTGGAGACCATCATGTCTAGAACATATATTCACCCATCCTTGCAAAGCCTACCATCACGATCGATCTCATATCGCTTCAAATTCTTAAGTAGACTCTCATCTCGGTCTTACTCAAAAATATCTACTAGCATAGCATACCATTTCTGACTAGTTCCAATTCTTTCGATGAGAGTAGCTTTGATGGATAAACTCGTTAACATTTCAAACTTCAACTTGCAACATGGCCTGAAATTAAATCCAGCTAAATATCTTGCTACTTCCACTCTAGAAACATTGTTCCAATCCCTGTGTGTATCCTACTTAACGCATCCGCCACAGTGTTACCTTTCCCAAAGTATAGGAAATACTGGAATAATGTAAAGCTAGAAACTCTAACCAACTTGGTTGTTGAAGGTTAAGGTCCTTTTTAGGGAAGAGACGCTTCAAGGACTTATGATCCGTAAACAATTAAAACCACTGTCCCAACAAGTAGCGTTTTCATATCTTCAAGAAAATGCAATCGCCGCCAATTACAAGTCATAAATAGGATAATTCAATTCATGCAACTTCAGTTGACGACTAGCATAAGCAATAACTCTTCCTCTCTGCATCAGTATAGCACCAAGACATGTACCGCAAGCATCCGTGTACGTAGTCATCTCTTCATTTTCACTAGAAATAATCAATATTAGTGCACTCATCGATCTCTCTCTCTCAGAACCACAAAATCATGCTTGCTTCGCGCATCCCAATCAAAAACCTGATTGTTCTTCGTTCAAGTTAGTCAACAGTTCAGCTAACTTGGAGAAGTCTTTGATGAATCGTCTTTAATATCCAGCTAAACCAAGGAAACTCCTAATATCCATAGTGTTCTTAGGACAATTTCAATATGAATTACCTTTATCTTCATAAGATCCACTGCTCTCTCTTATCCAGATACTACATGACCCAAGAATCTCACTTCGTGCATTTAAAAGTGGCACTTAGAAAATTTGGCCTTCAGCCTGTGACTCCTCAACGCAACAAGCACAATCCTCAGTTGAGTCTTGTGTTCCTCTTTCACCCTAGATTAGGAAAGAATATCATCCATAAACACATATACAAACTTTTTAAGCTATTCTCTGAATACCATACTCATAAGATCCACAAAATATGTCGATATGTTAGTCAACCCAAGTGGCATAACTAACCACTCAAAGAAACTTGACAATGTCCTAAAAGCAGCCTTCGACACTTGTCACTCTCGACTGATGAAATCCCATAGCCAAACACATTTGGAAAAACACCTTTGCCTCATGCAGCTGATCGAATAACCGGTAATGGATACTTGTTCTACTGAGTTACTTTATTCAGCTTGCAATAATCTATGCATAGTCACATCATTCGGATATGTTCCTCTACCAAATGAATCCTTTCCTTGGTAGATCTCTTACTTGAACCTCTAGCTCATTCTGCTCTCTCAACGTCATCTGTCTTAACGACATAACAATGGGTATAGCTCCCTCTACCAAATCGAACCTAAACTCTATCTCACGATGCGACATTAATCCAGTAGTTTCCTTGAAGACATGTGGATGCTCAGAAACAACAGGCTCATATGAAAACCCATCCTTTGAAGTCTAAATCAAATAGTTGGCTATTACACCATTCCCCGGTAAATAGTGAAGCACAACCCCTCACCCGTCCTCGTTCCTGATCATCACATTAAGCCTCTTGCGATGCACAATAGATGCATACTTCCTAAGCCAATCCATACCCAAGATAATCCCAAATCCTGCAACTCGTAAAGTTCAAGACATAACAATTACAAACAAAGGAGAATCCTTGACTCGATAAAAAAGACCATGAAAAATCATATAAAGATTGGTAGACCTTCCTATTAGGTTATTTACAACCATATACTCAGCAGCAAATTCATGGTGCAAATCCAATCTACACACTAAATCAATATTGATAAAAGAATGTATGGCTCTAGTATCAAATAAAATTCTAAAAGAAACGTCTCTAATAGAAAAAATATCTTGCACCACGACATTCTTTCCCTTTTCCTTGGCAGTCTGTGCACTAGAGGAGGAAGTAATTGCATCCAAAGCGTAAGCCTTCACCACCTGCTTATTGTTTATAGGTTCGAGGCAATCCATCTTCAGGTGATCCACCTTGTCATAGTTGTAGCACTTCTTCTAGGTTTACCTGCTCTGCACCTGTTAGCAAAATGTCCTTTCTTATTACAACTTTAGCAGAAACCTCGTTCTGGGCCTTCTTCCTATAGGGTCCACCTTTGCCCTGCTGATGCTTCCACTTTCTGCTCCACTTCATCTTACTACCTCTATTGCTTTGTTGTGGCTTCGGTACCTCGGCTACATCATAAGCAGCTATTTCTTGGAACATAGCCTCGTGCCTAAGGGGCTTCTCAATCAATTTCTCTAATGGATCCTCGGTATGATCAATAAGCTTCTCTTTTAGATGCTCGTCTAATCCCAAAATGAACTGCTCATTCTTCTGATAAGGAGTTTCAGTAAAGAAGATCCATATTTGGAAGGGCTTAAAATTCAGCGACATATTCTGAGGCTATGTTGTTCCTCGGTTTCTGCTTTCCAAACTCTTTAAATAAGATAGATTTCTAGACCATAGGAATGAATTTATTATCGAACCCAGTTGTTACTACCAAAAAATTAACTCCGAGACAGGCTAACAGTGAAGGGGTATCGGTTCACCACTAACAAAGAAAGGTAATCCGTAAGCAGAAGTTAAGCACAGGACAAAACTGAAAGCCTAGGAGAGACATCTAAAAGGGCAAACAATCGGCACCCTCAACAAAAGAAGGAATCTCAAAATCCAGCGTAAAGAGAAGTTACCGGCAGGAAGGATAACCATCAAGAAGTCATTTGAAACCAAGAGATAATAAAGAGGAAAGCAAGGAATATTGCAACCTAGACCTAGAAGGACGAGATTGCTATCGACAGTAACTCACTTAATGCCGATAAATCGAAGAACAAGAGCATAAGGAGATCATCCGGAAGCCATCTACCGAGACCTCAACCAGATAGTCACCAAGAGGCCACTTTAATAAGCAACTAATAAAGCACCGGAAGTAGTCCTCCGGAAAGCCGAGACACACTTCAGGAGTCTACCGAAAGGCAAACCGAAACCTCGAAGAGAGACAAGTTATCTACAATAATCTGCTTAGTGTCAATACCGACAGGGGTGGCGAATCCATTTACCATCCACTTGAATCGTGAAGGCAAGCTCTACCAAGTGTTAATAGAAAGACCGAGAGCTCATGTCTGGAAGCCTATATCTGGGAAGCCACATCCGAAAGCATACATCCGAAAGCCTAAAGCATACCTAAAGCTGTCGATACCGACAGGCTTGGTATTGATACAAAAAAGACATAAGAATCTCCAAAGAAAGGCTCCAGTAACCAAGACCAGTCCCCCCGAGAGTCAAGATCGGAACCTTGAAAGGTATAAGAAAAGCCTAAAAAGCGACCGAGAGCCCAAGCCACCAGGACCAAATGGAAAATAGGCCAATAGGGGCTTCTGCTAGCCCAATAGCAAAAGGGGCTCTGATTTGTCTATAAATAAGACCCTAGGTGTCCCATTTTATGGAGGGATTTCTCGTTTTTCATTCTTGTACTCTTTTTCTCTATAGTAAACCCTAATTTTTGAACCAATTTGGGGATTTCTATTGTAAGTACTCACGTACTCTAAATCAAAGATCAATAAAGAGCGGATCGACACTTAGCGCATTTACTTATGTGTTCCCTATGTGATTTCTTAGCTATTTCCTACACAACTTACTATATACTTTCTACACGACTACGGGATCCTACCCAATCTTAGGACCTTTCGCAAAGTTCTTATACAACCCCTTCCTACAAGCCATTTAGCCTTTTGTTGAGGGTTGTGTTTAGGAAGCCTTTGTCCACGATAACTGTTGGTTTCAGGATTGCTTAAGCGTGATACTCACCCCATTTAGGGAAGCTTAACTAATCTTTTGGGCTCTAAACCTTGATATATAGGAAGCAGTGAACTAACTCGAACTTGCGAAAGCTAAATAGCCCCATTTCCCCCTTAGGTCCACTTTCATAGGCCTATCTCCAATGTTAACAAAAATATCGTTAACATTTTGGCGCTAAATGGAGGGCTTGAACCTCCGACCTTGTGGTTAACCTTACCTCATATCTAACTATGTTATTCCATCCGAGGTTAGACTAAGCCTTGAAGAAGCGAGATAATGGTAAAATGTCCCAACAAGAGTCTTTTGGATCTCAAATGGCTATGTCAGGTACTACTGACCCAAGAGTGATGGAAGAACAAAGGTTAAGAATGGAAGCTCTTCAAATAATTAGGTGGAAAAAGAAAGTAGAACAGTAAGATTCTGATTGTTGGAACGATAACCCTTTCCACGTGGGACGAACATCGATGTTCACTCCAAATGACTCTACACCAAGGGAATATAACCCCTTCTCCCATATAAAAGAAGTCATTTATGAGCTAGCCAAAGGAATGGTATCTGAACGAGAAATGATGATGGACTTTAAGCACTTTGCTTCCAAGTGGACTAAATGGATAATGCCCCAGTCTCAAGACACCTTGAAAAGCAGAAGCAAGGATGTGGGTACAATTACAGGATCTAGCACAAAAAGGTAAAACTCCAACGACAATGGAGTAACTTTATACGCTGAATGCTTAATGAGTACCACCTTACCACCTCAATGGAAAACATTTACTTCTTAACTCAGCAAGAGCATGATTATAGGCCGTCCGCAAAGAAAAAACCCAAGTATGAAAGGAAATTGGGAGGGCCTTACTGTCGTTACTATATGATAAACAGACACGAAACCAAGCATTGCAAAGCCCTGGAGGGAATGATCATAAAGTTCCTCAATCATTACCAAATGCAAGAATTTGTAAAAATATCAAACTATGTTCACTAAATTACCTTAGGGAAAGGATTAGCTATATGAATAAGGGTATGGAAACCCTCTCAGGATTCGAAATAATCAAAGATGGGTTAATTCGCAAATGGATAAAAATCCTTGTCAGCGCCAAGTTGGGCAAGGCAAGGCACCCCCCGAAGGGGGGTGATGTGTAAGCCTTTCTCCACGCCCGAATCAGAAAGGGCCAAGCTAAAGCATCAAAAGCATAAGCCTTTGACCCACTTCATAATTGGTCGTGACGGAGCATCTAACTAGCATGCCCTACCTCTACTCGTTGAAGAGTACACCATGCCTCTGTTTTGAACTAATCACGTCCTACCTTTGCTCGCAGAAGAGCATGTCCTACCTCTGCTTATGTTCCACGTTACCCGCGGAAGGAAACACTAACACCTATCATAGCCTACGATGGTCAAAATAGGGCACCCCTTGAAGGGGTGGAGTGTAAGCCTCAATAACCGCCTACGATGGACAGGGTAGAGCATCAAAAGAGTAAGCCTTAATTTGGCGTGTACAATGGCCTAGTTTAAGCATCTAAGACCTTATCATCACCTACAATGGTCAGGATAAGGCGCCTCCTGGAGGGAGGTGGGGTAAGTCCTTGGGCCATGCTTGTGGACAAGCTAGCCAAGCGCACCAGACGCACAGGCCCAGAGAGTGGCCAACAAAGCATGTACGATCTCTGCTTTGATAATAAAAGCCTAGAGAGTGGCTCAAGAAGCACGTACATCCTCTGCTTCATGAATCAAACCCAAAAAAGGTAACGAAACTAATAACCAGAAGTGGATTTCTGGTATTCAATACTTAATACCCGAACAAAGGTTGGTTCAAGACTTCTGTTATTACCAAAAATGGAATCTCTGGTCTTCAATTCTTAATACTCGAATCTGGGTTAGTATGGGACTTCTATCAAATACCCAAATATGGGTTAGATCGGATCACAATAAATGTCAGAATCAAATATCCGGCCCTACCCTAATATCCAAATTTGGGCTGATGAAAATTCCAATTACTACCAGAAGTGGATTTCTAGTTCTATCTTAACAACTGAATCTAGGTTGGTTCGAAAACTCAACTATTATCAAAGAGAGATATTGGACCTCTTTAATAATCTGAATCTGGTTGAAACCCAAACTCCTGTTACTATCGAAGCGTATTTTCGGTCTTGCACCTTAATCTAGGAAATGAATCAGAGTCATATCGCTATCAGAAGGCGATTTCTGTAAGTCTATCCTTAATACCCTAATCTGGGTCGCAAAGCTTTAATCCTTAAGGAAGGGATGCGCCATCAATTTAATAGTTGGAGCCTATTATCCGTGATACCTTTAAGCAAGGACAGGAACCTTCTATAGTGCTTAGGGAAGTTTCCTTAACCCATACATACATCAAGTCATTATTCGTTATACCAATTGTCCATACGATACAAATAGATATGCTACACTAAAATACAAGCTCGGGGGAGAGCTAGAATAGATATCTTAAACCTTCTTAATAGAACCCCGTAGCAAGGGTTATGCTTTTTCTTAGAAATCCTATAGAAGGAGATTTCTTGGAAATGCCTATTACACTAGGAGACTTCCCTAATGCATAAAGTATGAGTAGACTCGTTAATCATTCATACCTTCAATATCATAGTGTTATTAACTTCAATAAGAATAGGTGATACAACGTGTGTACTTTGCAAACTAACGACTAAGAGAGTGCATTGAATTCATGAAGAAGGGTGTAGTAAGATTCTGAAAAGAGGATATACCTAGCCAAAGAAAAGTGTCACATACTAATGGCACCAATACAATACACAAACATATTTTCATAAAGCTATGTCATAGGTTGTCGCATACACGTAATTACTACTTTTAAAAGATTCTACATTGAAAACACTTGAAAACGGTGTCACTCTCTCGCGCATAGGAGGTTCATGGCAACCAAGTCTGTCAATTCTAGTCAGGGTTTTGTAAAGCAAATTCTAGAGAGGCGTAATATGCCTTTGTTTTCTTCAATTCTGTCTCTAACTCGTCAATTCAATGATATAATTTGCCTACCTCCGAATCTGAGCTGGTAGAGAGACTAACTTTTAGTTGACGTTGTAGCTTGTGAATAGTCACATTTTTCTCCTTAAGTTGGTTCTCTAAATAGGATACCAGCTCCTTAAGGTTTTTGATGATTACCTTTTGTAGATAATACATTTTTTTTCATCCCGAAAGGGGGGCATCCTCAAGGATATCTTTACGACCGGTGATTTCCAAGGATTCTTCCCTGAAATGTAAGGAGGGGGTCTGGAATTGATCCTCCCAATAACATATAAGACGAAGTATAATGATGCAAAAAAATTTAACCACTAAACAATAGCACTAGTGAAATTATACATATCTAAAAGAAAGAAGCGACTACATAAACTTACACCATACAAATCTCGAGTTACTTCAACAGACATACACATCCACAAAATTAAGACAACAAAAATCTACTAGTCAGAACACAAACCACCCACATTATACACATTAATACAACACGATTGATCATGTAATAAGAATTAAGCCACAAGTTTTGGAGGAGTTAAAAGTATCTCATGCAAAACCATTTAAGTCTTCCTACTAGATGGTTTCTTGCAGGTTTACAAAACAACCCCTTTGAAAGTCCCAGATGGCTAAAAACGATGGATATAAGGCTTTACTATGACTTACACCTTCACAGAAGGAAGGAGCTATTGCAACATGAGAAAGCTAATTACTAATACAAAGTCAAGGGGGAGAAAACATATTGAGAGTGAGAACCACAACTGTGCAGCAGGAATGTCCGGTCGAACGGGGGTTTCTTTACCTTTTGGCTTCGAAGAGCCATCTTCCTTGGAAAGAGTTACAGTTTGACCCCATGCAGGCGGAGGGCATAAAGAATCAATAGTGATCCCCTCGAGGTTAGCCGATCCCACGACAGCAGAAGAGGAATCTCTATCGTTCCTGGCAAACCCATCTCGTTGGTCCTCATCTCCTCATGTCCTCTCATAGCAATCGCGTCTTCTTCCTTCTCATCATCAGAATCCTTGGGAAACTCCTCAATGTATAGAAAAGACTCGGGTTCTATCTTATATTGCGGAAGAACTTTACCTTTTCTCTAAACCTGCTTGATTCTTTTCGAAACCATAGTCTTAAAGAGGGATGCACTGAAGTAAAGTCAATCCCTGGTTCTCGTAATTGTCAGATAAAGCGAGGAGGAGAACATCTTCGTAGTATTCCATAACAATGGCTTTGAGGTGGACTTTCAGAAAATCAGGTATGCTATCACTAGTTTCATAAATTATTCGTTTGGCGGTAGCAAGCTTGTTGCTCATCCTATCCAATTCGAAGGCATTATCGATTTCAATCCCTGTCTTCTCATTTTTAAGGTTCTCAACCTGCTGCGATAACATGTCCTTAGCCTCTTTTTCCCCTTCCAACCTCTTGCATTCATTATCATTTTTTGTCTCCTCCCGTAATAGGATTTCAACCTTATCCTTTAAAGCCTTATTTTCTTCCTCGAGAGCAATAATCTCGACAGAAGATGAAGAAGCCACTCCTTAGACAAAAACCAACTTTTCATCACCTATAAGATAATAAAAAGAATAGACTGGGCTTCCTATGAAAGAAGCACAATAAAAGAAAAGCCAAAGAAAACAAGCTAATACCAAAAGTTGGTCTTTAATTAACCACTGATAGAAATCCTCTGAGTTCAAAGACAAAGAAGATTGTGAAATGTTGGCAACCTCAGGAGATGAAAGAGCGAGATTCACAAACTTATCAAAGTCCAAAGCTGACGGGGGCGGAACAGGGAAAATTGCACACCGAGAAGAGGGAGGTGTAAATGAGCTATGTTCTCCAACTTCTAGTTCTCCAGGAGAGACGGGTAATGCAAAACTACTTGTATTTTGTTTCTCAGAGAAGTATCAGGGGAAGTATCAATATCGATAAACTTATCGACATCAGAAGCAGCAGGGTCAGAAATTGTGTGTGTTCTCGTCATGATAACCTCATCCTTAGAAAAATGGACTGACTTATTGTGCTTTAGTTTTTTGGGAGATGGCCCATTATTGGAACTAGCAAGCCTCTTTAAAGCTTTAATATTAGACTGGGAAGAAAACATCAAGAGTGGAAGCGCTTTTAGAAGCCATAGACCCTAAATAGTGGAAGTTATGTCAGAAAGCTAAAGAACAAAAAAAATCAATGGGTAAAAGTGAAAAATCCTATCCAAACGGAAGTACAGTTCTATTCAAATCACCTGGGAATATGTAAGATGCTGCATTAAACGTCTTAGAATTCAACGACAAACCCTTAGCATTAGAAAACTGCATAGGCGGTTGTCCCAAAATCTTCTTCCCCGGAGGAAGGAGGCCATATTGACGAAGCATATCAACTATGAGCAAAGCTGACCGACGTCTAAGATTCTCCAGCACATTAAAAATAGCCTCAACAACTTGAGTCTCCTCATCTGACAAATTTGTGCTTCTAGAAGAAGGTTCTATGTAAAGTCAAGAGTTAAACAAGAAATATGAGCATAACAAAATTTCTTCCAAAGGATAAATTCAATGAATTTTCCCAATATACCAAGAGGGCACTTAACAAGAAAGAACTAGTCCTCCCAGGGTTTAGTCTTGCTAATGTTGTCCCTTATCAACCTTTTTATAGGATTCGCACGCCAAATAGGTGACTTTGCACTTTTGAAGAATCGTATCATGTGACGGATAAGCTAAGGACTAAGAGAAGTTTAATTAGATGCAAGTGCCAAAACTTCTAAGTATAAAAGTAAGGTATATGTTTTGGGTGAGAGTTGAACAGGAGGAACTCCCAGGTTACACAAAAGCCTAAGCAAGAATGGTGGAAAAGGAAGGAAGCCTCCGTGCCAAAATACAGATTGTTGAGTATGCAAAGCACTCTTCTGGAGGGTTCTAAAGGGAATCCTGAGAAGATGCAGCAATGACATCAATGTCAGCTATTCCACAACTATCAAGGTTAGTCTTCACTTTATATTGAGACGTGATTGAAAAAAACTTTGAAGCAAACTCCTTCTTGGCTCGTGGAGTATTAGAACCCTTAGTCTTCGGCTTGGTGGGACTCCTTTTGCTTGACATGATGCTGCCAGGTGATGTTATTTCATAATACATGTGATTAACGCTATATTATTTTTACATAAAAATGCATATGGAATCCATGAGTAGATTTAACAATTATACAATTTGCTGGTGTCGAAGGCTTAATCTGTTGCATAACAAATCGATCTTAGAAGTCAATCTTAACAAGGGTGGCACATGATTAACCCTATTTGGAAACAACTAGTGTTTGGTGATGATAAAATTGGCTATCCTGACATCGAAATTTAAAAAGATGAAAGACATATGTGGAGGAAAATCAAATCAAAATGGTGCATAATGATGGTTCAACCGAGACCAAATAATTCGATGTCACCACTGAAAGCCTAATTGGGTCCTAAACCCGGTGCGAGTTAAATTAAAGATCGGAACATCTTGATGAATTAAGATGTAAAGCCTCTCCGACACCCTCAATCCAGCTTGACACCCCGGGATGGGAGTTAAATAAATACAAATAACGGTGTCTGCAAGGCTGGAAGAAAAATATAGCGGCAGTAAGGGTGATTAACCTAACTCATACTGGAGGCATAACATTTTACTTCATGTCTAAATTGACCCCTTTGCATAACTAGTTTTGTGTGACAAACCTCTTAAAAGGTGCATTTGGTGAATGAGTAGCCTATCATTTCAGCCATTAATTATTATTGAAGTTGTTACTACTGATGAAACTCACATCAGAATACATCGAAATTTTGGCCAATTTTACAATCAATCTAAGTGCGATTATAACTTATAGAAGGGATAAAGATACTTACAAAGAACCGAGTTTGAAATTCTGGAAGAGAAACTTGAGTGGATCTTGGGAAAATGATAATCTGGCATGAGATTTTGATTTGCAGGTAAAAGGCAGAGATGAAGAAGGATAAATATTTATAAAAGATTCCCTTGTAAATCTGAACTGGACAGATGGAAACACATCAACGGACCTAATAAAGGGATGCCAAGAGACGCGAGGCTGACACACCAAAAGGAAGTCGAAAATTTTGACTTGGAAAGTCGAAAATACCCCTTCACAAGGAGGGGGCAAATGTTACTACCAAAAAATTAACTCTGAGACAGGCAATGGTGAAGGAGTATCGTACTATTACTGACAAAGAAAGGTAATCCATAAGCAGAAGTTAAGTATAGGATGAAACCGAGAGCCTAGGAGAGACATCTGAATGGGAAAACAACCGGCACCCTCAATAAAGGAGGAATCTCAAAATCTAGCATGAAGAGAAGATACTAGCAGGGTAGTTCCAGCAAGAAGGATAACCAACAAGAAATCATCTGAAACCAAGAGCCAATAAACAGGAAAGCTAGAAATATTGCAACCCAAGACCTAGAAGGACGAGAGGGCTATCGACATTAACTCGCTTAATGCTGATACATCAAAGAACAAGAGCATAAGGGGATCATCCGGAAGCCATCTATCAAGACCTCAACCAGATAGTCACCAAGAGGCCACTTTAATAAGCAACTAATAATGTACCGAAAGCAGTCCTCAGGAAAGTCGAGACACACTTCAGGAGTCTACCGAAAGGAAAATCGAAACCTCGAAAAGAGACAAGATATCTACACTAATCTGCTTAATGTCAATACCTACAGGGGTGGCAGATCCATTGACCATCCACTTGAATCGTGAAGGAAAGCTCCATAAAGTGTTAATAGCAAGACCGAGAGCTCATGTCCGGAAGCCTATATTCGGGAAGCCACATTCGAAAGCATATATCCGAAAGCCTAAAGCTTACTAAAGCTATCCATACCAACAGGCTTGGATTGATACAAAGAAGACACAAGAAGTTCCAAAGAAAGCCTCCAGTAACTGAGACCAGTTCTTCGAGAGTCAACACTGGCACCTTGAAAGGCAACAAACAAAGGCTAAAAAGTGGCCGAGAGCCCAAGCCACCGGGACCAAAGGGAAAAGCGGCCGCTAGGGGCTTCTGTTGGCCCTACAGCAAAATGGGCCTCGATTTGTCTACAAATAAGACCCCAGGGGTCTCATTTTGTTGAGAGATTTCTCATTCTTGTACTCTTTTTATCTGGAGTAAATCATAATTTCTAAATCAATTTGGGGATTTCTATTGTAATTACGCATGTACTCTAAATCAATGATCAATAAAGAGCGGATCGACACTTAGCAAATTTTCTCATGAGTTTCCTATGTGATTTCTTAGCTATTTCCTACACAACTTACTATAGACTTCTTACATAGCTGCGGGATCCTACCCAATCTTAGACCCATCTGCAAAGTTCTTGCAGTGCGCTTCCTACAAACTATTTAGCCTTTTGTTGAGGGTTGTGCTTAGGGAGCCTTTGTCCCAAGATAATTGTTGGTTTCAGGGTTGCTTAAGAGCGATTCTCACCCCCATTGAGGGAAGCATAGCTGATATTTTGGGCTCTAAACCTTGATATCTAGGAAGCGGTGAACTAACCAGGACTTGCGAAAGCTAAATAACCCTATTTTCCCCTTAGGTCCACTTCCGTAGGCCCATCTCCAGTGTTGACGAAAAATATCGTTAACGTCAATCTTAAAGTCATACCAAGTAATATGATCTTTTAGCGTAATAAGAATAATAGAGTTTTCTCTTCATAGCATCATCAATCCCCAAGTCTTCAAAGATACGAACACAAGTGTACAACCACTCCTGGACCTCGATAGCAGACTAAGAACCATTGAATGTCTTGCATCAGAAAGTAGACAAATTATTGCATAACTTGGGAAAAGTCCATTCGTGCTATCGGCACAATAGCACCACCTCCTCCTACAACACTCTAGGGGAAACTCAGGCTCTTCCCAGCACCGATGTCATTTTGGCATTGAACATAGCTTGATAGTCGGGAGTTTCCACCCTCGATCCACCTTCACCAACCATCCTGATGGCGAATTATTCATAGTTGCGTTTCTAGCCGATAACCTCATCTTTAATCTGTAACCAGAATAGTCAGTCCTAACTCAATAAATGCAACGACGGTGCTCAAGTGCGAACTGTATATAGTATAGAATCAGAAAACTACAAATACGTCTCTCTTACGTGTATATATCCTGATTCTTTGTTTAAATTCTATAGACAAAGCTCTGATATGAAATGTGACAACCGCCCCTATACCACTTGCATGTAAATAAGTAAAATATTTTGTTATAACATACCAAGTTGATATGGATCGGCCATCAAGAGTGATAATCAATACCAAAATTGTTGTGTATCGTACATCGCATGGATAAAATATAATATGAAATACAAACAGTAAAGTAGCGAGAGATGACAGAACACAAAGCAGCTGAAATACCATCAAAATCACAGAGTAATGTACGTGAAACCCAACAGTATCTGAATACATGTAATTCTCACTACAATACTTAGTGTACACCCATAACAATCGAAAGCAAATATCCATAAGTATGTATATGCTATAGCTCCTCCAAGCTTGACTCCGGCTCAAAATCCCGTATAACTTGACCTACTATCTAGTCTGCTCTTTAACATTGTCGATGCGTACCCAAGATAATAGGAAAAGACATAAAATCTTGGATCAAACAACAGTCTAGTGTGAGTAGTAAGATCTATTATTTTTTTTTACTATAATATATGTAAATAGACAATTTAAGTCTTATGCATGACATGTACCAGCAATAAAAGAGTCGACACTTAATAACATGATAATGTATGATACTCAAAGAAATAATGATACAAAAAGAAAATAACAGAAGAAGTCACCAAAGTCATTAGATAAGAGAATCTGTCTAGCCTCCCCAGCTCTCATTCCCTGTCTCCTCCTCTTAGCCCTATAGGTGATAGCCTACCAAGAAGTAAAGATGAAAACAACAAAGCAAACATAACAACCGTCATCCAAATCCTAACTATCATATTCTAAAGCCATGAATACAATGATAACTCGTACGATTAGCTAAACCAACGGTCAAGGGATAATGGAAACCTAGATTTTAGTCGAACTCATTGCTTACACTAGTACTAGGTTACACCATCTAGGATACACAATCTCACTGATCCAAATGGGTGTCCCTACGATACCCCTGCTTTGAGTCCATTAGAAAACACCAAGCCAACAAATATTCCTTAGCCATCCATTAGTAGAGTTACTCCATTTTGTCCAAAGTTTAAGTTCCGCTCAGTCACTTCATTATCTTGAAGCTTCATTACTCTACGAGCCATCCTTACAGCCTCGTTATTCCATGAGCTGTGCAATCTTGTTATACCACAACCCAAACTATTTCTATGCAATTGTTATACCACGAGCCATCCATAGTCACCTTCGAACCACTCCACGCTCAAGCCTTCATCCGAAGAGTTTATCCATTGATCATGCCAGAGAACTAATTGCCGAACCAAGACCACCAACATCATGATCATCAAATCTTCAATTTGCTTCACTATGGACCTCATGCCCATAGCCTTCAATGTGATGGGCCGGCACCAGTCCATAGGCTATTGAGTGGTACTTGTCTATTTACTTAGCCAACTTATGGCTAAGTACTTCGTACCTCCAAAGTACTCTTCTCCTGGGTTCAAACTTCATACCAGTCCACCTCCTATCGGTCCATTGAAGTCTCATGTCGGTTCATCACTTCGAAGATTTCTCCAATCTGCATGCTAAGTCTAATTCACCTCAAACTTGACCGATATCCTTCTTATGCACCGACGAGTTCATGCCATTCCATGCCAAAAATCTCATGGCCAAATAACATTTTCTCATGGACGAGTACCGAACATGTACTTAGTGTATTTTGGCTATGACCCGCAAATGACACTAGGAGGCTACGTCGAAAGTTTGGCGCTAAAATATTGTTTCCCTATGGACTGGTACTGGTCCATAGGCCATGGACTAGTACCAATCCATGTATTAGCATATTTTTGTCCTTAAAATTTTTTAGCCACCTCCCACTGACTTCTAGAGCCCAATCCCTAATTTCCATGTGATTCCAACAAACTTCAATCCGGTTGCGCTCTAATCTTCATTCGAAGTACTAATTTCCACGATCCTAACATACAAAATCAAGATCCAAACAACAATTTCAACAATTCAAACAACATACATATAAATCATCAATCATATTCAAACACCCAAATTCATATAAAACATGAAATAATAATATATATGCATAGATTTGATGTATTTAAACATGTTAATGAATCTAAACTTATCATTTTATTCTGTTTTTCACTAATGATATTATCCCTTAGGTTTCAAAGCTGAAATGAACATATATAATCATGATTCTGTGCGATCTAACGGGTAAATGTAATAAAAACACCTAATCTAAACATATGATGTAACATAACATAGTGAGAGATCAAAATTACTCACCATATCAATGAATCTATGAAGATCAACGTTAAAATGATACAGGCAACAAGGAAGTGAATATAGATAGCCCCTATATGATGTTAAATGTGTAGATTAATGAAGATCTAATATCTAGAATGTATTTTGAGGAGATTAGAAGTGGTTTAAAATGTGTTTTGTGGTTTTAAGAGGAAGAACTAGAGAATCATAGTTCTTGTGGCTCCTATGAAAATGAAAGAAGAGGTTAACCTAATTTCTTTAGTCTCTATTTATGCTACAGTTCATCAATCCTAATTGGCTAATCTAACCAGCTCATTAACTGGTAATTAAGTCTACCCAAGAGTATTAAAAACTTAAAATCGATGTATCTCCTTAACCCTTTAAACAAATCGTTGATGTAACCAATCAACAGAATGGCCAACTATTAAATCTTT